>JAHKQU010000034.1:2407500-3607500 GCA_020383195.1 Neomicropteryx cornuta | reverse complement strand
TTATCTTAGTATATAGGTAAACCATATTTTTTCAATCTTTATAAAACAAAAATATTTTTTTTTAGTCGGGTTTCAACCTTTAGTCGACTCGTACTCGAATTGGCAAGAATTTAAAAAACTTTTCTTCATTTTTTGTCATTATTAGGTTAACGACAAAATGATACGTTTACTTGTAGATAGAATTTACATGTCCTATTTTTAGGAATTTTTGATTATTCTACGCTAATTATAATACTTACAAAGGTAGCGAATCATTAGAAAAATTAGAGTTTAGGCGAGTACCTACCTCTGCTTGGCATTTTGGAGCTCCGTGGATATTTTAACATCTAAAAGGAGACACAATAACGAACATATTTTAAAACATCGTGAAGCACAAACAAATCGGCAATTAAAAGATTTCAAACAAATTAATTTTTCCACAGAAAAGTATTAAGTATACAATTTTAATAAAATTTCTCACATCAGAATCATTCTGGTGAAAGGGTAAATTTTGATTGATCAACCACAGAAAAGTGTCACCACAGAATTTTCGCCTGACCTTCGGCAAAATGTAGTCGACGATGTACCATTTTTCGTGTTGGGGTGTCGCAGAAAGCCACACACGTCATTTAAGCCCATTTATATTATCAGCGCAGTGACACTAAATATTTTGACTTTTAGCGCATCCCGCTGAGGGTTGACCACCGCCACCGAGGGGTTGTTCTCTGAATAGGCCCTATAATTTTCTGTGCGTACAGTCGACGAAATAAATATTTTTTTTTTATTGGTTGCGATATTTTTTATATACATTACTTTAGAACTGTTCATCGCCTATCTGTTAAACATTTATACTCTAAAAACTAGTGTATTACTATAAATATATATATTTACAATATTCTCTACCAAAAACCTGGCTTTAGAATTCTTTTACAATCTTCTCAATTGTACCATCTTCAGATACAATAAGTATTAATAAGTATAATATATACTCGTACATAGTTATATTTTACGTGTAGTATTTAGTAGCTCTGATAACTAATTGAATTACAGTAGTTTTTATTATTTTATATTATATTGTTGTATTGTATGTATGTATATTCGTGTAACATATAACTCATCATATTAAAAACAAAATTCTAATCGTCCCCAAAACCAATATTTCTTTTGTCAATAAGATTTTCAATGACACAATTTACAATTATTACATAGCCACATAAACATATTACAAAAAAAAAGGTGCTAGAGGAACACTATCTAAATAATTTATATTAATTACCTTGATTAAATACTGCGATAACCATAGAGTTCCGATTACGTAGCCATAGTTTACCAGAGCGTGTTTGTAAATGTACTCATATACTATAAACGACTATATTGGTATTTTGTTTTTTTTTCCTGAGGCACGGACCAATCTTTGAATTTTTTCGGGGTCATGACATTAAGAAAAACATTTTTTTTAAAAATTCATTTGCAATTAATATATTGTTCTCATTTTCATTTGTTGTAGGAAAATTAAGAAATAAATGTAACCTAACAACACTTTAAACGTGTCGTTAGACGTTTTAAATAGAAATTTTCAATTAAAGGCTCTGACACCACGGCAAACGGATTTAATACGGTTTTAAAAGCCTTTTATCACTAAAAAAAAGTAATAAAGACTTTTATCCAACAATGTCTACCTCAAACTAAACTAACAAAGAAGTAGCCAATTATTTCATATTCATTTATAAGCATATTCTATTTGTGGAAGTTTACTAATAGATATCGTTACCAAAATTGATGGTTTCAGAATTTTAACAGAAATTAATCTCAGGCCAGCCTACAACAATCTCAATCACCCCCGCAACACAGAGCAGCGCGTAATATCTGCAGCATCACACGACGCCAATTCGATGCTTGTTCCGCAGTGGTCGGCAATTACATTGAATTATGGGACCTTAACGCGTCGAATAGAAGGCAGGCGGGGTCCATTCAGTGGACCCGTCGGACCCATCACATCCCCGTCCGCGTCCGGTGAATTACGGTAATATCGCATTATGTTGTTGCATTTTTGTGTCGAGTCACGGACAATGTACGATTTCATCGAACTGTTGAACACATAGCTTCATTTTTAAAGTTAATAATTATTTTATAATGGTGCTATATGCGAAGGTGGTGCCAAGAAAGTCAGGAAATAGCTGTAATCTTGTAGCTTGAATCTTGAAGTTCAAAAGATCGCGGGCTGATATATTTTTTTTTTATATAAAACTGTCAATGTTCACATCGACTGCTCGGATTTTCTCGGGCTAATAGATTTCCGGGTTCCATCTAGACCATCTGATCAGGTGAAATGTCTCACATCGCCAATGTGAGATATTTCACCTGTCACGGTTGAGTACGAACTATGCACAGAATTTATATATACATCGAGCATGTAAGCTTTACAACAGCATGTTTAGCGACATTGATATATTCAAAACTACCTTCCCGGAATTTAAGAGATTGTCTACTCCAGCTCTAACCCTAGAGTAGTAAATGTATATGTAAAATCTATTATTTTAAAGGGTTATGGTGTATTTTGATTCTGGTAATTATGTGAATTCTTTAACCCCTCCTAATTCCTAATCCTAACCCCAATCCTGTATGTTATTTTTTCTTTTTTATTAAGTTTAGAGGAAACTCTCATTGGCTTTATGTTTTGATTGTTTTTTATTGTAACTGTTTTTTTATATCGGCTGTTGTTTCCTGAAATAACTAAATAAATCACTGGCTTCATTTATAGTTGATAGATCTCGTTGAGGTTATCTTCAAAGCTTAACTAAATTTTGCCTGCAAATATAATCGCTTCTTTTGCTACATTTATGGTACTAAGGCGCCTGCAAAATTTATCAAATTATCAAATATGTTTGGATACATCCCGTACGTTGTAAGCGATGCATATTATATTTCATATGATTTCTTTCTTCTGCTAGGTAAATAAAATAATATTATTGTATATTAAAATTTATCAAACTTGCAAATTTGCAGATTTTAATTTAATTTTATATAACGTATAGTAAAGTATATTGGCCAACTACGGGTACGCTGGAAGACTATAGATAAGATCCCGCTTGTTCAGTATGACTACGATAGGCTTAATAACTAAACTGTTCATTTTTTTACATTTTTTTTTGTTCGTCGCTTTTTACGCGCCTTTAATTCTAGACTTTTATTATTTTTGTTTTAGATTACATATTTATGTATCTATATCTAAAGAAGTAGTTCTACAATCAAGTATAATATATATTTATTTCAATTAGTTATTAATAAATAACTGGTAATTACGATAGTTATTGCTGGTCAATATGAAATAAAGTATCATATGTTGGCCAAAGCCGACAACCGATACTTTCAACTCCGCAGGATAAGAGGAAGTGGTTCTAATTCAGCTCGCATGATTTGACCTAAGCAGACTAACAAACATTGCAAGCTAAATAAAAGCTTGTATAAACGCGTTTTGCAACTATGCTCTGTATTCGACGGAAAATCGTTGGCATTTCAACAGAGGCCACCTACATACTGGATGCCCTTGGTATAAGTTGCCAGCCACCGTCGATAATGGATATCTTGAAACATTCGGTCCGACTAGACGCTCGGCGGTTGAAAAAGATTTGGGTTTCAATCACTTGCAGTTTGTATTATAAAGGTACATATAAGATGTAGTAAAGGTCACTTTCTTAAAGTACAGCATAGTGGCCGCATTATTGACAATATTGTCATTTAATAAAAATAATAAAAAACAAGTTTTTTATTTTCAAATTACACCTTTCTCGATAGTAGTTTTTAAAATAACATCAAAACAAATTTAAAAACCTTAAAATGTTATATTTTTCCTCAATATATATTTCTCTATTGTTTTGAAACCTAAAGGCAGGAATGCTGGAACAGTAAAAATCCATAAATGCGAAATCATAAGAAATTCTAAAACAAAATATTAACGCCTTAAAACAATGAGACCTTGGCGTTATTTATTTAGAATTCATAAATTAGGAATATAGGTCATCTTTCGGAATTAGATATTTTTAATTGTACTTTGAATTAATTCAAGAACTAGGTAAGTAAAATATACACGTCTCATACAGGTAATTAGCAGGTAAACATCCTAATTATTTATGTTTATCATATTAACTCTAACAAAACCCATATTCTAATTAATACATATTTTTATCAGCGTAAATATGCAAAAACTAAACTATTTTAGTTACGTTACTCATCATTTTCTTTTTCATCTAATCAGTTCTAGGTGAATCTACGTTTCAATTCAATTGTTAAACAGTGAATTCATGCATTTGGCCAAATGAATAACTATGTATTTACTGTTCTATAAGCTAAGTTACGCTGTGTTTACTAAAATATATTAAATAAATAAAAAATAATAATGTGTAAAGTTATATATTTGAACTCTGCGTTTCACTATCATAGCGCATAATTTAAGTATATTTCTCTTTATTAGATTTTTATGCTTTTGATTTTCTTTAAATTCAAGTTCATTGTATTTTTTTTGAATTTAAGGATCACCGAATGTCAAAAATAAACCGTTAGTTTTTACGGAACCCCGGAACACTACACGACCAACATAATTATTTTACTAGTATTTACATGCTTTAATTTATATTTATCAGATATTTAATTACTTTGATTAAGTAATAAGTATAAACATAAGTTTACAACATAATATAAATGGCGTGGTCACACTTTTACTTATAATAATACTTTTACTTACTTTTATTAATAGTACCTACTCATTAGGCAGGATGTTAAAAATTAATTACTCGTGCGTACATACCTAAATTACTCTATTAGAAAATATTTAGCTACATTATTTTCTAATCTATATCAGTTAATGACTCATCTAATCGCACCTAATTATGACCGGAACATCCATTTTTCAGTATCGAATGAAATGGTAGGATTTTGCTGTAACTGTTCCAATCAAATAATTATTATCTCATTAACAATTTGCTACGTGAACTAACACATTCATTTTAAAATAACGATTCTTATTTAATAAACTTGACCATAAATCAACTATATAAATTGAAGTAAAACGCTTTTAGAAGCTTGAAAATGCTTTTAAAAGATTTTTCCGCAGTCTAGATGCCTAGGGAATTATATAAGACTGGTTTGGAAATAATATTCGAATGCATACTCGAGTGAACATTATTTTTTTATACGTTGATTTTTCAAAATTTCACTCAATATTTTTTCAAGTAAAAGTTGAGTTAATTTTGTATTCATTTATTTGACGATGTTTGAGGGGGAGATATCGTTTTTTTGCGCACTAAAAATCTACGCGTGGTCGTGTCAGATATTGTTTTTAACCGATTTAAAAAAAAAAGAGGTTCTCAATTCAATCTGTTTTTTCAAAGCGCAGCGAAGCGTAGTTCCCATGGATCGACTCCGATAGCGAATGTTTGTGATGTCAGATCTCAATGATTTTAGAATTTTAAAGTTTTAATTGAATCTACATGAAAAGTACTAAGCGGAATTTTTAAATTCGAAATAATAAAAAAGTTATAGTTAAAAATACTTTCTCTATGGTGGATTGAATTTTATTGCACGCTGTTTGTTCGAATTTTAGAAAAATAATTATTTTTCTGAAGTTTGTATTTCTCCGCATTTTTAAAATGTGATTGTAGGGCAACTAAAATTATAAAAAAAAACGGTTTATTGCAAGATAGCTTTATACCTAACTTCTTGTTTTTCTAGGTTTTTTAGCCTATAGAAAGCAATCGTGGATCGTGTTAAGATCGCAGTAGTCTAGTGGTTAAGGCCAAAGGACTATCAGCCCTCGCGGGTTCGAATCTTACCATTTCTAATGCTTCATTACCACCATCTCCCCTGACTAGCACAGGCACATTTGGCCTAGTTTGTTAAAAAAAACCTTGTTAAAAACAGTATCTTAAATTTAAATAATATTTATTTTCGGTTTAAACATAAACATGCCCGTAGATTTGTACTAGTCCTTGTGCATAAAAGTTGTCCAAAAATTTTTTTTAAAACAAATATTTGGTTTACCGGGGACTGCAGGGAGTGAGTGATGCTCTCTGACTGTTTGACTTTGGAATGACACTTTTGATACAGAATAACTAACATAACTTGTAATCTAGTATTTCTGCATGAACCATTTTTTCAAGGAATTTGATAAAGTCTAGCTAGTCCTATCAAACTAAGACGCTCAATTTAATATTATATCGCTGAAAATGAGTTTGATCTTTATATAGAATACAATTTAAGCCACGAAACATTAAACATCATTTTTTTTTTATTTTAAGATAAATCATTTTTCAATGATATTTGATATGTATTTTCAATTATTTTTGCGGATATTTTTAATTACATTTTTATTTTTATTTTTTAATATTCATTATTTAACATCGGACGCAGTTCTTTTGTAAATAATTACATATTAGTAATTTTAAACTAACTTCTTTATTTCTATTACAAAATATAATAATATTATTTTTATTTAAAAAATAGGACGTAATATTTCCTTACTTAGTAGATGTTACCAAATGTTTTATAACAATTGTAATATTAAACTGTAAAAAAAATATTAAATTTTCAGAGGACCTTAGTCGTTCTTGGGATAAGTTTTTAGATGGACAACTTGGTTTTGTTATGGAGATTAAAACACGTTTGAGTTGTGTTTCGTTCGGCATTTCTACGGTCCACATCTTCTGCCGCCTAGACAATTTTTCTCCCATGACAGCATCTCATAGAAGCCTGTCGGCGTCGCGTCGTGCCAAGTAAGTAACAGGTCCGCAATTCGACACGTCCGAGCGACGCAGCCACCGTCCGCGGGCAACTATCAACTAGCTCTTCTTTGGCACAAAGGTGCGTCACAGTCGCCATTTGCATAAAAAGGAAACTTTTATTCCATTCATTCCTACCCGCATTTTTGTCAGAGATGTCAGACGACTCAAAGCGTCTGTCTTCTCGTTTCTCGAAGAAAGAAACTTTCTAACAATGGCCATTTCGTTACCTCAGCATCCTTGCCACTTACAACGAAAGCAAATGTATTCCAATTCAAACATATCATATAGACAATTCCCTTAGTAATAAATTCTAATCGTTTGGCTATAGGTATAAAAAATATATACATTTTCCCTATCTTAAGTCTCAGTAAAATAAAAAAATTAAAGACTAATAGGTATTTTTTATAAAATAAAGCTGTTTTATACGTACCTACAATATTATTAATATACTGTTTACAAAAGAGGCCTTAAGAATGCCATTTTTTTTTTAAACTGTAATTTTCATTTGATTTCATAGAATTTTCAAAACATGATACGTATCATTTCAAATCTTTTCCGTGCCAGGCCGTAAGATAAAAATAAACATTATCATACAGAATGTCCCAAGACCATTATCGAAGATATAAGGGTGATTTATGTTTCCTATTACGAGTAAGAAGTTACATAAAAAAAAACAATATAATTCACCCCCAAATTTATTATTTATTTAAAGCGTGGGATAAATTGCTTATAGCCTGCCGACACCTGGTCGATATCTGTAGTCCTGGTCGTCGCGAGCAAACGGTCAGCCGTCGTTTTGATCACAACAAGCGTTTTAATATTATTACGTAAAGTTTTCATTTTTTTTTCTCGGAAATCGTGCTTACATTTTTTCTTTACAAGTTGTTTTTAAAAACGCATGGCCAATAAGCTGTATTTTCTATCGGAAATGGTCTTCGGACATCATGAAGACGAGAGGTTATTAGTTCGAGAAGACGAGAGGTATGCATACTATTGCAGTTTTAAATGGGGGCGATTTCACGACGAATTCAATGACTTCACGCGCAGCTGCATCACGCACGCGTACATCGCGGCGATGAGAAAGACTGACTGTATTTTAGGTCAGTATTTATTTATTAAAAGGTCTCGCACCGCCATTTCCAGACTCTACGTATAAACCTGCAAAATGCCACAATGTTCTACATACTTTACGAATGGATTGGAACTGCAAAAGGGTACAGTTTGGTCCAATTAAAGTTAACATGGTGACAGTTTATTTGGACGAACTTCGCCGAAAATTAGTTGGTCCGCCGCGGTCTGATTGTATACGAGTATAATTCGTTGAGGCGATTTAATCTCCGGGGCGGCTGTGAAGCAATCCGCCGCGAAGCGTCGATAGATGCGATCCGGATGTCTGGATCGAATGACAAACGGTCGGCCGCGATCGGGGATGCTCGGCTCGGCTCGGCTCGGGTACAAGCGACGAAAACGAACGAGCTCAAAATAAAGCAGAAAAGAGAATGCGGACGAGGTGTGTTTGTAAAAATCAAACAAAAGCTCCAAGTTAACTCCAGGGTCGGCTTAGGGTCGGAAAGACCACTCTTGATTAATTTTTATATTTGTATTAGAAGAATAAAATACTAAGATAGTTTAGAGGCAATTTCAGTCGAGAAATGTTTGCATTCGCTTCGATTATTTTGTAAAAAAACACTTAAATATTTTCCCCGATTTTAAACAATAGAAAGTGTAATGAAACTAACATTGTTTTTGGGAAAATTTTATTCATTATGCAATACCTACATATTTTTTATTAGATTATAGAGAACCAAAGTAAATTTTAAAAGTTCGTATATTTTTAGCCTATTTGGAATACACACAAAGTTCAGGCACCTGCAAACAACTGGTTCTATTCTAAAAATATATGTAATTTAGCCAATTTTTTTTATTCCATACTTGGAATAACATCATATCATTATTAATTATTTCCATATTTTATTATTGATTATTTCCATATTAATATATAAGCATAGAAAAAAAAAAGATTATTTATGATATTATAATTATTTTTCTAATCTCAATTTTATCTTATATTTTTTATTATCGTCTGAATTTATATATGTATACTTACATATACTTAAAGCCCTCAACTCAACTAATTTAAATTTTCTTGACCTTTGTTATTTGGTGAAATATTAGTGATAAAGCAATAACAATATGTGATTATTATGCTAAAATTTCCACCCGCGACCGCTGGGTCAATATTATTAAAATGATTATACCACCCAGATCCACGTATAAATGTATGAAATTTAATTGGATTAAGTTTTAGTGTAATAACAGCTAATTACCATATTTATGTTGACATATCAATCTAAATATTCCATAATGCTCCATTGAAATAAAATCGTCAACCGTCCAGCGCGCGAGGGCCATTATCAAAAGAGTTCCCAATAAATTTGTCCTATAAACGTCCTCGACAGATCCCGTAAAGTATGCAACAAATCGCCTGGAAGACGTTTTACGATTGAATCATGGTAATTTTATTTATAAGAAATTCTTTTGGGATCGGTGATCAAAGAAAATAAACCAAGTAGAATTTGTGGCATATTTTGTTTACAATTAGGTCATAGGATAAGTTAGATACACCATCGAGTGCGAATAGGTTTGTGGTATAAATTTTATAGAATAAATACAAAAAAAAGCAGTTCTACTTGAGTACGTATTGTAAAAATGTGATTGTAACAAAATTTTTAAAAATACTAGTTTTGATGATAATAAGTCAATTTCATAAATTTTGAAATCTATCTGTAGTGTATATTTGTGCATGTGGAGCGATTTTGTTTCTACGATAAAAAATGACTATTACAATTCATCTCATATTTTGACAAAAGCATTATAAATATGATTGTGAAATGAGTTGATTAGATTTAATCAAGTTAAGTTAATTCTCAGTTACATACAATATAGTATATGTATGTTTTTGTTGTTAGAAAGAGAAATAAAACACCGCAGATACATACCGACTTAAATTATTTGTTTCTAATTTACTTATAAGAAGCCTTCTAGGTGAATTTCGCCTAATTTAGGGAGATAATAACACCCATAAATTAACAGAGCTACACATTTTTTAAAATTTTCCGACTTTTTTTGTAACATTATAATTAATCGGTTTTCGCATGATTCGCGGAAACATTCGTAAAACGATCGAAATGAAAAATGATATCGAATTTTAATTACTCCACTCGCGGTCAGAACTCGCCGGGCAATTGGCCAATACGTCCTTCACACAAATCAAAGAGCCCGCGCCAATATTAAGGCAATATGTAATACATATTTAAATATATATTTTCGTTATTCAGTAGGTCAGAGAATTGTCATTGCACCTAATTTTAATTTTTTAATTTTAATGTTAATAACCATAAATTTTGCATAAAAATATTTTTTTTATGATTTAGATTATTATTAATCTCATATATCTGAATGATTTCATTTTTATGTACTTCCTGGTTGTGGCTATATTTTGTTACATGCGTTCTTAGAAAATGTGTTTCGGGAATGCAATAATCCTATGAATCCTTTTATGTAATCAAGCGAAATCTTCCCAATAAAAGCTCTTTTGGCAAACTTACAACGGTACGTCACTTAATAATTTAGTCATTGACCTAACATTGACATCCAAAAATAAAAATATCGCCAACATGATGACGATGACACAATTTAAAATTCTAAGAATTATATAAATATATCATCCACTAATTATTTTTTAATAAACAAGCATAACATAAATAATAAACAAAATATTATGAGAAATTGATAGATTTTATTTTTTCTTAATTTTAAACTCTTAGTGGTATTAACTTTTGGTTCTCATCCAGATGCCCCAGTTCGAGTCCAGCGGGTAAAATAAGTACAGATAACACTTATAGTATGAAATATGAAAAAGAAAATTATGAACATTTTTGGGTAGATTAATGTGAAAATAATCGCTTTATTTTTGTTATAAAAAAGAAACATATAGGTAATTAAATATAAAAAAAAAATCGATCATTTTACAAATAACGGTGGTTGGTCACTCGAAATATAGATATAGGTAGTTATAGTCCACGGGATTTAAGCCATCTCATTTATATGATGTTTATGTGTGACAAATAAGTTTCTTCTATTTTATTTTGTGTTATAATCGACAATAGCAAATATAGTTAAATAGTAATTCGAGCCGCAGGCAAAAAAAGTTAAACATCATGTAGATTTCAACAAAGGATGTAAATAATTAAATATGTTGGCGTCACGACATGCTAATGTTGATAGTATTAAATATGGTACCCTATTCCTGTCGCCGCTCATATGAGACTGCCTATGTTTTTTTTTTATAATGATAAAGATATTTAAAAAAATAGAATATATAAACTTGTGTCGTGAGCTCTGGTCTTACTGAAAAGTATTTCCTTTGCAGCTCTAATTACGGATTCAGCATTTCTACACTTTGGATGAGATATGGACCATGCAACGTCCCAAACCAAAGCGACGGCCGTCGCGGGAAGCTGTTTTGATCTTTTGTAATTTATGGCCGAATATGGACCATCAACCACAGTTTTATAAAATCAGGAATTATTTTAATGAAGCATGGTAAAGATATACTTTTATCTATATATATAAAATAACAAGTCCTAATTGACTAGCCGGATCAGACACTCGTAATGTTATTAATAATCTTTATGGGCCTAAATTGTGCAATGGAACTAGCCTACAAGTAAACGCTTTTCATAAAACATACAAGTAGTAGGAGCTACATGGTGATTGCGTGTGCTTAGGGAGATAGTTTAGGAGAATGCTGTCCCTATCAAAGTGTGCTTTGTAATGACTAATATTAAATCTCATGGACAGTCACTGCAAAAATATACCATTTATATTAATAGAGTATCCATATACACCGTATAATATGCTTTACGTAAAAGTAGTAACTTAGAATAAAAGAATAAAATTTCTTATAGTATCAAACATAATGGATACCTACTGTATACAGTGTAGATTTTATACAAATTCTAGTTATTGCTGTGTATTTACCAAAAAATGGTCAATTAAAAATTTGACCTAAATGGCTTATTATAAAGAAAAGGTAAAACGAACATTTTAAACGCGGTTAAAAATCCATGTTTCGGTATATGTTTTATACGAAATGCTCCTACTATATTTTTTGTGTTAATTAAATTTTTTGAATAATAACAATAGTATCGTTTAATATAATGCTGGCTTCCGGACTACAAAGAAATGTTTTTTTCCGCAAACAAACCACTAAATGCAAAAATATACCTGAAGGTATATTTTTGCATTTAGTGGATTTTTGCATTTGCACGGATACTTGCCGCTTGACGTTGAAGCGTCAAGCGGCAAGTATCCGTGCATAAGCATTGGGCGTCGATGAGGATCGAATTTATTTACATATACACAGTTACAAACATTTATTCATCGGCTTTCGTAGTAAAGCTTCATTTACTCTCGACTGTACAGACGATACAGTGAGTTTTTCATTATTTAGGTTTAACTAAAAAAAAATATTTCATATAGTATACGCAGTCTTTAAGAAAAGCTAGGTAGGTACTTATCTGGAGACAAAGAGCCATATGAAAAAGATCTGCTATGATATCACACCAATATGATTACTGATTTGTATAAAATGAGGTTAAACTGGTTAATTTAACTGAGTCACCGTATATTTAATAATCGTTAAAGTGATAGTACTGAAAAGACGAAAAATATCATCTATGAACAATCCCGTTTAAGAGCATCGTTTACGCGACAAAAGGTCCGATATGCTTAGGTACGGTTCAGAATGATGCGACTCTTATTAATTGTTAAAATGAATATATTTAAGGCATCAAAAGAAGATAAAAGAAATAATGAATTCATGATTATTTTGAATTAACATTTTACGTCCTTTAACTCTAAGGCTAATTGTTCCAAAACACCGCGTATGTGTGTAATAAATAAAATCTCTGATGAATATTACGGCTGCGAAACGTACGCTAGTGTAAGAAAAAGTGTTGGATATAACAAGTACAAGAAGTAGTCGAGTACACTATTTCATAATCTCAATCAAACATAATCTAAGTGCTCTTGTTCAACTAAAGCAATTTATGTGCCTTATTGCGATCGAAATAAACCAGTTGCGTAATTTTCATTTCAGGCCTCATCTCATTTCGCGATGAGAAACTGCTTTAGATTAGTTTATCAAAGAAATTGTTTCGGGCGCTTGAAGTTCAATGGAATATTTATACAATGCTATTTATTACTAGTACACAATACTAAACTTTTTATATTCGTAAAAAAAAGTTCAGTTTTGTCACCATAATTAAATTGATCGACTGACCATAGTGAATCTTTTTGGGTTTAACATACACTAGTCTATAAGTGACTGATTTATACTTCTAAATTTGCTACTATACGGGTTCCAGAAAGATTAGCATTGCCTACATCCAAAATCTATTTAAAAGAATTACAGAATTTGTTGGCATGGGCATTCATTTCATTTATTTAACAAAACAATATACCTACATAAAAATAGTTATATGAGAATTAAACTATATTTACATTAGTTGTCAATGTAAAAAAAATAATAAAATGAAATAATGGAATATACATAAATAATACTCGTATGACATTTTCTGATAATTATCTTTATTTTTGGTTTTTTTATTTTTGCAGATTATAAATGAATGTTTAATTAATTAAATTATATTTTTCCCGTCTTTATGTTTGTCAACGTTTGATTTTGATTTGGGATTTTCATGTAATTTTTATTCTGTTTAAATGACGCTTATGGTGGGCTGCTTTAGGTCTTACTACGGTCACCATGGATGGGATAAACTGTGGTTTGGTGGTTCGGCTTATTGTTATTGGTTTATTTATGAAATGCAAAAACTACTTTTATTCCTATAACGTTGTAGAAATAAATCGTTCTTACCTAACGCCTAACATTATTGGTATGTATATATATATATATATATATATATATATATATATATATATATATATGATGATGATGATTGTTTTTTAATAGCGGCAAATCGCCTGAAAAGATAAATGACACAATCTTTGACAATTTTGAAAAAGTTTTTAAGTCAAAGATTGTGTCATTTATCTTTTCAGGCGATTTGCCGCTATTAAAAAACAATCATCAAATATATATATATATATATATATATATATAACTATAAACAGCCCTGTAACAAAATTCTAGCAGGTATCACCCCTAAACAACCTTGTCTAGTGCGGTGATAAAATCCACACCAGCAGCTGTATTTTGTTTTGCTCTGTACAAGATAGATTAAGGTATGCTAAACTATTATCTTGTACAGTAGATAATTGTTTTATGCTATTTTTTAAATTCAATAAAAAAAGTATGAATTGTGGTGCGTCGTTCGCGATAGAGGGGGAGGGAACACCAGCGTTTTGAGTTTATTTTTTCCCATTATGAAAACGTGCCCGCAGTATTACTTTTGACTGGGAGAAGATACGTTGCTCGTTTTGAGTTGAAGTCAAAAAATGTCAAAAAACTACTACAATGCACTATTCTGGCCAAAAAGCCTAGTTGAAATACAGAAATTATACTCGTACCGAAATTATGACTTCCGAGGGACAAAGACGAGGGACAAGAAGAGGGAGGGACACTGTAAGCGCCCAAAAACTTGATAGTATGACTTCACATGACGTCACTATTGTATAGTCTATTCACGACGAAATTTAAAATCGTTTTAATTATTATTTATCTTATAAGTCCAAAAGCGACGCGACGACCCCTCACGATTCCATCCGGATTAATGTTGCATTGCTGTGGAGCGAGCGAGCGCATGATGCAAGTAATTTAACGCATGGTTAAAAACTCACGAACCCGTCGGGGCGGGGGCGGGCGGGCAGAGGGCGGCTCTCCGGCGAGTAGGGCAGTGCACAGTGGAGGGGTTGAGGAAAAGAAAATTACTCACCGCGGCTTATAAATTCCCGACGGGTATCACTGCTACTTTTCTTTGCAAGGCAATTTCTAAAACATACCCATGCTGCGAAATTTACCGAGGCAGCGCAATCCCGGTTCTCATTTTACTTACTAGCTGCGACTATATTCGATGGAAGCATGTTAATTTCTCTGAATTTCTTTGCAAAGATTCAGAAATAAATCCCTGATGTTTTTCTTTTTTACAATGCGACATTGTCAGCTTAAAACTATTATCATAAAAAGTTAAATTCGTTAATAAAATATAACCACATGAGAGAAATACACATTATACCATTTTGTAAAAAAATATTGTATTTGCGAACCCCCTTGTTTGCATTAAATTATCTGAATTTCTTTGTCAAGATTCTTTGTCAACAAATCATATTGTGACAATCAAAGTGTTCATATTTCACAGTGCGTCAATGTATGATTTCTAAACTTAAAAAACGATTATCTTCATAGCTGTTACATTAGTGATAAAACATAACCAAATGAAAATAATAACATATTTACTATTGTGTAAAATGATTCTCTTTGTGAACCTGTTATTTGAACTAAAATGGCAAAAGAAAGAATCTTAAAAACATTTTACAGTATGGTCAAATATTGTAATGTAGGCCAATTAAATAGGTCAGGAACACAACTATACGTGCACCAAACGTTCAATAGAGTATTTTATTTTTATATATTTTTTTTGTTAGCTATATGAAAACTTGTTGAACAAAAGTTTTTCAGATTCATACCAGAATGACCCCTTAAAAGGATACTGCTTATTTTAAGTGCACTCTGTATATTCCTTTACTCGGGATGTTGGAAAGTAAAAGTAGGCAAACTACTTGTCAAAATACGATGTAATTTGTGATATTTTCATCATTGCGATGAGTTATTGAAAACATTATTTGTGTGTAACTATATTAATAGTCAGTTTCTAACTTTAAAACGATATCGAAATAAAATAGACCTAAAAGAGTTTTTTCTTATATAATTAATTGCCTGGTGGCGCACCTCCGAAAACAACGTAATCATTGAAAAACTTAAACTAAATTTAAGAAATAATTAATACTGTATTACAATTACGACCATAATTAACAAAGTGGATATTTCGTCTGTGTAAGGCTATTATAATAATATCTATTATTATTGCACGAATATGATACGGTATTAAAATTAAACGAACGGCTCACAATGAATACACACAAAAGATTCAATTCATTGAGAAAGACTCAGTAATAGGTACGAAGGGCGCTCTTTCTGTTGCGATTGAAGCTCAATTACCTTAATTGACTCGAATCGATGTAATCTGCACACTTAATTGACCCGAATCGCTTAAATCGAACTGCCAACCGAGAAAGAGGGACCTGCGATGTTAGGCTGAGAGCCGACGGTTATAAATTTTTATACTTACATTACTCACACTACAGTGACTACATTATAATTCAGATAAAACATTTTTCGTTTGCATGTACCTAAAAAACAAATGCATATATTAAAAAAAAATGACGTAATAAAGGTCTGTTTTTAAGCGAGAGTTTTGGTTTGTTTGAAGTTTAATTTGTGTTCTAATAAAAATATAATTTGTGTTCTAATAGAAAAGATTACTTATTTTAAGATATTTTTCGAGTGTAAAGGTTTTATTAACATCCGCTATATTTAAGAAAATAATACGTACTTTAGAAGGAAGTTTCATGAAAATCAAGGTATTCTTTACTGTGTTATTATAAAATAGAAAATCATACGGTTTAAGCGCCTCTTCGTTTTAAACTTACAATATTTCTGTCTCATCCGCACACGGCAGTCACAAATCTCCGCCTCCTGAAATAGCATGTTTTCATGCCAAACCCATTTGAGAGTTCTTTTATATGGACAGCAAACCACGTAAAAATAAATAATTAAAGAGATCGTGGTATTCTAGTAGTTTAGGTAACTATTTATCTAGCGCTCGCGGATTTGAATCCGCTCATAGTCATACATTTTCACCGCTTTATTGTTACAATTTCGCTTAACTCTAGCATAAGCATATTTGGCTTAGTTGTATATGACTTGTTAGAAAGAAAAAAAAATAGTAAATTAGTGAAAAATAATCCAGTATGTTTATTCCATTCAAATAGGTTCGTTTTCCATGCAAATCTAAGGTCAAACATAATTCGTTTACTTTCAACATAATATATCTTTTGAGATTAAATGTTATATTAAAATTTGAAAAACTAAATTTAATTTGAAAAGATATCTAAAAATGATATTACTTTCTAAAATTTCTTAGTACTTGCCCCAATTATGTCCTTGACCCTTAAAATAGGATTTTAAAAGTTAGCATTCTTTTACTCTTAATAATTATTATTAATTTAAACAAACTTATGCCCAGTTCACTTAGAACAAACGTAAATCAATTTTTCAAAATTAAAAGAGAATGATTATATTAAGTTTTGCTAAGTTTTGAGGCTGAAAGAAACCAATCCGATACAAGTGCTTAAAATATAAAGTAATTAAAAATATAATGATTTAAGTTTTAAGGCTGGCTCTTGTTCGACAATGGTCTTTGCAGACTACAATGTCGAAACGTCTTACTGAACAAAATGCAGTCCGCTTGATACATGTTCAATTAAAACCAATATATGATACCAAAAGCATTTGTGAACGTGAATATTTGCACTGAAGTGGCATAGTAAAAAGATTCATTAAACATGTGTTTTAAAAAGTCTCTAAACAACAAAAAAGTCTCCATAAGGACTTTTATTTTTGCCGTTTTGGCAGATTTAAACTTTAATCACAAAAAATTGCCACTGGTAGTTTTTTATTGTTTAGACGTTCGTGGATCTGGTTATAGTATTTCATAATTGCTTTTGAGTGGATTTGGAAAATTTTGTTTCTAAAATATTAAAAGAAAACTTATTTTTTTTAATGAAAGTCAATTAAAGCCTATAATTACGTCTATATTCCAATAATAAATCCTATCAATTTTTATTTCGAAATCCCAGTAAACTTTATTAGAAAAATGTAAATTTAGCACTTTTTGTTTTTTCCCTTACTTTTTTCAGTTTTAAAAGTAACATTTCTTTTATTGTTGTAAGATAGGCTTATGATTTAATTTAGACCATAAGCACCACTCTACTCATTTTTAAAATGGAAAATGAAAATAGTTTTTTATTTTTTATAAAAATTGCGTTTTTAACATGAAATATAAAAGAATATTTACTTACCAAGAATAATATCACAAAAAAAAAATCCACTGGTAGTTTTTTATTGTTTAGACTTTCGTGGATCTGGTTATAGTATTTCATAATTGCTTTGAGTGGATTTGGAAAATTTTGTTTCTAAAATATTAAAAGAAAACTTATTTTTTTTAATGAAAGTCAATTAAAGCCTATAATTACGTCTATATTCCAATAATAAATCCTATCAATTTTTATTTCGAAATCCCAGTAAACTTTATTAGAAAAATGTAAATTTAGCACTTTTTGTTTTTTCCCTTACTTTTTTCAGTTTTAAAAGTAACATTTCTTTTATTGTTGTAAGATAGGCTTATGATTTAATTTAGACCATAAGCACCACTCTCTTCATTTTTAAAATGGAAAATGAAAATAGTTTTTTTATTTTTTATAAAAATTGCGTTTTTAACATGAAATATAAAAGAATATTTACTTACCAAGAATAATATCACAAAAAAAAAATCCACTGGTAGTTTTTTATTGTTTAGACTTGCATGGATCTGGTTATAGTATTTCATAATTGCTTTTTGAGTGGATTTATTTTACCTAAACTCTAAAAGGTTACCTGACAGTATTTTAAATTTAATAAAAAGGTATTTTAATTTAATTTAATTGAATTTTTTTGTTTTATCTATATTCATGCATTCTAAATAAGTCAAAGTTACTTTGTTTTTCAATTCAATATAAAATTAAATTTACGACGGCATTGAAGTGAATCCTACACGTGTAGGTGACGTTGTTTTTTAAATATTAAATTTAAAGAGGTATTATTTTTCATAAAACTTAAATACATCCATAATAGTCTGTAGCCATTAAACAGGTAGTTGACTAAAAAAGCTTTTAATATAGGTACTTTATAACATAACGTCCAGCAGTCCCAGGGTTATGTAGGCAGAAAGAGTGGACCTCGGGTTCTACATCTGTCAGGTTACCTGAGTCAGGCGGCTATTCAAATTTATAGTCCGTGAATCCGAGTCCGGTCAGCGAGTTTGACCAATTCAGGTTTTTATGTTTGTATGAACGTTCAGGTAGGTTATGTCTATAGGGAGCAAGATGACTTTACATTCTGTTCAAGGTATTGCGAGAGGTGAGCAGAAATACTTCTTAACTATGAGTGACATATTAAGTTCCTATTGTAGTGAAATGTATTTTAAAATTTTGAATATTAAAATTAATTACATATAAGTTGTGGTAAATTTATTACATAATATCTTATGCTGATAAATTTATCGCGTATTTACATCCATCCCAACGCGAACAGGGATTAATGTATTTTTCATTTTATGTTGAGTTAAAGAATTCAACTTCATAAACTGGTGACGTGCAACCGTTTATACAATATAAATCTTTCATTACTAACGAACTTAACAACTTACAAAGTGGTAGTACGCAATAAAATAATGAATCAACTTAATATTATATCTCATGAAGTCTTTTTTGTTGTTAAAGTCTGCCCAAAAGAGGCCAGAGCTTAAAAGGGTAAAGATATTTCTTGGTAGCATATCTAGAAGGTTCTTAATTGCATAACTGCGTTCATTATTAACTGCAACATTATATATATATATTAGCTGCAAAAATAATTAATTTGAAAATATATAAAAACAATAATTCCAAATCGGGCCAACGTTGGACTGACTGAAAATTTTACCCTGATGGTAATAATTCGGATCTATTGGACGGCCGTGTAGATCTCTCTAATTGAACGTGATCACTGATCAACTCCAAAACATCTGTTTTAAATATTTTACCAGACCTTTATTTTTTCTCACTTTATATTAAACACCTTGTCACATTGCAAATTCAAAGCTTGCATGTTTCATAAATATTCAGTCACATCATGACATAACCTTCAGAATAAAGAAAAGTAATAAATAAGACAAAAAAAAATCTACCGGCTGACAAAATAAAATATTTTTGTATTAGTAGATATTTATTCAAAATATATTTCTACTAAAAAGAATATTATTTATATACTATATTTATTTTATTATAAAAAAAAACATTACATAAATATTTTTAAACCCCTTTTTTTTATTTCAAAGCCATATGGTTAAAAAGTGACCATAACAGTTTTTTTGGGATTTAGGCCTAAATCTAGAACATAAATAACCTCTGTTAATAAACGAGTTTTAATTAGGGCTCCTTAATTCATCCATATTCTTGTTTTAAAAAACCATGCCTCTTTATAAAGTATTATCATCCTTACGAAGTAGATCAAATCGTACATTAGACATATAGTTCCGGTAGATATTTAACAATTCTGTGCACTCAATATCACAAACCAACTGAAATGATAAAATATAATTAATTCAAAATTTACAAAATGAAATTATATACTATTCAACACTTAGGAAGGATATGTAGATGCGAGGATAGGTTAACGCTGTTGTTAGTGGGTTATGGAAATAAAGATTTTATTTACTTTTCCCAAATGTTACACTTCCATACCTGGCTAGTAGGCCAGGTCATCAACTTGATCATGGGTTGGGTTAGGTTAGAGAATATATTACCTATCCTTTGGTATCCCTCCAACTACATCCAACCCATGATCCACTGTTTAATTCTACGATTCGCTAATGATGTAATCGCGTAATGATATTTCACAGCAATCACTTTTTCGAATAATCATTTATTTCCTTAAAATCATTACTTGATTACTAAAAAAAAAACTAACAAATTAATATGAGTTAAAGCAGTGTAATTACTTTTTCCAGTTCATGTACCCCTATATTGTTTAATTATCACTATATAATAACTTATTAGGACTTGTTAACGTTATTAAATATCTTGGAATTATTTACGGTATAAAATATATATTTCATCCTTCTATAGAATCTATATCATTTCAAAATCTAATACGCTGCTTAGTTCATTTTAGGCGTAAAGAAGATATTTCTATGACATTCGGTCCATTTAATTATTATACATATCTTGATTCGAAGCGTAGGTGATTTTAATATTATTATTTAGTCACCAGAAAAAAAAAATATATGTTCAATTATTTGAAAAAATCCAAAATTAGTTTTTAAGGTATTTTTATTTGAGAATATATAAAATATATCCTGTATATAGTCAATTAGTGTGTATTATTAACCTATTATAGTGTATTTTAAGACAATGTAATGAAGGTTGTCTTGACAAAAACCGGCCTAACAAATTTTCTTAAATCATAAATAAGATCACTCTCGATCTGGTCAAAGAATGTTTACTAAAATCGATTCATTCGTTTGGGAGCGACGATTGCTCCCAAACGAATCCACAGACACGATAAATTTATAACAACCCTCTGTTTGCTACGGGTTTTAAAAACGTTATAATGACGGCTGCGATGTGAGGACGGTACACTGATCAAAAGGGGTTTCAAAGGATCGGTGTAGTTAGCAAAATGGGGTAATTTATGTATATTAAGTACCAATAAATATATAATAAATAAATATATTTAGATATAAAGATTTTTAAAACGATCGCACATATCTCTTACTGTAATGATCTTAAATTATGGCTAATTGTTAACCTCCTGTGACCATAGAATTCCATACCATAGCATAGCGTTCCTTCTCTTCGGACCATTTGGCTAATTGGCTGAGACATGAGCATTCGGTGAGCGCAGGCCTTAAGCTGACCCGCAAAAGTAATCTAAGAATCGGCTCAAGATTATACCCTAAAGTAAGCCAAGCGAGCCGTAACCCAAAATGTATGAAAAATCGCATTAAGAACCTCGACGCGCTGGCAAATTGATTCGCGTTCGTCGGACTGTGATAAGCGCATCAGCTTTTAGCTGAAAGGGATTTGGGTATTATTTAACATTTCCTTAATGTAGAAACATACTTATTGGGTTTAATTAATAATTATTCGATCCATCTATTTCGATGCAAAGACCTTGCTGTTTGACGGGGAACTTTATAAACAATGCTTGCTCGGCGGGAAATCTATTAATTGCCTGTGTTAAGTTCTACAGGGTTAGTTTCTCTATTGAGAAATAACTGAAACTTCTTAGATCACATCAGCGGCTGTCCGGATAATATGTATAAAACATTAAAGTCAACGTATTTTTAGTACTGATTGATGAAACTGACAGTTCGTCAGAGTGCTTAATATTATATTCGAATTTCAACAATATGACAGCAGTCAGTTGAAAAATATTATGTATTACTGACCAATTTCAATTAATACAAAGTTATATATGTAAAAGAATGTTCATTGCCTCTATTATAAATTGAAATATTATGTCCGTGTTTATTTATTTATTGTGGTTACTCAATAGAAATATAGATAATGACGTATAAATAATATAAATTGAAGTAAACATTCCTTAACGAGCGGTAGCCCATGTAATAAATTTTAGGAAAGATAAGAAAAAGATAAACAAATAGGTATCTTTAATGTTAAAAATATTTGCTATGAAATCTCTGAAAAACACTCTCTTTTCTAGATATATTTTTTTTTTTGTAATTTACTACTAAGCGATAAAAATGTATGTAATATTACTTATCTTGTCTTTGCAGTGTAAAATAAAGAACCAAATAATATGAACATTTTTCACAAATATGAATATCTGTATATTACACACCTGGATTCCAGCAGATAAGCCTTGGGCTTGGCTGGTACATAAGAAAAAAAATGTAAATTTATTTAATACATAAATAAAAAAAGATAGAGGTAAAACAGCTATGCCATACAGGCGCCATTAAAAGCATCTTCTCTGTGTCACAGACAAAATTGTGTTTTTGCTAACTAAAATATTTTGTATGATAAAATAAAGTAAATGAACAAATTAATACATAAATGAACAAAAAAATAATAATTTATAAATAATAATAATTATTGGTTATTAGACAGTTACCCCTGGTAAACTTTTAGTTTGAAGCACATGTCTATTGCATACTCAATATGTGTATTCAACTGATTAATTTGGTAGATTAGAAATGTTTACCACTCTGAAATTGAAATGTGTTTTCAATTTGTAAAATAAACAAAATTAAAAAATCCGTCTGTAGGCTAAAACGGCTTGTTCGACTGACCAAAAACAGTTGACCCAATTTATTTTAGCAGATTCCTAAGTAGGCGTCTAAGCATTTTTAGCCTAGAGCTGCCAAAGTTGGCAGCTCTAGGCTAGTGTTTTATCTCAATAATAAACGTCCTTATATAGACTTTTGAAGGTTTTTCTATCCGAGAAACGAGAGCTTATGTAATTTCAAAATATTTGCGATTTAATTGTTTTTGTTTCTAATATCAAAATTTCATTGTTTTAAAGAGTTCCCTAACGATTACCTGAGTTGTACGTTTCAGATATAGCAAATTATCTTTAATCAAATAATACAGTCTAGCTAAAAGATTTAATTTAATTTTAATGTATTCAACATATTTATATTAAACTGGTACGTATGAAGAAAAAAATAGTTCGATAACAAGGAGTTACATTTTTTTTCATCGTTAATTCATCATCGTAAGTTTATTATTTATTTGATATTTACAATTTAAATTAATTTTAATTAAAGTTGGTAAGGTTTCTTGATTAGGAAAATTTTTTATACGTTTTATAATTCTACTACACAACCTGTGTTGGAAAATATATTTGATTTTTTTAAATATACAACATTCACAATCGATTATTTTACTTTTTTAGTTCTTATTTAGAAGCATATACATACATCGGTTGCTCAAACTATACGATGAATTACACTTAATTACACATGCGCAGCCTAGTTAGGAATAAATTTTATTTTACCTTACGTTTATTAACCGTATTGTCCTCTTTTCTAACATAAATGAAAATAAAATTAAGTATAGATGCAAAGATGCATTTTATTACTTAAAATCATCAAAATTGTATTTTTTTTTCAATCTCAAAACTAATACCGTAGCATAATATAGTAGCATGGGAACGCATAGGTATACACAATATTTTCTTTATGAAAATATTTTAATGATGTTTTTGAAAAAACTCGAGTAGCGTATTCGCTTGTATATATTTTCTCCTAGCTCTGTTTTCTATAGTACAAAAGTCAATGAGATTAACGTTACATACAGGCTGATCTCTTTCTATTTATGCTGGAAACGAGGGGTTTTGGCGGGGGGGGGGGAAGAGGGGGGTGTTTGTTCTTAAGCAACCTTACGGGACACGTGCCCAGTTTCGAGGGTGCTCTTATAATTGTATGGAGACGTCGTTCCTTTATATCCAACAAAGCGGATCTATAAGTGCTTTCGCGTTTTATTCGAGGAAATAATTAGTTCGTTACTTGACATTCCAAAAAGGGAAATTCAAACAGTGAATTAAGAACAGCTATGTAGACGAAAATACTAAAAAAAAAAAAATTAAGCGCTTGAAAATAAAATCGTGTCTATGCCGTTAATCGGTGAGGAATTCCTTCGTCTGGAGCCATTCGTAGAATCAGGTCATGCTCACGATAAAAATGTCATCGAAACTGAACCAACATGTCAAATTTCGAGTCCGTAGGATAAGAGATAGTGTTTCTAATTCAGATTGCAAGATTTGACCTAAAGTGATATACATACATTGCAAGCTTAATAAAAGCTTGTAAAACATACAATGGCATGACGTTCTATTAATTCATCATAAATTTTAACACCATAGTATTTTTTTGTAAATTTTGTGCACAGACTGACGGACGGACAAATAGACGGCGAGGATGAGGATAGTAGCTTCTTAATCATGAATGTATAGAAGCTTCACTGGCCCTGGCCTATAATACATTAGTAGGTAATTAGAATAAGCTCTCCCTTCTTAGTGGGATTAAGATACTCCAGACGGGAGATAAACATCGCGACACACCGCCCTATCCAATGAGACGAATAAAATACATAATGTGTTATGATTAATTTCTCCCGTCCACTGCGAGGCTTGGCGATAGCATCAGCCGAATGCGTTTTTTCGATATCCTTTTGGTGCTATTATCATTTCAGGGACCCGCCCCCGCCCGCCCCCGCCCGCCCGCGCCGCCCGCCACCCGATAAGATCGACCCTCGGACATTTTTGCTTTTATACGGCGGCGTTTGACGTCGCCTAGAATTTCATAGTTGGCAGCACTGGGATTGGCGTCCGCCACTGGTCTCTCTGTGGCATTTCGAATTATTAGTGGTATCGCTTGAGCGCCGCTGTGTTTTTATACGCCCACGAATGAATACTGACGGGCTGCTGAAATGTAATATTGCCAGACAATTGAGGAAACGTAATATAACGTTTTTGAAGTAAAACGTCGCTTACGCAATTTTTCCTGGACTGGACTGAATTTTTCGAATGAATCTATGCGACACGCTCGTTCGGCTAAACTCGAAAGGATGTTCGTGGGTGATGAGCTTATTCGGCATTCGGGTAATGCCAGAATAAGGTAATCATGTTGAAATACAGATTACTATGCAGTGGTAACAAAATAAATCAACCTGTTATCATTAATGAAAATTTTTATTGGTTAAAAAAAATACAATATTTGGATTCATACAACTGTTAGTGTAACGAAACGCTGCAGCTAGACGTCGCCGCGCCGTTCAGCTAGAGCGGTGTGCTGGGAAGGCATCGCTGCAGGAACAGTTACAGGCAGCTTTTGCGTATGAATGCGACTGCGTTTATCGTTAATTATAAGTGGCCAATATTATACCTTACACAATGTACTCATCAAAACGTGATAACGAACCCGCATTTGTGTTTTATATTATCACCTACGTAGTATGTTTGCATATTGCATTTAATATAAGGCCTTAATATATTGCCTTTAATTTTTTTTAAGACAGCAAATTTAATTTAAAAAATAATGATATTAATGTTTGCTTATATACAATAATAAAATGTCTTTTACCCAAAAATGTATGCTAGGTTTTATTTACACGTGCATGAATTAGCAGCCAGATAATAAGATAAGATAAGATAAGATCTGTATATATTGATTTTAGTAATGCTTTCAATTTAGTCAACAGCCAACTTTTTCTTCGTTTTGTTAAATTTACAAAAATTGATCAGAGAGTTTTTAACTTTTTCACACCAGTTTTTTTATGAGGTGAAATAATAGGATTTTTCATAGAAGTATAATATTTGTTACAAGTATTTATATATGTAAGTATTTGTATTATATTTAAAAAATAATGGCTGTTGGGCATTTCATTCGCGTTTAACTTCATGATTAAACCTAAGATTCTTTTTCCTAAAAAATGGTTTAATTTTAGATAGGTGATCATGCCATCTGACCCATGTTGGCTAGACAAGCTTTGAGCTAATTTCAAACCGAGCGGGTTTATTAGCTACAGCCTTAAATAAATTTTTCAGTCGACTTACAGAATCCTTAAGCTGTGACATTACCTCTGAGGGACTATCGAATCGGCCATTACGCGTGAAAACATGTCTAATAGCCCATTTCTAAATTGCCTTTAGTTCGTTTCTTAAGTTTTTAAGTTAACGTCGCGGCGTCGGATAAAAGTTTTAAAAAGCAAATATAAGCCACTTAAGATCGTGGTAGTCTAGTGGTTAAGGCGTTGGACTACTGACCCAAAGGTTTCGGGTTCGAGTCCGCAGATGGTCATGCCATTTTTATCGCTTCATTACCACCATCTCAACTGACTCTAGCACAGGCACATTTGGCCTAGTTGAGTAGGGCCCAAAATAATTGTGTATGACCCTAGGTATAGCAATTATTTTTAAAAAAAAAAAAACAACCAAAACAATTGCAATATATATTTTTTTTAAATCAACTGTTAACATATTAATATTTTGTGATATTGGGAAGTTCTTTATCCATTTTAAATCATTTTAAATATCCAATTTTAAAGACCAATTTTAAAATTAATATTCTAAGAAAACAAATACAGAAACAAATATGGAAATTATCACTATGATAGACTTAGCAAAAATGCAGCAAATGCAGGAAAAAACCTATATTAACAAGAATTGTGCGTAAAATACGTTGTTTGTTTTTGTTTGCTGAGGTTCGTTATAATTTTATAATTTTATGGCCATAGTGGACTCTATTTTACTATGTTACGGTAACTTTGTTGTCTCTAATAATCTTCCTAAATTATTGGTAGGTAGTTGTCAAAAATTTTACCTGAATATATTTATGATAAATAAGTAAATGATATTCACAATATGCTGTCAAATTCAGAAGTTAAAATTATTTTGTATAAAAATCGAATAAAAATATTGTAGTCAAATGGGTTGCATATCGTGACTTGAATAGTCTATTCAATCGCTTTATTCATGTGAATTCCAAATAATTCCTAGTAAGACCTGGTTCTGTAAAAGAAACCAGTGCGTTTATTAAGAAAAATATCTCCCTATTACACCAAAATGATACTCATCTTAGCTCAGTAATCATCAAGTCAATAAAAACATAAAATGTGTCGAAATTGTTGCTTGACAGTAATGACCAATGTAAAATAGCCAAGGTTACGGTTTTCGAGTCCGAGATTACGGTATTGTACTCATGGAGATAAGTATTTTGGCGAGCATCAAAGGTAACGGTGTAACCGCTAAGCACCTACTTAATGAGTACCAAAACTACGCTTACCTTGCCAAAGGCCGAATATCCGAGATCACAATGACACATAAATTGCTGAACACGGCAACTTCGAATCAAAATTTGACATCTCTCGGATGCACTCTAGTGAGGATGGTTGATACAATCGATTAAATAGGTACAGTAAATTAGTCACAGTAGGAGAAAAAATATCTACTCTCATTCTTTATCTCTTTTAGAGATGTAGAGAGAGTAGGTTAGTTAAGTAGTTATAGGGACTGTACCAAAAATAATATTTTTTTATTATTTCAGATAGTTTATATTAGTTAGTTACTATTTTTGTTATTTTGTAGTTTACTGATTCGATTAAAAATATAGGGAAAATAATTGAAATAACATACAAAAATATTCAAGAAATAAAATTGATATAACACAGGGCGCGCTCACCGCTTATCTTAGCGCGTTAGGGCAAAGATCCTAGTATTCCTAGATGCTGGTTTCCAACGGTGCTATGGGAGGCTGGAGTTTAGTTTTTATAGGGAAAACCAGAATCTAGAAATTTCAAAAGCATTCTAGTATCGCACCGAATCGCTTTCGCTGACTCCAGCCAATTTGAGCCAATGGGCGTGCGGGACGTAGGTGATGGACGCTTTCTTCGGCCAGTCAGTCATCTAAAGTTCAAGATCGTGTTGCATGGTTCGTTCGGCGAAATTCGAGAATTTTCGGATCTGAAGTAAATGTCAGTTCTGTAGGCACTAGGTATGGAAAAGATCGAGTCATGTTTTGTTGTATTTTCTAGAATTGTTGTTGGCATACCATTCGAAAAATAAATAAGATTTGATTATTGATACACTAAATATTTTCAAATAAATAGTGAATCAGCAAAACATGAACATTTATAGGTTATGTTTACATACATGTGAGGCACATACATTTTCACGCTACAAGGCCAGCTATAAAATAATCGATTTTTAACTTACATACCTATCCGAGAGGAATTCTTAGCGCGATCACTGCCTTTTTAGATTACTGCTGTTCTCGATTTTTGAGATGAATTTGGCACGTTGAGTTTCTAATTATTTTAAATGGTCAATGTTCTGTACTTATGTATGAATAATTCACAATAAATTTAGATATGATAGGATAGCCTAGCATTTAATATAAACCTTATGTATGAACCTTATGATTATAAAACTTAACAGAAATTATTTTTATAGTGATCATTGATTGAGTGAGACAAAAGCCAATTTGATATTTTTAATATCCTTATGAGACACATTATTAATTTTATGAATTTATTATTTATTTTTTTTGCTGGATTTTACGTGTATTTGTAGTTAGTTAATTGTAATTTTTAGTTAACTATAACGGTTGTTTGTAATGTGTATTTGTTGTTTTTATTATTAATAATATTATTTTTGTATTACTGCTTCTAAAATATTTTTTTCAGGCATTTGTAAAGTATATTTACATATTAGGACATGTTTTGCATATCTTAATGTCTCCTATATATATTTTGTATTCATGAAAATAAATGATATTGAAAATTGAAATTGATGGCAAAAAACATTTTTAAAACAATGCCCAATTTTGTAGAAATGTTTATTTTTATTTCTATATATAATGAAGCATTTTATCAAATCATTTGTAATGGAATATTTACTTGGGCTTGCAGTAGATGTCCTATTATTTTACTTCAACTAAAATAAATTAGGTAGGTAGGTATCAGTTATGTAGGTACAATGATACTCCGATAGTATTCTGATTTCAATTATGTTATGACATGTTTTAAATACTAAATATTTAAGCTTTATTAACTTTATCATTCATAATAATCTGAAGTCCATTATGAAAAGCGTAGGTAACAAAAAAGTTTTTGGAATAACATTCTATTAACTGAACTCTATCGGTTACAAAATACGTTCTTTTTGACGTCCAGCATAAATTAGTATTTTATCACCAAAGGTTTTGATATGGCCGTCTCAAATAATAAATCTCTGGTAATGGAACTTATATAGTGGAATCAAAGTCGTTGATCTTATTACTACTGCCGAGAACTTGGCCTAGCCGCAAACATCTAAATTTACTGCCGGGCGAAATTTAAGAAATGAAAAATCTTCACGAAACACAAAACCAATGATGGACTGAGTGCGTTCATTTTATTTATTTTGTCACCGACAGAAAAAGATATTATACGGTAAGTAAAGTTTTACTATTTAGTATTCAATGTAAGAAGTCAAACACACACACACACCATCTCACATTAAGATAGCATTTTTAGTTTGTATGGCAAACGTGTATCTCTCTCCTCTTCTGATTCACTGCTGCGAGTTAATGGGTTTTTTTTAAATTATCGCGAAGACTAATGCCAAAGATTAGTCACAAAAGTAACATCATTACACTATGGTCACATTTCTCAAATCATGTTATGGCATTTCACGCTATTATTTACATAAGGTACTTATATATATATACGTACAAATATTATATATACAAATTTAGTAGTATATATCCAACGACGACATTTACCTACATTGCATTTTTATCAAACAATTTTATAAGACAGCGCTTATTCCTTGGTTTTACAGTTAGTCATAATTATAAACTTCATTAGACTATGGTACCGGTCGATGCTGTTACAAACAAATAGACATCAGCTACCAGGCTATTTTGAATTTCGAATATTATGCTTCATAAAAATCGATTTAAATGAAGCATAATATTCGACCACTTGGTTTTACGAATATATTTTACTTACTGTTTAATAAAAATATGAATTGAATTGTATTACTTATAGCCTATAACCTCGCCAAATATCATGAGCTATAAGGCCTTAATTCTAGAATTAAGCCTTATCCCTTATCTAGATATCTAACAGTAAAACCTCTTTAGAATCTATTCAGTAGTTTTGGAGGAGAAGAGTAACAAAGAAAAAGATAACTATAGTTTTTAAGCGTGTACACACATGATGGGGCATATGATGTCTCAGTTGCAAAAAATCCAGTTGTAAGGTAGCTATCGGTTGATTGCAAATACATGAGAGTGAATTTAAAGTTTTATTATGTAATAAAACTTTAAATTCACCGAACAGTTAAGTATGTACTTAACTGTTCGACCCTGGGCTTTGCCCCGGGATAGCACCTAGGCCTCATTCAGGCGGCTTTAACGGCGCCTTCGGTACGCGACAACTCGTTCCTTCAGCACTCGGAAAACTTAAAATAGTTGCGTTGACCTAGAAATTCTGCCGGCTTTGCACGGGAATATTTTTTTAATCTTAAAATAGTTCAACCTTCTCGGATGCATGGAAATCAACACATTAATGTTTCATCGCTATAGGATGAATAATATTTGAGATTATATGGAAGAAACAGAAATATATTCATTTATATATATATATTGTAATGTATACGTCGCTTGGCTGCGGTTTCTTAAATTTAGAATCGTTTATAGCGTGGACCTTTACAAGACTAATTTTTGGCTGCAAGGGTTGGTCAGTGAAAGGTCAGTTTCTTCCCAATTTCTATATTCTAGGCTTCCAGATGTATACAAAAACTTAACTGTAAGAATTTATGTTTAAAAATATATATTAAAACGTTGAGCCCTATTTACAAAGAATTCTTCTCCAACCCTTTTATTTTTATACCCTGACTGATCCCGAAGAATTACATTTTTATTAAAGTACGAATATATGAACACAAATATAATTCTTCTGATGCCAAATAAAGAATATTAAATTCGTCTCACAAGGCATGTCGTCACAATATATACAGATGATAGAACAAACTTGTACTTTTCTTTATGGTCATACAAGTAGATTGATTTTAAGATATATTAGGGTTTCAATTTTAGGAGCGATACAATGGTCTCATGGATTGTTTAAAAACCCTATCGTTTTAGTACATTGAGCATTTAAAGGCACTGAGGGCATTTTAGGACGCTGAGGCGGTTTAGGGTATTAAGGCGTTGTAGTGCGGTTTAGGATGTTGTTACTAAGGTGTTTTAGGGTATTGAAGCGTTTTAGGGTATTGAGGTGTTTTAGGGAATTGAGGCGTTTCAGTGCATTAAAGCGTTTTAGGGCAGAGATGGAACCTTACCTTCTTAATAACCAATCGGTACGAAAGCACGTTTAGTTAAATATGTTTGCGGCTAAGCACGGTGAACGGATCTGGACGTAATAAAAAAGGAGTCAAAGCATTCCAATCCATCCGTCATAATTCTCGGCGAGATGGTAAAACGAAATGATACTAAAATATTGACAAAAAACCCGGTTGACTCGTTCGGACCCTGTCGTCTGCCTGCAGCCTCTTAAATTTGAACATTCTCGCTATGTATTTTATAGCGTCGGTTTGTAACACTTGATTTCGTTCTAAGCATCTTTGGGCGCTTATTATATTCAACGTCCTGCCACCGACACAATGGTGGCTGGGTATTCTTAACACGTTGAGCGACATTTTATTCATCACTTTTAATAATATAATAGAATTTGAAAGAAAGTCGGGTTAGTTACACCAATTGATTTGGCGGATTTGTCTCCACACCGAATAGCAGAATAACTATTAAAACAGAGGAAAAAACCATGAAAAAAAAAATATAAAGAAAATTCATTTTCGAAACACCTATACACGTTTGATCATTTTTTAGATACCAAATTTGTGACAAATTAACAAAATGAGAAAATATCGAAATATTTTATTAGTTTTTTTTTTCATTTTTGTTCCCACGTGTACTGCCATTGAAAGCAAGTATGTAATTTCAGCGAGAAGAACTAGTTTAAAATTCGGTTACAAGATTTGAAGCATAGGACAAGGAGCTCGTTGACCTAATATAAGCGTAGTAAAAAGATACACAGTAAGTTAATGTTCATTTAAGTCGTATTTGGAAATTATGATTTAATGGATATTATAGTTGTTTTATTTACTAAATTACGATTTTCAGATTAAAATACGCTAATTGGTATGTCAGAAATTAAGAAATCAAAAATATACATCAATAAGTATTTGAACGAACTATAAAGTCAAAATACACCGATCAGTTTGTGGTCAAATTGTAAGGATGCGCCCTCGTCATCCTGCAGATCTCGGAGGCTTGCCTATTTCGATATCCTGGGTTTTTTGTCAGCCCTTGATTAACTTAGATATAAACTATTGCTTTGAAATCACTGTATCACCTAGACCTCATATTCGGGTTTGTTATCAACTCTCAAAGTTTGTCTCATAAGTGGGATGGTATCAGCAAAGGTGTGTGCATATATAAATGCTACGGATATATGATTAATATAAAAAAATATATATCAATATTTTCTTTATTGTTATACTTTAATTACAATAAGTATTAGTGCCTATTCCTAGTCACAATTGACTACAAATGAATTAAATAAAAAATGTTATACAAGCAATTATATATTTAAGTAGTTTTAAGATATCTTTTTTATGCATTGTCGATTGCACCACAATTTTAGAAATATTTTATAATATTACGGAAAGTATTATTAAAATGAACTGTCTCACATTTCTATCAAAAAAATGTCACTTTAATATTTTGTCGAACAAATAAATCCAGTCCATATAAACTTCGATCCGAATTAACAATATTGTATTATTGTATTACCAAATTAATATTTTTACGTTATTTGTCTATTATTATAAGGTAGAAATAATGTCATAGTTTCTTTTCTGATAGCTGTTTTAGCTGTTTGGGACGAGAAGTGTTAAAAGTGCGGCACGTTTAGGAAAAAATCCCTCCGAATAAAGGCCGGACCCATAAGATGATTTACAAAGGTAAACAAAGCGTGAGCGAAAACGAGAACAACGTATTATCATATTAAAGCGAACAATGGACTATAGAATGGCATGAACCACAATATTGTAAAAATAAAAGTTTCCTACCAAAGGAACATTCTTACATAAATATTCTTCCCCGGACAATGTCGCAACGCGTTGTTGCAAACAAATGCATAAATAAAATTCAGGCTCTGAATCGTTTTCGTATTCTCTGCTTTTGCGATATTTATTATACACAGAATCTAAAAACTCTTGGATGATTTGCGCTATTATGTGCATAGTTTTTTGTTATATTCAAATTTAATTTTCACACATATACGCGTACATACATATTTCTCGGATAATATTTGAATGTGTGATCTAATAAATAATTAAAACACATATATTAGATAATATAATCAAATGCATACGTCTAAACAGTGCAAAATCTTTATTTTTATGATTTTTAGCTTCTATACATCAAAAAGAAGCTCCTATTCCCGTCTTTTGGCCGTGTGTGCGTTACGTCTTTTAACTCGAAAAGTACAAATGCGAAAGAGTTGAATTTAAAAAATAAAAATTATTTACAATAAGTATATAAAATAAAGTTAAAAATATGTTGGTTGTATAATAAGACATTATTGCATACAGACTATAAGTATACCTTCTTATAAATTATATAAATAGCATTCCCGTGATTTCCCGTTAACATTAAAACATTTATACCTAAATATTATAATCATGCCTGTTTTACAAGCATAAAGCTAATAACTGGTTCTACTAACCGGTTTGATTTCCTATTTGGTGATTTTGAGTGCAATATTTAGTTTGAATAGCGAGCGGACCGCTCTCAAAGAGCATTTTGTCCGCGTTCATTCGAGCGAAATCAATCGCACAACATTACCATTTTTGCCAGCAACTGGAAAAAACTACTATTCATGTATTTCGGTTGCTGCATTCCCCTAAATTTATAAATGGCCATATTCTGGTCGGCCATTAGTCGCATATGGCGTGTGGTTTTGGCCCCGTTCGCCGTACAATGTAACAATCCCATGCAGGTAGCGGAGCCATTGTAGGCAATGTTCGCAACTGCCAAAATGGCCCATTACTTTAATAAGCAGCGGAATCGCGTCAACGCTGACGCTTTTAAAATAATTGTGTCCCCTTAATGATCCCGTGCGTTAAATTTGCCTAAGCCCGAATGTAGGCAAAATGAAAAAAAAAACAAAGGCAATCAAACATTCCCAATAAAGTTGACCCTAAGCCGATGTTATTCTCGCATGTGTCGTCCTTCTAAAGCATACGATTTAATATTTATTTATTTTTTTTTCCCTATGAATTTATTTTTATGAATGGCAAACGAAGTTAGCAAAAAAGTAGCTTTAAAGAAAATGGCAAAATAATCGAATATCTAGTAATCAACAGTCGTGGGTTCGAATCCCCATATTGTCATACGATTTTAGGTAGATTTCATTAGAAAAGATACCTATTGCAATCGGTACCATGCATGACTTCCGGAAAATTACGGCATATCTTCTTGTTTCACATCCTCTAGAACCCAAAACCACCCTCAGTTAAAAAGTTAAATATCTATCTATTTATCTATATCACTTTCTTATTGACACGATAACTGCCATCATTTTACACCGTCACTTTCAAATTGATATATAAAATTAAAGGGCACAAAATCTCGGTCAAGTTTGTTCATGTGCAAAATCAGACCAGGTGCGGGAAAGGGGGGGATATTTCTTTAACTTTCTTAGTATATAAGATATCGATTTCATTTAAATTTTATATTATTCCTTAGATAAGGGCCTAAAACTTAGGATGGAAAAAAATAGTTTTTAGAATTTTTTTTTTTTTTTTTTTTTTTTTTTTTTTTTTTTTTTTTTTTTTTTGTTATGGAATATAAATTGGCCGATGAGTGTAAGTCAATAACCTTCCTAACTAGGTAATAGTTACCTGTTCTAAGGAAGGTTATATATGAAGGTTTCACCACTTTGATCCGATGAAATCTACCTCCGCCTCCGGCGTGCCGAAAGGAATTTTATGGTAATGGACCTAACCTAACCTGACTCTAGCTCAAGCATATTTGGCCCAAGATAACGGTATATGACCTAGGCCATAGCAATTTTTAAATTAAAATTATTTAACACATTTTGTTTTACTTTACAAAATTTATTGTGTAAAAGGTGTAATTATTAGCATAATTAACAGCATATATTTAATTATAACTAAATGCGTAAAATAACTTTCATTGGTATAATGTTGTTCAATCTGATAATTACTCTTATTAATGTTTATATTTATATTTAAGATCTCTTGAAGAGGTTTCAGATATTAAATGCTTTAAGGCGAAGCCAAAGGATAAACATTAATTTCAACTCATTTAAATCCTTTTTTTTATGGCTGGCATTGGGTAAACATTGGATATTTAATAATAAAAAAAATATTTTTAGATAACTTGTTCTTATGTCTTCGATATACTAAAGGCAGATTTTTTAATTTTATTTTATTTCTGCGAATTTTTTTAAATGATAAACTGCTAATAATTCTTTTTACTGAAATCGCTCTCTTATAAAATTCATTAGAGCTTTAGGAAAAAAAGTAATTGGAAGGAAAATGAAGGCTCTAAAACATAATAAAGTTAGTTTTTTAATTTCTATATAATGAAGCTGTAATTAAATAAAAACCAACAATTGCTTTCTGACCGCGTAATGAACAAAACCTGTCGCCCTATAAAAATAAAACGCCGAATTTCAAGGTCGATTGTCAATATGCATCGTTATAAATTTCTTTATTTAATTAGAAATATTAATATTTTATCTACCTATGGATGAAAGATATCTTTGTTTTCTCGGGTGGATCACAACAGAACCGAAAGCATTCGGGAAGCAATTCAATGCAATTAACCCCCCAGCCTGGTCTAGATGGCGCCGCGGCCGCTCTGGTGGCGGATAGGCGAAGCAGCCGTCTATTTGGGTCGGGCCTTTGTTCAAAGCATTCTGTTGCCGCGGAGGGCTCCGTCCTGCACCACAGAGGCATAGTTTTCGTCTAGAATGCCTCTTCATCCGACGTCTGGTAGATCCAGCAGTTCAGGCTCGTATAACTCTTGGAACGAACAGCTTGAAGCAAATAACGAGTTCTTTTGACACGCACAATATGTAACACAGATATGCTATATTACGTAGTATAGAAAAGTACACACAGTTCATACTTATACTATTCATATTACATAGTCAAAAACATAAATCACAAAGAGATAATAAACAAACTCACTATTTTTAAAAATTCCTTTTAAAAAATGTTTAATTTTAGGTTAATTTAGAATTGCTATGAAAACTGGCATTAGGTAAATATCGATTTAAAGGAACATTTTAATCTTGTTTTTCACAATGTATCTAAAAAATAAAAAACACAAAAAAAGAAAAACAAACATTAGATTAGGTATAGTGTTTGAATTATCCATACAGATCTTTTTTAATAAATAAGTTAAAGGGGATTTTTTAACAGTTTTAATGTTTTTATATTCTCCCGGCAATTAATTGTACATTTCTAGTCCTCTATATAAACTGGTGTTTTAAAATTTAGAAGTTCGAGAAAAAAAAGAAGAAGAAGAGTCGAATAAAATTAGTTTTTTGGAGGAGAACCGATCTCGATAGAAAAATACCATATCGAAGATATTGTTCCACGAGCGTAATATAAAATTAAATTATTATTATAAACTTCATTTTGAATAATATAGCAAAATAATAGTAATTTATTATAATATTAGGAGTTTACAGGTTTAATAGTTTACTAGCTAAAAGAGACTGATTAATATATAAACAGACAACAGTATTTCCTATTTAAAAGTTTATAAATTCAATAATTTCCGTATCTATATACACATGTTTACAAAAACAATTTAGTAGAAAGAAAACGACAGATTTATATAAGGTCAATATTGATTTTAGTTTTCAAAAAAAATCTAGAATTTATTTAACACTCATATTTTTGGTATTATTGTGAATTACCGGCATTTTCCGATTTAGCATGAACGCGATACAACTATACTATAGCTATCACTTTCCTATAACTAGCTACAAAATTTGCTAGGCGCATGCAACAGACAGTCTGGAGAGATACCGTCATGAGTAGCTCGTCATTGATAAAAGTGTTTTAAGTGAATATTGAATATGTTTTGTAGATATAAATGTTATTAAATAAGTTAAATTAGGAACGAATGAGTTCACATAAAAACCCGCAAGGGTTTTGTGAACAAACAAATTAAATATGTATTCTGTTTATAAATAAAGAACTTATTAAAAAAAAAAAAAAAAAAAATTGACCCGTTTATCAATTAAAAAAATAAAACATAAAACTAATATCTATATTACGCTTATTTCAAGATCATTTCACACCTATCATTAATGGTTTACGTTTTGATTTATGCTCTATATTTCCTTATTCTTGTATTTACTTATTTTTATAAAATGTATTTTATCTTATATATATTGTACCTCTTTATAAAAAAGTTAGATAAGTATTTATTTAATAAATAGGCAAGAGAAAACGACTGCCTATTTATTAAATTAGGCAGACTGCATCTCCAAACTCACACACACCCTAAGAATCCTTATAGTCTCAGAATAATATAAACTTACTCAGCCAAACGCATTTCCTGAATAAAATATAAAGTTTTTTTTAATATTGTCATTACACTTTTTTTACACTGTAATTAAGTTGTTTAATTACGGAATGCTTGTGTTAGTTTATGGCTTCAAAGTCAACATTTTTTACTAATCACCGTTACGTACTTTAATTACTATTTTGTTATTTAGGTACTTAAATAGGTATGAAAAATAACTTTAGAGTACCCACCCATACGCCATTTTGTAGGTAATCCCGAAAATGACCAAACTTTTGAATGTCAAACGCGATAGGTGCGATAGGGTAATGCATGTACCCATTACCAAACCAACCCCAGCCCCGTGGAATCCCATAAGCCTGCATTTAATTTAAGCCGAGCCTGTCAGGGCGGTGTGTCATCATAGTCATGAGCGGGTCCACTTCGACGCTGTTATATATATTGAGAAATGGGAAATTTGAGTACGCTCGGTCTCAAAAAATTGGTAAGGGCTTACGTGACACACATGCGTAAAACCTATATATTCCCCTTACTTGATTTATGGTATCCTAACGCGGGGAAATTACACAGTAAAACCAATTTTCCATCATTGAGATTTATAGTAATCATAGTAAATTGACAACAGACCTTATTTACACACATGTAGGTATACAAAAATCACAATATCCCCACACACACAGATCACAATATTTAGATTTAATTTCTTGGCTAACAATAAGAAATGGTTCTTAATAAGAAAATGCCACATTTTCCTACCGATAAAATTAATCCCGTTATTCCAGAAAAAATCTCAATTCACAGCTCACATGACTTGTAAAACAATTATAAGCTTCAAGATTTTTTCGACTATACGGAAGCAATAAAGTGATGTACATTTATTATTCTATCCACTACATTCTAATGTTTTAATATTTTTTTTTTGTATTTTTTTTTCAAATCTTTTTTCTTTGTTATGAAATTTTGATAAGCATATTTATTAATGAAATATTAGGTTTCATATGTATTTCTTGTCAGGTCTATTAGGTTCAAATTTATTTAATTTATGTTCTAATTTAAAATTATAATATTGTAATTTTATTTTATTTATAAAAAATATGAAATAAAACAATAGGATGAATTGAATAAGAATATATTAAATGAAATTATTAAAAACTTTAAAACTTCGTTTTGGGTAAAATTTTGGTGTCTTATACCTAATAGATAATTAATGAAGTAGTGGATAGGCAAAAAACGATAGGTAATATAAGTTACGTTACGATCCAACACTTTTAATACAAATAATCATATTCCGTACATTTAATACCTCCCTATATACAGAGTCTATTTCTCAACACGAATGTATCAATAAATTGCTGTAGAAATCCGTGCAATTACCGGAGGGCGTGAGATTCATTAGTTGGCTGAAGATAGGGTGCGACAATGGCCACCGTCAATTCGACGCTTCGATTCAAAAGAATGGCTTTTAAATCTCATTTATGGGTTATTTGGTTTTAATAAAATCCTGTAAGGTTAATAAAAACCTTTAGGCAGAATGTAAATTTCTGCCTAAAGGTTGATGAAATATAGTGTGATTTGTTTGACCATAAATGAGGAGCTTTTGTTCTAATCGTGAAACTTCCACTTTTTTAAATTTCATAGAAAACGAAAAAAAAAACGTTTAATTGGTAACTAAGTATTTATTTAAATTTGCAGTTTGTGCTGTAATTATTTACATGGGAAATCATTTAATATTAATTTTGGAATTAATGTTACGATCTCATTTTAAAGAATTAAAAATGTAACGTTTTGAAATGAAATCTATTGAATATTTGATTCTACGAGTATCTTAGTATAATCTACCTCATGTTTTAAAGCGTAAATAATAGCATGCGATATTTTTAATTCTTTGGCCGCGATGAAAAATAATTCTATATCGTTATTTTAATTTTATATATTTTATATATAGGTTATAATTTATGAAAATGTGATAGTATAAAATCTGATCAGTTACTAGGATTAGTATGGGAAATGTCAAGTTTTGAAAAAGAAATAAATAATGGTCGTTCTAATATAGGGTGATGATTTTAGAGGCGTGGTTTTCAAGAAGAGATAAAACGCATATAATTTGATGTTATGGCTAAGAATTTAGTTTTATTATAAAGATAAAGGTTTGCCATTATGTTTTAAAAATGATTTCGGGTAAGTGGCCGCCGCGGCTGACTCGAACAAATTCCAGCCGAGAGGCCCAATTTTCAACCACTTTTTGCAGCAAGTTGGGCCGGGCCGTATGTCAGCAATAACGCGCCGAATATTCTCTTCCAAGGCGTTAATCGTGTCCGGCTTATCTGCGTAGACAAGCGACTTCACATAACCCCACAAAAAATAGTCCAGCGGTGTTAAATCGCACGATCTTGGAGGCCCACGACGCGATTTTTACTTTATTTTAGAGTGATTTTAAAAAAATTTAGAGGGATTTTTTCTAAATTTGCACTATTTGCAAACGTTGTTCAGGAGTAAGTCTATTCATTATGAAATGGCAAACCAAACTGAGCATAAATCCAAGTGACACCTGTCAAAAACACCAACTACGAAAAAAGTAGTGCCAGATTGAAAACCACGCCTCTAAAAAAAACATATTAATATATATTAAAATTAAAAAACCCCTATATATTAAAATTAATCAGAAATTACCTAACGCTATGAAAGAAAGTGGATGAACATATATTTATTTTTCAAGGAGAAATGTTCAAAAGAAAAGGCATTTGCATTTTTGGGATTTATAATAGATGCAAAATCAATATTCTAAAAAACACAAAAAAAAACAAGGTAACATGATTAAGCTGTAAATGTCACGATTAGAAAATAAGCTCCTCTATTGGTTGACCGATCATATAATACCAATATTCACAAGAATATGCTGGTTTTTTGTATGACATTTTAAAAACCCTTCAGCAGGTATAGTGTGACAGTGGTAGTGTGTTCATGTGGCCCACAATGAAAAGTGATGAAGGAACATAAATAGGAAAATCCAATTTCTTTAAAATATACATACATCTCATGTAAAAAATTTCTATACTTTTCCAAAAGCATAGTCCCAACAAAAAATAAACAACTTTGAAATCAATTATTGTATTTTATTATTAATAATAAATGATTGGAGGACCTAAAAATAATAAATAAAAGTTTTGTGAGAAATCCGTGGGCCAGAAATCCACCGGCACAACCTATAATTTAGCCTGAATGGTCGATTCATTCATACTCAAACCGCCTACCCCCGCCCCGATGGAAGATCGCGGCTCGGATTACATTTGTACGCATTTCCACGAGGATGCTCGCAGACGAAGCGATCGCGAAGAAAGGCTGCCTTTGTGCAAAACGATGGGATGATTGACGTGCTTTGCGTGGATGTAAGGCTATTTAATATAATCCACAGATGTTCCCAAATTGTTAAAACAAAACAAGACATTGTTTATATTTTATATCAGATGTAACAGATGATGTAATATAACAGATGTACCATGCATAGGGTTGTTTTTTTTTACATTTAAAAATAAGTTCGTGTTCTATTTTATTTATTCAAGAGCAAAACAGCGATCCCGTAAAATATTTTTCTAGTGCTACATTTTCAAACGGTTTCACCTAGTGTTGACAGTATAGAAACCCATTCGCACGATAATATTAGCGTGTTTTTATCACTTTGACATGGCACCAGTTGATGATTTATAATATTGTAAATAGTTAAAATAGTAGTATATTTAAATTTTGTATATTTTTGTCGTGTTTCTGTACTTACTGTTTAATAAAACATGTATGGATTTGAATGTTTAGTGTGTGGTGTTTCTATTTTGTGTTTAGTGTAGATATATTTGTGTATATTTGTGTGATATGATTTATATGATTGTGGTGTGTGTTTATGTCGCAAAAATTTTAATTGAATGGTTATAGGTAATTAATAGGTAATATGAGGTTAAGGTCATTGCATAACTGTATATTTATATATTTTACTGTTTAACACGGTAGTCGCTTTTAAAAATCAGATTGGTTGGCTTGACTTCTTACTAGATTTGTTGTTTATGAGCTTTGCTTTGTAACATAGAGTTTACCTATTGTTGTTCAGTTTTATTTTCGAATGCAGAATACTTTGATATTGTTTTCATCCCCATGGATGAAAATCCATATATTTTAATGGAAATCCGCCAAAGCGAGCGTCGCTTTCCGACAAGCGAGTTCTCAATGTCACATTTTCGAACCTATTGCTGAAAGAAATCAATTTTGCAGATTTATGGTGGGGCCGATATAATAGATCGTTTTTTTGAAAGCATTTTATGAATCAGGGTTTAATAGAGACTCTAAGAAATATTTAAGAGTTTTGCAAGAAATATTCAGAGTGAATATACCGCCACTTTCTACTATACATACATATCATATATACATATCTACCATCTCTTCATCTTGCGATTTCAAGTCGAGGATCTCTCTACTACATTTCTAGTCATTTTTCAAATAATTTTTCATTTTAAATTTATTTTTTTAAATACTTTAAATATTAAATAAAAGTTTTCATTTTTATATATTATATATGTATATAATATACCTTAACAAAGCAACATAGCAACAATGCACATAAGGTTAAAAAAACACAGTTTGAGAAGTTTAAGCCAAACACAGGAAACTGTTAGAAGCGCGGGTTGGATTTATTAACCGTCTATGCACGGCTGTACTCGCAAAATGAGGTCTCACGACTGACTAATGTTAAAATTACGAATGAACATCATTAATGAGTTAAAGAGTTGGCTCTCCTTTCTAGTTTTAGAGTTTACTAAAATAGTTAGAAATAGGCGGGGTATTAAGCGGTTGGAAGCGCGTGCTTTTTCAATACCGGGAACGATCCGCAGGTGGTCTACAGCGGATGGGATAGATTTCAACGGAACTTTTCTCGATACCGATAGCAATTGTTTGGCATCAGATCTCGAAGGACACCTATAAGATATGGTAAAAAAAAAAAATTTTAATCGTTATTTTTTTTTTAATTTAATGAAAATTAATAAAAAAACTTTAAAAACAATATTTAATATTAATCGTATGCTTTTTTTTAAAGGATAGGGTGATATTATTCGCAGTTTGACTAGCTTATTGCTATCTTATGTTGCGAGGCAAATAATATCTCACAATTTTTGTTAAATAAACTTTATTGCCATTTATGGCCACGATTTCGTTCCAACGTTGTTTTTGGCAGATGTGACTCACGCGGCATGCAGCGTGAGTCACATCACGATCCCCGCCAGGGGAAATATTTTTTTGATAATTTAACTATAGCATGATACTTTTCAAAATGTCGATATAAATAATTGCTTCAGAGCTGAATACAAAACTCTATCCCCTGATTTTGTTCTCATTGAATATTTATAGAACGATTGCGTCACAGATATCTGCTCATAAATGAATTTATTTACATTTATTTATTTAAAAGCCATATACAAAATTCAGTGGTTTGTTCCTTGCATTGAAAGATATATGATTTTACTATTTTCCGTCAATCTAACTTAGGATAAACTTAGTACCTCGTTGAGTTCCTGATTGGTGGTGCACGACTCGGGCGCAGTCTTCGTGACCGCAAGGCCGTCTAAATTGTGACCTGCGGTCGGAACCGACCGCTAATGCGAAACACGACGCGGGCGACAGCAGACAGCCGCCGCTGTACGGAACGCAGCGATTCCTTAACGAGGTGTCAAAATTTGTGAGACTGTTAAGGAGGGATTTTACTCCTTGACTGACACGTGGCCGATCGAGGCACAGCGCGCGCAGCAGAAAACTTATTTAGATAAAACACAGTTAACACTAGCTGTGAAACACCCAACAGGGTCACACTTATGTGGGGTTCCAGGCCACGCAGGCGTTGATGGCAACAAAAAAGCAGACGGGCTGGCTAAGAAAGGTGCTAGCATATCTGTGATAGGCACAGAACCAACCTGCGGCATTACCAGCACTACCATCACTGACTGACTGACTTTTAGACTGCTGAAAATCTGGGCTAGAAAACAAAGCCAAAAATACTGCCTTAAACTTAAAACACTTAAAAGCACTTAAAACAATTTCCGGGTTCGTAAATGGGTTGCAAATTTAGTACACAAACAACGGCATAATATTTTGTATTAGACAATATTTGAAAACTTTTGCGATTAATGTTAAATTATATATTTTTCACCCTCTATTTGACTGGCCTATTTGTATTTTGGAGGGCAATGAAGGCGATAGTAGTTTATTTTTTAGGATCAAGTAGATAAAAATAAAAAAAAACATACAATGGTATCGTAATGTTCCTTCAAATCAAAATAAATTTTAACAATATTTCAGTTGTTTTATGTAAATTTTTACGCACGGCTAATAATCAATCAACACGAACGTAAAATTTCAATTTATTAATAATAATAAAATAAAACAACATTTAAGTAACAACAATAATAATTTTATAACAATTATAATGTGGCACTGAACATTCGTTTACATGTTTCTATCGGCGCACACGAATGAGTTCGTAATAATTTTAACTCGCCAGTAATAACTAATACGTAATCCCACAGCCGTGCTGTCATGTTTTTGAAATTCGAATATGATATTTGCACTTTCTATCGATCTGTCTGTTTCATTTTTTTAGTACTAAAAATATGTTGCTTTAACGTCATATCAATATTATTCGATCAGCCTCCAATGTGATCTAGACGGCTATGTATATGTTTATAGGTTTTTCAAAAGCATGAATTTACACACAAAACCTCAAATTTTCTTCGTTTGTACTTTTCAAGTAGAATGTTGCGACAGACGGACTGACGGACGCACGGACAGAAAGATGGCAAAGGTCGGGGATAGCAGCTTTACACGCATGAATGTGCTGCAAGCTAAAACGAACAAATACATTAAAGGGTGTTAATACACAACCTGCTTAAAACTTGTTTAAATAAATAAAAAAATTATACATTACACAGGTTTACATTATGAAATAATTAAATGCTTTCTGAGGACGCCCAAAATATTGTATAGGAAAAATTGTGTTTAATTTAAAACTTAAACTACTAGAACTAGAAAAAACGATATCTGGAAATACATTCATAAATGTAGATATTTGCTAATAATAATTTGTGTATGAGTTTTATTTTTCATAAATGAACCAACGTGTTTCTTATGCCTGAGCATATATTTTAGATAATATGTGATGATCTTATGATATTATGGGTGGGTATCTAGAGGAGGGGGAAGGGGGGAGGGAGTAAGGATTCTGTATAGTTTTCCCTTTCCTAATGTAACTCGCAGACAGTTTAAGAAAAAACCCATTCAATAACATTACAATCTGAAAATATTTCATTTATAATTAGAAATATTTTTAACTTATTAATTTTAATTATTTGAGTTTTCCATTGGGCGTACTTTATTTACCCTTTGCCCTTTAAAAAATTTAGCTGCGAGCTTATACATAAATCTTATTCATTTTCAGGAAGTGCTCTTTTTGTAAGCGGCTTGAGCTGAATATGCAATTTTTAAACTTCGTTTTTTTTATCTTAGTCCGGTTAAATAATATTGCCTTTTCTTAGCGGTATAGGAAATTAATATTATACGTTAAAATTAAACACTAGATCGTAAGTTCTAAAAAAGGGCTGAGAAAAAGTTATGAAATTTATGATCGACAATCAACAATCAAGTGACTTTGAATGCGGCTTTAAATGTGTTTTGCATGTTTATGATAATTACATACTCGTAAAGATAATCAGAGACACGTTTATGGCTTAAATCATTAGAGTACGACTCAAATTTACAGCAAGTTTTTATGTCGTATAATTTTTATAAAAGCTCCGACAATTTATGCGCTTCTTTGTCGGTATTTAAAACTCACGCGGGTTGTTGCAATAGTCCACTAATAATTACTGAGAAATCAATGTAGGCAAAAGCGCAGCAAAATGTAGAAAGAAAATGCCTACGCTGCAAAAGCGCTAAATTATAAATTTATAAATGCGGAGCTCAAACTTATATTTATTGGTGGTAGCGGTGGTATAAATTAAAATGTATAAAGCCAGTCCTTCGCTAAAAGAAAGCAAGACAATCAGAGAAATTGTACATACTAATATAACATTTTTTAGTTACAACGATTAGGGCCTAACTTACGGTTTGAGTTTAATCGTTTATCTGTGCTTATATTTTCATTCTGATATTAGATGGAAATGACATCTGGCTGAGCTTAGAGGAATAAACCGAAGAAGCTCGCAGTCTTAACTCGATAAAATTGATTACTGGCAAAACAATTGAATTGAAACTCGTACATAAATAAAAATATTGTAAATATTGAAGAGTAAATATCAGAAGTGTAATTAAATAAATTTTAAATAAAGTATTGTTAGTTATAAAATAAATATGTATGTTTTATTTCTTCGAATAAACGATCAGTAAGCCACAAACTTGTCTCGTTTACACACATAAGATAGTTCTTTGTTAAAGAACTGTAATAGCGTGGTAAATAAATTAAATGTACTCTAATTGGCCCTTAACACATATGACACATATTAACACATATGTTAGATAATTTTAACTTTTCGCAACCTCCATATAATGTTTAATCATGCTAAATCTCACACTTCTCCGTGCGCGCGATATGCTTAAATAGGGGTACAAAGTTTTCCCTTCATGTTTTAAATTTTCTCCTTGAGAATGGTAATAATTTAAAATGGGCAAATAACGCAATATTAAAATATATTTACACACAAAAATAATTCATCAAAATTCGCACGTCGTCATTATGGGGAGAATTTAATATTTAATATTTTATTGTGAATTTTTGCGTCTATCCTGCATTGAGTTTACAATAATTCTGTCTGTCCAACACAAACGCCGTAAGCGCAAAACGTTGACGTAGGTCGGATTGGAAGCACACAAGCAACAATGTTGCGGTGGCGATGGGCATCAAAGCGGGTAGGAACGCATTCGCCTTTGTGCCCCGCTCTTATTTGCCTTCTTAAGGGCATTCAGTGTCAAAATAACAAATAATAAATCACGCGACGACAAAAGCGCGCGCGCACGGTGCGCGAGGATGCCATGCCATAAATAAAACTCGAGCACAGCGTTCTGCGCGTCCGCTTCTCGGTATAGTACCCGAGGAAACGGCTCCGTGACACCCCGGAGGAGCTTATTGTGTCAAATTAGCCTTTGTGGCGCGGCTAAGAATGGGCGCATCTGTTCGATCGCTCGACGTCACACACGGAATAAGAATCGATTACGTTGCGCAACGGATCGTTACCTCTCCATTCTTCGGACAGGTAAATATTTATCGTGGTATCTGTCCGTCAATGGCGCAACGCCGGCCGTTCAAATATTGAAACTCATACGAATTGACATGACGCTCAATTCGATGTGTCAAAAAAAAAACCCACTGATTGGTCAAAGGTACACAGCTATACCTATAGAGATAGTGGAGATAATCGCAGATCGTGCACCATTTTTGGGACTTGCCATTGGTACTGAACTCATCTTTACTCCTCCAAGCATTAGATTTTTTTTCCAAAGAATGATCGTAGTCTGTGAGCTATGAACTTTTATCTTTAAATACTAAGACAATTAATTTCGTTTTTTTTTTCTTAAAAATGTAGGTATGTTAATAGTTTGCATGAATATTTACTAGATGACATAATTATAACATTTTACCCTGTTTTTTCCAGGATATGAATCTTCTTTCCCTTATACTTCACTAAAAAAATAAAATAACCAATTCATATTTTTTGGTATCCATAAAATCAAATATCATTACCATTATATAATTTGTATAAATTTAAGACAAGAATTTATCTAGGATATATATAAATTTTTTATTACTTTTAAATTATTATGTACCTAATTAAATGCAAAATGAAGATATTAATTACATTTTTTTTTTTTAAACTTTTAAGATTAATATTGAAATATAGTCAAAAATGGAAGCTTTTGATAATTGGAAGAACAATGTGGAACTATGGAAATGGTATAATATGGTAATAGGTCACGTCAGGAAACCCTAAAAATTACTGGAAACATACTAAACCGCTTGTTTCAGATGTAATCTAGATCATTCCGAATTAACAAATGCATGCATACCGCTTCTAGTTTTGAAAAATGATTTACGTGTCGCCCCACGGAGAATTTTATTTCTGCATCGGGAAAACGTCTGAAAAAGTGCGGATTTTCCCGAACGGGAAGTATTTGCATTTGCGGCATTCCGCTTCTAAGCTTTCGTCACGCAGCCACTGGAGAAAAAACCTCAAGGAAAAATCACGTCAGCGCTACACGTACTACGTGACCGAGCGTAGTAAATTTAATGAAAATACTGAGTCGGCATTTGGAATGCTGAAAACAAAGTCAGTCCGATCGCTGAAAGGCTTTTAATTTATACAAATATGCCATGCTGCACGTCAACGCTAAAATGGTTACCATTTTGTAGAGTTACATCACGTATGTATTGCACATTAACATTTAATTACTGCCGACATATATTAAGAACTATATTCATAAAGTAATTTCTTGTGCCATAAATATTACGTAATAAATGATAACAGTAATCAATCGCTTGATTTTGGCGTTTTTATTAGGTAATTGAAATAATGACATAAAAAATAATTGAGTTATGAAGTATGAAATATGGCTTATGTTTATGTACACAAGATAGGTATCTGGACACAAAATCAACGTGTCGAGTAACTTTAAGTCTGTGCAAACATAAACAAGAAGGTCGATGTAACACTGCAGTTATCATATAACACCAACTGATTCTATACATTGTTTAGTAGTAGTAAATTATTTACCCAGAACCTCTTACAATCATCAACCTCTTACATCTTCCCTCAGACTACACCCGCCAATTTGCTATGGATTGCTTCATTGCCTATCTCCATTTTTGCCTATAGCACTTTAAACCCATTCAATTGTATAGAAATTGATATTGAAACTTTAAAAAAAAATGAAATTAAATAATAGCATGAAAATACACAGGTTGTCAGAGTGTAAATGAACAGGGTTTCAAGCATTCATGTTTATTATTTTGATCGATTTAATTTTATTGCTGGTATTTTTGCATATGTTATTAGTAAAGTTGTGTTTTGTCATAAAAAAAAAATACGATTGAAGCCGGATAAGGTAGATGCAAATCTTCTTTCTTTAGCTATCTGTAAAATCGAAGTTATTTTTTCAAGTTTAAGTTACGGTCAGAAATAGTATGTGGATTATGCTGAGCATAACAATCAAAATTTAGCAACTTTTAGGTTATTTTGAGAAAAGCGGACAGTCAATAAAATTAAATTTGAGTATCAGCGAATGATATACGAACTAATCAATCATTTTAAGATCGCCTTCGATTTCGATTCAATTTTGTCGGAACGCTCTCAATCATTTTCCGTAATTGCGATGTCTGTCGATGGCGAATAAATGTTTACATTCAATTTTCGTAGAAGATATTTATTGAGACGTATTAAAGGCAACTTCAAATAAATACGATCATCTGCATTTCGGGCGAGTTTCAAATTTGGGCCCATATATTGAAATAATGACATTTAATATATTGAATAATATTTTCAATAAATGATTTTGTATTCGTATAAATTGAGACAATTTTTTATATACCAAAGGATCGAGTTACAGCGAAAAAGCCAGTCATGAATAACATATACTACATATAAGAAACAAAAGTCCTATATTGAAATTTAATATTTTTTATGTCGATTATCAAAGAATTTACGCTATTATATTATGATCAATAAACGAGTTAGGTATAGTCGTAGAAATAACAAATACCTGTTTATTTTTTTAATAGCGTTTTTATTGACTTTTTTTACATTTATGGCTACTATCTCTGTCCTTCGGCCGTCTGCTGTCCGTTATGTTATGCATCTTTATTATTTGGACAGCCTCCGATGTGATCTAAACGGCTATGGCTATTTTTCAAAAGCACCGATATATACACAAAAAATCAATTTTTTCGCTTTTTTACTTTTCAAGTTGAAAGTTGGATAGACGGACGGACGGACGGATAGACGGCCAAAGGACGGGGATAGTAGTTTCTCATACATGAATGTAAGAAGCTAAATGCCTCGATATATCGCGCCTTCCTATGCTTATACGAGTACACCAATAATTTCGGTCCATTTACAACACCATTCAATATTGATTATCGATGCCGACTATAATTTAAGTGAATAGGGAAATAATAAAATTTTAGTAAATAATTTTAATGAAAATTCGAACGTTCAGAGATAAAAAGACGTTTCGCTCGATAAAATTCCGGTTCATGTCGATTCGGTTTACTGGTTGTTCGTATCTGTATATTATATTGCCTACAATTATAGGAAATGATACATTTTTTTTTTTATGAAGTTTTAGGCCCTTACCTAATTTATCAATCAATTTATACAAATTCGATATCTTATATACTAAGAAATTTATAGCAAAATTTCACTTTTTCCTATTTCCGGGGGTTAAATTTGATGTAAAATGGCAGTTATTGTGTCCACAAGAAAGTGATATATATAGATAGAGAGATATATAAACTTTTAAACTGAGGGTGGTTTTAGGTTCTAGGAGATGTGAAACGAGAAGATATGTCACAATTTTCCGGAAGTCATGAAGCTTATTAGCAATGGGTACCATCCATTGCTAATAAGCTATCCTAAAAAAATCTACCTAAAATAGGAGCATACGACCCAACTAGGTTGTACTACATTTAATTTTATACTTCAAAATGGAAAAACATTAAAAGAGACCAATTAAATTGTGATATTTAAGAAAAAAAAAAATACTAAAAGTTTTTTTAATCATTTTATTAATTGTAGGTTTTTGTAAAAAAAAATCTTTATTTTATATAGCATGTAGCACCTGTGCACTTTTTATAAGTTTTTTTTTATTTATTAGCATACCTCTTATTAAACTTTAAATACTTTTTAACATTTTTTGTAACACTTTTTGAACATTGTCCTCAAATTATGCTTTTTAAACATTGTCCTCAAATTGTGCTTTTTAAATGGGTTCATTGCAGTGGCGTGCCAGATTTTTTACAGTGGGCAAGTCATATCGCAGAAGGACGATGGGAGTGCACTCAAATCGCCGAAGGCGAAATTTTTTTGAGGTACCTAGTAATTTTTGTTAAAAAATTTAATCAAGCCCGGCTTTTCGGCTTCTATAAAAGTACTGGTTCATTGCTTATTCTCAACTCTTTATTTTAGAATTATATACACATAGTTTTAGATATTTGTAAACATTTTGATATCTGTACAATAAGGACAGTACAAACTAGTGATAAAAACATGTAAACTAAGGTGAAAACTGACAAGGTTTATCACCAAAAACCGAAATAATACTTATTTAAAAATATGTGCTCCCTGAAGCTGGCGGCAGACATTTTGAAAACGGGGAAAAAAGGCATCATCTCATGCTTGAATAGAAGTCATCGGAGTGAAGTGTGCCGCAACTTCATAAACCCTGAAAATAAAATAAAAATATCCATTCTGTAAATTATAAAAATTAAACATCATTATCATAGTTATTATTATATTTATTTGTATAATGTTGAATCATGATTAATTTATCATGGAGTCATTTTATGACACTTAAAAATATTTTTTATATGCTCTCTAAATACATTAACTTGTAAGTAAGCTTTATTGTAAGTTTTAACATGTTAGTTAAAACTTATTTTTATTACAGAAAATGATTATAAATATTGTCAAAATAAGTATGATGCCGCGAACTGAAATAAAAATGTTAATACCGAGAGATTTTCTAATCTCCCTCCGGGGAGCTTTTGGATGCAGCTGAAAACTTTCGCTGGAGTTTTCCGAGTCGCCCGAAATGTTGTTGCAATAATTGTTTGGAAACAAAAGTCTTCAGTTAATTTTCCCTGCGGGCTGGGCTGTGTATTCGAGCGTGAAAGTTTCCCCGGCGCTTCTAATGCTTTCACTGCAAAGCGGCGGGGTGAAAGTTTCGGTATTTAAAATATGCTAACTTCATCCGTATCTATTATCTCAGACCTGCTTTATTGGGCGAAATAAATATGTGCTGAGTTTTGGAACCCGGCAACGGAACCCTCTTGCACTGCCTGAATTGTTCGTCTGCCTGCCTATTTATCCATCGGATTGAAGAGCTATGAAAGTTATTAGCTTCTCTATATTTATGTATAAGAAACTACTCTCCCATGTTAGTGAGTGAATTAAATGAAAAATAATATGTTTTTTATGTTTTTGGTGTCATCTTCTAACTCAGAGGTTCCCAAAATGGTCCACACGGACCCCTTGGGGAACGTGAGGACTGCCAGGGGGTCCCTGACTAGAAAAAAAAATCGATTCCACTATACAAAAACAACTATCAGTGTGGAAATTCTGGGGGAGGGGGTCCACGAAGGATAAAAAATACTGGGCTAGGGGTCCACGGGGAAAATAAGTTTGGGAAACATTGTTCTAACTAATTCCTGTTTTTTAATATGTATGACTGGAGTACCTACTAAGCTAGAAGCTCTATTAATTTGCTTTTATAAGCACACTAGTGGCGCAGTAGTATAAAACACTGTTTGTCACCCAAAGTTCTTATTTCTAATCGCAGGACCAATCATGACTAAATAAAAAATCTAATACAAATACAGCAAATACAAAATGAACCGTAAATCATTTAAAAGAAAAACAAAATAATGAAAACAAATAAAACCCGACTGAAGAAATGTTGACAATTGGTTTTTACCAATTCTCATTGAATCATTGTGGATTGGCGGGCACATCGAAATTACATTCCTTTTACGCATAGATCAACAAACACCGTGAAGACGGCATTAAACGTAAACTTACCTTTCAGGAACAGGTCAACCTCAACCAGTATTTTCAGTACCATTCGCAGAGTTAAATAACACGTCACACACAATAATCATACACAATACACATACGCAATAATACAATAATACAATAATCATACACATACGTACGTGAAACTGTATTAAATATCCTCGCATTTAAAAGATTAAATCAAGGCACTTTGGATTCTCCTATTCTCTGTGTACTTATTTTTATCATATCTGTAAAAATAATTTTATAGAAAATGTTTTGAAGTACTTTGATTTTTAATTTATATCAATTTCAATAAAGTTGTTAAAAATTTTGCCATATAAATATACACTATAAACTATACTTTATTTTATTACTATATAAAATATTATACTATATTTTATTTTATATGTATAAATTTATCTTATGGCATTATAGAATATCCATTGCGTTATGACCAAACAAAAAAATAATACTACAAAAAACTTTCTCAGAAAAATTGTAATTATACTATCACATTATAGAAATAATCTATCTCTTTATTGGTTTTTAGTGAGTAGTAATAATTTTAGGTTTGATTAAATTGTTCCTGGCTCCAGATGAGTATAGATGCTTTTACCCGATTCCATGAAAAATAGTTTACTTTTGTATTTAATGTTGTTTGTGTTAATGTTTTGTATTTATTGTGTTTGTGTTTAATGTTATTGTTGTATGTGTGTGTGTTTAATGTTGTTCTATTGAAAGCAGAGTCCGCTGTATTCGCCTTGTATTTTTCATAACAGATTGTGTGAATCGAACTGAAAACAATAACTCACAAAGCGGAAGTGCGTTCACAATCAAAGGCAATTATTACATTTAAATTTTGATCAAAGGCTCGTTATGTCGAGTAATTGCCCCGATGATGCAAGTATTGAAATCGAGGCCATTAAAAATACCACAATAACACGAAAGAGGTGGAATTGTTTATCAGGCGACTGATTGAATGAGTGACAGCTTAAAGAGAGTCGGCTGTCAGATGTTGTATTTATAATAATACACACACGAGTATGTACGGGCGGTGGGTGTGTTCACAGCGATCGCTTCAAGACCATGTTCACTGTACTTTATCTGCATTTGAGCAATCTTATCGCACAAATAGAGGAAGACTATCGTTAATTACATCACAATAGTGCTTTAAATGAGGAAATGCGATTTTTATTTATGTGGGATATACGATACTCGTATATTCTTTGCGATTGTCTTAACTCGTGTGACGTTTTTTATGTATACCAGCATGGTTAACATTATAGTCTTTTTATACTTTCTCGTTGCAGGATAAATGTACAGAAGTTAGCAACTATTAGCCGGGAAATGTTTCTGCTTAACCGTACCCGACAATTATGTTGATTGTTGATTTGCGATATTTCCTTAAAATACTATGTTACTCAGTTACATAATTGCGTACACTACGGCGTATTAGGTATACGTAAGTTACTATTAAAAGTCTAATATTTTTAGTAATTTTTCAAACAAAGTAAGTGATTTTAAAACTATATTTAAACCCAATCGATATTTAACAATATTATGTACAAAACATGTAAATTTTTTATTAGGAAATATTAAAAACAAAAATGTTTTTAGAGTACTTCATACATCATAGGATCTTATTTTACCGCTTCCTGTAATATTTTTTTTCAACAACACTGTTTCGGCATGGGACTTAAATATGGTAAAAGTAGTTTATAGTACATAAAAAACAAAAAATATATTATGTTTACTAGCAGTTAAATATAGCTTATGTGAGGAACTTTAAATATTTTTCATTGCTTGCAACAAAAGTTAATCTGGTAGGGAAGTTACTGTCTATCGCTACACGGACGGCCAATAAAATCACTACAGTTACAATAAAACGCTATGGCCGGCCAGATTTTAGCAGAATCGTAAAATTGCCCAATAAATCCGGAGTTTACTGGCATCGCCGCCTTCAGTGTGAGAGCCAGCGAATATTATAGACATAGGTCGATCCTTTCATCACAATAACTCCTGCAATTAAATTTACCTACGAGAACTACGACTATAAGGGTAATCTGGGTCTTCAATACCCGGGTCTAACATTAATGGATATAGTGTAGCTTTGTATTTATTTCATTGAAATTTGGTCCGTGATTAAATTAGGGTGCAGATAACAATTTGTAACAAAGTAAAAAGTATATAAGCGGCCTCCGGTCACTGCCTTCTTAACTAGACAATAGTCTCTTCTAAAGACGACATAATAATATGTGTATATTTTATTTTTAATTTCCGGACCGTTAAGATAATATCTCTCTTGATATGAAACATCCATAGTATTTATAAAATATATTTCGATTAATTTTAAGACCGAATTCGATTTTCAATATAAAGTGTTATTTTTTATTATTTTAAGCTTTCTGTGAAATAAGCTAAAAATATAAATTTTTATAAATATATTAAAAAAATAATGTATGTGAACTAGAATGTACTATAAAGTTTAAAGTTACTATAAAGTATATATAAATTTGATACAATATGCGGTAGTAATTGGTCATACTCACCTTATCGTTTGATTACGGAGAGTTAAGAGGATATAATGAATCCATCGACGAAACTGACATAATAAATACATATACAGAATCTTTTCACTAAACCGGTCTCACGAAAAAAATAAAATTTAAACAATTTCTAATTCGTTTTTCTCGTAATTGGGAAATATTTTTCCAATATGATAAAACCAAGCTAGCACGTTCAGGAAATGTCTCATAACCGGAAGAGAGGTGCATTCAAGGATGCTGCCCCAGCGGAGCTGGTACGACTACATGTAAGGAGGGTCGATACTTCAGGTCGAGTAACTGGAATGCAGATGAGAAGACAAAAAGAAAAACACTTCCCCTTGACTTGACTTACAAAAAATAATATTTAAAAAATCCGCCGCTGGCTCTGTGCTCACTTCGTTTGCATAAAGCGCTCTTTTCTCCCTTCACGCTTGATTTTTGGGAAATTCTAAAATTTCTCCGCGCCGTAAATAGCCCCCGTTATCGCCTCGAATGCTTTCCAGGGCGAGCAAATTATCGCCCTGGCGGCTGATGCCTTCATAAAAATAACAATAACGACTCCGTTCCTTCTATTTTTCAGATCTAAGGTTGCCATCATAGTCGGAGCAACGTGATCAAAACTAGTAGATTCAGATTTTAGATTAGCCTGCGTTGCGAACCATCCTAAAGTTAAAACATCCATATCGGCCCATAGTCTACATAGTAAGTCATCATTATAATTTTATACATAACATAATAAAAATAATAAAAAAAATCTTTATTGTTGTTTAGGTTAATACACACTACGAGACGATAAGAGACACTACTACTACCAACTACACTACTATCAATACTCACTACTATACTATTATACTACTATCAATTACTATTACACTACTATACTGTGCATCTTTTACCAATACATACCTGGTAATTTTCACTGTTTTAATATGGTTGTTCAGTTTTTTTATTTGTCTTAATCCTTACTAAAGTAAGATTATGTATTGTTTATTAAATAAAGGGTCAAGGCATTTTAACCACGCCATTTTTTTAAAATGGTCAACTCATAATTGACGTTTTGAATGGTAGAATTTTAGGTGTATTACTGAGCCTATGTTGGTTTTAGTTTTGTAAGTGTTGCTATAGTTTATTTTTAAATATTCCGGGATATATACCCAACATATTAAAAGCAGCTATTTGAATGATAGGAAAGTACGAAGGAGGAAAAAGAACTGTCATTGCGACCCTGGCTGTTTACTTCGTACGAAAATAGCAGCGGAATGTTATTGAAATTTTTGGTCACACATTTAGACGCGGCATTGTATCAAAGACGCTCGCGCGCATTCTGTCACACCAATTTTCGACACACTATCATTTCGAGTAATCGGTTCAGAGTCGCTTGGGAGATAATAAAAAAAAGTTATTTGGTTAGAAAAAAAAAAATCTTGGTGCCAAATTTGTGTTTCAGTCCCAACTTTCGTTTTTATAAACATGCCAAATTTTGTATAACGAATTAATGTTTTCACTTAGCTTCACCTAATTGTCAGTAAGTTAAAGTAAAAACTGATAAATGAATAAACTCTACTAATGTATCAGTGTCATAAATTACTTTTTAAATATTTTAAATATTCAAATGCGGTGGAGATATATTCTTGTCTAAGAATAATATTATGTTTTTATCTTTCGAGCCTGCCTGTACTTAACCATATGTACTTACCTATATTTACGAGTAAATAAAAAAATCTGTCGAATACAGTTGATTGTATAATCTGTAATTAAATCTATACATTATGAGCGTATTAGCGGGAAAAAAGATAATTGAAGAAATTTCGAATTGTATAACTTAATTTTATTTTATTTGAATATATGTAGCGAGATTATTTCGTTTGGCAAGTGACCAAAACCTGACTGTTTTTTAAATGTTTATTTTTAAAAATATTTGAAAATACATTTAACATTCAAATAGCTACTCATTTGATATTACAAACACAGCATATATAGGGAATTGCTAAAGCCAGCTCAATTAGCAATTATTTACAAAGTGGAGGTTGGATTGTCAAAGAGAAATGTTAAAAATATTGTTTATTTATTCGTATAAGTAAATTATTCCCTTTCTTTCTCTCGGTTATACTTGAAGAAGGTATAGAATATAACTTCCACGCAGAGCGAAAGACTAGTGGACGTTGTCTCCGCGCCCAGCGTTTGTTGTTCGTCCAAAAATAACACCGAAATTGAATTACATTTCCCACGGGAGGTATACCATTAAAATTAATTACAACCCGAATGAAAGGTATCCACGAAAATGTATTTTTAATTGCAGGATGAGAACTCTTATATCGTTACGTTTTTCAACTAGATTCCTTTATTTACATGTTTAAATGCGTCGTTTACCAATTTGGTATGGGTAGCATTAGGAAGAAAGAACATTTTCTATGGACCGTTAGCAAAAATGGATGATGGAGATCACGCGTTTCGTACAAAGGAAGTTATAATGGACAACGGTGATTATTAAACTACCGATGGCGCAGTGGTATGACGATTTAACACCCGTTTCTGACTCAAAATTATCGGATTTTTTTATACAAACATATGAAGTAAAAGAATATTTATTTAAATAAAATATACACTCCCGAAAATTGAAATAGGGTTATTATATTTTTTGACATATTGTATTGTGAATTTGGTCAGCAGGCTAATTCCGACGTGCGCGGAATGCAGGCTAATCAATGATCTAACTTTGTCCGAGATATCACCTCGCTCCGAGAGCCACAGCTGTGCTCTCACAACCTTGTTACAAGATTCGTTAATTTTAATTAAATAAATTGTAAATTTCTAATACATTCTTTGAATAAAACTCACCTATTTTTTTATTGTAAATGCTCTTGGGACACGGTATATCATTAGAATATATTTGCCTTATATATTTGACTGGTATATACACCGTGTCCCAAGACCATTCCCGATAAAAAAAACAGCCGATTGACCCTGCGATTTAAAGTGTAATTTGCTAAAAAAAATATATCAAAATTCATCATAGTTACTGAGAAAAAAAAATACGTGAAAATAGTAAAAGGATCTTGTAATAATGTCTATTTTTGAGCGAGCAGCTGTCGCCGTATGCCGTTACGGTGTCAAGACCGTTATCGATCGACGCAAACCGAATTGACGTCATTTCTTCAAAAATATAATAAAATTGTGGATGTTTTTTTTTTGCATTTCTTACTCATAATAGGTTACACAACACCTTAAGTCTTCGCAAATGGTCTTAGGACACTCCGTATAATTTGCCTATGTGTTATTTTTTTTTTATTTTAAGCATTTATATTCTTCGTGAACTATTATTGTAAAAAATAAATTTAAAAAGATAGGTAACATTTGTTTTATTAACGTTAAATTATAGATACGTAAAATATATATTATTTTTAAAAAAATGCTCTGACCTAGGTCAATAAAATTTATTTTGAGCTCTGCTCAAGTAGCTTAAATTTGATAATTATAGAGTATGCTGAGAAAATGGAGTTAAAATGAGAATTCAAACCCGCAACTATTAAATTAAACGATTTCGCCACTTCTATCAAACCAGAAATAATAATATTTTTAAAATTCTTGGATTTAAAGAATAAGTGCTGAAAACACTGATAATGTGTTTAAAAAACATTTTAATAATGTGTTTTATAATTTTTTTATAAAAAATTAATAATATCTTTATTTTATAAATCACATGATAATTATTAACAGATTTAATATATTTTCTAAAAAATTGGCCCAAGAAAAACACTGTTTAAATTGAAATTGAATTGAGCAAAAATATTTGAATACATACCTCCATAGGTTGCATATGAATGCAAACGAAGAGTTTTTAATTTATTTTCTTTAGGACCTAAAAACGTAATTTTTTTAAGGTAGGCAATTGAAAATTTTACGAGGAGAGAAATGTTAATGCGAGACCCGCATCTGCCGGGCTGGTATCGGGAAAACATAATTTTCCTTCGATTTAGACGTTTCTATATCAATCACTCTATAAGTAAATGATGTATCTTAGTAGCACAGCACAGTTCAAATAATTACACATAACTTAAGAATGTCCTAATCTTAGAACATATCCATAGAAAAGATTAATATTAGCGCATCTGCATGTTCTCATAAGTCCGACGAAGGCGCAGCGACGGTATATTGCGACGGTATATTGCTGTATCATGTTATTGCGGGCATCATTCTATTTTTCTCCATTAGCCTGTTTTACGCTTTTCGGGGCACCGCTAAACTAGTTCATTGATAACGCTTCTAATTACCTGTTCTGAGATTCTAATAGTGTAGTTTGTGTCTTACAATTTGCTAAGATAAGATAATTTATTTCCATAAACAAACTTGTTGTACAGGAAGGACAATTACATATTATTTGTACTTACAATTACATTTTAATCTTAAAAATTACAGAACTTAATAATATACCTCTACAATAGTGTATTTTATTCCTGCATAGCAATCGCTTTACAGAAGGACAAACCAAAAAAAAAAAAACGCGGTCTACCAATATTTCATACAATTTACCTAACCTTTACGTTCATCGTGCAAGGCTTATTTTCTCGGTTAACAATTTGTAAGTCAGAATCGACCGAATTGTGTCATTCGTTCGCGTATGTAGTCCCTTTAAGTTATCTCAGCTTCAGCGAAATACATATATACGCGCCACGTATTTGCAAAACCTTTGTGAACCCGTCTAGCGTTTGTTATTCAACCGCCATTAATATGTGTTTCTATTTAAAGACGTGTATCCAAATAATGTCAAGAATACCACCCAAGCAACACAACAAAATGTCCGTGTGAAGCCAATAATCAGAACTGACAATGAAAGCAAGCAAGGCGACTCATGAATGCGGTGCTCGACCGAGCTCAGACCGCGGCATTAAATAATAATAATAATAAATAAGAATGCCCATGACAACCTGTAGCTATCATATAATATCAACTAATTTTATCATTGTTTTGAGTTGTAATTTATTTAACCAGAACCCGGCGTCTTACAGCTAGACCCTACATGCATCAGTAAAGGCATCTCCCACCAATACTACTCGCGCCTGTGGTACCGACTTGTGATGGGTTGATTCATTTGCGATAGCAAATGGATTGGATTGGATTGGGTTTTTTTTGTAAATTTTGACGCGTAGCTATTAATGAAACAACACGGATATAATATTTCAGATTAATAATAATAATAATTATAATGTGGCACTCAACATTCTTTTACGTGCTTCAATTTGCGCACATAAATGACTTTGTTAATCCAACATATAATTATATATGTTGGATTAAATATGATTTTTAAACAGTCTATCGAACTTTCAATATTTCTTAGGACTAAATCGATATTATTCGACCAGCCTCTGATGTGATCTAAACGGAACATTCTATTCTTTCGCATTTGTACTTTCGAGTAGAAAGTTGCAGCAGACGGACGTCCGAAGGAAAATATTAGCAAGTCCTTTGTTTTACTAAAACAGAGAAAGAATGTCATTTATTTTATTTGATGATTTTTGTTTTTACATATTTCTTAGATGATGAATAACATAACCATACCTAACTGGTTAATTCTAATAGTTTTAAAATAGATTAATTAAATGCAATTGCCATGAAGTTTTTTGATAATATAGATAAAATAAAAATTGAACACTAAAATTGACGTAATACGAATACATAATATACATATTACATAATAATACATACATGTAATACGAATACATAAATATATATTATTATATATGTCCATTAAAATAGAATATATAGATGCATAATTTACTTGAAAATAATCACAGGTTATATTTATTGTATTATTTTTTTAAGAGAACGAGTTAGAACATACAACTAGAGAGAAGAAAATTGCACAGCTTGCCTCAAACAAACTCGGTAAGATTTGTTGAAATTTTTCATTTTGAGAACCATTTCTGACCCTCTTCCTTACATCCCTCCATATAGCTTTCGATCATCAAAGGATAGCCAATATTGTGTTCTCAATATTTCACCCGCTCCGTACTCAACACACCTTTGGCCACACTACGGAGATTTAAATAACTTTGTTATTTTGATATTCAGTGAACTTTTTCATCTTAATATATATAAATCTCGTGTCACAATGTTTGTCCTCAATGGACGGCTGAACCACTTAACCGATTATAATAAAATTTGAACACCATGTGCAGTTCGATGTGCACTTGAGTGATAGGATAGTTTAAATCTCAAATTATAGTCGCAATTTTAATTTATCGCTAATTATTTGTCCGTTATTATTTGGCAGTCATAAAACTGACAGATGTCGATACCTTTTTATTTTATGGGCGATTGGGAAGAGCGCGTGACGACTCGGTGCCTGTATAATTTTATTGAACAAGCAGAGGAAAGAGCAATTGTGAAATTATTGGAAAATTTTTTAGAAGATCACAATCAACTAATTCAATTGATCAAAAGAGTTTCGCCACGACTGCAAAATGACAATTATCAAATCGTCATATTTTAATTTATTGCTAATTATTTGTCTGATATTATTTGGCAGTCATAAAACTGACAGATGTCGATACCTTTTTATTTTATGGGCGATTGTGAAGAGCGCGTGACGACTCGGTGCCTGTATAATTTTATTGAACAAGCAGAGGAAAGAGCAATTGTGATATTATTGGAAATTTTTTAGAAGATCACAATCAACTAATTCAATTGATCAAAAGAGTTTCGCCACGACTGCAAAATGACAATTATCAAATCGTCATAAAAGCCGACAAAGTACCATTAGGTGAACATGCTGGTAGATTCAACGCTCCAACTGTTGATGAGGTTGCTGTTATCATGGTTGGTGATCCAGTTGACAAAAGATCTATAAACATTACACGGCGAGACAACACTGTCAGTACGATTTCGGATCTACACCGTTCATATGACGCACTACAATATCCATTGATATTTTGGCAAGGACAAGATGAATATCACCTTAATATCAATCAGTATGATCCAAATACCGGTAAATTTGACAATTATCTATTTACTTTCTTACTGTATGTATAGATTTTAATTTCGTATTGCATTTTATTATTTATTTTTTTAGGTGATTACAGAAATAATAAAGTTAGCTCAATGAACTACTACGCACACCGAATAATGGTTAGACAACATCAAGACAATTATATCCTTCGATATCGTCAGCTGTTCCATCAATACATTGTTGATATGTATGCTAAGGTCGAAAGCGAACGCTTGCGATTCCTTCGATTCAACCAGGCAAAACTACGATCGGAAGAATATATTCACTTACGAGATGCTGTTGCTGGAAACATCGATGGAAATTTAAATCCCAATGACATCGGTAATGCTTTCATTTTACCTTCAAGCTACATCGGCAGTCCACGGAACATGCAGGAATACATACAAGATGCGATGACTTACGTACGTCATTACGGCCGACCGGATTTATTTATTACATTCACATGTAATCCGAATTGGGAAGAGATACAAACTTTACTATTGCCAGGACAACAAGCCATTCATCGTCATGATTTAACTGCACGTGTGTTTAAACAAAAATTGAAATCCTTAATTGATTTTATTGTTAAATATACAATTTTTGGTATCACACGTTGTTGGCTGTATACGATAGAGTGGCAAAAGCGAGGTTTGCCTCATGCCCACATTTTGGTTTGGCTTAAAGATAGAATCCGTCCTGAAGAAATCGATCAAATAATTTCAGCCGAAATTCCAGACCCATTAATTGATCAAGAATTATTTGATATTGTCACCAAACACATGATCCATGGGCCATGCGGTGTTTTCAACATGACGTCACCGTGCATGGAAAATGGAAATGTAAAAAAAACTTCCCAAAGCCGCATACGAATGACACGATCACGGATATTGATGGTTATCCAATGTATCGTCGCAGAAGTACTGAGAATGGTGGCCACACATTTACAATGCGACTGCCGAACTTTCCAAATCAAGTTGAGTTTGATAATCAGTGGGTGGTACCATACTCACCACTACTTTCAAAAACTTACAAAGCTCATATCAATGTTGAGCTTTGCAGTTCTGTTAAATCAATTAAGTATATTTGTAAATATGTAAACAAAGGCAGTGATTTGGCCATATTTGAAGTAAAAAACATAAATAAAAATGACGAAATAGCACGATACCAAATGGGCAGATACATTAGCAGCAATGAAGCTATTTGGCATATTCTCAGCTTTCCCATCCACGAAAGAGATCCTGCTGTCCAACATCTGGCAATACATCTTGAAAACGGTCAACGTGTATACTTCACTGAAGAAAATGTTCTCCAAAGAGCGTTCGAAGCTCCGAAAACGACTCTAACTGAATTTTTTACATTGTGTCAAAAACCTGATGTTTTTGGCCAATTCGCGAAGACATTGGTGTATGGTGATGTTCCACGTTATTTCACATGGAACAAATCCAGTAAAAAATGGGAGCCACGGAAACAAGGAAAACCACATCCTTCCATTACAGGCATATTCAAAGCTAAGACATTGGGGAGACTTTACACGGTACATCCAAAGCAACGTGAGTGCTTCTATTTACGTTTGTTATTGGTGAATGTTCCCGGACCAACGTCTTTTGAATTTTTACGAACAGCTAATGGTCGAGTATTCAATACATACCAGGATGCATGTCGTGAACTGCAATTGCTAGAAGACGATAACCATTGGGACTTAACGCTTGCTGATGCTGCGTTGACATCAACACCGAATAACATTCGTCAGTTGTTTGCAATTATTTTGGCGACATGTTATCCCTCGCAAGCACAAACTTTGTGGGAAAAATATAAAAATTGTATGACAGAAGACATCTTGCACCGAATTAGACAAACAAATCAATGCCAAAACATAGATTATACACCAGAGATGTACAATGAAGCATTGGTCTTGATCGAGGATTTATGTGTTCTTATTTCAAATTTACCACTTAATCATTATGGTATGCCATCACCTAATCGTCCAGCCACCGACTTAGTCAATACCGATTTACAACGAGAAAATCAATATGACCATGGAAGTTTAGCAACAATTATCATGAACAGTGAACCATTACTGACAGCAGAACAAAAAATTATTTATGATCGGATTATGCTGGCTGTTGCTGCTGAACAAGGCGGTTTTTTTTTCTTGGATGCACCCGGTGGAACCGGTAAGACATTTTTAATATCGTTGATTCTTGCCAAAATACGGTCGCAACAAAAAATCGCATTAGCATTAGCATCGTCAGGCATTGCGGCTACTTTACTGGATGGTGGGCGAACAGCACATTCAACATTCAAGCTGCCATTGGACGTTCATAATAAACCAGATGCAATGTGTAACATCAAAAAGAATAGTGGAATAGCTGCAGTGTTGCGGAAGAGTTCTATAATAATTTGGGATGAGTGCACAATGGCACACAAATATTCACTTGAAGCATTAAACAGAACTATGCAAGATTTAAACAGCAATAATAAACTTTTCGGTGGTGCTATCTTACTTTTGTCTGGTGACTTCCGGCAGACCTTACCGGTTATACCTCGCTCTACTTTCGCGGATGAGATTAATGCATGTTTGAAACAATCATTCTTATGGCGAAGTGTTGAAACACTTCGATTGACCATAAATATGCGAGTACAATTGCAAAATGATCCATCAGCACTAATATTTTCCGAACAACTACTAGATATTGGGAACGGTAAAATAAAACTGCAACCAAATACGCAATGCATTAAACTACCAGACAATTTTTGCACTGTTGTTCAGGATAAAACTGAATTGATTCAGAGTATTTTCCCGGATATACAGAATAATTATTTGAATCATGAATGGCTTAGTCAACGGGCGATTTTGGCAGCCAAAAACGTTGATGTTGACGAAATTAACTTCCAGATACAACAGTTGTTACCAGGCGATCTGATGTCTTTAAATCAATCGATACTGTTGTTGATGAAAATGAAAGTGTAAATTTTCCGATTGAATTTTTAAATTCATTAGATATCCCTGGAATGCCACCACATAATCTTTGATTAAAGATTGGTTCCCCTATTATTCTCCTCCGTAATTTGAATCCACCTCAATTATGTAACGGTACGCGTTTGGTCATCAAAAAGATCACCGGAAACATTCTTGAAGCAACCATTTTGGCTGGGAAGTTTAAAGGAAAAGTGGTCCTGCTGCCACGTATTCCGATGATACCATCAGATTCTACCATACCCTTCAAAAGGCTACAGTTTCCAATTCGTTTAGCTTTCGCCATGTCTATAAATAAATCTCAAGGTCAAACAATGTCCATTTGTGGTTTAGATTTGGAAAATCCATGTTTTTCTCATGGGCAACTATATGTTGCGTGTTCACGTGTTGGGAAACCGTCGAATCTATTTGTGTTAGCTAAAGACAGGTTAACCAAAAACATTGTGCACCGATTGGTGTTAAATTAAATTGAAATTGAAAGTATTTATAATTCAAAAAAAAGATATTAATGTTTAAAAGTTTAAGACTGTCTGCCTTGCCTACCTCATTCATGAGTTTAAGCGTCACATGTTATTTACTGTATTATACTGTAATATACTTATATTTGTTATAAAATTAAATGGAAATAATAAATCTGATAAATTTTTATTTTTTACCTATTGATTTCTGCTTAGTATCAAGTGTAAGAACATTTTAATTAATTGTGTTCAACGTACTTCCCCTTCAAATCTCAATCCAGTGAATTTGTATACCAACATCAACATTTTCGTCTTTGTTCGTAAATAATTTCATTGTACTAAAGGGTTATAGTAGTAGAAAGTCAAATAAGGAGATCACCATATTTTTTTACAAATACCATCTGTGTGAAAAAGCATAGTGGACTCCGTGACTGATGTTCTCTTATTGTTCCTCTTAGATTGTTTACTATAATGTAATATAACAAAAACTTTAGCCACAGCAACGCGTGGCCGGGTCAGCTAGTTATTATGTAAGATTTCCGGTTGGAACCAGAACGATACTTAACGACCATTGTAATGCGTCTCCTATATTTTGAGAGTAGTCACAACGGAGCACCACTGACGTGGGAGCAATGACCCATCAATCATAGGACATTTCCCTCCAACTGCAGAGGAGTTGATAACCAGGTTCATGTCATGTTCATGTTATTGTTCGGTACATTCCCCTTAAAAATGTTCTTTGACAAAGACGATTTGAGGGGGAAAATGTAAAGTTATGTGATCGATTGGATGTTTTGACATTAAAATTGTTTACTTCAAGGTCCGTTACCGACATATGCACAAACGATCCAAATTTAATTTATATTTATTTTAAGAGTAAAAATTGTGTATTTTGTGTAGGTAGCATTTATTAAAATGTGTAATATTTAATATGAAAATTATTTTTTACATGAAAAATTTTTTTTCCACTACCTATATTCGTGCATCTCAAGTAAGTTATTTAATTATAGCATTTGATCAAGAAGCGAGTGCGAGTGCAAGTGCTCAAACGCCATGATGAAGTCTACTTTTGTGCGGACATAGCTTAGTTAGGTATGACTTTTACATATTTTTTATTGCATTCTTTACTAAACGAATGAATAAGTTCTCGCAATTGACATCATTTACACATTGTAAACATGGCTCGACTCCACCATCTTTCTCGCTGACACATTGCTGCGTTTAAATCGGTTTAATGCGTTTCTTTCAATTATCCGTGCTGGCGTGGGTTGGTAATTATTAACAACGGTTTTTCTATGCAGGCAACACTAGCTTCCCGATCAAAATTACTTTTTAATGACATGTCTGCGGCAACGATTATTGCTCAATACCACGCTCCCCATGTCACAATAGGCTGCTACGTCACGCGGCCTTCTTTCTTAGAGCAGTTTCACACAAACCAAACCACATTTTTATCTTTAAGTCGATCACTGCCTTCCAATTAAAAAAAAGCCACACATCATAACAGATTGCTTGGATTCTAGGTACAATTGAGATAAACAGAGATTTTTTAATTAAAAATATTTCAAAATTTACATATAAATAAATACCAACAGCCACAGTGATCTACTTGTAGTGCTTAAGTACTTAAGTACTTGTAGTGTAGTGCTTATCACATGTGTACGACGCGGCGATCACTAAAATACTTAGGACCACGAATATAGCTTTTAATATACGGAAAGAAGTTTAGGTCATTTTTTAAAAAAATAAACTTTATGGCTTTTAGGAAGCGACATTAAGAAACTACTATAATGTACTCGTACGTTCATATGTAAATGTATGTATTTTTTACATTTAAAAAATATATGACAGTGTTCAGATAAATATTTTTACTTGCTTATTTATTTCATGGAAATAGTATTTTTACCTATTTTGGTTCAAAGTAAATTTTACATAATAAAATGTCTAACCTAACCTACTAGCTGTAATCATATCTGTATAGTTAATATTTTTTTCTTAAGATGTAAAATTAAAAAAAAGAAAAAAAAACTAAAATGATGTTAAAACTCATAATTAATTGAAAAATGTCATGATATCATTGTGTTTTTTTTTTAATCTACTCAGACCTAAAAAATAACTCACTTTTGTGTTAGGTTTTGTTTTATTTAATTAGTGTTTATTAATTTGTATAAAATATACGGCGGTGTAAAGCGTCTCTAGGCTTGATACATTTTTTGATGGCTCGTTATTCAAATCACTTAACGCTCACTTAAACAAAGGCGTCAAATTGTAGGCTGGGCCAAACAAACATAACATTACGAAACATCACAAAATTCACTTTTAACAAAAATTCGTTTGTTCGAAATTTTCCAAATGCTTCAGGAATACATCCATATATGTATATAAAATAACAAGTCCTGACTGACTGAATGATTCATCATCGTCTAGTTCAAACCGCTTAAACCTGGATACTGAAAATTTAAAGGTACATTCTCTTTATGACGTAGATACCCACTAAGAAAAGATTTTTAGACTTTCCTACCCTAAGGGGGTAAAAAGAGGGTGTATTTTTTTTTATGTTGAAACCAATGTCTCAAATACCGAAGATGTTACAGAGTTTAAAATTATTATTTAGATTCACCTTCAAAAATAAAAAACACACGTTTCACCATTTTCCGAAAATCCAATAAAGGAGGGTTAAAGAGGGGGATTGATTATTTCTAAAGGATACCTATATCTCAAAAATAAAAGGCAGGGCCTAGCTGCCAACCTGGAGCCTTTAAAAATAGCACAGCAGGCTCGTAAGTGGCCTGAAGGGTCTAGAGATGGGAAGCAAAGCGACCCATTTCGAGTTCCGCAGGTGCCATTAAAACCACCCGTAGGTCCTAGCTTCCAACCTGGGGCGAAGCAACAGCTAGTATATAATATACACAAAAATTACTGAAAAGCGAAAGAAATACTATTAAAAATCTAACTTACATATAAGGCTGCTTGCTGCGGCTTGCACCGTAGTCTTGGTTCAATGTTCCGTCTCGTACACTTAATGTCTTCCGTAGCCCACATTGTACCACAAATAACGTTTTGTTTTAACCATTACCTCGCTTATTCATACCTACAATAAATATATTAATTGTTACGATACTCTGAAACTATGTCATTTTTAAGTAGAATTCTTTTTTAGTTTTATAAATTAGTAACTATTCTTTGACCATGTATGTTTCGTTAAACTTTTTGTAAATTTTAAAGCTGTTGATTTCTCTAATAAATAAATAAATAAATAAATAAGGGTACGAACCCATACACGTAGGTTGAACCACAATATATATAACTTTTCTGGTTACTCTAAGTGCCACTGTCTATGGTCTTTCTTAGTAACTGCATGTTAAGTCACAAGCAACAAGGTATATTCTAAATCTAGCTAAAACACTGTTTTCTGCCGGCTTCTGTAATTTTGGTGCAAGTCACCCATAAAGTACTTTTGAAAATATTTTTTTTACTAGGTATTATCATAATTTTTTTTTTTTTAAATAATTGCCATGACCTAGGTCATATACAATTATTTTGGACCCTACTCAACTAGGCCAAATATGCCTGTACTAGAGTCAGGGGAGATGGTGGTAATGAAGCGTTAAAAACGTTAAATTGTGACTTTTCAAGATAACCTACTTTTCACAATATTTACGCAACTTTATATTATCTTATATAAGGTTACATCTCGTAAAGTGTGTATTCATGAAAATGCAATAATAGTTTACCTTGGAATAGGCTGTAGCCTAGTTTAGCATGAAGAATTGTGAGAACTTAATTATTGTTAGGTCCAAGGAGTATATTTTTTTTTCTCATTTTTGACATATGGAAATAATAAAATTCGCTTAGTGTATTTTTTTATGAAAAAAGGTATTTACTTTAATTTTATGTAAAAAATGATATTTAAGATATGTCTGGGCTAAATTTTATATCAATACACTTTTAGCACAGTGGTTATTTCTATAATGAAATGTAGGACATTCCTCAAAAATCACAAAAGTTAGAATAATTTTAAGCCGTTGACTTGGATTAACCTGTACTAGTGATCACCCAGTGGTCTAAATCAGACTCTAATTCATTAAACTTTTAAGTTTAAGCATTATTGTTTATTGAAATTGTTTCTTATACCTCTATATCATTGCATATACATTTTTTAATTGTGGTCTATTACTTCAGCTGCGAGCGTATATAAATACGCCATTTGATGTTTGCTCTAATTCTCAGCAATACCTCTGAAATTTAAAATTTAATGTTAATAACAGTAGAAAAAAAACACAATTACGATTTTTATTTGTATTTATTTTGTGGTACAAGTCATTGTTAGTTTTAATTTTTTCGTGTAAAAATGAGACTTGACATTCATAGAAGTACAAGCAATAATTATTATTTATGCTCGAAATTATACTACACTGACATTGATGGACATAATAGTTGAAAAAAAAACATTAGTAACAGTGAATGTGAATTTTACCTAAAGTGACTTCAGATCCGAGATATTTTGCATTGCAAAACCTGCATTGTAAATGCATTAATCCACAATATCAAAAGTATTAAAATTTCTTGGAACGACATTCAGTGCAGATTTAAATGTATCCCTCAGAATAATTTTATCATTTTGTAATACTATTTACACTATTTAAATTTGCATTTGTCCTATTATCATTTCGACTTTCACGCGAATATATATTCCTCCTTCTTTGTGTCTCACGTCAGTTCTATGTGGAGGCATAATGGAAGATAGTTGCGAATATCTCAATGTAAAAGAAATGAAATTACTTAAACTAAGTTTACACAGGGTTTCATTCATATAATAAAATGTATACGCTGTTTTTTAACCCAATAATTATGCTTTCTGCCTTGGCATTACTTTTTTGACATTGACAGATAATTGAAAAAGGAACATTTGAAATCATACAAAATTCACAGCTTGAAACTCATTGAGTGGATCTGTCGGTTAGTATGACCGTTTCATTTTATTAAATTTATAATATAAACATAAACTTAATATATACCCTCTCACATTCCTCCGTGCACGCAATATGCTTAAAAAGGAATCAGAAGTTTTCCCTTTCACGTATTAATATATAGATAGTGCTTAGGGGCTTCGCAGTGGTGTCTCCTCTATCACCAGGTTCGGGCCGCCCGTTTTGAGCACTGTCTCCGTGATAGCCTGTATATGCCACTGACCACAAGTGAGGTCTGGTCACTATTTGAATGTATGTATGTTTTTATTTTATGTTTAAAATGTACCTATTTCAATTGTTATTTTTACGTTTTTAACTAATAAAACTTGTAAATCTGTGGCTTTGTTATTGTATATTGTTAAATGTTTTTCAATAGTTTGTAAGTAATACTGTCTACTTACACTACCAATAAATACGTTATGTTATGATGTCCTCTATCACTAGGTTTCACTCTCTCTGGATCAGCCTGTATCAGTATGTCGCAATATATGAAGAGAGAAATAAAAGCGTGGAATGTATTTGATTCGTGATGGCGCGGTACTGTTTATTAAAAATGAGGACACTATATGTTTGCAAAAGAGATACCGCACTCAATAAACACTCGAAAAATTGTCGTAATTATACTTTATTGAAAATAAAGTAGATAGTCCAAGCAGCTGCTGAAGATCGAAAACTTATTCTGTGTACTGTGCCCTCCGATTAGTGCCCCAAAAACCTTCTTCCGGTAATGGTGAGCAGAATTCATGGCGAAAACGGAGCTGGCTTTGAATGTATCAATTTGGTTTAGATATTCCGGATTCTAAAACTGCGAATGTTCCGCAAACCGTATGAATAGTTCATAAAACATTTGTTTTTATAAAACGATTTAAAACAAAATTTTGTTACAATGGAAAAGGAAAAGGTCTCGGTTATTACGAAACTAATCCAGAACTAACCTAATCCAACTAACTAGTTTATATTGTCTCGCGCAATTAGCTCGTCCTCGTGTCGAATAAAATGTTTAAATTATCACATATCAATACTTAAGTCTCGAATAACGATAGTAAATATATAAGTATATTAAGTTAAAAAGATCTAAGTCACCCTGCAGTGGTGGTTAGGTATTAGATATTCTCAAAGCGTAGTTATCAGGCTACGATTCGCGGCGCAAATGTTACCGCGCGCGGCTTCACTAGGAATACGTGAGCGGTCGGGTTGGGGTGTCAGTCTTCAGTGCATTCGAGATGTGCCCCGCAATGAATTGTTGAGCACGTGTGAAACGGGGTAGGTTTTCAGAAAACCACACCGCTTGACCGACACCGCTAAAACAAGCCGACTGAAAATAAAAATACAACTACGAATTTTTAAATTACCAAAGTTGCTACATTTTTTTTGCTATTATGAATTGGTAAAATGTGGTACCTAGTCTAGTGGTTAAGGCGATTGACTATTGGCCCAGCAGATGAGGTTTCGAATACGCACATGAGAGTCATACCATTTTTAACGTTCATACCATCTTCCCTGATTCTAGCACAATCATATATGGCTTAGTTGAGTAGAGCCCAAAATAATTGTATATAAGTCACAGCAATTATTTTGGAATGTTGGATAAATGGAACGGTAACATAGAGAATATCCCAAGACCATTCCTAAAGAATTTAATGGGTGTTTATGTTCTCTATTACGTGTAAGAAATTTAAAAAAAAATGCGAAAATAATCATGCCCATTTGGACATAAATTAATTTTAACTTTATCAAAGCACTTTGCTCTTTCGTTTGCTCGCTCGCAATCCAATGCGCGAGCGGATGAATTTATGACAAGAACGATTTAATTATATCAATTAATGTTTACATTTTTTGTTCGAAAACTTCACACTTTATATTATACATAAAGTGCCAAAGTTTATTGATATTCTGTTAAATTTAACAGTCCGTTAAATAAATGAAAAACAATGCAATGTAATGTGTAAGAAAAATATATTTTATTGCGATGATATAACGAAAAGCGTAAATCTACACGTTTACAAATGCCTTTTATATTAGAATTAATTTTAAATATCTAATATTTATAACTCTTAAATGCCTGTACTTTAATAAAAGCAACATCTTGAATCATTTATAAGGTCGTTGATTGTAGTCAATGCTTTATGAATAAGAAACGTACCGCTTTGACCTCTGCCGATTCGAATGTCTATTGAGGCAAATCCATCTGTAAATATTTAATCTTGAAATTCCCCCGATCCGTGTTATAAATTTCAAAAGGCAGTCGATCTACCCCCGCCCCCGCCCCCGCCCCTGCCCAGCGGGATATTCCAGGAGATCACCACTTGAATAGAAGATGCTGCGGTGATAGAATGCTGATAGAGCTATTTTGACGGAGATAAGAAATTTTATTTTAGTATTTAAGGTTTAATGCAGTCTCCAAATATATTTTTGCCCGCAATTCGGGATTTATATTATCATTTATTATAATACAAAAAAATCCTTTTAGTTCGCCGGTGGGCGGAGGTAGATTTCACCGGATCAAAGTAGGACATAGGCGAAAGTAACGTCCCACAGGGCTCCATTCTTGGCCCTTTTTTGTTACTTTTATTTATAAATGATATTATTTCATGTTTTCAGTTCTGTCAACCTCTATCATATGCAGACGACCTTAAACTATTCGCGCTAATTCGTAATAAAGATGATTGTAAAAAGATGCAAGAAGACTTGTTAAGATTAGAGAATTATTGTGAGCGCAACCGACTTCACCTCAACATTAAAAAGTGCTGCTGCATTACGCTCACAAAAAATAAAAAAGCTTTTAACTTCGATTTCAAACTGATTAATACAATCCTACGGCATGTAAGCCAAATACGAGATCTCGGTGTCATTTTGTAAGCACATACAAAATGTGGTTGACAAATCTTATCGCACTTTAAGATTTGTATTGCGAATGACGAAACCATTTAAAGACATTAAGGTCCTCTTCATTCTCTTTGATAGCTTGGTTCACAGTCAACTTGAATATGCTGTTCAGTCCTGGAACCCTTTTTACGCAAAAATACTGCGACCAGATCGAAGCCGTCCAAAAAAGGTTTATGAGTTATGTTAGTTATAGAACAAGTTTAAAGGTGCTTTTTTAATTTGACGTCCTCAATAAACGTAATTATTATAATTTATATTTACTTACATACTTTAATACCTATACCAATAACATCGCCCATTGAAACGTATTTATGCATATCAAATAAATTGTTTATTATTATTACTTTCGTGTAAACTTAAAATACTTAATACTTTATTACTGACCTTGAAAAATAAATAAAAATTTCTTTGAAGGTAGTATTTTTATTTTGCCACACCATACAATATCTTGTGCTTCGATTTCTCCTATTCCTGTCTCATTCCGATCCACTCGCGGCTTCTAACAGAATCAGCGTGATGCATTTTCTAGCGATGCTCAGCGAACGGCTGAATTTCAATCGGGTATATTGGCCGTACGACAACGCTGCCAAACATGCTTTAAATGTGTAGAAAATAAATTTAAATAACAATAAAAAAAAACATATAGGAATGCTGGTGTTTCTCATGAAATCGTTTAGTATATTTTCTTAGACGATTTTAGAACTACTCGTATATTTAATTAAGCACATTTCGCCCTATAAATTTCCATTATTTAAGGTCTGAATTTCAGGAATTACTTTTTTGAGTTATTTATTACAAGCTGACCCGACGAACTTCGTACCGCTTCAGAATCATTAAATGTTGTGTTAACTTATTAACTGAATTAAATGCAGTTTAATTATTAAGAATACTCAAAATGAATTAGGTCCAATAAATGTTTTCACACAGTTCAAAATTACATAATGAAGAAATTATCTATGCAATGATAAATGTGATAACCTCACAAAGTGAACATCTTCGAAGGCAACTTACTGTTTGAAAATAGAATTCCACAGAATACACAACAGAATACAGAGAAATGAATTTCTTTATATTTTTTTTGTGAATTGTTCCGTTGTTTTAATAGTTCTTCTGCTATTCGAGGCAGAGACAAATCCAACAATTCAAAAAATAAAATCGGTCTTGAGTTATTAACGGTGTAACTAAACCGACTTTGTTTTATATATATAGATAGATTAGTATAAAAAAGTAATAGAATATAACTATAAAATCAATATAAGAGATAAATAGATATTCTTATAAATGGGTATCAACACAATTATTTTATAGTAAAAAGGAACATACTTTTATATCTAAAAAATAATTTATTAAATTATACAGAGTCCGGAGACTTCTGATAAAAATCTAGCTCATAGACCCGCGATTTCAAATATAATTTGTTAAGACCACATGTAAAAAAATATTATATTTATCATCTTCCTAAATTAATTTCTTTGAAATCAAATCAATTTTCAATCAACAAAAAATTATATAAAAAACTAAAAAATCCCTAGATGGAAGATCCAATTTTCTTATTTTTAGTTCTATTATCGTTTTTTTTTTGACATGTTATTTCAAACAACTGAGTGTTAAGAAATGATTTTTTTTAAAAGTTAGCAATGGGTTTAAACTGTCTCTCTGTCATATTTGTCATTATAAAATATTTAAAAAGGTCATTTGTTTATTAAGTTAATCAAGACAGCTATGAAAAATACAAATATCAACATATTAGAGGAAATAAATGTATAAAGTGTATCATCACTACAATATTATTATAAAAGTACATGATTTTTATTTTTTTAAACTTATTTTTTTTTATTCTTTAATTTTTGATTTTGGAAGAAATATAAAATTTAAATTATGATTAGTTCATTTTTTTGAAAACTTACGTAAATTTTGGAAGGATTTCTTTTTAAATATTATCACTTATCATAGTAATGTTTTATTTCTAACTTTTTTATAAAATGTGGGTATTCGAAAATTAATACAGAAAATATTTCTAATTTGCCGTAGTTGTAATACATGTGTTTAATGTATATTGTTAGGTATTCAACCTGGCATCACCGAAGATCCGTCTGATATCCATCCGAATCCAGTCCGGAAACAAACTTTTTTTAATCGCATTACCCACGGCATCACCTCTCGCTCGCTCGCCAGCGCGGCCGGCCAGCTGTCCCGCTCGCTCGTCGTTTTCCATTTCCGCCCAGCTGCGCACGGTCAGCGGATTCAATTTGCCAGAAGAAGTTAAGTGGTGTCCGGGAAATTGTACGATTCAGGACGGCTGTAGGCCGAATTTCGGTATACGCTAACGAATGCCGTTACATTTAATTACTCAACCGCAAGACGAAGCTTTTATCCGTCAAATACCTCACTTGTTGTAACATGTAATAAAAATATTCATTTATTTTCTTTAGCACATACCTAACATTTTTATTAAAGATATTTTATAAGTTAATGGTAATACACTCAGTAGTGCTAGTTAGTAGCAGGGAATTTAGTAGTAAGTTAATAATAGTCAAAACAATTTCAAAACATAGACTCGGCATAATATTACTATTCAAAAATGATGTACTATTAATTCCTTGAACGCACTCACCCATCTAGTTTCAACTTCTTAGCTGAATAGTTTTCAACATTGGCAAAAAAATAAATAAACGTAGATAAATCATAAACACCGAACAATCCGGCAACATAAGAAACATATTTTAGATTTTACAGTGAGTTGACTTTTTTACAGCTCCCAAGATTGCCTTATAAAATTTATTACATCAATGGTTGATAGTGAAATATGCGGTTCTCCTCTGTCTCCTCTATGATACTACTTAGCGACTTTAACGTGTTGGACATAAGCCAACTTTATAAATGTATGTTCTACTATCAAAGCTGTACCATATGGGAGTTAGTAAGAATCTACTTTGGTTCTTCCTTAGCTACCTAGAAAATAGATGACAGTTTGTACATGCCAACGACTGTGATTCCGAATTATTTAGGGCCAAATCAGGTATACCGCAAGGAGCGAATTTTGGACCTCTTGCATTCGTGATTTTTATAAATGATATCCATTTATGCTTAAGATACTGCCTGCATTTGCTGATGACTTTAAACCTTATTTGCCTATCAAGGACGTAGCCGATTGTGCGCACGTGCAAGAAGACATTGATTGGGTGCAGGAATAAGATGAGCTTCAATGTAAGTGCAATGTGGTATCCTATAGCGGATCTCCGGCTCGTATCACTATAAAAGTTTGGGTGTCACATTTAATTCTAAGTTTCGGTTTAATGACCATTGTGAAGAGATTGTGGAGGCGTCATATGCATTATTGGGTTTTTCAAAAGGATTTAAAGGGAATTTTTGAATCCTCGGGCTATTGAATTTCTATATTCAGGTTTAATAAGGAACAAATTAGAATTCTCCGTAGTATGGTTTCTTTATGAAACTAAATATGTAAAAATTGATAGAGCAAGTGCAGATAAAATTCCACCACTACCACCAGGATCTATTGAATTATGTTAATTATAGGTCCCTGGAAATGAGAAGAAACGCAAGTTTAGTTGACACTGCATATAAATCATTAATGCTCTTCTGAATTTTTCACATGTATTGAAAATATTTGGACTATCTCAACGTACTATAATAAATATAGGGTACAAACTCAACAGAAACTAACTCATATTACACGAAAAATGGAGCGAGACACTTCAATGCAAGAGTGTCAGAAATAAAATATTTTTCTTGCACAAAAATCTATATTAGCTTCTGCAATGAAGTTGATTAGAGATATGAGTAACAGACAAGAAGTTCATATAGTCTGTCCATTCACCGGTACTCAGCAAGAGCCGAAAAGAATATAGGTAAACTTATGCTGACTACCATCTACTAGAATTTGTCTTAAATGTCATTTTTGCTATTTGTTTACGTTTTTTTTTTGTTGTATTTTATATTATTTGACGTTTGTATGTAATTTCTTTTATTTTATTACATTTTTTTTTAAATATATTCATTATGGGCGTTTTGTAATGCGTTTGTGCAAGCTCTATTTTAGTGTTTTTGCATCAAATATATGTTTTTATTCATATATGCAAATATATAAAAACAGTTAGAAAGCGTTAATGTTATATATAAATGGTCCAAAAAATTAAAATTAATAAATAAAAGATCGTAATTAATAACACTTGCAGGCATCAGTTAAAATAATAATATTCATGCGAATAATTTGCTAGGTATCTATAATATTTATTTTTTATATTGTAGAATTAAATACGAGTATAGAAAAACGAATAATACAAATGTAGTTAAAAAATAATGCATACGTTAAACGTACCTATGCATTATATATACGGAATTAGTAACAATTTGGATACAAATTCTTTCCATTTGTTAAATTGGCTGTAGAAACTTCTACTGACAAATAAATATTTCATAATGCTTTCACTAATATCCACTCTAATAAATATTGTTTTTTTTTAAATAATATTAATATTTATGCAACTACGGTAGGGTCGCGTTATCGTACATGTGAGTTATTTATGAATTTCGTTATACAATGTAAAAAATAAAAATAGTATTTTTATCAACTTTCAGAAAGCACTGTATTGAACGATAAAGTACCTTCAGGTTATAAGTATAAAAACTTTATATAAATACAGCTACCGTATGTAGGTATATGGTATATATGGGGTGGGTCGCTTTCCTTCCGTCAGAGCTTCGTCCTCACTCAAGAAAGGAGAGGAAAGAAATAATCTTTCATCTTCCTTTCGCTGGACTTTTCATACATTGCTCATAGACTCGCAATAAAGCTAAGCGTCCGCGAGGACTTCGCTTTGAAGTTCGAGGGAATAGTCGACTTTCACTTGTTCGCTATTGGTATCGATTTGCGGAAATGAAAATTGAAGTGGATTGATTGAGATATTTAGGTTTGGTCCATAGCGTAGCAATATAATTGGTCTGCAATTTAACGCATGCATGCATAATAAATTTTAAAATATATATATATAAAAAAATGTAGGTACATGCTAAAACTAATAATATAAGGAATAGTAAATTTATTATTTTATATTTTATGCTTATAACTAATTTAAATTAACTTTAAATGTGGGAAAATGACTAATTCTTGTCAAAACTTCGAGTAAAAATGTACTGCCAAAGGTAGGAATTTAATTAACTGCATGAAATTTAGAATTATGAACAATAAAGTTACATTAACGACACGCGTATATTTGTATTTACACCACATCACTTCTCTTTACACTCTAAATGACGTAATTATGTCCCTATAAATAATATTTAAATAAAATGATAACAATAAATTTAACAATTATATCGATATTATTATTATTAATAATATATCTTTACAGTACCCACACAAACACGAAAATATCCAAAAGGTTTATGTTTTTATGATTTTTATTTTTTTTTTAAATTTGAAGGATTTTTTTGACATAATACCCATAATTAATCATTGTTCCGGCTGTAATGGGTTAAAAGTGCCGCCGGCTATGATAGGTAATAAAACAACCCATCACAAATTGATACCACAGGTGCGAGTAATCTGGTGGAAGGTGCCTGTAGAGCCTAGCTGTAAGACGTCAGGTTCTGGTTAAATAATTTACTACTGCTTAAGAATATACATATAGATGTAGTTGATATTATATGATAGCTACAGGATGTCATAGCCATTCTTGACCGTCTATCCTCCATTAGATCTAATATTGCATTAGTCATACATGTCGATGTTGTACCATCATTAAAAGTATTTTTAAATTTAAGTTTCTTTCTAAATTTGGTTTTCAATCATTTCTAGTATATCCTTCTCGATGTCCATCTTGTTTTTGTGGGTTGGTTTGGGGATCTAATGATTGTGGTCCGAACACACATCGGCACCTGGAAACGTATTACCCATTTTATGACATTCCCGTATCTCTGATTCAATGTGATATAATCAATTTGATTAAGCACTATCTTATTAGGTGAGTCTGCTGAAGGAACGCGGTCTATTCGCTTTACTAGCATGAAGAATCTATCAAAAATAGGTAATATTAACAGACAGTTTATGTGGTTTGTGAACAGACCACCGCGGTATCGCCCGCGCCGACGTGCTGTTCCAAAGCATTAAAACCTAGGGAAGCATTTACAACGTTGTAAGATCCGAACGAATGCTAGAACAGAGCCATTAACTTCGGAGCTTTATCGCCCCAAATACTCCAAATCGCGCGTACGCTGGCTCTATATGAACGACCGCTAAACCGCCTCTCTCTTGAATTATTTATTGTTTTTGAAGCAATAATGATTTCGCTGTATCGTAACTGAACGAATGGCGTTATCAATATTTAGCAGTTTATATTCTAGCAGCAATCTCACAAGAAACTTTCATATACCACAGGTAATTGCTAAGGTGTAATGAAAATTTATTTGTTTATATATTCATTGACACATATATTTTAAATATTTAATTAGCATAAAATGCCAAGTACTACCTCATCGGGTAATGCTTATCCTAAGGTAGACTTTTCTGTATTGTGAGATTTGTTTTTTTTAAACATTAAAAATATTTATTTATAAATCTTTTTGTTTAGATATAAAATAAACAAATATTATATTTTTAGTTTTGTCGTAGGATAGTACATATTTATTCAATTATTATTATTAATAATTTTAATTTACCTACACAATTATTTTTACGTGTACACTTTAAATTTATTTATAAATAGCCGTTCAACCCCGGGCTTTGCCCTGGGTTGGCAGCTAGGTTAGGTTCGGCGTGCAACAACTCGTTCCTGCGGCACTCGGGATGGGTCGCCCCCCTCCCCATCTCTAGGCGGTGTATTTGCAGCGTAATCATATCTGAATGCCTAAATCACGTTTGGCCGTCTGCTTTGTCGACGTTCCAAATTATTTTGTGCGCAAGCTCTAACTGAGCGAGTCGAAGTCGCCCGTTCCGTTGTTCCGGAGTCAAAATGGATCGCGCTTGAGAAATTCTTTTCGATTTTCCTCCAAACACCGACTGTGCTCTTCGTCAATCTCATTCGCTCGACCATCTTGTCGCGTTGACTTGCTGTGCGCGTGCGCCGACCGATATTTCGACGCCTCCCTGGTGACATTCTTTCCAAATAAACTTTTAACCACCAACTAAAATCACACATTAAACTATCGCGTTTTCAATGCGGAACGTGTTATTGATGAAACACACAACAGAATTTCAAATTGAACGTCACATTGAGATGACAAATGTTGATATCAATTCTTTAATTTCCACTGTTCTATCCCGGTTTATATGAAATCCCATACAATACAAATCTTTTTTATTTTTGGAATGTTCCCACTTTCCCCGTAGGTTACCTAAAATTTTCATTCATACAAACCTTATCTTGATAATTACGAACACAACAAAAAAAAAACCCCCAAATCGGTCAAGCCGTTCTCAACTTATCAGTTGAGAACGCCTCATCATCATTGCCGCATCATCATGCGGCAATTGATTTAAATTTATATAGTTTTATTATTAGTATGCAGATCGTATGCAAAAATGCTATTTATAGTTTTTATGAAATATAATAAAACTCTACATGAGATCCCGACACTGGTAGTGCCCAGTGAGGTGGTTTAAATCCACAATCACAGTTTGATTGATCATGGTTAGGGAGTATATTTTGATATCGTAGTATTTTTTGATAGTGTAAATATATGGTATATTGGTTTTGAGGGCAATAAGATGATTTAGAAATTTGTTCCTACCTATGTTCATTTAAAAGTCTATTTTAGGTTATTTTAATTTTTTAATGTTCTTTAATTATTTTTTTTTTTAATAGAATCAACCTTAAGCATTCCATTACAATTGGAAAAATAATAATTTAAATCGTTTCGACTAAAAACATAAAACAATTTGAATGGAAAGCTTATGTTTTAATTTTTTCACTACCTTACACCAGACCTTACTGTACTAAACTAAAACCAGACTACCTCTAAAAATCCCCTATCATATTTTGCACAAAAACAAACATAATTTTAATCAGTTTGGCCACTCCGCATACAAAAAAAGCAAAGTAAGCATACAAAAAAACACAAACATTTCGAATTGAAATCTCTTTTGTTTAAAATCGGTTGAAAAAATAAATTGTTTTTGATTGTTTAACATTTATACGCGGACCCCTTAGGTGAAGTTCTTGAAGTCAGTGATGTTTTTGTCAGTGACGCTTTCTATATCATAATGTGTCAAATCGAATTGGATCTCGGCGGATATTTCGGATCTAAAATCAAATTAGCTCTTTGTTAACAGAATACACGATGAACCAACCAGTGCGAGGAAACACAGTTTTATTGCAATGGAAGACGAAAACTGATGTTTACACATCCCAACATCGAGTCGATTAAAATTATGTTTTTACTTGTATTGATATTATGTTAAATTATCTATACAAACGCAATATTGTATAGATATATGACAGTAAAGTATATTTTTTCGTAATATTTAAATATTCCCTCACAAAGTGCAATATTTCATCTGCGAGGTGAATCGTTTCCCCCGCAGACCATCTCCCCAATCACATCGTATCTTTTCATACACGAATTTCCACTTTGTCTTATTAATATTGCGTACATGTATGGATAATAAATTATATATAATCATTTTTATGAGTCAGCCTGTCTTCTTTATATTGAATATTCTATGAATTATGTAGAATTATTTCGTATTTGGGTACATTATCAACATTATCTCGGTGAGGTTTTTTTTTTTTTAATAATAACTTTGCAGTTTTCTTTTTCGTTCAAATAATATAATAGTTAACAAATAAGATCTCACACCAAGTATTTCACTTTGCGGCGAGTATCTTTAACATGCAACAGCAAAGGTTTGATAAACCTTTGATAAGTATGTCAAAAGTTATAAAAACTATATGTAGTAAAAATAATGTTTTAGTTCTAAAGCTACCAGAAGCGACGTTTGTTTGAGATTTGATAGTAATATAAAAAGATATATATCGACCTCTCATAGCCTAAAGGGCTCTGATTGGACCACTTTCCTATTTCAAATAACTCACGAAGAATGATGGAATAACAATAAAGAAGTGTAGGAGTAAAATCATAGAAAAAGTAATGGGTGATAATTATAATTGAATATAAAAATAATTTAGATTTTGGTAGGTTTTTCATTTCCAGTGGTTGAAAACTTGGAAAACCATTACACCGAAACGTCGCATTCCATATACTATTAATCCCGTGTGTATAGGTTGGCTTCGCGCTGTTTAAATAATTATATCTTATTTTTTAAATTAAATTTTGACAGTCTATTTAAAATGATCTTTCTTTTGGCTAAGTATTGATATAATGGCATATTACTGGTATAATATTCAGAACAAACCAGACATTAGATAGATACATATATAGATATGTAAAGGCTACCTCTTTAAAATCCTATGTCTTCTTAGGATTGAACAATTTAATTTATTATTTCATATCCTAAATAAATTTATAAAAGTTTATTATTAAGTTACACCAAAAAAAGAATATCGTTAATAAACACTGATTTAGTATACTTACAATATTAATATTTTTATATTGATTTTCTGTACGGTATCCTAATAAAGTACAAAAGTATGTAACGTCAGTCAGTCAGTTTGGAACTCTTTTTGACAGCGATTCGAAAACAAATAACAGTAATTTAAAAATAAATATTTAATTCATAAACGTTAACGTCAATTGTCTCTGTCATTGTGTATGTCTGACACTACATTTTAATTTAGATACCAACCCGGGGCGAAGGGCGGGGTTGAGCAGCTAGTTGGAATATAAAGTTGCAATTTTTATATTTTACCACACAAAGCGCGTATTTTTAATTTGACAAGAAAAATTTAACAATCGCACACACTAAAAACCAGATGCGCAAAATCCTAGGATCCGTCATAGCTACAAGGACTAAAGTGATTCTTTAAGAATATATTTATTATTTTCACTTGTCATATTTAAACAGCAATATAAATCATTATGCTTTTATTGTGTTAATTACTTAGCACGTGCTACCTAACTAACGAGTTATTGGCAAATATCCATCCCCTACGTTCTTAACTCATCAACGTGACGTTATTTACGTCATTAATAACATAATATTATGGTAGGCAAACCAAGGCGACGTTACAAATCTTTAGAATAAAAGTATCGTTCTGAGAGGAAGAGTGCTTGTTATGTTCTTTCTGCAACGAGCAGGTTTACACGCTAAGGTTCCAACCGTATGAACTAAATGCATCTTAGAAATCTATAGTAAGCTTACCTTAAAATATAAAAAAAACACATAGATTACAAAGAAAGTAAAGTTCACTCGAACCCATGCGAGCGACGAATATCGCTCTTAAGTAACTTTTTATGTATCACAAGCAATATATTAAGTAAACAGCCGAGCCACCCCACGCTGATTTGAGAGAGTGCCAATGCATGCATCCACTTTCGCGTGGTGAATATTTTTTACACAAAAATGCAATTCATGGAGCTGCGCTACGACAGAGTACGCGCTAAGTGTGAATAATTATATTTATAAAAGATATGCCAATGCATTCAGAGCAACCATAAAATTACCATTATGTGGAAAACCACTCATTCTAGGATTTTCCAACTGTGTGTCGAAAGGGTTGACCTCAGATGGATTTTTAAAATTTTAGTATTTTTTTTAAATTCGTAACATTATTTCGTTGTGGGTTGGGGCCCTTGATATTCACGGCTGCAGCCCAAAAAGCCTATATATAGATCCGCCCCTAAGTATAACTAAAGTGAAACTGTTCTCATCTTTAGTCTAACAAATCTGCGAGACAGATCGCGCCGGGAGTTTGGGCGTAATCAGCCGCGGGGCGCCCGGGCGCGGAAGTCCGTCCGGGGCAACTTTGACGTTTTAATTACCGCGCGCGACAAACTAAGCCCGCTAGAAAGTTGACAAGCAACCTTAGCGAAAAGTTTTTGACGTCGTAATTTCGTTTACTGGAGCGACGCGCCTTAAATTAATTACTCTCGCTGAGCGGGCCGACACCCGAGTGTTCACCTTACAACCCAACACCTTACATCGAGGATCATACTAAGCTGATTTGTCTCCTATTTTTAGACACCTTGTAGGTGGCTGAGCGCTTTTTGCTTTCAACTAACTTATAAAGAATTGTGATCATAAAAAAATATTGAGATTTCACTGGAATCAGGTAAATATTATTGATTAGCATAACCCAGCAAAATCTCTCATTTTTATCACAATATAAAAAATTTATTTCAAGAACATCACAATAAAAAAAACAGCTAATTGGTCTTGCAATTTCTAGTATTATTTGTTAGACAACTAGATCAAATTTCATCATAGTTACCGAGAAAAAAAAAGTTGAAATGAAAAAAGAAAAAAAAAAAAATGAAAATGGTAAAAAAAATATTTAATAATGTCTTTGTTGTGTGCACTCAGCTGTCGCCGTACGCTGTAACGGTGTCAAGGCCAATTTCGATTGGCGTGGCTTCGGAATTCGGGTGCTGATCGAATTGACATCATTTTTTAAAAAACATAATAAATGTGGGATGACTTTTTTTCACATTTTTTATATAACTTCTTACTTATAATAGGTTACACAAAACCCCCCTAAGGTTTTCAGGAATGGTCTTGGAGCACTCTGTATACATATTACATACACAGGTAATTAGTATCTACATAAATAGTATTACATTCTAAATCACGTAGGTCAGGTAAGGACAGTAGTTATTATCATCAGACAAAAAAGGAGGCGGGGAAAAGGTCACCTTTTTAATTACATATGCTTGCTATTCTGTTACCTTTAACACCACCACCATGTCACCACGTTGAACTAAAGAAATGCGTGTTTTACTAGTCATAGGTATAGTGTAGTACATTTTTTTTATATTTATTTAATATATTTCAGGGAAAAATACAGCGTAACTTAGTCTATAAAACAGTAAATACATAGTTATAAATTTGACCAATTACATGAATCCACTGTTTAACAATTGAATTGAGATATCAGTTCACCTAAAACTGATTACATAAAAAAAAAAAAATTATGAAAAAGGTAAATAAAATAAAATAAAGTAGTTTCGTTTTTGCATATTTACACTTATAAATAAAAAAATATATATATTAATTAGAATATGGGTTGTAGAGTTATTATGATAAAAATAAATATTTAGAACTTTTACCTTTAATTACTTGTATGAGACGTGTATATTTTACTTGTCTAATAAGTGAAAAATGTCTAATTCCGAAAGATTTCTTTTATATTCATGACATATTTTGTGAATGTCCCGGCCGATCCGCTTCCAGCGGATCCGAAGACCAGTCCTCTTCAGTCGGGACACAGCTGGGTGGCTTCTGATGCCACGTTCTCAAGGTGGACTGTAGATCCGAGCTTTCCAAGAGTCAGTCTCCTCAAATCAAGCTAGCCTGATTTATAATGCAACGATTTCAAAAAGTTCAAAATGATTAAAAGTCAATAAAAACAGAATTGAAAGTTATCACACTATTTATTCAAAACAGTATATTCAACGGGTCGTAAATCCGTTAAATAAGCAAAAGGATATTGTCTGAATCACAATTTAAAAACACAGAATAAAGTTCAGTACTAATTAAATTAATGCGAACAAACATTGACAGTTTATAATACAGTTCTCCGAAAAGGTGACAATTTGTGACTATTTATTTTATGAAATAAATGTCAGATTGTCTTCAATTCACTCACCGATATGTAGATTTCAGCCTAACTTCTCAATCGTTTACTAAACGAGTCTCGAACGCTGAAGTACATTTGTTTTTGGTAATTTGTGACCTCGTTGATTTAGCTCGATTTTATCTCGTTGCGTGATTAACATTTAGCTCTCGTGGTATCCAAAACCTCTGGCTGGATGGTACGTAATTAATAGAGTTACACCAACTTCTAAAAATTTTTAACTAAGTTAATATTCGCGACGGCTATCGATTGACGTTATAAAACACTGACAGCGAAACGGTGCCTAGTCACGTCTTGCTAGAAACAACTAACCCGAATGTAGGTATGAGGCGACCTTTTATTCACGCGTTTCCGCTTTCGCCCTTCAGCGGACGCACCCCCTTCATACCTCTTGCCCACAACCTACGAGCGTTTTAGGAATATTTGAAATCACATAATTATTATAATAATTTTTTTTTTTTTTTCCATACTTATTGGTTGCTAATATTATGCTAAACAAATATATTCCCTTAATCAAAAGGATATATTTACATGTTTTCCTTGTTGGATAAAAACGATTTTGTAATTATATAATAAAAATAAACAATTCGTTTTTAGCCTAACTATTAAATTATAGGTATTCTATTTTGTTTCCTTGACCTACAAACCTAAATCCAGTGACTTTTTCCTTTGAATTAAATATCATTTCGCGGCGAATGTTAATGGCCTGTTAATTAGGTTCTCGTTAAATACCGCGCGCGACCAAGCGTTTTGTTTTCAAATTGAAATCCATTAATATGTTACGCCTCGCACGCCCTTAATTGCTTTATAATGATGTTATTTTGACTTAAGATTTAAATATCTTACCTATATAAATGTTACGTATCTACCTTATGGATACTTCAAATAACAACAAAATATTATCATTATACAGTTTTACAATCTTACAAGCTAGACAAAAAACATTTATACATATGTGGATAGTGATCATTCTCACATTCAGTCAATTTTGGCACCAAAAAACTATAGTTTTCTTATACTATTAAAATATTAAATAAATGTGAATATTTAGAATTCACCGTTACCAATTTTTGAAAGACCTTCGCGGCGTCTTTAAAGGCAAATTTCCCGTCTCGTTTTTATTGCGGTACGGCGCCTCGTACACTTATATGACGGTAAGGGTTTGTTTATTACGTACGCTTAGTAATCCGTGCTTTTAAGCCATCCTTTTGTCATACTAAGCTAACTGCGCCGTATTTTCAGATATTTTGCTTCAAATGATATTTTTATTTAAAATTCGTCAGTCTGGTGTTGCCAACCTATAATTTCCGAAATTAATTTCCTGAATGTGAGTTTACCTCATATTTACCACGACATTCCGCCCTCTCTGAAACGTTACTCTTTCAGCCTTTGATGGTCGTGGACTCGTAATACTGCTATTTTGACTGCCGGTCGTTTGTAGTGTTTCCCGTGGCTTTTGACGGTTACCGCCCGGGTTTGTCCGTCTGTGCCGGGGTGTGTTTGCACTACTATGCCGCGCAGCCAAGCGTTTCGCGGAAGTCTTTCATCAATAATAAACACCACGTCACCTATTTGGATAGGTTTCGCGGGTTCTTGCCATTTTTCTCGATGTATAAGAGTGGGCAGATATTCACGTATCCAGCGTCGCCAAAAATGATCGGCTAATGTTTGCGCTATGCGCCATTGTTTTTTGCCGAACAAATCAGTAGCGTCAATTTCCCCTATGGCCGCTTTTCCTGATGAGCTACCTATCAGGAAATGGTTAGGTGTAAGGCTCTCGTCGTCCTTATGGTCAAGTGACACGTGGAACAATGGCCGACTGTTTACTGTTTGTTCAGCTTCCGCCATCAACGTGATTAATACCTCGTCTCGAGGTGCCCTCTCTTTCAATATGGCGTACAAAGCCCTTTTTATTGATTGGATCATTCGTTCCCACGCCCCGGCCATGTGCGAAGCGGCTGCTGGTAAAAAAAACCACTCAATTTTTTGAATTGAAAATTTTTCTTTTAATTTGTCCTCATTTATTTCGGCAATGGCCCTTTTTAATTCGTTATTTGCTCCGTGCAAATTTGTGCCATTGTCGGAATAAAATACCTTAGGTACGCCGCGCCTCGCCGACATGCGTTTTATTGCCATAATTGCCGCGTCCGTGCTTAGTGAGTGCGCTATTTCGATGTGCACGGCTCGAGTCCGTAAACAGGAGAACATAACTCCCCAGCGCTTTTCCCTGTGTCGGTTGACCGTTACTTCAAGGGGTCCGAAGTAATCGATCCCGACTGCGGAAAAGGGCCGCTCGTGATGTTGGAGTCGTACGGCAGGTAGATCGGCCATACGGGGAGGTATCGCCTTTGCCTGTTGATTCTGGCAATGTTGACATTCTCGAGCCGTTTTCCGAATAGCGCCTCTGGCTTTTAATATATAAAAACGCTGTCTTAGTTCGTTTAATACGAACTCTCGGCCTTGATGGGAACTCGACTCATGTTCATGTCTTATTAATAACTTTGTATAGGGGTGACTTGCATCCAATATGGCCGGCTTAATGAATTGCAATGCGACACCTTGCACTGCACTTATGCGGCCGCCTACACGCAGTATTTTTTCGTCATCTAAAAATGCATTTAGATGACGTATTTTACTCGACTTTTTTACCGGCCGATTTGCGCTTATTTCTCTTATCTCCTCAGTGAAAATTTCATTTTGCGCTTGTCGTAACCAGTACTTTTCCGAGTTACTGATTTCTTTCGCAGAAAGCGCCCCCCGCTCCCCCCTTTTTCGAAAGATATCGACCGCCCTGAACACCCACGCTGTACAACGAATTAGGAGCGTCCATTTTGAATATTTGGACGCGTCTATTAACGCTGTTTCGGTCTCAGCAACGTGAGTGACAAAGACGTTATTTGTCACTTTGTTGTGATAATTTATTTTCACCTTTTGAAAATTAGAAGTTAAATCGTCTCTTAATAGCCCGTCGCGCTCGTTGCGTTGTAAGTGCAACGCGCGCCCGCCATTTGTCCCGGCGTCGAAATTACCGTTTTTTAATTTCGCGTCGCGTTCCTTACGTTGTGAATGTAATACGCGATCGCTATTAGCGCCGGCGTCGAAATTACTGTTTTTTAATTTCGCGTCGCGTTCCTTACGTCGTGAATGTGATACACGATCGCTATTAGCGCCCGGTCCGATTTTACCGCTTACTGACCACCCAATTAATGCCTTTGTTACCACAGGACCCTGGCGCCAATCACCATGGACTTCCTGGGGCAAGATGAGGCCATACTGGTCTTGTCCGATAAGCATTTTTATTTTTCCGTGAACCGACTTAATAGGTAACCTAGATATAAACGGATAATTTTCTCGTAATTTATCGATATCTAAATTATGATAAGGTAAGTTTAGATTTTTCATAGTTTTCACATGTTTTAAATTATAAATTACGGAATTGTTTTCGGCTTGAATTTTTATATCTACCGACCGAGTACACGAGTTCTGTGATTTCATACCGTTAATACCTACTATTTTTAATGTCGATGCCACGCCCTTTGCGCCGATTTTGTTTGCTATTTTTTCGTCGATTAGAGTCAGAGTCGATGCCTCATCCAATAACGCGAGTATATCCCTGGACCCAGCCTCGCCCGTGACCTTCACATTGACAACTCTGAGTCCAATGCTTCCGTTCTCATGACGTGTGTGCGTCACGTGACCTGTCTCGACCGTGGTTGACCCCTCCGGAGGGGCTGCTTGGCCGGGTTCCGAGCGCGTTATCGGATGAAGTAACTTATGGTGTTTACTTTTGCATCCGTTAATTCCGCACGACACTTTTCTTTTACATTGAAGTGCGGTGTGTCCTAATTTTAAACAAATAAAACATAAGTTTTCTTCCCTGACCCAATCGCGTTTACTGTTTAGGCTTAGAGCCGTAAAATTCCTACAAACATTTAAATCATGATTTGTTTTTTTACAGTACAGACATTTTTTATTCTCTATCGATTTTTCGTAGGTATTAAAAATATGCCTACGCGTCGGCTCTAATTTTTTAATCGCGCGCGTTTTTAACTCGCTGCGTTCTTTGATCGCGGGCTTTGAACTACCTGAGTTAGTTTCCTCTTTTGAGGCCGCGTCCAGTAATGACTCTAGCCATTCCCCGAAATCTGTTAGTGTTGGATGTTCTCCCCTAAATTCTCTATACCACTGAAGCCTTAAATATTGAGGTAATTTTAAAATTAATTCTTTCAACAATGGCGGATTAATTAAATATCCGTCATGTCCCATACTTTTAAGTGAGTGTACAATATTGCAAACGATGGTGCCAAAATTAACTAATTGTGAAAGTGAGTCACTTACCCCAATATTCGGAACACTGCGAGCCTCTGTCATCAGTTCATCTATGCGAGCATCTGGTCTGCCGAAGCGTCGATAAAGCACCTTCATGATGGCCGGAACGTTCTCCGGTTCGACTAGCAGCGACCTCACAGCCTCCCTCGCTGGCCCGCTGAGTGAGGCAGCCAAACGGATTAAATTATCCGCATTGGAGTAGCCGCACATCTCGTTCCCTTGATTGAATAAACTAATGAATATTGGAAACTCATTAGTGTTTCCGGTAAACTTCGGCAAGTCACGTAAAAGTTTTGCACGCGCCGACACTAACATGTTATTTCGATACGAATCACTTGTATTAGGCACTGACACACACACTTTTTCAGTTTTTATCGGCGACCGTTGTCGGTAGCGCGTTGTCTCGCTCTCGCCCGGCCGCTCCTCTTGTGTCGCGCCGATACGGAGATTTCGAAACGCCTGTTTCAAATCGTCCGCTTGCGTGTCGATTCTCGGTATTTTCGTCGCGGCCCATTCGCGACAATACCTAGACGATGCTGATGAGTCTGCGATGCTGCCCTCATCGTCATCTTCTTCCTCGGCCTCGATCATCTTTTTCTTGATCTCCAGCCTCTTTGCCACCAGATCCATCTGTATTTTGGTCTGCAGCCTGGAGTTTTCTGCAGCGGCTTGTGCCTGCAGCCTGGCACTCTCTTCTGCAGCCTCAAGGTCTGCCGCCAGCAGTTGCCTGGTGACGCTGCTTCTCGAGGCGGCTGACGTCCTGGACCTGCGGCTTGCAACGGATGATGCCCGTGACGCAGGGAGTTCCTGGGCCGCTGCCTGCAGCCTCTCCTGGAGCCTGGATGGGCCTGCTTCCGTGCTGACCTGTTCGGCTTCCTGGGAATCCTGTGCCGTCATGCTCAGACGCTCCGTTGTGTACGGCGCTTGTTCCTCGGCTCTGTCCTGTCGGCGTCCTGCGCTGATGGTTCGTCCTGAACCGCGACTTGTATTGCCTGACAGTCTTTGCCTCAGGCGCTCGCTCTTCCTCTCTCCTGGAGTTGCCTGATCTGCCATATCCTTTTGGCTCGCTTGACTTTTTGACATCTTGTCAAAGAAAACTCGGGGCTCGTCCAATCTGCGCTCGAAAGGACCAACAAAGATGCTATGTCCCGGCCGATCCGCTTCCAGCGTATCCGAAGACCAGTCCTCTTCAGTCGGGACACAGCTGGATGGCTTCTGATGCCACGTTCTCAAGGTGGACTGTAGATCCGAGCTTTCCAAGAGTCAGTCTCCTCAAATCAAGCTAGCCTGATTTATAATGCAACGATTTCAAAAAGTTCAAAATGATTAAAAGTCAATAAAAACAGAATTGAAAGTTATCACACTATTTATTCAAAACAGTATATTCAACGGGTCGTAAATCCGTTAAATAAGCAAAAGGATATTGTCTGAATCACAATTTAAAAACACAGAATAAAGTTCAGTACTAATTAAATTAATGCGAACAAACATTGACAGTTTATAATACAGTTCTCCGAAAAGGTGACAATTTGTGACTATTTATTTTATGAAATAAATGTCAGATTGTCTTCAATTCACTCACCGATATGTAGATTTCAGCCTAACTTCTCAATCGTTTACTAAACGAGTCTCGAACGCTGAAGTACATTTGTTTTTGGTAATTTGTGACCTCGTTGATTTAGCTCGATTTTATCTCGTTGCGTGATTAACATTTAGCTCTCGTGGTATCCAAAACCTCTGGCTGGATGGTACGTAATTAATAGAGTTACACCAACTTCTAAAAATTTTTAACTAAGTTAATATTCGCGACGGCTATCGATTGACGTTATAAAACACTGACAGCGAAACGGTGCCTAGTCACGTCTTGCTAGAAACAACTAACCCGAATGTAGGTATGAGGCGACCTTTTATTCACGCGTTTCCGCTTTCGCCCTTCAGCGGACGCACCCCCTTCATACCTCTTGCCCACAACCTACGAGCGTTTTAGGAATATTTGAAATCACATAATTATTATAATAAATTTTTTTTTTTTTTCCATACTTATTGGTTGCTAATATTATGCTAAACAAATATATTCCCTTAATCAAAAGGATATATTTACATGTTTTCCTTGTTGGATAAAAACGATTTTGTAATTATATAATAAAAATAAACAATTCGTTTTTAGCCTAACTATTAAATTACAGGTATTCTATTTTGTTTCCTTGACCTACAAACCTAAATCCAGTGACTTTTTCCTTTGAATTAAATATCATTTCGCGGCGAATGTTAATGGCCTGTTAATTAGGTTCTCGTTAAATACCGCGCGCGACCAAGCGTTTTGTTTTCAAATTGAAATCCATTAATATGTTACGCCTCGCACGCCCTTAATTGCTTTATAATGATGTTATTTTGACTTAAGATTTAAATATCTTACCTATATAAATGTTACGTATCTACCTTATGGATACTTCAAATAACAACAAAATATTATCATTATACAGTTTTACAATCTTACAAGCTAGACAAAAAACATTTATACATATGTGGATAGTGATCATTCTCACATTCAGTCAATTTTGGCACCAAAAAACTATAGTTTTCTTATACTATTAAAATATTAAATAAATGTGAATATTTAGAATTCACCGTTACCAATTTTTGAAAGACCTTCGCGGCGTCTTTAAAGGCAAATTTCCCGTCTCGTTTTTATTGCGGTACGGCGCCTCGTACACTTATATGACGGTAAGGGTTTGTTTATTACGTACGCTTAGTAATCCGTGCTTTTAAGCCATCCTTTTGTCATACTAAGCTAACTGCGCCGTATTTTCAGATATTTTGCTTCAAATGATATTTTTATTTAAAATTCGTCAGTCTGGTGTTGCCAACCTATAATTTCCGAAATTAATTTCCTGAATGTGAGTTTACCTCATATTTACCACGACAGTGAAGTTTTGCGTTTTGAGCGTAGTTTGTATTTGTTTTATTTAATAAAAAAAGATATTCCAAAGTCTTATAAATAAATAAAACTAGGCGTATTTGAGTATCGGCTTTTTAATTATTTAGGCCCGATAAGGTTGTAGGTACATATTTACCAAAAGCCTAAGCTGTAGATTTGAAAGAACAATATACAGGAGGTCTTATTGCTATAAATCCGGTTTTTTTAATGTTAGGTTTCTACATTCATTGATTTTTTTCGCTATTTTAAATACATTATACTAATTTTCAGACGCGGTTCCCAGTTAATTTAGCAACGAAATTGGTTCAGCAGAGGCTAAATGAAATAGTACGTGCGCTAACCCCAATATAAGCATAAATTGATTGATCGATTTTCTGATTGCATTTAGAAATCATATGTCCGCGTAGAGATTAAATCAAATTTAATTACCAAAACGTAAAATAGACTTAACAATAAAATGTATTGTTTAAGACAAATAACTCCACTTGTTTACGCACGCTTACAAAGTCTTACTAATGAGTGTGCAGCGATATTATTTCACCATTTTATGAAACAGTCTCTATATACAGGATGTATTTATATTCACTGATGCCCATTTAAAGGCTTCAATCAATCAAACATTAATCAGCAAAAAATATTTTACAAATGTTTCCCAATTACGAGAAAAACGAATTCGAAATTTAAAAGAAATCGATTTAATGTTTGAGAATGCGCTTGAACGTATGGTGTGAGATCGGGCAGTGACCTCGCGTCCGCACGGCTTGCGAAGTACTTTGAAGAAAAACAAAGTTTTTTAATAATTTAATTATTTTTGTTTGATTTTTTTTTCGGATATTACCGACCGGCTTAGTTGTCGGCCCTTGAAAGGACATCAGTGAATATACATACAGCCTGTATAGCTACGAATAGATATTATTTATTTATTTATAATGCATTATTATTATTATAAACATAATAATAATAAACACATTATTTCCGAAACAATCATTTACGAAACTATTTTTTCAGCGGTTTTCGGTTTTCGGACAACTATGATAGAACAGTGCGAATTAACAATATTTAAAACACAAGCTTTTATACTACACACTGGCGGTAAGTTACTCTATACTTTTAATCTCATTTCACAAGTCACCTTATTCATAAGTCAAATTTCATGAGGACATTCGTCTTTAAACACATATAGATACGGCATGTCATACAAATCGTCCTTGTGAAAACCCGACACCGGCAGATTCCCCGCTTAGGTTTTATCCATATTTATTTTTAAAAAGGTCCTTTTAAAATTGTTATAATGCATTATAAATTTAAAGATATCCTCTTAAATGTTTCGTCGTGTAAGTTGGCCGTTTGATAGCACCAAGAAGGCGGCGTCGTCAGAGCGGATGCCGCCCAAAAATTACATCCGGTTAAACCCTTTGATGTGATAACTTCAAGACCGTCGCGGGATCTCAGCGTTGAACTGATTAAGACCGGCAAAATTAATTTTAAAACCGTTTAAAGAATATATAAAGTATTAGGCCGGATAAGATTGGCCCTGTCACTGGATATGCTAACTGCCTATTACTACATAAAATCAGAAGCATTGCAAGAAATTCTTTCGCTAATGGCATCAATCGCAAATTAATTTGGTTTTATTACAGATGAATTTGCCATGTTAATCTGAGAGTATAAAACGATTTAAAATACAGTCCAGTAACCCGCCATTGTAAACAAGAACGGGTCCAGAGGCATTGGGAGCAATTGTCCCCCCCCCCCCCCCCCTCATAACAAAAATATAAAAAATAATAAATAAGAGGCGTGACTTGTTCACTGTCACTCTCGATGTATATAGGAAAAAACATCGGAATAATACAATAAACGAATCAAGGTATCGGATTCATTTTTCATTTTTCATTGGGAATGAAACAATCACCATTAATAGAAGTAGGGCTTTTTTTTCATTAAAATGTTATGAAATCATTAAAGTAGTTATGAAATAAAAATCTGCTACAAAACACTATTCCAAAGTATTATTACTAGGGTCTTAAAACACTCAAAAGTAGCTTTCTTTTTAAAAATTTCCGGGGCAAGCCCCCTGGATCCACAATTAAGATGGAGTGGAGGGAACTCCATGCCCCCTGACCCTTTGCCACTCGGTGAGGGGATACGGGAGTATGCCCTGCCTGAGAAAGAGAAATTGTAATGCATACACTCCAGGACTATTTGGATATTTTTAAATAAGAGCATAAAGTTTTTAGAGCTCTAAAAACATCTTATATTTCAAACAATAGTTTAATACGATCAAACCTATGTTTTTTTACACTACCAATCGAGACCAGCGTAATAGGCATTCATTTCCCTAGATCAACGATCACATCTTAACAAATCATAAAGCCGGTCTACTGATCTAAAATTCCTTCATGAGTCCTTGTCCCTGTTAAAACAATTATGTCGCGTATTTTTTTTTCATAATAATATAATATTACGTTTTTTTTTAAATTTATAATATTGTCAAAAGAATGATTGATTAGTTGCCGGTGTGAATCTGTAAGTTTACGATACATCCAGAATTTTCATTTACGAGCGTCGCAAACGAAGCGAATTGCGCGTTTGCAGTCCAATTATGAACGGATCATAGTCGGATTAAATAGAGCGCTCAAAATTAACGCCCCCGACGAAATGACGTTAATTAGATTTTTTTTAACTATATTGGCCTTTTACGATATATTTTCATCACCGCTGCGCCTCTGTCGCAGAATGAAATTTTAAAAGTTAACGAGTTTTTAATTAAATTTGCTTCATATAATATTATTGGTCTACAATATTCCTTTTAATTAAAACATGACTTTTTTTATAAAAAAGTATAATGCGTAGGTCAAAATAACTAAAAAATGTGTTTTGTAAATACATACGAGCATTTATTAATCAATTACACTTACAGCGTAAAAAAAAACAGCACTTTGTACCGATAAATTATTTTTCAATAATTTGTTTCCCTAATCTTTTATTCAGAATCTCATAAATTTTTCGAAACAGCGGCTTTATTGCGAAAGGAAAACTATAGCATATTTATGTTTATATTTTACTTTCTTTGGATACGTGGTTGGCCTAGGTGGACAATTACACTTACATTTAAAAAAATGTTACAATTTTAAAGCAAAACTAAATCTGATTATACAAAAAAAATATAACTTCGGTGTATATAATAATGGTTATTTTGCAGTAAGAATAGACTAGTTATTCGTAAAAAACACTTGTAAGTATTACGTAGGTACAAAGATATCATTTGCATAAAACTGTGTTACGTATATGATCGTATTATATCATTTTGAGTGTCTGGCAGTTAAAACTGTAAGTTTGCTAAAACAATTACAATATATTGTAACAATAAATGAAATAATAAATTTACTAAAAAAAAAATAACCTAAATGGAAAAAGTGGTAGCATTTTTTAATTTTAACTTTACCTCAGCAAAGTTAAAAATAAAAATTGCTACTAAAATAAAATATTGCAATTAGCCATAGATTACAAAATCCAACACAGCAAAGACGTTATTTCAATATCTGTTTAATAATACTAGACATTGTAGGACCAATCGGCTGGATTTTTTATCGAGAATGGTCTTGGGACACGGATATTAAGTAATATGAAACATATTAAAAATTTACTGATACATCTCTACGTAATCTATGCTTACTTTGGTTAATCGAAATTTAAAAATCCCTCATAATCATCAATAAATCATCTCATAAATCATTCCTAATATCATTTCTAAGCAGTCTTACTAATTTCAACTCTCTTGCAAACCTTATAATATCCGCTGCGCTAGAAAAGAATACGAGAAACACATCGCGTGTGGCCATTTTACTGCGCTGCTAACTAACGAACACTGCTAAAATTGCATATGCATGCAATTTTTACAAATTGCTGTTAGTTGAAGTTTGCCCCTAGTTAGTGACCTGTTAATTGTAAAAGCTGATATTGTTAATTTAACACTGTTATGAAATTCTATTGAAGTATTCAATTACAATAAATAATAAACAAATTTACCTCTACCATTAGGTTACAATTAAATTCAAGCCTTCATTTGCCGGCACAAATAAAAATATATTTTCAATAAAAACACGGTTATAATCAAGCACCAACGCCAATAGTAGGTTATGTTGAAATATGAATATAATAATTTTTATTGTTTTAATTTTTTTAAACTTGTTTTATAATACTCAAAGCGATTAAGCTTGTAGTATATAGGGGATAAAAGAGTATTATTATACTCATTTATCTCTTTTTACTCTTTGAAGATTATTATTATTATTATATTATATATTATAATATATAATTATATATTATAATATTATAAATATATTATATAGTATTATATCTATTGTTATTATTATTATTTCAGTATTGTTTTTAGTTTTATTTATATATTACATATTATCATTATGTTGAAATATTAACTATTTTTATTGTTTTAATTTTTTTAAACTTGTTTTATATTACTCTAAGCGATTGAGCTTATAGTATATAGGGGATAAAATAGTATTATTATACTCTTTTATCTCTTTTTACTCTTTGAAGAATATTATAATAATAATCATTATTATTTATATATATATAATATATAGTTTTATATCTATTGTTATTATTATTATTTCAATATTATTTTTAGTTTTATTTATATATTATGTATTATTTCATACAATTCATTTAAAATAATTGTAATTGTATGTTGCGCAGTGTGATGGTTATGCTTATAAGAACGATACTTTTAGTAAAGTCTACTTTAGTACGGGCATTGCCTAGTTAGGTAGTACTTTGCATTATATGTAATTGATGTTAAGTTACTGTCAACAAATAAATAAATAAATAAAGATTACGACAGGGGGTAGGAAAAGTAATAAATGTTTACTACTAAAAGGAAATACTACAAACCAGACGTGTCAAGATGGGATGTTGCCTTTTTAGGGAGCACTTGGCACTTATTCGTTGGTCTCTGCTCAAACTTGAACTGCTGGCGATCTACCTCAATATTTTTAGACTACTTACGATCGACTCTGAGAGACTGCAAGTGTGTGTGATGCAGGGTTATCGTACATACACGATACACCCTACCTACCTAGGTAGGGCGTACCGTAGCATATATAGATATTAGCTTTCTGCACGGTGCTCAAACGGTCGATCGCGATCGACCAGTCGATCGCGATCGACCGTTTGAGCACCCCTGGTCTACAGTAATATAGTAGTAATATACAGAGGGGAGAAGAATTCATTAAAAGATTTTGAGAGAGGGAGTACTGAAGTGTTTAAATAAGCAAAAAACTAAAATACGAAAAAAAAGGTGCCTTGTCTAAGGTATGAATGGTGTATCGTATATTTGTAATTTTAAGAATAAATACTTAATTAAAGTATTCAATTAATAATAATAATTTCATGAATAAATACTTAATTATAGTATTCCATTAATAATAATGTATTTACCTACCTACCAAATGTATAAAATTACATACACTAAAATATAGAAATAATTAAATACGCTATTATAAAAAAGGTGATTCTTGTCACACTATTATTATATTTACATAAAATAATAGCGAAATGACGTAATTATTTTTTTCATAGGATATTTATTTCTATAAACCCTATTGACCTTGAAGAGAAGTCAATGATAATGTTGCCAAATCTAATCTGTTATGTGTATTTTATGGCTGAGTTGTAATATTTTAGTTGACTAAATTATTATAATATATGTTTAGAACTGGGGCGTACTACAAGTGCTTATGTCAACTTGTAACTCAAGTGATACTTTTCGTACTTATATTATAGGGAAATAAAAAATAATGTTTTTGTACGTGGCACATAGAATTGGTAACTTAAACATTTTGGGATGTTTAAGTTACCAATTCTGTACGTGGCACATTTTGGGATGTTTATGCACTTTGCGACTCGTGTCAACACGACCAAAAATTGACATAGGTACTATTTGTACTAAGCCACAGATAAATTTTGATATGTTATAGAATACATATACCTACGTTATTTTAACAAATATAATCACATGTGGAACCGAATCGAAAAAGAAAAACAGCGTGTGTTGTATTATCGTACCATTGTATTATCGAACAACCCAGCGCTCGGACGCGTCTCGTGATTTATCGCATGGCGTTTATTTGGTGTCTCTTGACCAGTCGTCGCATTTTTCATTGCTTTTTTTACGAACGCTTTAGCATAGGCTTTGGGACTCGCGCATTGTGCATGCGAACTTCCCATGGGCAAGACGGGACTTGCTAAGGGTCCCATTACACTGCTACATGTGGTGGTAATAAAACTTTCAAACATGGACTATAATTTGCGGATCCGAACCCGTGACCGCAAGGTCAAACACCTTAACCACTAGACTATCACGATCCTATAAAAAAACCAATTTAAAATATTTTCTTGTTTGCATCAGAAATCTCCCACCAGCCGTTTTAAATACCAAAAACTATTAAAAAACGTATCGATTGAATATTTTGTGTATATTTTTCATTAAAATTTAATCTTAAAATATTTACATTTTATTAAAAAAAATATATTAATATGGCTGTTAAGGATAATACGTTATTTCTATGAGTTTTTATCTTAGCATACATCGATTTAGCATAAATTTAGGGGTGAAATGGAGGCTTAAAATATATATTTATAATTGTTTCTATACAATAAAAAATGAATAAGGAAGACTTCAGGTATTCATTGGTCCTGTCAAAATATTATATAAATGACGGTAACATTTAAAAAACTCGGTATTCATTCAAAAATACCTTAAAATATAAATATATATTTTGTAGAACTAAAGTAACCGTTTGATTAATGTGGTAACTTAGAGAATGCTATATTTTAACTAGGCTTGAAAATAAAAAATCTACACTCATTCCTATCTTTCACTGCTATATACTACACTGTTTTGATAGCAAAACAGCCTATAGGTAGGTAGGTAGGGAGTAGATTTCATAATAAATCGATGTAATAGTTTCAGACCTCATCTTATACACCGCCACCGCCGATAATTAAGCTAATACCGAAACGTCTGGCAATTATATAGTAAGCCTCCACATTATTTTTAACAAGTGTTTTAACTGAAAAACTAAAAAATTGAAATAATGCAGAGTAAAACACTAACGAACCAGGAATCGAACCCCGCGTATAAGGCGGACAGCGATCTAACCATTGCACTAATTGTTAAATTCTGCAAATAAAGTAAAATATTTATAGTCAACTTTTTATTACATCATGACAATATGGTACCTACCTAGTTATTGTTTAGACTAGAGTTTCGCCGACTGTTGGAAGCACTCGCGCGTGCCAATAGATGGAAGTAAACTAAAGATTTTTAGAAATACTTACAGATTTAAATCAAGTTATTTTACGCATTAAATGGTTTTAAGGTATTCCTAATTAATCCCAGACCCAAATAGAAGGGTGTTATAAGTTTAATGTGTCTGTCTACTTATCTGTGGCACCGTAACTCCCAAGCGGATAATTATATTTTTTTGTGTGAAACGTATCTTAATTTCCTAATAATTTTTATTCTTATTGAATATAATTATTGCATGATTTAGATTTTAAATTCTTTATTCGACTTTAAAAAAAACTTTTTCGAATAAAATTTGTTTTTAATCATTACAACGAAGTGGCTTGAACGATTTCTAATATGATGGAGGATTTTTCTAGGATATTTTTATATTACTTTTTTGATCGACCTATATTTAATAGCGAATGTATATTCAATAAAAAGAAATAAAAAAGGTACTTTTCGTCAATCATAAAATATTAGGATAGATAAGTTTAAGATAATAGGAATGTGCCAAGTGGCAACACCGATCAATCTAAAGGCGAATACACATCCTTGCCGAGGATCCATCTATATTTATAGCAATCGAGTACGTAGTTGCGGTAGTGGGTCGGGAGTCGAACCGGGGTCGGCTGGCCACTGCGCTATCAGAGGCCATCGGGCGCTCGCCCGCTGTTGCTAAGTGTGATTTGTGCCGGCTACACGCTGCGACTCACTGATTGGCTGCCAGGGGTCGGACGGCGGCCAGGGATGAAGAACAGTTCATCGCAGTCACGATTCTGCAAAGCAATCACCTAAATGCGTCCATCCTCAGAATCACACAAAAAATATAATTTTCACCTGCCGACGCCACGTAAAATTATTGGTAAATTTGGTATATTTATTTTTAATAATAAATCTAAGGGCAAAAATAAGCAGGCGCTTAAAGAGTTTTGAAATCTGTATCGAAAATCTCTCACAAAAATATATATAAAAATAAGAAAGATGGTGTACGTATATGGTCCGAAAGGCAAATTGTATTATTCGCCCGACACTATGTCGAAGAGTTCGCCGGTTGGCGATCGCTATTCAAGTATTCTATTCTACTCTTGCTTGCGATCTACCTTCCCGCGTTATTTTGGATTTTTAATGAGAATCGTTTCGACCGCGGACTCGCCTCGTGGCGTGCATTCGAAAATGGCCTCTGCGGCGCGCTTTTGCCTCTCTAGCAAGACCACTTCGGCGAGACAGCGAGACGGCATTGAGAAGAGCGCCTCGATTTGTTTTCTTTGACTGATTGATCTCAAAGACTGCTTAAAGACTCATCCGTTGGTAAATGCTCAACTCTTGATTTCACACACGCGGTGGTTATTTGTCAAAATATTCTTAATAAGAAAATTCTGATATAATCTTCAATATCTCTCATTTAAAATCTCTATAGATAAATACATGTGTGACCTTTATTTTTGATATTTACTAAAACACACAATATAATTTCTAGACACATTTTTACATTAACTTATTATTATAGGTAGTAGGTTCGTGTGTTATACGAACTTATTAGCACTTATTTTTTAGTGTTAGGTTAGGTTAGGTTAGGTTCTTTAATTTAAATTTTTAATCGTGCGATCATGACTTAAATTTCTCTTTCCACCATATGTTGAAGAAAAAGTATACAAAACTAAACACATACTAAAAACCAAAATAACACGCTCCAACGCGCTTACTAAGGATTTCAAGAAACCTAACGTCCCCCGTCAAGGTACGAGTACGGTCCAGGCTGCTGCAATGGGCCAAGTTTACCAGTTCGACTTTAAAGCACTTCCCCTACCGGCATCTATATACTTAGGCCGAATTGATAGTGCCACGGAGACAATAGTTATTGAATACCATGTAAAGCAGTTGGCAGGTGGTAGCAATATTGAGGTTAGGAAACTTAATTCTAGAAGCCAGGCTTCTATAACGTCTAGTTTTAAAATTCTCTTTCCCCCTGATTATCTTGACCTATTCCTGAATCCCGTCAATTGCCCAACTGGTTCGGTGATCTCTACATGGGTTAATCGTAGTAGCAACCAGTCGTTTCGTGCCTCAAGTAGTATTCGAGAACGGTCGAGTTATTTCAGACGATCCTGGGAAACCTGACTTACTAGCTGTTTCTTTTTCTAAGTCATTTAACTCTGATTCCACCATTCGTGCTACAACATCACAGGGTTCTTTAGTATTGCCATCCTTGACTCGATCAACCTTTGAAATTAGTATTCCTGATAAATTCAAGCCATTCCCTAAGACCCTTCCCAGCTAAGAAAAATGATAAAAAACTGGGCTTTAAAATAACTTAGTTTCATCTATCAGCCAATCAGCTATACCACCGAAGGAATGGTACCTCCAAAGTATATGTAATTTTTAAATAAATAAATAAACAAATATGCATTTTTTAGTTTTTGATATATTTCTATTAGTATTTTCGATGGTAATTGCCTTGTTGAGTATAACATTTTCACGGGAACGTGTGAAATAATGCAAAAATATATTACAATTAAACGTTTGTAAAATATTTATTTTTTAATTAAAATGTTAAAATAGCGCCTTTCCAACTTCAATATGTTTTGTGAACTTACTGCATTTTTACGGTTCGCGTCATTCAAGTTTTATGGCAGCTATCGCTCGCCACGCGACTCGGAACAGATTTATGAGCGGTTACGATGCACTTGAGTGTACATCGTAGCTTGCAAATAAATCCCCGGCACGGCAGCGCAGCGCCCCGCCGTCGGCCCGAGAACCGCCCCGCGAGTGGGCGGCGGCAGGTAATTGGGTGTCGCGCGCGAACACTGCCTTTCATTTGTCCGCTTAATTGATAGCGTTAATTGCTCAACCTTTGGACCATGCGGTGACATCATTTCAGCGCTGTGTCGGACGGGTTCACTTTGCGTCCTTTTGGTTTGCCTATCGGCCGTCTGCGATCTGCAGATGCGTCTCGCGTCGCACTCCCAGCCTCCGACTCAAGGGTTGCGTTTAATTAGCCGAACAGCGAAGAGATCATAATCTCCTCATTAATTATACAGAAAGTGTCAAAGCCGTAGGGTCACACCCGCACAAAACGTACTAAATTAAAAACAATACTACAATAAAGAATATGCCAACAGTTAACAAACGCTGAGTTCATAGCTGTTCCTAACCGTCCGCAGGGCCTAGACTGCGGGTCAATTTCTTAACCGGTACCAGGACTGTTTTAAAGTCGATGTGACCGGCCACAACAGTCCCGATACCCTGTGATGCTTCATGCTTTGAAGCGACCCATACATTAATAATTAAACCATGTTACGGAAAATGACCGAATGTCATCGAATATTTTATATGTACCCTATCGACTATTTTACCCTATCGAAAAACGCAAATATAATGCATAATGCAAAGGACGTTTTTTTGTAAAAGGACAATCAATGAGCTAGGATTAGTCACGCTCTCAATTCTACTAACCAACTAAAATAGGTTATCATTATCTCACCTAGGTATCTATCTACCTCTTCGACTGTTTCAAAAGCAAAGAACGTGTTTTTGCAATGCTTATTTTTTCTACAGATTCCACAACAAAAGTATACAAAAGTAATTATTGTGTGCTACAGAAAATAGTTATAAAAGCGATTAGGTATTTATATGCATTTAGTAAATAAATATTGTTGTACGTATTTTTCTTTTTAAATATTGTTATTAACTGGTAATTTACCGGTACACCGGTCCGGTGGTTTACGCGGAGGATAACAAATATTTTTTTCGATTTAATACACCCAAAAATCCTAAGGGAGGGAAAGGATAGAAAACATTACTAGGGCACGATATTATAAAATAAAAACTTACCATTAAACTCATTTTAAGCGCTTCTTTATACAAGGGTTAAGGTGCATAGGAGCCACTTGAATGAATAGAAAAACAGTAATTGTCAATGTAAAGAAACATATTTTAAATTATTATTTGAGCTATAGATGATCGACAGAATTATTATAACTAGTGGTCAATCAGTGGTCGAAATTCGACCGTATTTCATTAAACTTTGAGCATTATTGAGGTTCTTATACCTTTATATTAGGGTGAGTTTACCTCTAAAATCATTGCATATATTTTTTTAAATTTTGTTTTATTACTTCAGCTGCGAGCGTGTACAAATACGTCATTAGCGTGTGTTATTTGCTTATATTCCCTGCAATATATATACATATAATTTAAAATTTAATGTTAGTAACAGTTAAAATTTACATTAATTAATGTATAAGACGGCATTAATAATTATTTTTAATTTAACATTACTAAATTGTCATTGGCAGGTTATTGAAACAGGAACATTTGAAATTACACAAAATTCACAGGTCGAAATGTATTCTGTCAATCAGCTGTATGTAAAATAAAACGTTCGTTTTATTTAATTTAATTTAATGTATTTTTTACACATATTGTGAATAAATTTTAGCTTTCTGCATTTCTCCATATAAACTATACCAAATCTCACTCCTCCGTTTGCGCAATATTCTGGAAAAGGGATACAAAATTTTCTCTTCATATATTGATAACTTATACTCAGCTGCATCTTATTATATTTATCATTGTAATGTTTAATAAAAAACATTATTTTTTCTTCGTGTTTACTTTTAGCGATATCAAATCTATCATTTATAGATTATATTGATGAGTAACTTATTAAGTAAGTATATTATTATTTTGTGTCATTCGCGATTTTTTTAAGAGAGCAGATGCATTGCATGTTTAATTTTCATTGAGCTATTGTGATAACGAAATAATGCACGTTATGCACATCAAGACAATTTTCCATATATTTATAATGCTAAATAGAAATACTATTTTTATAGATTGAAAAAAAAAAATTACCAGACGTTAATGAGTTTGCATTGTCGTAAGAATCGATACAAAGTTCGACGGTGAAATAACCTGCAGCAAAGTGAAAAATGTATTCGTCAGAAGAAAAATAACACGGGAAAGCGAGAAAGCACGTGGATCAAGCGAAGGTGCGAGTAGGTACAGCCTCACTTTGGGCCTGCTTTACATTCAACACGAACCATGGCTAGTGAGCATTATGTGTACAAGGAAATCGCATACATAAATAGTCGTATCTTAAATAAGGCACATACACACACAAATACACAGGCACACAATACTATACAAGGTATTAACATATATATTTATTTTTTCTGGCTCTGGCTATTCTTCTGCATACTTTGTATATTGCTCAGTTTTAAATGCCTATGTTTTTTATTTAATTTAGTTGGCTAAAATTTAACTAACGATTATACGATTTTTAAAAAAAATAAAAAATATATAGTTAGTGTAATAAAAACAGTGATAAAATTAACCATGGGAAAGATCCAACAAACTATACAGTTTTTAAGAGGATGATTTTGCACAAGTATATTATCTTTAATTTTAAATAATTTAATTTTATAATATTTTCTTGAGGAAATTAATTATAGAAAATTAAATAAATTCGTCTACAAGACTGAAACTCTCGAGCGGAGTAAGGTTGCCCCGTACTATATGGCGACTGTGACCACGGGCGACGCTATTTTGCGACGCAATTAAAAATCCTTTGTCCCGCCCATACTTCCGCGGCGTCGCTTAGCGCCGGGACGCCCCGGGCGGCCGCAACGCCGCCTGCGAAAGCGTCGCGTCGAACTCGCTGAAAGGAAAAACTCGCTTAATGAAATCGCAACTAAACTTTCATACATAAGTACGTTTCACAGAAATGCCAATAAGCTTCCATATTTTCAGTATTCTTGAAACTTTTTGTCCTAATTATAACCGTATATTAAAATATGGATCAAATTGCTAAAACACATTTTGTTATAATTTTACAAAAAAAAAACTTTATTGATTAACTTCGTTTTCATTTACAGCCATATACACAAATGTGAAATATAACGCCGGTTTGTAACGAAATTATTTGACAACCCTAAACTTAAAAAAATTTGAATTGAATAAGTATGCAGTAAAAGAAAAAAATTAGCATTTATTAATATCTTTAAAAAATAAATAAAATATGAGCGCCTAAAAAAATAAAACATTTTTTTTATGCGAAGAATTTATAATTCTATTCATTTCATGTTATATTGCGTTCCAATATTGATACATTGCTTTTTATGTAACCATTTAGATCACTTCATGTACTTTTTTAAAATTATATCTGTATATAATTTAATTAATGCTTAAAATACCATAAATAATAAACGTGTAATAAAAAATGTTATTATTTAATAATGATTACATTGATAACCTTGTTTATATTTAATTTTGATCCGACAGTATATTCAATGGTGATAAAAAATATTTTAACCAAACCTACATAGAAATGTTAGCGTTGCTATACACCGTTAATTCGTACTAAAATATATTTTTAAACGAATGTGGTATTTTAAGACTATATGAAACTAAAAATTAGATAATATTTATTTAAAGAAAAGTACAAAAAATATTTTTTTAAGATTTTTTAAATTATCTGCCTACAAATTCACCAATGTTGCACTGTTGCAACGTTACTTTCATTCACCTTCATACATTTATTTTGTTTTAAACATAATATAATACAAATTTTTATTGCATATAAATATTTTTTAAGTAGTGTTACTTCCTTCAACTGAGTTTCACCGGTATAAATAAGCCTTTAATTTTCCACACATGGCACTGTGTTTTTATTTTGTAACTGGTATATTATAAGAGAAAAAAACTTTTCTTTCTCTGCTATGCAAAAAACGTATCCCATAAAATATTTATATGATGTTTCAACGACATATGAATATTTATCCCGTGGACACGACTTCTAAAATGAAATAATTAGGGGTTTGAACTAAAATAGTAGGAATCAAAACCCGTTTTGTGGGACGTCGTTCTTTGTGCGTCTAATTCGAAAGCTATTTTTGGCGCCGATCTGAATCGCTTGAACATCAAATTTTCAAAATATTTTGAAACCAGTAAAGTACAGTAGTAATTAATTTATATTTTCTGGTTTTTTTATTTTTATTACTCACTTGAGATATTCCTATCATCACCTTTTCCAACATTTTTACCTTTAGGCACGACATATCTTTTGTTTTGCTGATGCTGTTTTGATTTCATATCATGAGACCAGCATAAGATTTATAATTATTTTTTTCTGCCTTCTCAAATCTTTGAGACAAGATGTTGTTTTCTGGATGTATTCGTACATTTTACTTGTGTGAAATTTATGCGCACTGCGTAATTTCAGCTCACAGAATAAAAACAAACCCTCGTCAAAAGTACTTCACAGTTATATTAACGAATGTTATTGGCTACACTCGCAATAAAATAACGCGATCGTAAATTCCTTGAATTAATGATTAGCTTTAAAAAGCTTTGGCCTCGTGCTTTCGGATCGAATTCAAAAAGCGGTCTCAACTTTTTGAATCCGAAAATGGATGTTTGCTTTTAATGAAATAACTTTTACGGTAATGTCAAACTTTCTACGTTACCATAGGGGATTTACTAATTCAGGTCAACAGTTATTTTTATTGTCAAACTGGTTTAACAAACTAATCATATCAAATTAAAAATATTTATTGATTCACTAAAATCATATTGAATACTTTTTACTAAAAGTTATGAATGCCGTTTCATAAAAAAAATAGTTTCATTAGATTCTTTATTTTCTAAATAATCGTATTCATATTAATCAAATACATATTTTATTTATTTTAATTTAGGCTGCCTTAATAAAACTTCGATGAGATGAACTCTAAAAGCATTTTGAACAGAAATCGAAGCCACTCCTGGAGTAATAATTAAACATATTAAGATATATTGAACTAAAAGCTTCCTCCTGTTTTTAAAGTCGGTTAAAAATACTTTCACATATCAGATTGTTTAATCTGATATGTGAAAGTCAAGTGTGAATCTGATGTGTGAAAGGAAAGTCAGCGTGACGGCGCGGCCGAAAGGGCGAGAAAACGTGATGGCGAACTTAAACGCGTTTTTTCATCTTTCGCCGGTAATTTCGGAATGAATTACTGTTTCGCAGAGTGTAGCTTAGGAGCGAATAAAGAACACCCTCTTTGCATATCAACGGCGGCTACAGAGCTTTTCAATGATCATAAAAGCCTCCGGGGCTAAGTAGGCGGAGGCGCCCCGATGCGCGGCCGCCCGCCTGAAAAATGACTGCTTCATGGCTCGCTATAATGTTAATGTTTGCGTTAGCAGCAGTTTCAGCGTTACTTTATATCGGCTGAAGGCCTTTAACCCTGCGCTGCTCATTGAAATAACGCAACTGACCAAAATTGTAATATTTATACAAAGTGGTTTGCCTGTAAACTAAATTAGCATAAAAAGAATGGCGTAACAAAAATAACAATAAAAATAAAGTTCTCATAACACCATGGCAATTAACTTACTGAGCTGAAAAGGCGTAGGAAGTATAGTAATTGCTAGTTCAAACTACATAAACTTACAGGTACATAGTATTATTTGTATTAATTGATTACTAATTTAATAAAATAATTATATTCACAGTTCCAACGGAATATTCAAAATCACTACAAATAATAAATCGAGTTCCTTTTCGCTTTACTATTATGTAGTTTATTTTTTCGGCAAGGGTTTAGGTTATAAGTAATCCAATAAAGTTAAAAAACTACTTATCATGAACGAGATGTCCAAGATAAACAATGTTTATCTGTACTACTAAATATTTGATTAGTTTTTTGGTAGATTTTATTATTGTTGTTAAAATAATATTAATATTTTATAACCCTCACAATTTTTAAATAATTTCATATTCAAATTCAAGCTATAACATTACCATTACTATAATTAATATTACTCAAAAAAAAAACTAAAGCTAATTTTATAGAAATGGGTAACGCCAATGGCAGAGGGTTATGAATCGTTGTCCGTTAATATGAAAGTCGCACATTTAAGAATTTTAGGCAGCTTAGGCACTTTTTAACCGAGTCATAATAAACTTTTATGCAAGCACTTCACGCAAGGTTCCTTGAAAAACTCTTACAAAAAGACGCGTACAAAGTTTAAAGTACCCCACATACTTTGAATATCTCCAGAATTGGGTTGACCTAACATATGCTGCTAAATACTAAATCCTATCTACAAAAACACGAGAGTGTTTTTGTAGACAGGAACAATGTTTTTGTCTTGGGAACAATTAAAAATTTTGTACAAAGCCTTGTCATTATAAATTTCAAAATTAAACGGACTCTTAATTACTTTTTGTGAATTTTGACGGCTTACAGAGGTCTTTACATACATAATAAAGTTACGTTTATATAGGATGTATTTAAATTCACCGATATACAAAATATTGAAAAAATGTTTCCCAATTAGATACGAGAAAAACTAATTCACAAAATAACAGAAATCGTTTTAATCGCAAACACACGAAGTACTTTTATACTATCTTCTATTCCCGGAATTTGGCCGTCTGTCCATCTGTTCGATGCAACTTTCAACTCGAAAGTGCAAATGCAACATAGTTGAATTTTTATGTGTAAATTGATGCTATTAAAAAACAACCATAACCGTTTCCATCTATAACGGAAACGTCTATTTATTACTGGCCAGTTAAAAATCTGATTTAATACAGAACTAAATTAGGAATTTTGTTTTTGGTTTTGTTCATTTTTCATATTATATTATTTTAAGTATTTATAGCATTTTAACGAGTTATTGGAAAACAGATCAGTTTAGGAGAAGTAACCATTAAAGAAATCACAAATTACACACAGGGGGAAGAAAGGGTTGTCTAGTCGCGCGTCGAAATTTACATAAGAAAACCATATGGTGTTCAAATAATGATGAACCAGTAACAAGCCTCTACTTTTTTGTCGGGTGGTCAACTGGTGTCCTATGGGTACCTTGAAAGATTCGCTCTGTAAGTGAACGAGTAATATTTTATAATGAGCTAGATATTTAGCAGGTAACACCTTACAGTGCGCAAATAGCGGATTTCTTCAACTTTTAGCCCTAATATTAGCGGGTACCACTAGTTTCAAAATTCGTCGCTGTAAATCGTGTACTCTGTTTACTACGTCACTTTATATTTTGTAAAGTAGGTCAAGTTAAAATATAAAATACTTGAATGTGTAGGACATAAAATATTTGATGTAAATTAAAAAAAATATATTGTGGGTAAAAAGCATGTTTTTTAAATCATATTCGATTTATAGAGAAACTAAATAGGTATAAAAAATTGTATACAAACGTCATTAAAAAGTATTTCGTTGTAGGATGCTATCTAACGGGCAACGGTTGAACATCTTAACAATCTAATTTTGTAGATCGTGTGGTTTGGCAGAACAATTTCATAATAATTTATTATAAATATTTCTTGAAAAAATATTAATTTATATGCAACAAAATAATCATGACGGACTACAGTGAGCTATAGTGGGTTAAAACCTTTATTATTAAATACTTAATTTATGAATACGAACAAATGTTATTGTTAGAGCTAGAGTGAGTGGAGCATGCTGACAAACGTTGTAGTTCAATGCTTAGCAAACAGATGGCAAAGTATCTTTTTTTAAAAGTACTTTTATCAATTCGATTAAATAAAAAAAAAATAAATTGAATCATGTTGATATAAAAACATTGTTAATTTATAATATGAGTGTCATCTCTTATATATTCCATGTACTGGTACTATTTCTTAGATTTAGATTACATGATTTTTTTGCAGATCGAACCATAAGCGTTTGTTTGGACAGTACAGAGATTGACAATAAGATGTCACTAAATTACGTAAATAAAATAAAATTATTCAAAAGCACTTTTTATTGTTTTTTTTTATGTTGGAATGCTTCATTAAGCATTTTAGGTATTTTTATTTAATTCACATTTATGTTTTAGGTTTAGAATTAGAATCGAGTGTTTAAGAAACCTCAATATTCATTTTTTTTGGAGAAATTACTTTAAAACAATTTCGTATAGTATTAAGTGTCTACGCATATTTTAATGCAAATTCGATTCATATAGTAACGAACTATAAGAGTTACCAAAAGATTATTATTAATGTTATATTAAAAAGTTGTACATAGATAGTGGTTGTAACGTAATTTCATTGTACAACACTATCGGGTTATGGTTGAACGTCTCAACCAGCTAATTGTGTAGATCGTGTGCTTTACGCCAGTCGATTTATTATATTTTTTTTTTTTTTTTTAAATGATTCGCAGCGGAATAATAAAGAAAGACTGAATAAGAACAAATGTTATTGTTTGAGCAGTGAAGCATGCTGATAAACTGCTGTAGTTCAACATTTCAGAAAACAGATGGCAAGTATCTTTTCTTTATCAAAGTAATTACTTTTAATTATTCCATTTTACCTTGATTCAAGTATAAAATAAATAGTTCAAATATTTAAAAATAAAAGTGAATCGTGTCACTTTGTTCATTTCAGTTTTATAATATTAGTGACATCTCTTATATATTTTCTATACTATTACTATCTTTTGGATTGAAATTGCATGATATTTGCAGATCGCAATATAAGCTTTTGTTTTGACAGTACAGAGATTGACTAAAAGATGTCACTAAAATTACTTAAAAAAATAAAATTATTCAATAGCACTTTTTTTTTTGCATTCTATGTGGGAAAAATATTTTCTTTAATGCGTATCGTTTAATCATTAGAAGTTTTTATCTAAGGTAGCCATCTGCCCCGCTAGAAAAATATTTTAATTGTGTTTTAAATGTTAGTTATAATAGTATTGCAAATTTAATAAAACCAATTTACAATTATAGATACAAAAAATACATTTACAAACTTTACCAGTCATGGAATTCCTTTTTGATGTTTGTGATATTTTATACAAAAAACAACATTACAACTTTATTATGAAAATTTTAAAAATGAGAAACTAGAGCAACATTTTTAGTTTCGGATTCTGGAAAATTTCAACTGGATATCCCATATGAAGGACATCGAATTTGTTTATTTTAAAAATAGTAAAAACACTTCGTAGTAATCAAGATAGTATGAATGATGGTAAACAGGGCGCAGTTAGGCGCTGGAGTGTTCATAGACTATTGTGTTTCATTTAAAGTCATTCTGGATTTTTTTAATAACGACCGACCATCAGTGGACTGCCGGTCGTAACATCTTTTAGAACTAGCACTGATACGGCCCATTTAGTACGTCGTGTGTCTAATTTTTATGAGTTAATTTGTTTTTGTTATATTTATGATTTTTTGGGACCGTTTTGTGATGTGAATCAAGCGTGTAGTGTTGGTAATAAAATCAAGCGTACGCTTTCCACCACTGAACGAATTCTATTATTTCATTAGGTAGTTATCATGGCAATGACAAAACATTAAACAGCATTAAGGTAACGGATAAGATAGAAAAAAGGTATAGAAATTAAGGTTAGAAAAAGTTATCCAAAACGATGTCATGTGAACTTTGGATCACTCCCTGAGATGACTTTTACATGCAATGATGTCGTCTTCGCAAAGTGTGTAGTAAGTCTTTGATTGTGTAATTGGTTAGGGTTGAAACCTGAAAATGCCTAATGAGCATTTCGGGTTTTCTTCACAGAGGCCCGGAAAAGCGCGGTTACACAACCTATAGAGTGGTTTAAATAAAATATCAATAGAGATTTAATTGCGTTAGTTCGCTTCTAAAGTGACAGTTGGTCCATTTTCTTAGGGATAGTAGTGGTCACTTTTAGGCTTAGCAGAGTACTAACGCGACTATGCATATTTGGTTATTCATTGTACAATGATGTTTCCGGGTTATTAAAAAACCATGTATTTAAAAAACCATGTATATATCCTGACACTACGGAGATAATCTCAACTTTTGATCTAAATTTTCTAGTTCAGATATAATCAACACATCGCAAGCTATTGACGGATAATCTAAACTCATATCAAAAGCATAAAATATAATTTATTTATTTTATTCAAGAATCAAAAACAAATTCATACACAGTGCAGTAGTAATAGATCAAATACTCAGAGTTCAATAATTAATAATAATCAACAAGCGACTGGCACCACTGCACTGATGTCCCTCCTGCCTTCTTAACTAGACACGTGGTATTATCGATTTCGTCTCTATGCCTTGTGTCAAAATTTGCATGATATGATAATCATTACTTTAACCTCACCGCGCTGAAACGAATATTCATTTAAACTCACACGCGTCAGCGATATTTTAAAAAAATGCAATATCGCCAGATATTTCCATGGAATGCTGAGCGCAATGGACCTTTGAGTGCATGCGAGAATTTTCAATTCTAACATTTCTAATAATCTACATGCCCCCTGACCAGCATCGCATTCATACGCCAGAATTCGGATTCCGGCCCTTGATCCGAAGGAAGGTCTTTTCATTTTTCTTTCGAGTATCTACATTTTCAGAAAAAAAAACTAGAGTATTTATTTTATTTTATTTCTTTATTTAAAATCAGATTATAATGATTGTCAAAGAAACAGTAATTTCAATATCATTAAAATAAAATATTACTATTTAGGGAGTGATTTGTACCGCTTCATTTTGTGCAATTCTGGGTTCTAAAAAGTTTATGGAACGTTCGGTTTGAATTTATTTGGCCTTTCTATACTCCGTGCTATTGCTTTGTGACTATGCTCAATCTTTTTCATATTTATTTCTTAATTTTTTATGAGACAACAATATTTATTTATTAAAGGTTTTTTTACCTTACCTTGTTGTCTGTAAATAATTGATTGAATGGGAATCGTTTATGGCATCTTTAAACCGCCTTTAAATCTGATTATTGGGCCATCCCTAGGAATTCAGGCTAGTTTGAATGCAGTTACCAACAAATTATCCCATAGGTTAATATCGACTTTAAAAAACTTTGAGAGTAAATGAGTTCAGAATAAATATTAGTGGTAATATACTTAAGTTTTCTAATTCTTTTTGCTAAATAATAATTTGGGGGACAGTATCACATGATATTGTGTCAGCAGTATTTTGATAGTCTGTATGGGGCAAATAGTTTTAGAGGAGTTAAATAATTTGTTTGTTTTTTGTATTCTAAATATTATAAACTTTGTTTTAGAAATATTGAAGGTGAGGGTATTCTTGTTTAACTATTTTCCATCAGTATTTGAACCTTCATTAGCACGTTTTATTAAGGAAGACCGCGTCCTTTCCACGGCATGGTAGTGCGGTGTCATCTGCAAATGAAGCACAGTTTTATATTTTTCTAAAAACAAAAAAAAAATAAATTTAGATATTTCCACAAGCATACTTATTTTCTCTCAAATTTAATTTTCTATGCTGATTTACAACTTATTTTACTTTTACGTTGCAACAAAAGCGGATGTTTTCAATACAAAAAAGACATGGTAAAAGACGATCCCGTTCAAAGCGGTTTATTTCTAGTTATTTAAAAAAAAAAGCATTATTCATAGAAGGCTTTCGAACAAAAGGAAATATATTTCAAATAGAATTTATGATTTGGGGAAATGTTTGTAACAAAAGGAGATATTGAGTTTTTGTTTTGGTAATGTACTGTGAGGCGTTATATTTAAGAGCCATATCTATTTGTAGAGACACAATCAGACGCTTTAATAATAACCTATAATTAGTTCCGCCATTTTGTGCCAGCATTGCATTTCAAATTCGGCCAGATTCATTAAAAAATTCAGCAGAGCGCGCGCGATAATTGACACATCGTTATCACGCGCGGCCCGCGACGGAATTATCTTTTACGGCAGTCGGCCCGCTGAAAAAGTAATTTTTACGTGTCGCAGGGCGGGCGGGCAAAGCGCCGCCCCGCCGCCCGCCCGCCTATAAACGTAAACTGCAATGAAGCGAAGTGCCGGCGCGCCATCTAGTGCGATCTGTCTGAGGCCATATTGCGGCGCGACTCGGGCCTCCAACCGCCTCGACTTAATGCCTTTGCCCGCACGTGAGCGCATTCTCTGCTCAATTTTCTAGAATCCAATATGAAACAGCGAAGACACTTGAAGAAATAAGCGTTCTTGGTAGACATGAACAACATTGAAGATGCTTCAATATGCAGTTGTGATATTCTCGTCCTGAGAGGCTAGATATTATGAAAAAACTATTCGAGGTGAGTCTAAATACGTTTAATACAACTCGGGTACAATCTGTCTGTTCCAGAAACGGAGCTTTATGGTACTTGATAATTATTGTTAAGCAACCTTATAAAACCGCCTATTAGGTTAGGGTGCGGCACACACACTACCATACTATCCGCCACATAATCCTATAACGTTCCCAGCAAACCACACATGTAAAATACAAGGTAGGTATGTTAAATATTTCACTTAAAATTATCTTAACACTTTAGTATTACAAACAAAAAATAAGTAAACTTATAACAATATTTTAAATAATATTTAACACGCTATGTCAAATTATCTTCAAACAATTAAAGAGAGTGTTTTTGTGAGATTTCATAGCAAATATTTCTAACTTCATATTTATTTTTTTTAGATTTAATATTAATTTTAATTAAAGATCTTGGCAAATTATTAAAAAAGAATGGTATAATGAATTGCAACCATAAATATTTTTAAATGCAGGTATAAACAATATTTCATTTTGTATTTGCCGTGTATTATATGTATGTTGAACGAGTGTTTTGAACTTGTCAGAGTCGAAGAAGTGGACCACCATCCTATATATAAACAATAATAATAATTATAACAACAATTATAAGAATAATTTTAAATAATTATTACACTCTCAATTTGACTGTCATGAAAATAATTTTATATAATACACAGCAAATAACAAATAATAAATCGAAAATTAAGTAATATGCTGGACACGACTTCTTAACCGGTCAGGGCTTACTGAATAGTCTGTAGACTCCTCCAACTTCTCAGATTATACTAACTTAAACTTAAAAAAAATATATATATAGAGATGTTATTAAACAAGAATAACTATGACCCCTCACATAAAATCAACTGCGTCTATACATTTTTTAGTAGTAGTAAATTATTTAACCAGAAGGTGACGTCTTACAGTTAGGCTCCAGACTTCCCACCCAGATTCCCGCCAGACTACTCGTACCTGTGGTATCAACTTGTGATGGCTTGCTTCATTTCCTATCTCAACTTGTACCTGCGGCACATTTAACCCATTCGTTGTGTATTTTGGATGGCCATAGAGGCGACAGTGGGCTATTTTTTAGGTCTAAGTAGATTAAAATTACAAAAAAAATATAAAATAGTTTTCACGAAACATTCTTTCATTAATTATAGGAGACATTAAAAATAAACATTATTATTATTATAAGGTGGCGCTGACCGTTCTTTTACGTGTTTCTGTTTGGGCACATAAATGAGTTAGTAATAAATCTTACGTCCCAAGAGCCGTGTTGTCATATCTTTGAAATTCGTATATGATATTTAAGCGCCCTATAATGAACTATCAATGTTTCATTAATAAGTACTAAAAATTTCACGACTTTGTTGATTTGTTAATACGTTTGTTTATTGATATGTCTATATTATTCAACCAGCCTCCGATGTGATCTAAATGGCTATGGTTGTTTTTCAAGAGCATCAATCTACACACAAAAATTCAGCTCTTTCGCATTTGTACTTTTCGAGTTGACCAGAGAGACCGCCAAAGGACGTGGATAGTAGCCTCTTAAACTTGATTGTATATATAGCAGCTGAAACGACAATGAAGAGTTGCATTCAATTTGTTGCAAATCACAAGCTCCATTTAAGCGCCACACAAATCTTTGCCGGGAGATTAATAGGCAGACAATTCAGCCTCTGGAATCCGTAGTGCAATTTCTCCTTCTGTGAATTGTGGCATAGTTATGTCTTACTGATATTTAAAATAATAAAAATAGGAAAATATTAAACCTATGGTAAAGTGAGGCAGTTTTTTGGAAAAAAGGGGTCACTAAAGGGGTCATTTATTTTAAACTAGTCGGAGCGGAGCGAAGTGTAGCTCCCATGGATCGATTCCAATAGCGAACTGTTTCAATAGGAATCGAAGTAATAAAAAAAATATGTTTAAAAATATTATCTCTATGGGAAATCCCATGTTAAACTTTTCCGCGCGTTTTTTGTTTTTGTTTATTTATTTGAAGTTTGCATTTCTCCACTCCAATATGTTGCTAGCGTAGGTTTCCCATTTGCGATTGCGGCTATCAAGTTTATTTACTTTTTCCAAACGTCGTACCTATATAGGTTGCTTGCATTATATACATTTGTTTATTCAACAGTTTCCTCCGTGAGTACGTTTAATTCATAACATACAAGCAATAAATAAAAAACAAAAAATAACTACAACTAATCAAGAAAAATACAAAGTATCTACCTATAATTAAAAATAACACTCCCAGGCGAATAAATAGTTTTTTATTTATTAATAAATAATAAAGACAAACAAATAATTCGCGCTGATCTTACAAAGGTGTAATAAAAAGCATATTTTTAATATATATGTATTATATTATTATTATTCGCATATTATAATTCGACTGCCCTTCCACATCTACTACCCTAATAGCGTAAAATGCTGATCTGAGGTAATACAATCAGTTTTGTACTATGCATGTAGGAGGGCAACTTAATGTAAAACATTTTTTTGCAATGATACAAGTATACGCCTTGAAATATAAATTTAAGATGAGAATTAAAATTATTGTTCGTAAATCATTTTATTAATGGGTTCGTTTTTATTTGTGAAAAGGGTATTTAGACTTATGTTGTGCATTATTATGTGTAACTTAATCGGCTGACTGCACACACAAGATAAATACGATGTATCAGTACGATATTTAGGTTAAGCTAGGCTATGAAGTGCAGTTCAAAGTGGTCAGGATGCGGTTGATTAAACACATCTCAACCAGGCAAAGAGATTATTGAAACTTCCGCGAGTGAAGTGAAAAAATAATCCGTAGTGCCCGTTTGCCTCATTTGCTTTCAAATTGTACAGGTGAAAAAAGAACAATATTTTGTTTAATTTTTATCGTTTGTAATAAATATTTACTCTGGGTTATAAAAATGGAAAATACTTTGTATACAACGAAGTCACAACAAGAAATAATATAATAACACTGAAAAAGGAATTCAATTATTATAATATTGACATGAAGTAACATGGCTCAAAACAAACAAAACAAAAGTAAACAAAAGGATCATAGGATAAATATCATAAATACAAAACATAATATATAAAATAAATAGTGCATTATTATGCACTATTTACATATTTGTAAATATGTGAGTAATATTTGCTGCCCAGAATAAATATAGTTTTAGGGTTTAAGGTTAAATTAAAGTAGCGTGCTAAACGCACACTTATAAACAGGATCTACTGATATTCAGCACATTTTTTTCTCAGAAAACGTTTGTAACATTATTTTATTTACATATAATTACAAACTGCAAGGTGTAATCTACTCGTCGTGAATAGCTTCATATTATAGATCCACCAACAAGGCTGCTTGCTTCTGCCTACCCGACAGCGCAGGCTATACAACAGAAAATCGAAGATATTTCCAATCGGCGGAAAATTCCCTCAGTGTCACTTTGAGAATTTAATCAAACCGAGCATTTCCCGATCAAGCAAAGTTCTGCGGCAGGACAGAGGGCGACGCTCAATTGCACGGAAGAGAAACACGGCTGCCAATTTTCAGTCGAAATGATTTAATAAACGTAATTGCCACGGGAGGAACATCACAAAGCAATGCAGCCAATGGCAGTGCTCTACTCTCCCCGAAGAATATTTTCAGAAGCTAAAGAATTTCATCGTTCTCTTCAACAGCTATCAGACTCTATACTTCTATACTGTTTATAGTGTACGAAATAAAAGTTAAAACGTCATAGTTTTGGAATTAAAATTGTTGACTTTATACATATGTATTTGATATTACAACTAATTTATTTTTAAATCACAGAAATATTTACAGCTAAATATCTATATATACAAGAATGCTGTTTCTTTGTTTGTTTGTTTGTTTCTTTGTCCTTTATACATTCCTAAAACGTCGGTCCGATTGCGATGACGAGTTTGAGAAGTTGTCGTGAGCACACCCGATTAGTGGTGGAAAGCGAAGCGACCAATCTCGAGTGCCGTAGTCACGAGTTGTCGCGCGCCGAAGGCGCCGTCAAAGCCTCCAGCAGGGCCTAGCTGCCAACCCGGGGAGAAACCCGGGGTTGATCAGTTAGTACAATTATAAAATAATACTCTTTTTTATTTCATTAATGAAATGAAAAAGTTTTTTTTTTAATTTCATTGGCCAAATGAAATTATTTCCCTATGCACCAAAACCAAACCAACACCCTAATAATAAGTTAATAGTCTCTTAGTAGTAGCATGTTTACTAAATTTTAGTACTGAGAGCAGATGTGTGTTGTTAAGTGAATGTTTAGACAAATTTCATAGGTGTTTTATAGAAGGAGCGAATAAAATCATAGCATACGCTCTGATTGTCATTATTCTTCATTCATTATCATTTATAAACATAATTAAGAATGAAAAATGAAATGTATTTATTTGTAGTTTCAGTTATATCACGAGGCTATAGGGGCGAACACAACTACAAATCACCAGCGCAATGTTTGGTGCGATATCCAAAAATATAATAAATGAAATAAAGGATGCAGTATCTAATACTCTAACGTGACAAAACCTAACATAACACTAAACATAGTAGGTGAGTTATGAGTTATGATTGAGTTATCATTTTGATAAATCGAGCCCCCTATTTAACCGAATACCTCTATTTAAGATCTAAAGACCATAGTTAGTACATTGAAGTAGAGTGAAGTGTCAAGTGCCTCCAGATAACCCAACGCCTGCAGCCATTCCATCGGTTACGTATTGAGACTGTATCTATCTCAGTTCTATTATTTCTTCCCAGAAAAGTGAGCAGTTCTTTTTGTCGTAAATATTAAATTATATTGTATTTGCTCGCAATACCAGGGGGCTGAGCATTGCAATAATATTTTGGTTGGGGGGGAGTTAGATGAAGTTGGGACAATACCCTTCATTCTAGCGGTACTGCACACGATTAGCTTAATGTAAAAGTTAAAGAATGTGGAAACTTATGGCAGCTCGTTACATTAATAAAATGTAATTTCTACGTTATTACCTAATTTTAGAATGTGCACAAATAAATTTAATAATGTAACAAATGCTAAGTTTGTTATTAAAAATATTATTGTATTTGTTTTCATAGATATCGGCCTACTTCTAAAGGACGTTGTGCGAGTTGCGAACGCTTCTCGGTCACAGAGGAGAATAATTAACCGCCACGAAAAGAATTAATTGGAAGGCGTGTACTGCGCTTTATATACTACGAGTTGGTAGAGAACTATTGCGGGTAGCCTCACAAAGGGCACTTTGTTCCGCAGAAAGAGTTTGAATAGGCAAAAACGAAGTGAAACTAGAAATAAAATACCAACCTTTCAAGATGGCGCACGCGAAATACTTTTTATTTAAAACGGTTCATCTGCGAATTATTTTAGGTTTACGATGTTAATATTCATTAAACCATTCACTTCTCATTCACTGTAATTATACGTCAAATATGACGTATAATGACAGTGAAAATGTAACGAATACGTTACATTTTCACTGTTTTTCATAATTATTGTTTCTTTTTTAAATCATTTTTATACTTCTTTAATGAAGGTTTGATCGTATTGCATATCGCACAGATAGATAGGTGAGAGTGAAAAGCTTTCATAAAATACAGATCTGTATTTAAACCAGCGTGCATTACCTCAAACGATGCAACTATCTGTGCATTCAGTATTAATAATTTAATGTGGATGTAAACAAACACCTATTAAAACAAAACACAAACAAAACAAACACCTATTTTGCACAGACTGTAGTGGTACATCATTTAGAAACACTGTGCACTAAGTCAAACGGGGAGCAGGGTGACTGCGTGACTAACTGCAGTGAGACAGCGCAGTCAGTATGGGCCAGCTTTCTTCCGTCCCATAAGTCCGCGTTATCGCGTGCGGCCCCGCGCGAAGCAAACATACATTGCGCCCTCCGGAACGTGAATTACATACAGTACGCTCTGAAACAAACCGCGAATATCGGCACACATTACCGGTGAAATGTATCCAGCGCACCTTGTATTACCATTATCTGTGATGTATTTTCAGTATTAACGTGAGCTAGGAGAAGCACTTAGGTGCTATTTATTTCAATCTAAAGATATAATCACATGGTATTTGTTCATATATATATATATCTCTCTCCTAAGAGTGAGATCGTGATAGTCTAGTGGTTAAGAAGTTAAAAATCTCGTGTTCGAATCCGCACATAGTCATACAATTATTTAATATATTTGTTAATTTTTAATATATATTATTAAATTTATATATTTGCCTAATATAACTTAAACAATCATTTATATATATATATGTATATGAATGCTGGCTCATAAATATAATGTATAACAATGTAAACGTAATAAAATTATTTATATGTATCTATTTATTACCTCATTTAATTTGTGCAATGTTTACTTAACCTGTAATAATAGCGTACATACGTGGTCTTCTTTGATTCCAAAGAAGACCCCCAAAGAAGATTCCATAGAAGAGAAAGAAGAAAAAGGCGGCGACCTTATTAGGTGTGGCTAATTGTATAATAATGATTAAATATGATGAATAAATAAAAAATAGATTTCGCTCACTTGTCAATACTTATTTCACCTTATATTTACAGATAACTATGCATGTTTTATTTTTTAATACATCGCCGTACACTCTCAGTAGTCTAAATAATAATAATAAACAATATCTTAATATCTTATCGAATATATCCCATATGCCTATTTATAATCATATTTTGTTATATCCATCGCCTTTCTTTTATTAAGTATCATATATATTTTTGAAATAATTAAATTAATTATTTTATTTTGATATATTTTGAGCAGCTATTATCGAATAAAAACAGAGGTCGTGTTTGTTTAACTTTATCTCCAACGAATTAAAGTTTTGGTAATATGATTTTACAGGCTTTTACAGGTGAGCTTCAAAAGAGCAACAATTTCCGGAGCCCGACGAGCGGCTGTCAGTAGCTTTCGTGCCGGTTAGTGGTAAATCTCGCTTTTTCGGTCAGCTCTGTTGAGATTGTTGCTAATAGTCCAGGCATTTTCCTTTGTGCTCCAAACTTTAAAGCTTTTCAATCGCTATACACGAAGCGAACGCTGAAACGCTTTCAAAAACGTTCGCGGTTACATCACACCTCTTTCATAAACACTAGTTTAATAAAAAAATACTCATACATTTAATATGTGGTGTAATATGTGATACATGGGTATCCATCCTTGAATGTTACGTAATAAAGAGACAATATAATATATAGAATTATTTTTTATACTTTTTTTTAGTCCCCTTTATATTACTTTTTTGTAATATAAATTAAAAATGTATGTTCGTATAGTATAAAAGAGAACAGTATATTTATTTACTTAAAATAATCGTTTTTATGGTTATACTATAACTACTTTTAATGAAATCATTTTAGTTTAAGCAAGAATTGCAATAACACCTTATAACTATAATATAATATCAACTAATTCTATTCATTATTTAGTAGTAGTGATTTTTTTAACTAGAATCAGATGTGTTACAGCTAAGCCCTACAGGCGTCAGGCCCTCTAGGCCCTTTGGTTAAATCTAATTATGTATTTACTATAAAAAACGAGGATTGCATTATCCTTCCTGCCTCTTGGAATAAACGATTTAACATTATTATTATTATACCCTATTTAAACGCTGTTATGATACAATAAAAAAAAAGACTTAATGTTATTGCATGAGTTAGGAATTATGTTTAATTAATGTGTAAAATAGCTTTTAAACACTGCGATATGAGAGACATGTGGCTACAGAAATATTCCTTAGGATTCGAAAACTATTTTCTGACAACTTCTCACTCAGTCACCTCGAGCACAAATAAGAAGTTATTTAGTAAGCAGATGGGAAACTACACGCTTGTTTACGAATTTAGGTCATCCGTCGATCGGTTCACAAGGGCGTTTGCCGCAGCCCTGCAAATTTGAGTGGAAAGGCTTGCGGTATTCGCATTTTGTCAAAGTGATTCACTTTGGTGTAGTAGCACAAAATACTCTTTTTAATTATGTGTCTTGAGTGACGTGTGCATTGGTTTTCTGTTACCGCCGTGAGTTGCTTGGGAACGGCATAGCGGCGATGGCGACCAATGCATGACGTTTATTACCACACCTTTAGTGTATATTTTATTTATCTTAACCTATAGTATATGTTCTTTGTTGTCTTTATGATGAATTTAACATATACAAACCCTCAAAAAGTCCGTAATCTGTGATAGTTTACTTGTTTATTATTAATTAACTCTGAAATAGTATTGATATAAAACGAATCTCAATTATGGCGATTGAATAATCTTAGAGGAAAAGTTGACTGGAGACCGAGCACAATTTCCGTTTTTTCCTCGGCAACGAAAACGTTCTACAAACTAGATAGTGTAATATTTCCGGTGCTCCCAAAAGTTCGTTTCACCAAAATGACGCCATAAACCTTAAGCCAATATAACGTCGAGTTTATCCTAGCTTAAAAACGACTTTTACGACAAATGACGCCGCAGCTCGACACTGCGTTTAGTTCGCGTTATTACAGGCCGCTCGCAGTCAAGACAGGGGCGACTGGGTAGTTATTAAAAAAACCTGTCGTTCAAAAAAAGAGGGTTCCGCATAACGAGGCGGTTTCACGAAGATTATATAATAAAGTTTCGGCTAGTGTAGGTATAAACATGAACTTGCCTGGTCTGAATTAGGCTTCCAACTTATTGGCCACAATAACCATTCTACAGAGATAAAACCAATATCGTGGAAAATAAACAAGTTTTCATTTTTTTACGTCCTGAATGGATTGCGCTTTGTATGCACATAAATGTATAGATCCATCTAAGTGTTCGAAATATATTTTTTAAAAACATATGCTGCTACTTCCTTATACCGGGGCAACTCGAGTTCTTAAATAAAGTAATAATTAACTAGGTCGCCGCAGTCGCTCGCATTTTGCTTCGCTGCAGCACATATTAGAGCGAAGCGATTTACTAAAATTTTCTAAATAAAATTTAGTCTGTGACAATAACTTTTTAACGACGGGATAGATTTTGATAATTTTCTATAATGAGGTATTTGAAATCTCTTTGATACAAATGCACAAAAAAAATTCATCCGGAAATCAACAGCATAACTTTTTAACGACGGGATAGATTTTGATAATTTTCTATAATGAGGTAGTTGAAATCTCTTTGATACAAATGCACAAAAAAAATTCATCCGGAAATCAACAGCATAACTTTTTAACGACGGGATAGATTTTGATAATTTTCTAAAATGAGGTACTTAAAATATCTTCAATACTAATGTACAAGAGAATTTCATCGGGAAATTGAAAACATAACTTTTCAACGAATGGATAATTTTCTAAAATGAGGTTCTTGAAATCTTTTATATACAAAAAGAGAAATTCATTTTTGTATATAAAATTCAGGAACACAATTTTCATTCAATGAATCTTGTTCAAAATCTTCCAATAGTAACATTGATTTGCATTTTGAACATTGAATATAACCAATAGATTGAATCTTAGCATAAAATTCATTGATCAAAAGCATTTCTGAATGCATTATATTTCCTGCTTGTGAATCCTCCTGTTGTCTAGCCCTTGATAACTGCTGCCGTAAAGCAAAGCGTCATTTGTCCTGCGACCGAATTGTCGCCTTCTTATGGGAGGCATTGCTCTTATTCTAGATGTTAAAAAAACATAAGCAGATTAAGCCATAGTAAAAGACATGTTCGCTCATCACAAGTTAACTACTTTATTATTTGGATGAATGCTATTTTCTCTTTATAACTACGACCATAGAGATGGTTTTTAAAAATAAAAATCTTGATAAATTATTCAAAATTAATGCTTAATTTAGAAAATTAAATCGAAATTAGAATAAATCGCTAAGAAAAAAAGTGACGTGACCTTCGAGCGAATTTTGTTTTTTTTTACTATTTTTATGCGTGAAACTTACCTAATTATTTTTTGTATTTTTATTTATTGTTAAAAACGATTTATTATTGTTAAATTGTATTAAATTAATATCAAATTAAATAATTTAAAATAAAATTCGATTAATTATTTTCGAATAAAAAATTTTCAAAAAAGCGCGTGACTTTTTTATAATGGATATTCCCATAGACAATTTTCTTTTGACCCCAAAAATTTTATTTTTGACAATATTTAAAATCAAGCTCCGTCACGACCTTCACTTTTTCATGTAGATTCTCTCAAAATCAAAAATTTTTCAAATCGGTCAAGGAATGACCAAGTTAGCCCGTGACAAAGTTCTAATTGGAGTCTCCTTATGAGAGCTTCGCTCGCTACGCTCGCTTCGCTCTAATTAAATAAAACGTCTAAGATAATAACCGTTGGCATGAAACTATTAGATTTTCTTGTGCTAGCTGTTAACTAGCTATGCAAATATCATGTTTTTATCAACAAAATTCTATTACAAGAGTATTGATGCACATGCTCGCTTACAAAACATAGAATTGCAGAGGGCGGCGAGCGCTACTGGGGCGGGCGGGATTAAGATTACATTGTACGTTTCTGGGCAAGATTTGTTTTGTTTGTTGTTGAGATAATAATGGTCGTTTGTTAAAATTACAGTTGCAATTCGTTGCACTGCAGCGCAAGCATTCTACCTTAAATATTTTAATGCGTTGCACGTACTTAAGAATTAATCTTAGCTTTTCTCGTAATTCTCTCGCGCAGGATAAAGTATTCGCAGAGTAGACCAATAAAATACCAATAAAAGTTGGAATAATATTCCTTGAAATATTTAGAAAGACATATATTGTTTTTTTTTAAATTTTGAAAGATTTACAACTCTGTTAAAATAATCAGTTTCAAACTACTGTTCTAAGGTACGAGTACACTATGAAAATAGTAAGTTCGTATGATAGGATGTTTAAATAGATAATTACGTTTATAAAAAGGTATTATTGGCTATTATTGGCTTTGTGTTTTAATTGTTTTTTTGATTATTGTAATAACTATGTAAGCTGTTGTTTCCTGAAATAAAATAAATAAATAAATAAATAAATAAATAGGTAAATACCTTGAATTATACCAATAGGTATCTTAACTTTATACTTTATATACAAGGGCCCTTGCGTTTTTCAGCTTGGGATCTCATTAAAACTATTTCAATATCGTTTTTTGAAGGCGAATTGCGTTAAAATATTTTAATATATTAAGATAAATACTATATTTACTAGTAAAATTAAAATATCAAATTAATAAACTTAGATTTATATCTTTTTATTTTATTTCTTTTAAAAAAAATCTTGCTAAATGATGCGCACCCACTTTGTGCTTTACCTTTTACTTTTAATACGTTTTATATTATGTTTAAGTACAAGTTGAAGTTCATTTCCTTTATTGAGGGAATAAACTTCAATAAATTCAATATAAAAGTTTATAACAATATGGTATAAATAGGCTGTGCTCAGCTGCTTTTCTCGTTGTAAAAACAAAAAGGCAGTGGTTTTCAGCACAGCCCTTAAATAAGTTAAAAATAATAAAGGAGTAGATACTTAAACATTATAATTGTGTGCAATTTATATTATGTATTAAATTTTCAATCCACAATTTTTCATTCTAATTAGAATTACCATAACCTATTGTAGGTATCATTTTTCAAAAATTAATCAGAAAAAAATATTGGAAAAATAAACGAATTTAAATTCAATTTGATATCATTTTAATGTTTGGGAACGCAGTTCGCGAAGTACCTACACTTCCTAAAACAAATTTTTATAGAAATATAATGATTTTTCGTACGAATTGGACCTCTAGTTGATGGAACGCTACCACTAACTCATAATCAGTTCTTTCTCCTCATGTCAATATGGTACTTATTTTGTTTCAACGATTGTTTAATACCTTAACGTAACACCGCATGATGCGTATAAAACATAAAATAATTTAATTTTAAATATATTCAAAGATTAAGTTATTTACAGCGGCAGCGAGCTTTCAGAATATCGGCTGTCAAAGAAGCGAAAATTATGAAATATAACTCATTTAGGCGGTAGGGTCAGGAGTTGTAAATACAAAAAAGATCCACTTTGATCTAATTCGAATCTTGCCATTATACCTGCGTATAATACTTAAGGATCGCGCAGATCCCTATCAAATTGGCCCGGCAATATTAAACCACCGTCGGTCTTTGTGGAGTGGTCTTGAAGGGAGGAAGGGAGGCCAAAGCGAGAATTCACCCCTGGACCCTTGGGCGTAATGCCTAACTCTAATTCGCTTTAGATCAAGCGGAATTACCAGGTTAACATTCGAGTAGATTTTGGAAACAATATTTGAATCCTCAAAACGTTCTTGCACGGGGATAAATATTACCAAAACATATCATAATTTTTTCCTCGCTACACAAATAATACAAAATAAATAATAATATTTCTTCGTTTTTTATTATTAAATACTAACAGATTTTAATACGCGACTTAGTGAATACAAAGTTTGTTAAAGTTTGTCATTTGTATGTAGGTGCATTTTATCAAAACTCTAAAATGAGGATTTAAATATGCAATAGATATGTTGTTTTGATAAAGGATTATGGTGAGATGTGATGATTTTATGAGTGACTTATGTATGAAGTTTATTTTTATATTTTTTGTTAAAATATCATCCTTTTCTTTTTGCATCTGATTAGATGGTTACATAATATTTGACAATATTTTACACTAAAGTTAAAAATGCATTTTAATAAAACTCAGCGCTGGGTTTAAACCGACATCCTGCGCTCTCAAGTACAGGACCTCTTTAGAACAGAACCTTTTACAGAACCTTTATAAATATTATGCTATCCGGTACTTTATCAAATTATTAAAAACTTATTCAAAATTTTTCAATATTGTCAAAGATTGAGTCATTTATCTTTTCAAGCGATTTGCCTCTATTAAAAAAACAATCATTATATATATATATATATATAATACTAATATAGATAACGAGAGATTGTTATGCTAAATCATAAATAATTCTTTGTCAAATATATCAATTGTAAAAAGCAGTGCATTATAAGGTTAATTTTGAATGTTTTATGAAACATTCAAAAAAAATAAATAAAGAAATTTTAACCTTGTTTAAATGTTTAAATATTATAAATTGAAATAGGTTATTTTTTATATAAAATAAATTCGAATACCTTATAACTTTCTTAGCAATATTTTAATGTTGATAAATAAAACAGAACTCGCTGATTCCTAAACAAATTACAGTTTGTTGAAACACCACGTAAAATCTAATTTGAGCCCGTCATTCTTGAAAATAGGGAAGGCGGGGGAGAGGGAAGGAGAGAAGGGAAAGTCGTCTCACCAAATCCGTCTGACCTAAGATAAACTTGCCGGTAATATTCTAATGGACGGAACCAACCCATGCGTCTTATCGGCTTTTGTCGCATTGCTGCCATCTTATGAGAGTCCTTTTTTCAAACACAAAATTTAATTACATATATATTATTTCTGATAAGAATCATTATCAAATCGCCATCGAGAAAGCAGCATCTCGCGCTGAAACGTCGGGCATTCACTCAGCCCTCTCTATTTTCTACCATCTACCGTGTTAACAGTTAAAAATTACATATTATAGATTTAGCTACTTGCTGTTCGCCTAGCAAATGTGTTACCCTATACGAAAAAGTGTAAAACGAATCTCAATTGACGTAGGTAGGTAAGTTGATCTCCGTATTGGTTGCATCATCCCCATTTAAGCTGTACACATTAAACAGCGCGCGGCTTAAAAGGGCTTAAGCGCCTTTCTGGCCACCTGCACGGCAGATAAAGCTCCACTTAAATCACAGGCCGTGTATTTACTCAGAGGTCATATTTATTTATTTGGCGGGAATCGGCCCAGGCACATCCTAAGCTCAGATAAATTGTTATACTCTCAAGCTTAACCCTTTCGCAGACTGTTAATTTCGGGATAGTATGCAATCTGACAACAGTGGACTTTGAGGGTTCCCTTACACTTACTTGGTGTGCTGATGTACATAAACTGATATTGATTGTTATAAAATTTAAAATGATGTTAGTAAGAGTTATATTAAGAGTTATATTTATAAACTTAACCAACATATTTAAATAATTAATTACCCTAATTTTTTTTTCTAAAATATAAAACTTGAGTTTGTTGTTTTACCATTGAATTATAAAATTTCCATGCATTTATATTATAAAATATTGATTGCAATTTTTGAAATATTTGTTTCCAGTTATTTCAATCAGTAACAAATTATCCTGTCAATTTTTTGTTTTTGAAGTAACAATAAAAGATTTTAGAAACGGAAATCGGTGTTTTTTTATTGAATGACTCTCGGTTTTAAGTAAAATGGATCATCTCTCTGTTTTTGATACGCAATGTCTAGTTTTCAGTGAAACGGATATGCCTATGCCAGAAGTTTCCTCCATTTTTCGTCATCGGTGTCCGGCCGATGACGAAACTTCGAACTTCGACTGAACTTCGGCCCATCGTTTAGCACTGCAATCATTTAAATTCGTTTTTTTTTACATTTTGGTAATTTAAAAATTACCTAAATTGGAAAATATTTAGGTTATAGGAGAAAATATTTAGGCAAGGGAATGCAAACATGAACTATATACCGCGTTCTACCGCGAGGAACCCAGAATTTGATGATATAGATTCAGTTAAGTGGCGTATCAATCAAATAAAACAAATAAATATTTCGATGTTATCAGTACTTAACGGTATGGTCAAAACCGTTATATAATTTTCAGACTAAATTCCGTCCGTAAGAATTAAAAGGCTTTATCACAAATTTAGCTTCAATAAAAGAACTAAGTAGAAGTTCAATAACCATTAAAAGCATCGCTCTCTTCGGCAATTGAACGGGATACCATGGCTGCCCAGGTTTCCGGGCACGTAGGCGGTGAACGACACCCAATAACAATTAGACGTAAAGTGGTGCACAGAATCGCAGACAATACCAAACAGTTGCAATATTGTTACTATTACTAATAATCGAGATGATTGGGCTCTGAAAATGAAAGAGAAACAAACGAATGTTTAGTTTACAAAACATTCACGACACGGCCGTGTCATGACACGGTACCCATCCGGTGTCGAAAGTCTGACTTTCTGGAAAATTTCATACACACATACACACATACATACATACGGAACATATCTTCGCGTTTCCCATCCCCTAGAACCCAAAACCACCCTTAGTTTAAAAGTTTATATAAAAGTTAAATATCTATCTAATTATCTTAATCATTTTCTTGTGGACACGATAACTGCCGTAATTTTACACTAATCACTTTCAAATTGATACATAAAATTTAAGGGTACAAAATCTCGGTCAAGATAATGTGCAAAATCAGTCCAGGAAGGCGGGAATGGGGGAATGGGGGATGTTTTTCGAAAAAGTGAAATTTTGCTGTAATTTTTTTAGTGTATAAGATATCTAATTCATTTAAATTTTATATTATTCCTCAGATAAGAGCCTAAAACTTTCGAAATAAAGTTGTATTAGGAAAAAAAATGCAGAATTGTTTCTTATTTGACAGTAGTGTCATCTTTATTGTAGTGATCAATAACTTAAAATCAAAACATATTCTAAGAGTCTCTAAATTCTCATAAATCATATGCAGCCAGTGCATAAGGTTGTTAACCAAACTTTTTTACGTTATTTGCATAATTAACCTACTGCTGTCCTACGATATTTAGTTAAACTCCAACTGAAAGAATAGGCTATCTAGTAGTCGTTACGAATACGGATCGTTAAACGTATTCAAACACATATTCAGAATCTGATCACGGACACAGTATCCAAATGAGGTTATGTTTATACTATAAAGACATAAAATGATCATAAATTAAACCAATTAATGTTTTTGTAGATGAGCAAATGTCGATAAACTGAAAGCTATCAAACTTCGAATGGCTTGCATTAAAATCGCGAATAACGCTACGTAACACCCTGCAATTAGAGGGATTATCTCGATCATAATCCAGGCTAACGTATGCGAAACTTCATACAACGCTTAAGCCTATTGTTCCGTAATTAATGCCAGGGTACGATTTGAAGCAGTTCACGTCTAAGGCAATAGGTCCGGGTAACCCTTGATCAGTACTATCATATGTACCTGCTAGTACATCCGCTAATTAGGAAGTAGCATCACGCGATTTTAGTAGATTTTCGAAAAGGCAGTTTAGATTGAATAAACTATATTCTGTAATGGTTAAAACAGCTAGAATTTAAATCTGAGCAACCGCGATTTGAGTCTGCCGACTCGTCCAATATTTCGCATTAGTTATTCAAAAATCCCTTTCGGCACGCCGTAAGGCGGAGGTAGATTTCACCGGTAGGGGATAGGCGAACTCCAATTATACGAACTTGTATAGAACATTGCGCGATCTACTCCCCGCGTGGCAGCTCGCTCACCTTTACCCGCCCCGCGCGTCGTACTTACCCTTGCGCAGCGAAGCACTGAATCCCACTTTATACTGTGCCGTAAGGATTGCTCATATCAAAAAATGTTTCAAACAATAATTGTAGGGAAATTATAGGTCTACAACTAACATTTTGAAGTGATTTGATTCTGTGAATTTTTGAAAAACCAATTTTTCCCACCCCTATGAGCAATGATTGGTGCTATCAAATATTTTATTTTATTTTTATTTATTCTTTATTGAAAAATCCAACAGTATTCATATTTATCATTACAAAAAAACTTATTACTAGTATACAAAACCAATTATGGATTTCGGACATTTTACAATATTAACATTAGCATAAAAAAAATTGTGATAGTGTTCTTAAAATATACATAGATTATGAATATTATATACGTCGTATACAGTAGAATTTTTTGATGTGTTATTTGTAATTTGTGAGTGATGTTTGTGGTAGTCGATACGTTATGTTCGATATGTTCCTAAGATAAGTTATCTGACGAATAATATACTCAAAGACAATCGTCTTTGAGTAAATATTTTTTTATAATTTTATGATTGTGAATAACATACAAAAGACTTTGTAAAATTTAAATGAATTTGATATCTTATATACCAAGAAAATTATAGCAATATGTTACTTTTCCGATAAAACCCCCCTATACCCGCCCCCCTTGCCTGATTTTGCCCCATAACAAACTTGCCCGAGATTTTGTGCCCTTAAATTTTATGTATCGATTTGAAAGTGATTGATGTAAAATTACGGCAGTTATCGTGTCCACAAGAAAGTGACAAGAATGTATCTCACTACATAAGATTTAGTAGGAGCTATCAATGGATAGTGTATCGGTAGGTAGAAAAAAAAATAGACGAAGCGAGAGGTGGAAAAAGTTAAGTCCATAGAATTTCATTAGGGAAATTAAAAGTTGGCAGGCGCATCGGGCCAGGCCGCTGCTAGCAGAGTTTGTATATAGAATATGCCATCAGATGTATATAAAATTCGCGTACAGGGGAGTATAGGCAACTCGGAGGCATTGGAGTAGAGAAATTGAAAGGGACTCGTTCGCTATCCGTACATGGAAAATTCAGAGGGTCGAGAGTCGAGATAATTGAAATGTGCAATTGCCATTCAAATGTAAAGAGCTCGTACAAATTAGTTGCTGCCCGGAGATAAATTGGATTGCTCCATTGATGGCCCTTACCCTCGTCTACATTGCTCGGGTTCGGATCAGCCTGTTACCAAACTAAAGAAATATAAGTAAAAATCAGATTGCCATCCGTAATACCTCATCTGGTAGGTTGTATTTATTTATTAAATACTTTAACTGGTTTGCTATTATGCACCGTTGTGCTAAGGCTCAAAATAAAAAAAAAACAAATACGGATATATTAGGTGACTTATAAGATCTATATATATACTGTATGTACTGTATATATACTGTACCTGTCTTATATTTGATGATTATTTTTTAATAGCGGCAAATAGCATAAAAAGATATATTGAAAAATTTTGAACAAGTTTTTAATTATTTGATAAAATGCTGGATAGCATAATATTTATAAAGGTTCTAAAGAGGTCCTGTACTTGAGAGCGCAGGATGTCGGTTTAAACCCAGCGCTGAGTTTTAACTCTCACCTGTCCTCTGCCTCAAATGTACCTGTCAATATAGATGGCTTTAAGGGTTGTTTTTTATTGTAAAAATGGTATACACGCACACTAAGATATATAAGTAATAGACAGAATGTCTTCTTTACAAGCAAGATATTTTGCATTATATTATTTTTATAAGATTTGCAAAAATAAATATTAATATTTTGGTAATACTTGCTTATGCAACTTAATTCTTTTATGTATTACTCCGTCTATACCGGGAGTAGTTTAGTTTTGTGTATTATTTAGCGTTTTTTTTCTAGCATAATAAACTTATACGCGCGTTTATTTGAAGTACAGAAGACTCTCTGAGTTTACAGCTAATAAACATCACATTTAATTTTTTTTAAAATGAGATGTTTCTAGCACCCACCACCCACCGCCCACCACCCACCGCCCATCACACACCCAACTGGTCGGGCTTGCGTCATGATTTTTGAGTGATCTCAAAAAGGAACATTTTTAATGCAATTAAACGGATAGCCTACACCCAACAAGATTCTTTGATGTCTCTCGCTATGCCTAAATTTGAGATGAAAAGGTACACATAACTAAGTGTAACTTTATTTTCTCTGACCTTTAAAATTAATATACGCGCGATGCTAAAATACATTTTTTTTTTTGCTCTTAATGTTACTGGGTACAAACATTTTGGAGCAACAAAATTTAAGAACTTTAATTTGCTTTAAAAATAAATAAATCGTCACTTTTACACAGGTTTCCAATCCTATAAACGATATAGATGTTGATTAAGGTGTATTTAAATTACCAACAAACCTTGTTTCAAGCAATAAGCACTCATAGACATAACCATTTTGTCAATCCGCCTCGCACGCAATTGCTAAAGACAAATATCAGTGAAATTATTATAGTGAAAAGTTCGACGTTAACTTAAGCGCTCTATTTTTCTCAACGAATGATCAGGTTTATGTAAAAGCTACATATATAAATTCTGCTCAGTTAATATTTCAATATATTTCGCGCTGTTTCTAGTTTTCAATTTGTAAAAACGTGTATTATAATTTTATACGTATACGTAAAAATATAAAGAAAGTATTGTGACTTAAATTGTTAAAAACGATATTTATCCATAACATTTTTTTCTGTTTTATAATAAATACAAAAATCATTAGTTCACAAAATTCGAATATAAATACGAGTAGTAATACAATTTATATTAATATATTTCATACACATTGTATTAATTTAACGTATAAGTAAACGCATACATAACATTAAAAATACAATTGTGTGTAAAAATTTAACTAACATAATTCAAACATCGCAAGATGTATTTGCTTGCCTCTTAAAGCCACTAATCCCATTAGGGTTCGAGTAGATTAAAATAAAAAGAAAAACATATAATGGTATCATATATTTTAGGGCTTTGGTTGTTTTTTAAGGGCGCCAATCTACATACGAAAATTCAACTCTTTCGCATTTATACTTTTCGAGCTGAAAGTTGCAGTAGATAGCTAGCTTGCTAGCTCTTATACTATAATATTGTATAGGTTTTCTATAAGCATTCGTTTAATATAAACTATACTGCGAGTCTCGGCCGGGTTCACTTGAGTGTGACATAACTTTCGAAGCCTTTAGCCGACAGTTGTCAAAAACACGCCACTAAAATTACATTGGAAAGTTTAAATTGCGTGCAACGCTTGCATTAATCGAGTCACAAGGGAAAAGGCTTTCACGGAAGCAGAGGGATATTTCTCAACCATTTCCTTGTTATATTTTTTTTATGTATTTTTTACTTGTGCTTTCAAACCCCTCCCCTTCCTTCTATCAATTTCAAACATACTCGTACAACTTCAAAATCTTTTGGCGTTTGTGTGATTGCATAATAGAAACGTCTTTGCCTGCTCAGATTTCTAATGGGAAGGTGTTTTCATACGTTCTTCAAAACCGCGTAAGAACCATCTAAATCAGTTTATAGTTTTAAAACAAGTATAGTTTAAAACTCATATAGAAATTAAGAGGAGATACGAATAGTATACTTAACAAAAAAATGTTAGTGTCCGTCGACGTGTAAACAGCGTTTCTCTGTGAGTGTAATTAGAGGATTGAAAATTTATATGAAATTAAATAAAATATGAAAATAATAAATTTTGATAACTAATTAAATGGCAGTCTCGCCTTTCCAGCTAGAATGAGGCCGACAACGCAATAAATATTAGTTGCTTAGTAACTGCAATCATTCTCCCCTTGCAAACGCATCATCTCGCATCTTGTACCCTCGTGAAGTCACGAGCGGCACTGTTACCGAATCGCAATTCACTCACCCTGAAAAATCCTAGTGGTGCCGTTATAAATGTATATAGCAATGTAACATTAATTGTTTTTTTTTTAAATCGAATGTGGAATTTGAAATGGAATGGGTTACCCCTGTTATGTAACTATATACGTTATATAATTTATTTATATATTTAATAACATTATAAAATTTACTGGTAATTCATTAACACGTCCTCTAAAAAAGGCACCATAAAACGTTTAGCTTTAACGTGAACTCATCGCACCAGGTAGTATCGAGGAAGCTGGTACCATGTTTACCTAACTTGATGTAAGCATCTGTCCTAATATTAACTTTATTTCCTTAATCGCTGTGCATTAAGTATCCGAGCAAGTACGTAAAGGATACATTTCATTTCATATTCATTTCGTATTAGATTCCATTAAAAGCGAAAGTAATTTGTGTATTTGCCCCCTGCAATGTTATTAATATTAAACCGAGAATTTTCAACTCAATCTATGTGCGTAGAACTGACACGAAAATTAACGTTAACCACACCATCCTTTCAAGCGAAACTTCCCCGGAAGCCCGAAGGCGTGAACCGTTCAAGGTGGTATTTGTCGTCAGAATCGCAACTGAGCAAAGGCCTTTTGACACTCGTATTTCTAATGAAACTTCCCTAATTAAGTTTCCGCGATGCATGATAATGTTATGTGCTGAGCGCACGGTGTGTAGTTGCGGAATACAGTCGTTTTATGACGCAGCTAATAAAGAAGTTTCTTTATGTTATTATTGTAACTTACTTACAATTACGAGCTGAAAGAATGATGCATAAGGAGTGTAACGCCAGATGATGATCTCTCGTTAACGTGTGGTAAGGATCAGTTGAGGATAGAGATAGAGTTCAGATCAGGGCCACCAAGTAGTTTATAGAGTTTTACACACTTATCCTAACCAGTTTCTGACTAAGTAGGAGTGCAATTAGAAATTAATAAAAGACCAGTATTAGCTTCGGCTCAATACAAAGTATGTTAGTTTGGCTAACTAAACCGTCACCACGTGTGAAATGCAACCTAGCAATTTTTCAAACACAACAAATGCTTGTGACTTTCAATTAGGAATCTGCAAATTAATTACGTCTTTGTCTAAGTAATTGATTACAATGTATAGTTTTGATTACAAGATTGATTGAGGTAATAGTTTAAAAGGTGAAGTACGTAACTGATAATATCAGTAATTTTTCTTCCTATAATTAGCTTCAGGTTTTTAAGAGGCATATCATAGCACATTTATTTTTTCCTAACTTGTGTTCTCACGCTTTTGATTAATAAATATCATTGACGGTCCCCTTTAAATAAATATTCTTTTATTATTAAAGCGATATTATATAAACGTGAAACATTTTCTAATAGCTGTACATCGACTACATTCCAAGCTAGGCAGTTTATACATCTGTCGCTCGTTTCACGTTTATCACGGCGCTGTGTCTTCTAGCGTCGTGGGATAAGTTGCACGTAAACGTCACCTGATGTAGTATAAATCAGTAAACCACGCGAGGTGATAATTATTAACAATAAGACTTAATGAAATTCCAAACAGCTGTAATAAATTAATGTGACCTTGTTGGTAAGAGATAAAATATTAAATTATTTTTTGTGGAAAATTTTATTTAAAATAATTTTGTGCTATATTCCATATTTATTGTGCATAGCGTATAATACATCTGTCTCGCTTGGCCGTTTTATAATAAAAATTGTCATAATTATTGTAAATTCAAAATAGTATGTATATATGTATGTACAGTAGGAAATAAATGTCTATATCCTTCCACATCGCAAACGTGAAGTGTCAGGGAAGGTAGGCAGTCAGTTAAAATTTTGATTCCACCGTCGTGTGTCAACCGCACGAGTCCGCAAATTACTTCTGAATTTCTTCAGTCAGCGCACGCAGCAGAAACCTCGCCGGGAAACGAGAGAGAAGATCTCTCCGCGCCGTCTCTACGAGACAAACCTCGCATATTTTTCTTTTCGCAAGTCCATAATTTAACTATCGTTGGCCGAAGTCTGCCAAGTCATCACGTGCAGGACTAAAAATGTGCAGTCCCTCTAGCCAAGAAGGCCAGATTTATATTACCTGTCGTCATCCTCGTGAGTGAATTAGGAGATTAACGCTGATGATTTATGATAACGATCACTCGGTGAATAGCAAAATAATCAGAAACATATTTAAATAGATAAGCGGTAATTATTTGTATTTATTTCAGAACAGGAAAAATACCACGTTCATAATTTTTCAAAATATATAGTCACCTATAAATATTGTTAAAATTATATTAATATCATAACATTATTGTTAATATTGTACAAAAATACGCGAAAAAACAAAAAATATTTTAAAACGTTTGTAAAATCTCAACCACACGGAAATAATGTCCAAACTGACTTTAGTTATTATTTGCATCGATCAATAGTTCACTTTGAAAGTCAGCTTGCGCGTTCAACTAGAAAATGCTATACGCAGGCATTTACTTGATTTTGATGCGAGAGATGTTCGAAGCCCCGTTAGAAGCCTTAAAGTATAAGCGAGATAGATATAGTACCTGTTGGGTGTTCAGTTAAGAATTCGCTGTGCGTCGCAATACTTTGTGGGAAGTACCGCCACTGTCTAATATATGTATTTATTCAATATATATATATATATACACAAATATTCGTGACTTTGTATAACTTCTTTAATCAGCGCTCTTTTTCGTTTTATTTATATTCCTATCCTTTTCCTACTCAAGGATATTTTCCTATATTCAAGGATAGTTCACGTAAGTTAACTGCAGTGATTCTGTCCCCGGCGTCCATTAGTTTGCCCGTCCAACGCCACCGGAGGCAATAAAGGGTTGAGCGTACATATTTTTATGACCCGTGCGATACAAAACGCGCACGGGATTAACCCCTTGACAGCGGTACGGCGACCGGGAGGCAAGTGAACGCGATAAAACGACCAGCAAAATACTACTACTAAAAATGGTGGAAAACAGACTAACTAAAGAAATTATATAAAATAAACCAATGAACTAGCTGCTGACAAAATAAACTTTTCTGTATGCATTTTGTTATTTAATTATTTTGTTTTACATTACATGCTATTTGATATTACATTGATAAACAGTGTATAGACAATTAAATGAAAACTAATGACAATATATTTATACAATAAAATCACACGATTTAATATAAATTAATAATGCGTTTCTGTTTTTTAAATATGATCACTTTAACAATCAAAAATCAGTACAGCTTGGTCGTTTTGATACACCCATTGTTGCATAGATTTAACATTATAAAATAATATTTAATTTAAGTTACTAAAAAAATTTACAGTATCAAAAAAAAAATAAACAAAATGTGCTTAAGATTTTTAAAATTATAGAATTTATTATTAAAAAAAAATGTAAATTCATATTTTTTTTATTTTTTGTATTAATTTACGTTTTAAGTTATTATTATTTTTTTGACCATTCAATTATTTTTATTACATATAAATTAGTCTTTTTTACAAAAGTGTGTAGTATGATGTTGTATGTCTGTAGAATGCAGAGATGTTTCAGGTTTCGAAAAATATCCGACACCCCGACGTTTATTTGTTAAATTGTTTTTATGAACAATTTGATTGATCATGTTAATAGCGATAAAATATTGTGATCTAAATATTTAAAGAGCCATACCTAATTCCTAATAGTTTTCTGATAATCAGAATTAAATATATCAGCGGAAAAATAACAAAATAATATTTATTCTGAAAATTAATCATAACTGCGCCATGGCCACTAAATTGTTCATAAGTATGGTGCTCATTCGGATACGATCATGCTATCAAACTTTAATGATTCTGAAATGAATAATGTAAAATTCGCATTGTTTGGTCAACTGTACTTAGCGTTTAATTTGCGCATTTCGCTCGCAGGCCATTTTCCAACCTCAAACACCTGCAGTGGAAACTTTATTGCTTAATTTTGTTTGTTGCGCGTTGCATTGCTGAGTGCAATATTGTGTTTTTGCGTCTTTGCAAACACAACGAAAAATGCGATATAGACGGTATGCGAAATTTATAATTAATGTTACTGATCGCTTCATATTTCTAGCATTATAACATAATCTTCAACAGCTGATTGTTAGATAAGCTCTATAAGCTATCAGTCAACTTTAAAAGCAGGCATTGTTATACATTTAGGATATAACAGTTGAATTTGTTAGAGCGAAGCTCAAAAAAGCTCTTATTTGACTTTTTCGGGGTTCTAAATCATTCTCATCTAACTGTAAAAAAAGAATAATAATCTTAAAAAACACAATTAATGTATTTTGTTGAATCTTTACGTCATTATAGTTCAATTTTTTCGATTTTTGTATTCAGTCAATGATATAACGTCTAAAGTTTTGGCTGTGAGTCTGTGTGTGTGTTACATTGAGTTTTGATTAAGGCAAACTTTCTTGTGGAAAGTATAAATATATATTTTTTCTTTATAAACGATATCCAGTTGGAAATCAATGAGCGAAGCATGTTTTGTAGGTTCCATGATCGAGTAGGTCAGTACAGAGCATGTTTCACTTTCGCAATTTATTTTTACATTATTTTACTTGTATCTAAAACATTATTTGAGACTTAAATTAGTATAATACAATAATAAATAATTTAACTGATTAAATCTTATATCTTTTTTTCAAGATGTGGAAACAATGTTATTGAGTGTTGTGGTTGTATTAGTTCAAATAACTCAGCAGCTGAACAAGTAATGTTTATTTTTCAATTAAGTGCGATACTTTGCCTTTATCGCAGTAAGTTTATAACTCTACTAAAATAAACTATTGTAATATTTTAGATAATAAATTTTCTACTGAGCATCCTATCTAGATTTATTTATTTTTTTATCAGGTTCGCGGCTCACATATCGTGACATTCAGTATAGTATTTTAATATTATACGGTGGGAGTATTTTCATTTATGTTTTTACACAATTTATTTATAGTTAAATACAACATAGGATTCCTCTTAATATCCTGTGCCTTCGAAGCTATTTAATAAGACTTAAATATCTAAACCGATTTATGTACCTAATTTATTTTGTATTTTTTGCTACTTATTCAAAATTCTATAATTGAGATCGTGGTAGTCTAGTGGTTAAGGCGTTGGACTATTAACCCAAAGGTCGCGGGTTCGAATGGTCATACCATTTTTAACGCTTCATTAACACCATTTCCCCTGACTCTAGGATGGGCACATTTGGCCTAGTTGAGTAGGGCCCAAAATAATTCTATATGACCTAGGTCATGGTAATTATTCATTAAAAAAAAAATGTTTTTCTTTCCTGATTTTGTTAAAGTTAAATATGCATCACGTGCACATGTTCGTCCTGTAGGTTAATCAAGGAGTGCCCTGGACGCGTACGTGCGTCGTCCTAATATGTTATGCAAATCATAATTGATTTGCAATAATAAATCAAATTGCATGGCTTGTTCGACTCTCATGACAAAGGCGCCCGAAAGCAGAATTTTTTATTTTCACTGACGTTCGTACCGTCGAGCGTGTTATTTTCCGCGACAGTTCAAAGTGAACATTTTTGTTTTATTTTTGTAAGTAACAAGGTAGGTATTTGTTTTTGTTTGTTGATATTATCATGTCGTGCCTTTAATATATTAATTTATACTATATTTATTGATTATTATAATACTGGGAATAAATGAATTTAGATAGCGTATGTATTACTATATAATAATAAACTTATACTAGAAATTCGTATTATATGCGTATACGAACGTGCAATAGATAACATTATAAGATTAGCCGGTATCGCCAAAGAGGCACGCTCGCAATTAAAAAGCAGACCCGAACATCGCGTTGCCGACCTCCATAAAAGGGCCCGCGGATCTTAAATGATACGAAATTTCAAGCCCCGCAAGCGTGCCATTGGACAGATAAACCCAATGGGGTCGTGTCAAGGGTAGGTACTGGCTATGGCTCGTGGTCAGATCACAAACGATCGGTTCTACGTTCAGGGTTGTATTCTGAGACCTTCGTGCGTTACCGAATATCGTAATGCAGTAATATCATTTGCATAAAATTAATTATTTAATAATCACCCGCAGTTTCACATAATTTTTGAGTTTAAATACATACATTTGTAATCGTTAGATATTTGCCTACTTACTTCAATTATTTTTATTTCTTATTATTTTATTATTCTTTAATAAGAAATACACAAAAACAATGTTTAAATTATAAAGAGGCGGAGGTGGAGATATCTCAAACATTTAATTAGTTCTACAAAAAAGTAAGATTCAGTTTATATATGTAACGTAAAAATGACAACTTATTCCGATAGCATTATAACACATTAAAATAAGGCACTGATTGCATTAAAATCCATTCTTAGGATCTAGCTGAGATGTCTAACGGATGGTCACAAATGCATTCGCATTTCATAGTTAGTTAGTTCGTTAGTTTATAGTTTAAATTATTATCAATAATATGTTTAATTTATTTTTTAATACTGTAATATTACGTCAATTTACAATCTACGTACACATACAATCTGGGATTTATTCATTTTATTTTGTTCATTCGTACCTATTTAAAACAAAATAGGAATTTGTGGAAAAAAGATCCCCATAACTCATTTTTTGAAATTTACTACGATATTAAAATGAATTAAAGATAATATTATTCCTATAGATGAGGTTATATGTTTACCGCCCCTGAAATTCGATAGGTGTTGCGAGTGGGGCGGGGCGCACCGAGGGAAAGGAATCAGGAATTTGAAATTTCATGACGAGGTGTGAGATAATTATCAACGTGTGTTGTCGCCGGCGTTTTAACGGCCGCGGTGTCTCTCGACAGGCAAGGGCTGTTGACTTTTGCGATGAGCTCTCGTCCTTATATAAAAGGTGTTCAGAAACATTCTGAATGCTAGAACTTTATATATCTTGGGAAATAATTTCCTTAGCATAATGGAATTATAGGATGGAATATAAATTCGCCTAACGATTTTTCTGATAAACTAATATTATGCTAGTATAAATAAACTTTTTATGTACCTGTTATCTAGGTACGTTAATAACATACTTAATGATTATTAAAAGTGTTTTTCTTTAATATTATTCACATAAAAAATATTGTTTTTTTTATTATTTTTTAACCATATTGATAGTCAAACGTATAGAAAGAAATCCAAGGTGTTCAACGTATTCAAGAATTCCAACGTATCTCTACCATTTTAAACAATATTCTTAATATGGTCAATCGCAAATACCTCAGTATACTGACCTCCATATACCACTCTTGCTTCGTGTGTAGGATATATTACGAAAGAAATAATTTAATACGTAAAATCATCCCTCGCCAACAACAATAAATAATATATTTATTTTCATTATTACCTTAGTAATGATTGCCGTGAACTTTTAAGTCTACTGTGTACGCTATTACCGTGAATTGCGTTTCTCAACAGTAATTTAATAAACTTCTTTTAAATTATCGGCTTCGAAAATTTGGAACGACTTACCTTCACCTTCTCTTCATTGCTTCAGAAGCAAATCGTGCCCGGTCATCTTCAGGGTTAGGTGTCGACAATGGCTGCTCAAACTGCAAGGTACCAACATTAAAAATTTACTTCCCTAAAAACCTCTATACTGGCTATGGCTACGATACGAATCTAAAAATTGTACACAAGCGATATTTTTAAACAGAGCGTGTGAGTCAAAATACCTATCTTAGAATTAGGTGAAAAATGTATGCATTTATCCTCGGAAAGAAGGGCTATTGAGGACAGACTTTTTTTGGAAAAATGGTGTGTAGCAAAAGATTTGCACCTAATTTGCAATATTTAATTATTTTTATAACTTTTTTCAATAAATAAATACATTATTTTTCTTTCATATGGTTTGAAATCAACGATGTATGCGTATCGATACGGAATTTACCTTAAATAACGTAACATCGTTTAATGTGTAAATAAATAACTTATGTTTGTTAGTATTTCTAAATAGTTTACTTTACATAATATGTGTTGCTATGGAAACGTTTTGCCGTAAACGTATTGGGTGGGACACGAAAGTGTTTTCAAAAAGTCGGGTTATACATAAAACAAGACTTACCATGGTGAAAGAAGCGTTTTTTTCATGGAAAAGTATTGTTAGTAGCATTCAATTTGAAGTGTTTGAGTAAATGTTTGAATTTTGTAGTGTTTACTGCAACATCACACGTCTTTTGCTGGTCATCATTCCAAATAAGACCAAGACTTACCTTTATTAGGAGCTTTGTTCCTGAAAAGTAAAGCCTTTCAGCGGAATGTCCCCTTTATTCGCTCGCACGCGGCCGCTGCGATTTTTCGTCTATCTTTATTACACGAGCTTTAGTTTCAGCCCTTAATATTCTGCAGCCGCCTTTATCCGGGCAATACGCCCGCCTCGTAATGACCGACGTTTCAGTGAGCGGGGCGGCCCATAGTGCACCACTAGCCATAGATTTGCGTGCGTGTTCAATTTACTATATTCGGATTTGCGGTCACATCGCATTTTGCAAAAAAAGTTAACATATTTAAAAATATTTTTCATAATAACCTGTAGGACATGCTAAATTTAATAGCCAAGTAACGGGAGCTTTTATGTATCCGAAAATTTTAAAAATTCCGTATGCATAATGGTCAACTATCATAAAATCTGCGTTTGATATGAAATGAATTGATTGAAATGTTAATTTACTTAACTAAAGTAAAGTTTATTATCACTTAATTAATATATGTTATTAATAGGCAATTTGGCCGACTCTTCAGAATCAGTGGTGTGCCCTGAATTTGTGCAGTAGGCAAGCCCTATTGCCGGTGGTGGGAGCTCCCTTCGGTGGTTTTTGTTACAATGTAAATTATATAAGTTAAATAAAATATTTATAATATAAACAATGAAATATTATATTAAACCGCAAATATATTAAATTTTTGTCGTTAAAAATCTAGGTAAGCCAGGCTTTTAGGCTTCTGTGAAAGTACCGCCACTGTTCAGAATTATTGTCACTCAAAACTACTCAGTATGAGGTGTTCTGTACACTCACACATTTATATAAGGCAATGAATCTGCTTGGGTTACGATTAGCACTCAGCTTGTCAAACCAACACAATGCCAAACGGCATGATCATCCATCCAGCCGAAATTAAACCCCCTTTGAAGCCAACATACCTCTTCATGTTGGGTTCAATTCAATTTTTTCCTCGAATTATTCGTGATTAGAATACCCTAAAAAGATATATTTTTTAATCCCTTTCCCCAAACAAAGACGTCATTGTTTAAACGTATATTAAAGCTAATGAAAAAACCCGTCATCTGCGTATATCACTGGCAATAATACTAATAATAATATTTTTATTAAAAAGAAATTTCAATTCCAACGGATCAAAACTGTAAAAATAATACTAAAATTAGCATCGAGTCCGGTCGAACATTAGAATGTTAAATTATTTTTTATGACGATTGAATAACTGATTCTGTTTGTAGTGCATTCTTAATTATAATACGACAACAAACGACAAAACGACAAACGACAAAACGACAAACAGCGTATGCTTTTGTCTTAACGACAAAAGCATACGTTAGGAAGTATTGCAAATGTTATTCAGGACACGCGTGGTTTCCATCCCCTTGTTTACAATAAAAACACCAGACGCAATGGAATAAATTTCCCATAATCCTCGCAGAGTCTGCTAACGCAGGGATCTCTGGATGGAGCCGGGAAGTCGGGAAGTCGGGAGGGCAGACGGGCAATGATAGGTGCAGGCTTACCGCCGTCACAGACTCCGAATGGATATCGGCCGGATGGCGTTTTTTCTTCGTTTACGACTGCGTTAAGGCCCCGTTAAGGCGGAATGAAGAGCAATGTTTTCTGACGTTCCTCGCTGCAGCACGAGCAATGGACCTTTTTGCATTTGTTGGCAAATCGGCCATTACAGGGTTAGGAAAATGGAAGCAGTGATGCACGGATCTATAATCGTAAATCTGCTGAAAGTACAGTGAAGGCGTGTAAATTTATTTGATTAAGAAAAAGTCAGTACATTATTAGGGTTCAATACCCTAAAAGCAGTAAAATTCTACCGCTATCGCTAACCTGTATATCTATTTTTCAGTTTTAATTTAGAAAAAAAAAACTCTTTGATATTCGGTATAACCTAATATTTACGTGCTTTATATATGTATAAAAATTGTTTTTTTGGTTATTTATCGCGTCATGCGGAAACATTATTTAATGTAAATAAATTTTGAATAATACATTATTAAGGAGATGTTGGTGACAAATTTAATCTACCTAACCTTGCAGAAGTTTTACTTCCAACGCGCGTAATCCCACACACACTATCTTGATTCGTGCTTCATATCCTAAGCCGGATACCGGAATTGAAGGGTCCTAAATATCGCAAAATGTCTAAATAGTAAAGCGAAAATGAAACAATATTTTTTTTAAATTTAAGGTGGATACTCGTACCTAACCTTGGAATAACCTTAAGTGAGCCTCAGTGTACAGCGTCGCAGCTGACCTATGACCTGGACGCCATCGGGATGGATGAGCGTCTGAAATGGAAGGCAGTACGATTAATGTTTTTCCCATTTCTTTTAGAAATCTAATTTATCACGAAAATATATAAGATGGCAGTGCATACCAAGTATATTTTAATACTATTCAAAGTTGTATGTTTTAGTATTACGCTTATAGATGATAAATTACACCAAATAAAAAAAAAACTATGTAGGTAAGTATAGAAAAAGTCTAAATACCTTAATTTATTTTACCTCTAAATTCTCTTAAAAGTTATAGCTATTATTAACTTTAAAATAAAAATATAAGTTCGTCTATGTCATGATCATCGCTGAGGTAAAATTTAAAAAACTAATTCAAAGAAATTAGGAAAAAAATATATTAATTTTGTAATATTGTTATTTTTGTATCCAACATAAAGTCATCGTGCTTTTCATGAATATATTCAAACATTTTCTGTATATTTACGATGTATTTTAATTAAAACAATTATTTGGCTCCTACCCAAATCATTTTTGTTTTATTACAGTTTAAATAAGGTTATCAAAACATTATTTGTAAGAGATGACCTCATAATTTTTTAGTGACACTTTTCTTAAAGGGTTTTTAGACTTTTAAAATCAAATGCTTCAGCATATCACCATTTAATAAATGTCCAGAATTGAAATTAAAATAAAATTTCTACCAAGAATAAAACAATACAAAAGATAAATAGGCCTTTACTTCAATTAAATTACAATGTATTCAATTTTAAAATTTCATAGCTTTTAATACAGTGTATTATACACACTGTATTATATTAGATTGCTATATATTAGATAGCACTACCGCAGCAAAAAGTTGTAAAACTGTAAAAAACTTAAGGTTAGTGTAGTCTTTCTACGGTCTACAGTGCATCTGAGGATTTTTTCTTTCCTGCCAAGTTCATCTGTAAGTTATATTGTATCATTCTTTTTTGCTGTCTGTTCAGATCACCGTACATATCAGGATAAGTATATCATATCATACATACGTATCATAATAAATGTTTTCTCAATCAATACATCTCACAAAGCCAATGATAATTTATTCATAGAATCTCGACGCAACCATCACCCTCTGGCGTATTCTCTAAAATTGATCGGGCAGTGATTTCATATGAGGGAGGTATAGAGGGCTTTTGCTATAGCTGAATAGCTGACCATTAGTTTCTGGGACACTTGTAAGTATGTTACCAGTTACCAGTGTTATGATAACTGGTAACATACTTGCTCGGAGCCTAGTTCATGAACTGACAGAGGTACCTTATACAAAATTTACATTAGAACAGGTGTTCACACCTAGTTTCATTGTTGTATGCTATTTCACATATATATTTTGGATTGAATAAAAAAAACCCCCCTTCTCAACAAAACCTTATGTAATACCCCTAGTTTATGTAATACCCCTAGGACTAGAAAGAAATCTATAGCCGAGTGATGAAAATAAATTACAATTTTCTGCAAGTGTAAGAATTTTCATACACATAAGTATGAAGTACTTTTCACTGTATATTATTAGTGATAAAAATGTCAGCATATTAATATGCTATTCCCCTTCGTGTCCTGGAAGTCAGACTTTATGAGGCCCCTAAAATAGTTTTTGCTAGGGAAAAACGAACGCCCGTATCCCATTAATTACGAAAAGCCCCGAAGAGGCCAGGACCTTTGATATGAGGCTGTCCTTGACATATTTCTCTCTCCTCTACCGGCCGTTTTTGTACCGGCGCGTCGGAATTTTCCGAATTGTACAGACGGGAAAATAAACATGCATACAAGGGTACATTACCCATGTAGATGGAACACCAATAACTCCCATTAGGTAAAGATCCGACACCACTATCTATCTCAGTCTGCAGCTGCTCGTCCTTCGCCCGTCTCGCTCTCGCCCTACTGTCACTTCCGCATTTTGCATTGTTGAAATTCGCATTTTGTAAAAATTTATACTTACAAAAGATTGCTCTTCATTATCTTATACTGATATTAATAAATTATAATTTAAATATATAACTTATATTTGATGATTGTTTTTAATAGCGGCAAATCGCATGAAAAGATAAATTACACAATCTTTGATAATATTGAAAATTTTTGAATAATTTTTAAATTTTTTGATAAAGTACTGGATAGCATAATATTTATAAAGGTTCTAAAAGAGGTCCTGTACTTGAGAGCGCAGGATGTCGGTTTAAACCCAGCGCTGAGTTTTATAAAAGTGCATTTGTCCTCTTTAGTGTAAAATATTTATATATACACCGTTACCCAAGACCATTACTGATGGTAATTGTTAATGAAAAAATGGTTAATTGTTAATACAACTTCTAGTGTTATTTCAAACTATACCAAACTATATCAAAATTCATCATGGTTACCGAGAAAAAAATGTAAACTTTACGTAAAAACTGTAAAAAAATCATGTACGACTATACTGTGAGCGCTTAGCAGTCGCCGTACGTCGTAACGGTGTCAAGGCCATTATCGATCGGCGTAGCATTAAAATTTACGCGCTGTTCGAATTGACGTCATCTGTTAAAAAATATAATGTATTTGGGGAGGATTTTCTTTCGTATCTTTTTATAATAATTTTTTACTCATATTAGGTTACATAACACTTAAGTCTTCGGAAATGGTCTTAGGACAACCTGTATATAAAAAAAATTGCTATACAAACAATAAACAACCCTTAAGTACTGTAATTATGCATACCTTCGATTTGATATAAAAATAAGGGTAGTCTGAATTAAAGTCTTATTTACTACTGCAGGCCTGGATAGGTTGCTTGAAAATACCGCTGAAGCAGTTAGTCCAGAAAAGTGTATAGTATACCGAAATAGTTCGCCGCCTGTACGTCTCCGGGCGAGGCTAAGTGGAAAGGTAACGGACTCTGGCTTGCCCGCACCAATTTGCGGTCGGCCAGAAATGTCACAACAAATTAGATCGACCCTGCTGACCGCTCCGCCCGCCCGCCCTAACCCGCCGCGCCCTGACCGGATCCTATCGATAAAAATCCCGGGAGGCGTACGAAGAAAAACAAGACCGTGCGTATTGCTATATTATTATGCTTTAAAAGTTATTTACTCGACATATTTATCAATATTTATGGATGTTTCTATTTACTAATACGATCAACTTATCAACTATACACCGAATCCGACGCAAAGAGACTAGATTTATCACTAGTATTTGCTTAGAAATAACACACGGAATACCTCAAGGCAATCGAAATACATTTATTTATTTATTAAAATATCCAATATAAATTAATATTATTAAATGTGTATTACTTTGTAACATTTTATTCTAGAGAATATTTATTTCCTAGAGAATAAAAGTCAGTTTGTGTGGTAATCCTAATGTAACACCTCACTAGGTAAATGCCTGTGTCGATGCCTGTACCTATTTGAAATATATAAGTAAGGGTATATAAGAGCGCGAGGTCGATATTAGATATCTGACATATAGTTTTTTTAATAAAAATAAATACTTTTAATATATATACAGGTTGTCCCAAGACCAATCCCACAAACTTTAGGGGGTGTTTAAGTTCCCTATTAAGAGGAAGAAATAATGGAAAAATTTTCATCACCAAATTTATTATTTTTGTAATAAAATTGGTGTAAATCGATCATATCAATCGATAATGCCAATCAATAATATCAATAATATTGATATATTATCTGTCGACCAATAGCATCCCTCTTACAACCCCAGAGAAGGGGAAAGGAGTTACCCCTTCTTCTTAGACCGACCTCTGTTCGACCAGTGGCATCTGAGAGCAATCATTTAGCACCGCCCTAATAGGACATTTCGAACAACGCGGCAGGTTAACTTCGATCTTGACTGACCGCGGCCTAGTGACCCAGTGACGTAGTTATCCGAGGGAGGAGCCATTGAAAATATCTGTTTTACTTGATTCAGAATAGAAATTTCAACATTTTTTTTCTTGAATACCATAATGAATTTTGATATAGTTTCTTAACAAATAACCCTAGGACTCGTAGGACCTATTAGCTGTTTCTTTATTGGGATTGACCTTGGGGCATCCTGAATAAACACACACAAATATATATATAAACACATACATACCACATACCGATGTGTGTTGTTAATACATGTGTGTGTGTGTGTGTGCTAAAATACGAACATTATTAAAGGTGTGGAAGTGTGGCAGCCCAGCTTTAGCCGCAGCAGAAGCAAGGACATCAGCATCATCAAGGTCAGTGATTTTGTACTATTTGCTAATCCTCTGTGTCGAATTCCATCCGATGGCCTCTGCTGTCAGATTTCTGAAACCCGACTTGCCGCCAATAATCAAAAGTATTAAACGTTGGCCTTCCGCCAACTCAAGCTCCTTCGAGAGAAACGTCTGACTCGCAGTCAGACCCAGAACCCAGGCCCACGTGCCTACAGCCACTCTGTATGCTATCTTTTCTATGTGACTTGTTGGCAAGTTGTCAACTTGAGTGAGCGAGATGGCTGGCATCCTGTTCATCGGCCGTTGCTGTTGTGTGAGCTGGAAAGAAGAGGGCTTGCTGTGTGTTCTTGCCGGTTGTGTAATGTAATTTAAAAAGTCTGTGTGATCGAATAAAATAGTTGTGGAATCTAAAACAAGATTTTATTTCGCCCAAACTGACACCACACTTACAAGTAATAATTATAAAAATAAAATAAATAAAAGTAAAAATGACCTTACTATATTTTTTGTAGGAATCTCATTATTTTAAGGAAATTAAGTAGATATGATCATTCTGTATACTTAACATGTAGAGTATGGATTTACTTAATATTCATTATTTATTATTTAGTATATAGGCTTTTTATTATATCTTTTAACGCGTATTCTTTCTTTCATAATTATGTAACGCTGTAAGTTTATTTATTTATATTATTTAATCTTAATTCAGGATGTTTAGAGTAATATATTATAAAACTAAGAACAAACAAATCTATGAATAAATAAATAATTAAAAATAAATAAATAGATTGTCTTATGCATTGACATTTTTTTTAAGCTAACTAACATCTTCCCCTCCCTGTCTCCATTTGTCCCGCGGCAAATATTTGCTTTTCATTAAATTATGACGACCAGTTCTAGAATATACGAGTACTTTGGTCCGTTTGATTTGTATAATGTACGTTCAGTTAGACTACCCAGTTTAAAAAAATATATATTTGTTGTACAATGCGATGCCGACCATACTTTAACTGTCGGAACTCCATGACTGGCAACTCAGCAACAGATGAACCAATTCCAGACTACAAGGAAGACATACTGTATAGTTTTCTTTCCGCAAAAAAGGATTTTTGGCAGTGGATCTACAAAACAGATAGAAATTAATTAAAATTGAAAAAATGACGGTCGGAATGGAGTTTATTCTTAACGGTTCACGCAAATTTATTTTTTACCTTTTAAAGATAAATTTTAAAATAGAATATATTTTGATTATAACTATATTATCAATTATTTATTTTGGAAAGTATTGGGTTGGGAACATGTTGAAATTCTTGTATTCAGTAAAAACTATGTAGGTATAAGTTATACACACATATTAGCATCGGATTTTATCCCTAGTTGGTAGCCGGAGTCTGGAAGGTGTTATTTGGGTATTCGGGACCTTATTTTTAGGAACTTCGGGTGGCTTTCATGGCATTTAGTGCCTCATAGCTCGACGCGTTTTAGACAGAATGAATAGCTCTTTCTCGCGAACTATTTTTATGCACTACTCACATTATTAGGGGATTAACGTGATAACAGATCGTTTTCGAATGTTTTAGGAGTCATATGGAAGCCGTCAATTAAACTTCTCATAAATCCAGAGATACTGCTTCTTCAAAGAGTAGCCAATTTACTGTTACCGTTACTGTTATTGTAATAACAGTAACCGTAATAGTATTATTACCAATACAGTAACAGTAATAGTCAAATAGGAGTATACAGTAACATTAATTCAAAGACGTTTTTTTTTATGTCAATAAACACAAGTTAAACAAATATTAATTTTACGGATTATTATACATCATTTGTAAAATAATAATTTCCGATGTTTTCGATATGACCGCACATTTCATCTTCAAGAGAGAACTCGACAAATCCGTCCGTTACGTTCTAAGCAAACGAGGAACCGAATGGAAATGACTATATTACGATACGACAAATACGTCAATAGACTAGTTGTGTGCTCATCTCGGAACCTCGCAATAGTTGCTTTTATACACGGGATATAATAATTCGTCAATCACATATTTTTAAAATTTCATAATTTTCGTAAAATATTCTTTAATAAAAAAAAATCCTTCCTGATTCCTTTTAAAATATTCGTTAGCCATATAGTTCAGGAATATATTTAATCTTATCTACAATACATGATTTAGTATTAGAAGACTGAAAAAGTGATTATTGCGATATAGTGTACAAAGTATAGTATATAAGTTATACCCCTACACAAATAGATCGTGATCAAAGCAAGAATTGGAAGTCCTTATTTAAATGTGAACCGACTAACCTAATCTAATAATACTTACGCCTGCGTGAATATCTAATACTCGACGGAAATTACAAACCAAACAGCTTTATGCGAAAACTTGCTCCGTGTCTCCTAACTCATCGGCGGACAGTTTGAGGAGCGCTTTCGGCGAAGAGAGCTAATTAATTGGTCGCTCCGCGGCGAGTTCAACGCTTACGGTTTGATTGATAAACGGCACGACTGTACTTATGTTTAATACGCGGTTCGATCGGCACCCGTTCGGACGGAAACGCAAACAAGGGCTGTCAAAAAATAAAAATACAATTCCACAGAATACAAAGCCATTCCATACAAAATGTACGAGAAAATGATTTTCTTTATAATTTTTTTTGTAAGTTTCCAAATGTTTTAATTTTTCTGTTATTCGGGACGGATACAAATCCAATAAATCAAAGATCTTAAAAATGGGTCCAGCTGTTCTTGAGTTGTTAACGGTGTAAGTAAGCCGACTTTGTTTTTTATATATATATATATATATATATATATATATATATATATATATATATATATATATATATAGTAAAATAGTAAAATGTATTGTTTAAATACCGTTAATTAGATGATTTCTATGTTAAAATAGGTAAACACCTTTAGTTTAACATATATAAAAGTTTGACAGTACTGACATTTGGAAAATACGAATGCTTTTTAATATTTTAAGGATTGAAATTTTTTGCAAATAAAATATATAGCCAGAATGTTCAAAGAAAAATTAATACCGAAAGCACAGATAGTTGCATCGCTTGAGGTAATGCACGCTGGTTTAAATACAGGCCTGTATTTTATGAAAGTCTTTCACTCTCACCTACCTATCTGTGCGATATGCAATACGGTCAAACTTTCATTAAAGTAGTGAATAAATGATTTAAAAATTAAACAATAATTATGAAAAAAAGTGTGAAAATGTAACGAATATGACGTATAATGAATGAGAAGTGAATGGTTTAATGGATATTTACAAGAATAACTTACGTTCAACGTAGTTTATCTGAAAATGAATCGTCATGGTTAAAAATAAAAAGAAAAGTGTAAAATATATGCACATTACGTGCAAATCGTTAAGATATAGTAAAATAGTAAAATGTATTGTTTAAATACCGTTAATTAGATGATTTCTATGTTAAAATAGGTAAACACCTTTAGTTTAACATATAAAAAACTAAAGGTGTTTACCTATTTTAACATAGAAATCATCTAATTAACGGTATTTAAACAATACATTTTACTATTTTACTATATCTTAACGATTTGCACGTAATGTGCATATATTTTACACTTTTCTTTTTATTTTTAACCATGACGATTCATTTTCAGATAAACTACGTTGAACGTAAGTTATTCTTGTAAATATCCATTAAACCATTCACTTCTCATTCATTATACGTCATATTCGTTACATTTTCACACTTTTTTTCATAATTATTGTTTAATTTTTAAATCATTTATTCACTACTTTAATGAAAGTTTGACCGTATTGCATATCGCACAGATAGGTAGGTGAGAGTGAAAGACTTTCATAAAATACAGGCCTGTATTTAAACCAGCGTGCATTACCTCAAGCGATGCAACTATCTGTGCTTTCGGTATTAATTTTTCTTTGAACATTCTGGCTATATATTTTATTTGCAAAAAATTTCAATCCTTAAAATATTAAAAAGCATTCGTATTTTCCAAATGTCAGTACTGTCAAACTTTTATATATGTTAAACTAAAGGTGTTTACCTATTTTAACATAGAAATCATCTAATTAACGGTATATATATATATATATATATATATATATATTGGAGTCATTGGAGTTCGTCTATCTTCTACTTTGATGCGGTGAAATCTACCTCCGCCTTCCTGCGTGCCGAAAGAGTTTTTTTAAAGGAATTGCTATGGCCTAGGATATATATAAATATTTAGGCTTTACTCAAATAAGCCAAGTTTTGCTTGTAATAGAGTTAGAAGAGATGAGATGAGTGGTAATGAAGCGTTAAAAATGGTATGAATATGTGCGAATTCGAACCCGTGAATAGTCAACTACCACGATCACTTCATAAATTAATAATATATACCATTTCCAACCCATAAACAACTCGGCTAATTGGTGCTGCGATTTCAAATATTATTTATGAAGACTCTATATCAAAATTCATCGTGGTTTAAAACCAGAATTTATAAACTTATAATATTATACGGTTCATGTAACAGGTACGACAGATGGTCGACATGTCATAAACGGCTGTGTCCGGTCGCGGCGAGACAACAATTAACAGTTATAGAGACTCTATTTCTTCATGCACTGAGTGGTGTCGATACCACTTCAGCCATGTTTGGAAAGGGAAAATTGCAAGTGATTCAATTATTCAACCGATCTGACTATTTTCATGATGTTTCAAATAATTTTCAGCAACCCAAACTTAACTAGTGACTCAATTGAAAAATCAAATGAATACAAAAAAGTGGGGGGGAGGGGGGGTTGAAAGTATCTAATTTAGACCTGTCTCCCATTTACCTATCTCAAGAAACTGCTCTAGGAAGGATACTAATTTTGATCACATGCGGTTGTTCTAAAGGCTTTGGAAGAAAGTGCAAATATGTTGAAACAGACTTAATGAGTAGGTATATAGTAATTGTGTAATTCTGAAACATGACAGAAGAGAATGTAGATGAACTTTTAAAAATACGTTATACTTTTTTTTAATTTAATTTTAATTTATTTTTTAACTTTATTAAACATACATTACCGTTTTTGCACCAACATTTTACTTTATATGTATCGATTAATTTTGCATTATCTATTATTACCTACTTTAAATAATACGTAGCAACGCTTTTAAACCGAAAAAGTGGACTACCGCTTTCCACTTCTTTTCCATCTTGACTCGTATCTGAAAAATGGTTTTTATATATTTTTTATGTAATTTTTTTTTTTTATATAAAATTTTGCTGGGAATACTTTTCATCATACATGTTGTCTTCGAAAACTTTGCGGTTTTGTTTAAAAATGAAAAAAAAACATAAAAACTACCGTTTGGTGAGTGGAGGGGTGTAAGTTCCCCGCCAGGGATGGAACTTTTTTGTTTTCCAATACTAGTTTCCAAATGAGTGTAATTCCAAAGTTGCAAAACTTTATAAATTATTTCCTTTATTTTAACTTATTTCAATTTACTAGCGGTGTTTCGTTGTGTGTTCCGGTCCAGACCGTAGCTTTATGCAAGCCTGAAATGAAACGCCAATATTTGATTTAAAACATGAATAATTATTCAATAGAGGAGTAGAGGTGTAGCATACATACTCGGAATACCATTTATAATTCTGTAGGTATAAAAAAGATTTATTATTATGTCAATTAACTAAAGTAAAAGTCATTTATGATTCGTTCATTATCCATAAAAAATATTGAGTTAAAATGACGACTCTCAATAATTGAGAGTCGTATTTTGTTAGGTAAATATAATTAGAAATTTGTGTGGTATGCCATAATATATGCACCATTCAGAATTCAAATTATTGAAAATAAAGTAGTGTCATTTAATGTCACTTAGAATAATCGCAAATGTAAATATATTTTTAAAACTTAAGGGGGCGAGGCCTTATAAAAAAAAAACGAAAAAAAGCATGCGAATTCCGACGCTGCGCGGATCGATAATGTAACCTTCATCTTTAGCGGTGTACGACAGCTAAGCTGAGCGCTCACACAAAGACAATACGTAAAGATTTTTTGCTCGGAAACCATGATGAATTTTTATACACTGTCACTACTAATACTACTAGAAAGCGCAGGAATAATTAGTTGGATTTTTTATCGGGATTTTTTTCATAGGAATAGTCAAAATGAATTCTAGTAACTCAGTTTTTTTAGTGGACAAATATAAATAATGTTTAAATTTCTTCCGAAAGCACTACATAAAAGTGAAAACTCAATTGCAAAAAATATAATAATTAGATAAATACATTATTATTAAATCAAATATTCTGTTTATGATTCGACGTTTTTTTTGTTTTGTCATAATTTAATAAATTTTATGAATTATCAATCGATATCATCGTATCTTTACAAACTATGAACAGTCGTCATTTTCAAAACGCTTACAATATGAAGCGTTGCACGTAGCACTTGCGATACTAGAAACTTGCCAACTTCGGCAAAATTATCGTGGCAACTATGGCAGTCTAAGCTTTTCAGGCGCCACGTATAATCCATAAGAACAAACTGCCGCAATTTGTGGACTTGCATTTAATTTACAGCCGAGAAACAAACCGCTGTACAAAGTGTCGCTTTACGACGTCACGTCCGATATTACTCCGCTACTAACTGCTAGATGGCGCCACTTAACGTTTTGCTTTTAGTCAGTGTAGGGCTGCCATCTTACGGAATATTAAATTAATCTACTACACACTAACGTAGATAAGATAATAAGATGCTTTAGAAATTATAAACGAAATTATACAATTTACATTTTACAGAATATTACATGGAATTTTATTACAAAAGTTGATTTCTTGTCCATAAAACACATACCGCATGTACTTGAGATAGAATTTGTAGAGTCAGATGCCTATTAACTATATAAAGTACATAAGTTAATACCATGTTAAGTAAAAATAAATTTTTTTAATTGTTACGAAATTTTACAAATTAAGCCATACGCAATTTATAACCCAAAGTTTGATATTATTTTTTTAACACACTAATATTATGCATTGACGGTTCAGGTAGGTAGGTATCTATAAAATACATTTAATTTACATTATTAATAAAGGTGCAAATGTATCGATTGATAATGTGGGAATAAATTTTATTAAAAAGTGTTATCATGTGTGATTTGCTGATATTAATAAACAATCATCAAATCTGATATATATGTATATATACTAAAATGTATTTCTAAAGTAAGATGTATTTTTTATATATGTATAGCGGTAAAATAGATTTCTTAAAAATCGTAATTGATAAATTATTATTTTAAAAAACTTTCGCAGTGAGATAAATTTATAAAGCCAGTATAAGCAATAGAAAAGAGAAAATTAATACTGAGACGTACCAAATAACTGCAAAGTTTAGGTGTTTTTTTGCGGTTATTGTTTTTTGGAGATGGTCTTTTATTTAATTTTGTTAGAGATAAAATTAGTTTTATCAATTCAAATAATGTATAACAAATAGCATCAACAATTTAAAAATATTGATAAAGCTGTCTGTAAATTTGTATATTAATATGGTGTCCACCTATGTAACTAGGTAGAATTTTGGATAATATAAGCCTGCGGCACACTCAATATTATTTAATCATTATATTGGAAGGAATAGTTATGATACATATATATAATAATTCCATTAAAAATAAATGCATAAAACAAATCGGTATCTTGCGGCCATATAACTTGATGATGTGAGATTTTATAATTATAACTAGTATTTTCGGTTATATTTTGTTAGGTCTTTTATGTAGTATTTTAAAATAAAGTTTAAAAATATATACTTATATATATATATATATATTGATTAATCGCTGTTAAGTTTTAGTCGATTTATATGCATATAACTGGGCCAAATAATTGGAGCTAAAATGTTTTCATTTGGTCAAAATAACAAATAAAATAATGTCAACAAAAATTAAAAATTACAATAAAATAAAAAATCGTCTGAAAACCGAGTGTAATAAAATTCAATACTGACAAACATTATGTGTTAAAATCTTCTTCTTAAATGTGTTCTTATGATAAAAATCTGGCAAACAATATTAAAGGTATAGTCTGTAAAAATCGTACATAAAATGAATGTTAGCGATAGAAAAGAAAAAAAAACGCATCTTTTTCAGTCATTACCTTTCACTTTTACTGACATCAGGTTATCTTAAATTTACACCACGAATAAAAAGAAAGACTTGGTTTACACCCGAAAAAGATTTGGTAAACTTAATAGTTACTTATTAACCATCGTTATTGTAATCAAATAATTTCATTTTCGTTCTCATTACGTCAGGAGGTTCTGGAATAATGAAAATTTTAATATTGAATAGCGATAAATACAAAGTGATCATTATTGACACGCGTGTTTAAAACAGTGTACCGTGTAAAAATTTTAAAAAAATAGGTACATCACATTTATTAACAATTATTTAAAAAAAGATTTTTTTTTCGTCAACTGTCCCGAATTCATTCATTGGCACATTCAACGGAATCTTCAGTAATAAGTTTAGATATACTATACAAAAAAAAACCACATAGCCCGATTTAAAAATACCATATATGGTATAGGGGCTACTTTGCAATGGTTTAGTTAAACCTAAATTCTTTTTTATGCCCTCTTATGAAACTTTATTAAGTACTAAAAAGTTTATAGGAAAAAATAATATTATAGTAGTTATAGAATTATTTTGTCATTGTTTTACATAACGTATCCATTCATCTTTTCGGGTTTATAATTACTATGTCAAATAAATAAATAATATACTACATAGTTAAATTAACCAGGCAGAAGGATATTATATAAATAGCCAGTTTGATGTGGTCTATATTTGAAAATTACAAAGGGGGTAGATGGGTAACCATAGATAAATATGTCTTACAAATTAAATCAGCACGCATGCGGACTTACCACGTTCTCGTCTCACTTCAAATTTCCTTTGAGAATTAAAACACGAGGAAGCGACAAAACCAGATTCTTACACGTGAGCCGCGCAGAAGTCTACCTATACGAGTATAGCAACATTAGTCATTCCCGCGGCGAATCCGCAAATGAAACCAGACTGGAGAATCTACGAATTAAATTAACTCCGCGCAGCGAATACAAATAAAATTCACATGCGAGCGAAATGCTCTTGGTGTTGATATGTGCTCACCTGACAGGTAACTTTTCGAATACCGTTGATTACTTTCCGCCGTAATTAGGAAAGCTTTTTGGAAATCCATTGCTATGAGTTTAATTTCCTAAACAAATTAATTTTAATAATTTCAAGTAGAAAACGAGCTACGCCCTTGTGCCACTATACTAGAGGGGCAGTGGTAAACATACAAGCGTTACTCGCACTTTCGGTTAAAATTACAATTCACCTGGTAGATAGTAACGTTTATTTTTTATAATAATTTTATTAAATTATATTTTTTTTTTACTTAAATATTACCATCGGAAGAAAGTATGTATATTTTTTTTTGGCAAGATTGGACTATTGGATGTGGTTTAAAAATCGATTACAGGATTTGACGCATAAAACAACTCGATGCGTAGTAAAACAAGAAAGGCTACGACACCCTGTAGATATCATCGACTCTTACAAAATGTTAGTAGGAGTAAATTATTTACAAAGAACCTGAACAGCACCTTCGCCCTAGACTACTCACGACTGATGGGTTGCTTTATTTCCATCTCCACTTATGCCTTCGGTACTTTTAGCCCATTCCATGTGCGTTTTGGATGGTCATAGACGCGACAGTGTTTTTTTTTAAGGTTTACATACATTTTTAATAGGCTAAAAGAGCCGTAGGCACATATGAAGATAGGAAATGAAGCAACCCATCACAAGTTGGTACCACAGGCATGAGTAGTTTGGGTGGGAAATGCCTTTAATGATACTTCTAGGGCCCAGATGTAAGACGTCGGAAAATCGAAAACAGGTAGAGGTTTTTAGTAACGGATGTTTTAGGCCCGGGGCAGAAGTGAGTCAGAACGTCTATATTCATTATTAGCGCCGTCAACCCCTCCAGTAACCTAACTTTTGACATGTCGTTATCCCCTAAGCCTTGGGCGTAATGTGCAAGTTTTAAGTTTGGGAGTAGCATGCTCCCCCTGCCCGATTTCTGCCGCGTTTTGCCAAAATCTTGTTCAACGTATGCATAGACTGCGCGACTAAACGAAGATAAGAAAAAAACCGTAGTTGAAAAAAATTATAAAAAAGCATACCTCAAATACATAACCTAAAACCAAAAAATCGTAATCACATGGCCTGACATCGTCATGGAAACATTTGAATGAAAATCTTACTAACCTTAGACTAGACATAACCTTATGAAACTTATGTGGGACCGTTCTTAAAAAATCTCTGTCATGTGCATATTCGAAATCATTTAAGCAAGCCAACACACACTATACATAAAAATATCGATAATATAATTACCGTAGATTGTCATCTTTTGTTGATTAAAATATTTAACATATTATTTTTTATCGCTGTCGATTAATTATTAAAAGACCTACTGATACAATTCCCAGTGTATATATTTATAAAGATCTCCGAAACATTATAAACTGACATAAATACAAAAGTGTCAACTTATGTATTAAAAAATTATGCACTGTCAATTTTTGCTATGGTATGGTATTCAGGATGGGGAGATTGCCCGAAAAAATATTGGAGTTCGTGTCCAAATCAAACGTTATAAAAGTTACAAACTATTTTGATTTTTTTTTCAAATGACATTAACCAACTATATAACAATGTAAATAATTCTTTATTACTATCCATAAATATATTTATTTATTTATTCATATTTTTTACTTATTTATTTTATAGGTATATAAATATATTCAATTTATCTTACCTAAATAAAATAAGAATGGCGATGAGACCCTGTAGCTATCATATAATATCAACTACAGGTTTAGTGGTATTAAACTACTTAACCTGACATTTTGCAGCTAGGCTCTACAGGCGTTATTAATGGCATCTTTCCCCAGACTTCTCGCGCCTGTGGTACCAACTTGTGATGGGTTGCTTCATTTCCTATGTCCATTTGTGCATGCGTTACTTTTAGCCCACTCGATGAGCATTTGTGGATGGCCATAGAGGTGACAGTGTTTTTTTTATGTCTGAGTAGATTAAAATAAAAAACATTCAATGGCATCATGACATTCTTTCAATTAATTCATCATGAATTTTAACAATATTTTTGGCTTGTAATAAAAATACACGGATATACTATTTCATATTTATAATAAATAAAATGTGGCACAGAACATTATTTTACCTTTTACTATTTGCGCATGTGCGCAAATAGTAAAACAGTAAATAGTAATAGTAACGCATGTGCGTTGAGTTTATATTAATTTTAACTGGCTAATAATACTACGTCCTCATGTCTCCAACAGCCTAGATATCATATTTTCGAAATTCGAATATGATATTTGGGGATTTTTATCAAACGGTCAATGTTTAATTTATAAGTACCAAAAATGTATTGACTTAATGTTAATATATTGTAACGACGTTGGCAGCCCAGCGAAACGATCAGGAATGTTCTATACTTTCGAATATTGAAAAGAGTACAGTTTCTGAAGGAATTATTGGATTGGCTGTCAAATTGATAGAAAACAAATCAGAGGAGGAAAGTTATGGAAAATTAAATTATTAGGTAGGCGCGTTGTCGATCTGGTTTATTAGTTATTGTAAATACTTGAAAATCAGAATAGAAAAGTTCTTGACTTTCAACGTGTTGTGACTAGTTTTCCGTACCTCGTGAATATAATATACCGGCACTCAATTCGGGTACCTCTGCCAGGCGGCGAAAGAAAGTGGTGTGGTGTTTGAGTGCAGGCTGAGCGTTGTAGGAACGCAATAAAGGAGAGAGGAGATTTGCGGGAGTAGTTGTTGCTATATCTATATTATCCGACTAGCCTTCGAAAAAAAAATGAATTGCTATGACAAATTAACTATGAAAGGTCTATTAAATATTATGTGTATGATAAGAAACCATTTATAAATATTTACTTGGACACAACAGTTTGAATAATTTACCTAAATTTTATATCTTGCCTCGTTATTATTATAATACTTTTCTCTTTAAATATTTTTCAACCTACAACTTATAATAAGTAATAAAATGCAACTACATATAAACAATAATGGCCATATTTACAATACACTTAATATTGTGTTTTATTTACCATAAAATACTCATCTTTATTTACACTAATGTTACCAAACTAGCCATCAGCGTTTATTGACATTTTGTCCACCGTTTTCACTTTTGAAATTTATCGCAATTCTACACTTATTTTATACACTTTTTTAGTTTATTACCTTAGTGGTATGATTAATCCCACTTAACATTTTGTTGTACATATTGCTCGATATATTGCTGAGTTTGTCAGACATTTGTGAATAATCGCCCAGCCCGTCCACTAGACTACAACAGAGCCTTTGCGCGTGCTCGTGCGTTGATTGTTGTGCCCAATATTGGCTCGGGAGCCAAAAAATATTCTCATTTGTAACATTATGATAATTACGCGAATATCAAAACAATCACAATGAATATATCTGCCTGAGGCCCAATTTTCGAATTAACATTATATTTAGGAAAATACGTTTATTATTTTATTTCTAAAAATTACATTTTCATTTTTAATTTTGAATATACATTTAAATATTTAGTTACGGTAATTACTTCTCCCCCCTTCCCTCTGTCCCCCATTTTAGCTACTATACCATACATTCTTTTATAAGAAGCTACTATCCTCGGGCCGTCTGTTTGTTCTTTCGTCCGTTGCATCTTTCAAATGAGGAAGAGTTTAATTTTGGTGAGTAGATTGATGCCCTTGAAAAACAACCATAGCAGTTTACAAAGGACCATCGGAGGCTGGTCCGGTTGTATAGATATAGTCTGAAAAGATGCTGTTAATGACGCCTGTAAGTTTAGGTTTAGGTTTTGGGTAAATAATTTACTACTACTAAACAATATAGAAGCAGTTGATATTACATAATAGTTACAAGGTGTCATAGACTACTTGTTTTGTTTTATCTCCTACTCCCCTCCACCTATATCCCTCAAGATAGCTGTAGGGTTGTGATCACGTTACCATTGTTTCGTAATAATGGGGACAGACTGCTGATAGAGTGCTTAATTTTACCTCTAAATTTATTATATTTACGTGGAATCACGAAGTGTGTATTAAATCTACATTATTTTCAAACAAGTACTGAAGAATAATTTTATTAGCTTTTAGCATAAATAAATCTGCTGTTTAACATATTTATTATCTGACGTCACTCGTTATATTATTATGTAAGCTCATTATTTTTTTTTATACATGTGATAATTATTATCATTTTTTTTTCTTTGTTTCACATATTCATTATAATTTGCAAATTATTTTAAATTTTTATTGCGTAAAATATAATCACAATGTTTGTTTTTTTCCGTATGTTGGTATGTTTGCGGATATGAGACGACGCTTTCTTGTCTTCCATCCCGACGTCTCAGATATTAAACGAATTTCTAGATCGACTGATTATTAAATTACAATGATTGTATAAACGCTTCACAACCACTGCATTGTCGCACAGTTGAGTCGCTTCTAACGAAGTTTCGGAGACATCTGTGTTTATTCCCAGCTGCAAACGGGGCTTTTACAGCCAGCTACCTATTCCGAAGCGACGCTCATCCCGTCCCACCGGAGGCAGTTAGGGCGGGATAAGCGACTTCTAGACCGCGAGCGGCGTACTTAAAATTTGATGTAGTGGGCTTTTCCAATAGTCGAACTCTTTCATTCATTCATTTAATTAGATTGATTCAATTGATAGTGACTGATTAATTAATCCGGAGGGAAATAAGGAAATGTGTCCAAAATATGATTTTATGATTATTGATCGTTTGTGTGTTGATCGCAAATCGTTTTTTTCGTATTGGTAGTAATAACCATCCTTCCGAAATAAAAGCTAGATTGTGAAAACGGAACATTGGGTTAAATTATTTTCTTTCCAGAACAATTCGCCAGTGGAATGCTTTTAATAAGTTAGATTTGACCCTTTCCCGTGTTTCAAGACTATTTCCTTACCTACTAAACTCATCAGTATCACCGTAGCTAACTTTTAAATATTCTAATTAATTAATAGTCAATACTATTTTTATGTCTTTATGGTGTTAAAAATATCAACTTACATAAAAAAAATAATAATATAGGATGATGTTTTTAGAGGCGTGGTTGTCAAGAAGAGATAAAACGCATATAATTTGACGTTATGGCTAAGAATTTAGTTTTATTATAAAGATAAGGGTTTGCCATTATGTTTTAAAAATGATTTCGGGTAAGTGGCCGCCGCGGCTGACTCGAACAAATTCCAGCCGAGAGGCCCAATTTTCAACCACTTTTTGCAGCAAGTTTTTGCGAAAAATAGTCCAGCGGTGTTAAATCGCACGATCTTGGAGTCCACGCCACAGGCCCACGATGCGATTTAATTTGCACTATTTGCAAACGTTGTTCAGGAGTAAGTCTATTCATTATGAAATGGCAAACCAAACTGAGCATAAATCAAGTGACAGCTGTCAAAAACACCATCTACGAAAAAAGTAGTGCCATAAATAAAATATATATTTATTTAAAATATATTATTTATATTTAACGGTTACACTTTGGTTGCATTCGTTTGTGTAAGTGTGTGTATATTTGTATTTACAATTAATTTTTATTATTTTTCCCAGCGTTATTAAATATCCTTTCTTAGAATAGTTACTCTTACCTAGTTAAAAAGGCAATGGACCTTATCAAATCGGCCAACACGATTGGAACTTAGGTACTCCATTTTCTAATTCTTTTACAATTTACTACTTCTAATTTATTATTTGTATTTTAGTCTAACATTGACTTTAATTAAGAGTGAACGTTATGTTTTAATATGTTATTAATATGTTAATGTTATAATATTTTTTCAATTTTAAAACTTGAGGTCTTTTCTTTTAAAAAATGAATAGTATCAGTGAAAAGTAATTAAAAAGAGATCGTATTGATTTACTAATCAATTAATTTAATCATTTTCTCTCCCTTGTATAGTACAGGAGCTATAATAATTTTCGGGCTGCTCCGTTCGCGTCGGTAAACGTCGCAGCGGACGCGTAGGAAGGAGAGTTGAGTTCCCACTGTGCAAGGCAATGTTGCAAAACAAGGAAACCCAATTTGAAAGTTATCCTTTGACTGGTCGTGTTAGCGCCTAATCCAATACATTGTCGACAGCCGAGTTCCGCGAACTGCGAGAAAACTTCCTCGAATGAGTCGACATGTAATTGACTCGAACCCTTGCATGTTATTACTGCAGACTATAATACCCCAGATTCAATTCGGCGAAATGGTAACATGTTTAATAATATTGTGATTTAAATATTTACTGATTAGTTATAAAAAATAAAATAAATTTGATGTTTTGCACAAATTTAGAGTGCATTCTCAAGGTGTAACAAAGTAATCACTAGCTATAACAATATTTTGGAGTCTAAAAATCGTTTTTTTCTTTTGTTAAAGTGTTTATTTTATTTAGCTGATAATTTCAAGCTAAGTTCAAACCAAGCAGGTTCATTAAGTACAGCCCTATATATATTTGTAATTCGACTTAGAGAACGCCTCATACTGAGTGCTTCCCAATTAGATTAAGCTGCGACCTTATTTTAGAGGAATATTTCTAAATATATTATTTAAAAAAAAAACTTCCTATAGACGCGTATGTACTTAACCCAAAATAGTGTGAATCGAAAACATATTATTATTATTATAATGAAATAGATGTATTTAGGCGGTACTTATAGAGATAGTGACTAAATAGGTACTCTACACAAAGCTGAAATATTTGGAATGCTTGTTTAAAAATCAACGGTCGAAAATATATTATAGAAATTGAAATAACAAAAGAAAAGAACCGTACCTGAAAATAAAATATAAGAAGCTTTTGTCAGAAGTCTGTAGTAGGCGTGTTTTATAAATTATCTTTGTAAAATTTCTAAATGACATCTTCGGGAATTTATAAATATTTTCTAAATTCTAGAACTCGTGATCTTTCACGTTCTAAAGACCATAATAATGTGTGTTCGCCTTAGGAATGAGACCCGTTGTTCATATAGCTTAGCTTGGAAAACTGCTTGGAATTCGCTCAGTATGCCGAGTCAGTGTGGAGAGCGTATTTTCAAATAGGCGCTCCTTCAACTGTTGACTGGATGCGACATCGGTACGACATGCTCTCGGTATATCGCGCTGCGACATTAAAAAAATGTCGCTAATCAATTATTGCGCAATTAGATATAGTTGCAAGAAAGTACATCTACTTAAATAATTATTTTCTACTAGAGTTTTATAGACACAATAAAATATAAGATTTTTGATACATTATTTACGTGTCCATTTCATATTATTCTTTTTTTTTAAATTTATGAAGTTTGTTTTTACCTAATTAACTGATTTTCGTGAATTTCATAGAACCACAAGCCTAAAAGACAGTTATTGCAATAGAATAAGGGAAACAAATTAAACGTGAATTAAAAATGTAGATACAATATACGGCACTATATGTATATATATATATATATATACTGAACATACGGCACTAACATAAATAATAATAATACTTCTCATCTGTTTAAAATAACAATAGATAGTTTGTATGAATGTGCATTAAATCCACTACTACTTTACTTTTATGGACACAAACGCGCCTCTTTGTTGGAACTTAGAGCGCTAACTGCATGCAATAAAAAAGCCATTTTCGCCACATTCGAAACGAGTAAACATGCTGCAATATGCAGCGGGACATTTTCGCCGACACGTCATATTTACACAGTCGTCGTCGCCCGCGAGAATGCGCCAAATTGCTGCGATGTATTGCACTCGCGACTGTAAGGAGCCATTAGATTTCCTTTCTTTCATTGTGCAATTTTCACTAAGCAGGAGAGCATTTTCTTTTGCGTTCACTATTTTTGTTTTAAATAGACTAAGTGATTTATGAATAAATCAAGCTGGCCCGACCAACTTCGTACCGCCTCAGAATCAATAAATGTTGTGTTAACTTATTAGCTAAATTAAATTCAGGTTTTTTTTAAAATACTCTAAGTAAATTAAGTTCAATAAATTACAAAAATCAAAATGATATATATTTTGACACATTACATTTGACACAATGACAAATATGATAACCTCACAAAGGGAACATCTTCGAAGGTAGCTTACCGTTTGAAAATAGAATTCCACAGAATACTACGCCGTTCCAAACAAAATATATGAGAAAATGAATTTTCTTTATAATATTTTTTTTCGTGAATTTTTCCGATGTTTTAATAGTTATTTTGCTATTCGGATCAGAGACAAATCCAACAAAGAGAGATCATAAAAATCGAACCAGGTGTTCTTGAGTTATAAATGGTGTAACTAACCCGACTATGGTTTATATATATAATTATATAGATAGATATAGATTTATAAACAATTCAATTTTTAAAATAAACAAAGTATCTCGAATTATCTTACATATCTGTCTAATATTTCTTATAAAGTTTTTAAAACTTTATCAGATTATAAAATTGGCAGTTCCTCAGCATGTAAGTTAAAAAAAAACCATGTGTGCGGTTTTGAAAATGTTTATTAGGTATTTGAAACATTATGCTTTTTAAACAACAAAAATATTTGAATATTTGAAAGGGTTTATTAACCATGCAACAAAGTGACGCTTCAACTTTACCATCGCAACGTCATATTTATTTACCTACACAGCTGTCGACGTCGCTTAAGGGGAATGTGTAAAAAATGCAGCAATATAGAGTTCGAAGCGGGAAATAGGTCAGTCAGAAAGTTGCCCGCGAGGTTCGACTTTTGCTCATATAAAGAGCAAAACACTCTAACGCCGCATTATTAGTGCAGTTCGACGTAAAACATATATTGTATGCTTGTTATCATGTTCCGCACGGTTGCATTGTTGACTACAACTAACTATATTATATTACTATGTTATTATATTTTTTTACTGCGTTATTTATTTTGGAAATTAAATCTCATATTAGAATACAGTTACAGTACAATACCTAACTAGTCTACATAAACACTAAAATAAAAAGAACTAAAGTTTGAAATAATAGGTACCTAGGATTAAAACTAATACTAATTAAAACATTTCACAAATTGAACATACTAAATTTAGTACGAACTAAATATTTTTTATTTACTAAATGGGAGTAAACAAGAGGAAGAATAGGGAATATTAAAGATTGTAATTTGTCCATATATATATATACCTCATATTTCAAACGAAATATTTATGAGTTAATAACCTTAAATAAGTTAATCAAATATAAATCATTATTCTTTTATGTGACTGTGTTTTATTGTGTGTAAATACATGTATTTTATTATTAGTATTTATGATATATATACCCTTCCAGAAAACCTATTGTAATATAAATAACAACAAAAGGAAATAGTTTAGCATTACAGTATATTAAAAAAATAGGTAATATTTATATAGGGTATACCATGCACACATCTTTTTTTTCATAATAAAACTATACCACGAAATTAAAACAAAGCCTAGGTTTGTTGACATTTCCAATATTGCAGGGCAATTTTTTTACGTCTAAACTTTTTCTCAAATTGAATAAACTCATATCGCTCTGCTAATACGTAATTATGATAATTTTTCAGTAGGTTTAGAGTAAGCATAAATGATAACTTAAACCTATTTTAAATTTTGAAAAAAATTACATAGTGCTTAAAAAAACAATAGATACTAAAAAAATATTATTAAACATATCCAGAACTCGCTTTTAACGTATGCTTACAACTTCATTAGCTTATTTACATGCGATTTGCCATTGAATGACGATTTGTGCTTCTTTTGATTGTATGAGGCAAATATAGGTAATGTTTGTAAACGTGGGTAATCTTACACATATATTTTTAAATACATTAAAATATAAAGACATACTATTTGTATCACATCTATTGAATAAAAGTTCATGTTGCCAATAGTAAATGTTGCCAGTATATAGACTGGTAAACATGCAATGACTGACTACTAGGTTAACCACACCGAGTGCATTTTAATTTATAAAAATAGTTTTGTTTAACAATAATTTATTTTATTAAATCTTTCGCGTTTGTCAGTTACGCGGTTTTCTCGCGAGGGTCACAAGATACCATTGTGCGCGGTCGGGATATTTACGAGGGATTATTCGTAATGGGAATCGATGAATAGCGCTCGCCGGCGAGTATTCATACGGGAAGCATAATTTACAAAGTTTGTCTTCATTGGCCGCAGCGATAAATTTCTTGTATGCAGACAAAATAATTTCACGAGTTGTAGCCGAAAACTAAAACCGGAACACATTATTAAAAAAGAGTCACTTCTACCTAAATATATATTTTTTATTTACAAAAATAATTATTTAGCAAAGCCCTAATGAGAGTTCCTATCGCCTTGTTATTTCTTTGATTAGACTACACTGTGTACATACGGGGTACTTATTGTAGTCTGTAAAAAGAACTACGCGTTATGTTACTTATATACTTTTTCATAGTAGTTCGATCAAATGTAGTTTCCAATATTTCGATGGGTTGGTGTGTAAATTACATTAAAAAAATCTCTTATCCTAATGAGTTAATAAATTAATTAATCTCCTAATCTACAGAAAGTGCTAAAAACCACTCATATTTTAAATTAATATCGCCGACAGGTTTTGTCAATTTAACCTGAAGTTGAGACGATTGCTTCGAACAGGGCGATAATACCAACCAAGATTCGACTAATATTAATTAAAACGTTGAGTGATTATTTTATGCTCGACTGTACTTAATAAGATAAACAATTAAAAGCACATGATAAAATCACATGAATGTTATTATAGTTAAGCTAACACAATATCTAATCTAAATGGGTTTTTTAAACTCTAGTATACTCAGTCTGTGCCTTAGAATTTAAAATGGAAATGTTGATAAAAAATTTCATTTTTGTAATTCTTAATAATAACAATCTAGTTTCAGAGCTGTGTATGTACATTTTCTGAAATTCTGTAAAACTTTTTACTTCAGTATTGTAGTCACAGAGCGCAATAAATCATTTATTTGTTGTAATTTAAAATAATTTAAAAATGTATATATTTAAAATAGTATAGTTTAAAATAGTATTAAAAAAGTTTCATATTATTTTTTTTAGTTACCTAGTAATAAAAAAACTGTAAAACCTAAATCTAATAATAAAAAGAAATAATTAGCTCTGTTATAACTGTTGTTTTGGTTAAAACTGATTTATTTAAAAACAAACTACCACAAGGTGCAAATTTAACGCCTAAATCCACGAAAAAAACATCTTGAATGTACTAAAAGTGCGTTGTGTATCTGGAAAACAGGACAGTCAGCCACCATGTCATTTTGTTGAAGTTAATTTAAAATTGTTCAACACGGACAACATTATTTTTAACTCCACGCTAACACAGTTTTTTGAATGTGCTGAAATAAAAGAAAATTGTTATCGAATGTATGATTGAGTTTAAATAATAATAACTGAAGCCATAGTTTTATTGTCAAAACTCCGACGTTTCTTCGACAATATATTTACGGTTATTAATCTTTTTCTTTGGTGCTCTCTCTCTATAGGTAAAATCTACGAAAAAAATAATCAGAAGGTTTTGTGAGTTATCAAGTATTAATATACATAAAAATAAACTTTATTCAGAACATCCCTTCAGTAATCTTTATGAATATCTAATAAGAAATGCTATTTTCTGTTAATTTCTCATTCAAGAAATATACTTATACAAAAAATACAAATTATCAAAAATTTTTAAAATCCCCAACACACAAACGCCTGAACAGATTTTCTTCAGATATTAAAATCGGTTCATCCGTTTGGGAGCTACCATGCTACAGACAGATACACATACACATTTGACTTATGACACCCCTTTGTTTGAGTCGGGGGTTAAAAACGAACAAATTGTCCACAATAGCACGTAATCTCCATTGGCTTATTGTTTCCTTGTGATGCTGCGGATAATAATTAATCGTGTTTCCATTGTTATGAATACAAAAACAACATGTGAAGCCTATCACAGAAATTGGAACACATTCAATGTATTAAATTATCCCGTCCGGGCCTTTTCAGCGCCGCACTTTTCGTGCACGTGAAAATTTCGGGGGATGTTCGCTTCTCGACCTTTTTACGGGTTTTCGGTATTAAAAGAGCTTCGACCAACCTATACGAACAAAGGACTTGATTCATGGCCTTTCTAAAAGGGGGCAGGTTTAGAATGGCGACGCCAAGCCGCCCGCCCTATAGTGCCCGGGGCATACTGCAGACGGGGTCTACTTCGTAATTGCGAGCTAAAAATATGCAGTTACAATTTTAATTATTAATAAATGTTTTTACAGTAAAATATTAACAACCGTATCTATTTTGATTTGTCTGAGAGAATGTAATATTAAAAATATATATATTTGTCATCTTGTTTACTTAAATATAGACTTATTACAGTAAATATTATTTTATGAAATTTTATTTTGTTTACAACAAAATAGAAAACTAAATTATGACCATTCAGAGCTAACACCTCTATGTTGAAATTAAAAGTAAGGCAGTAATTATGGAAATGTATATGTATAAGAAAATACATTAATTTTAGACATTCTATTATATTCATTAAATAAAAAATGAAGAAATTATTCAGTTTAGATAAAATTGCGATAGTCCAGCTAGAATTTCAGATACAAATATATTTCTGCGAGGATCGAGAATATCAATTTCACCGAATCTAATGTAATATGTATGTAGTAAAAGATAAATAACAGATTTACAAGCGTAATTAGTTTTGCGTTTGAGCACCTGGAAGTACTCGATTTTCTTTTTGTAGATGTCAGGATCCAGGTGCTCATGAAAAGTAAGACGTTTTAACAAGTCGATACTCTTTTGTTAAATATTTATTTAGTATACCTTAACCAGTATCTTTATCAGACCGAATTATATTATAAATCTAAATGTTTTACTTAAATGTTAGGCGGTATGCAGATTCAATGTCGTTAACTACCTGAAATAATTATTTTGAATGCAGAGGCGAAAACAAATTGTGATTTTACGTTTCTTTACGTTTGTTCAGCGCCGTGACCCCAGGCGGTTTATTATTGGGCGGACCACAAACCAAAAGATAGAAACTTCGACGAACTTTGAAAGTTGCAGACCAAAGTTACAGCTTAATTTTACTGTATCTTAATTAAAACTCTTCTAATTAAAAGTGGACATTCAGGTAGACTTTAGGTTTCGTTTTGTTTTATATTCCAACAAATAATACAAATTTGTAGGAAAACGAACACTTTACCCGCTAGTACAACTTGTAGTGACGATAATTTACTATTTTTTGATTGATCTGTCTGTAGGTAGAGCTTTTCGTAAAAAGTGGATAGTGAGAAAGTAATGTAAAATTATAGACAATTGCGGGTGCGGGGGGATTACAATCGTGCGGTTTTTTAACACATATAAAAAGTTTTACAGTTCAGATTGTGTTTCCTTAATTAAAAAATTTATTAAGATTAAAAAAAATATTTTTCTTAATTAAATTAAAAATTATTTCTCTAAATGGACCAGCACCGGCGCTCAAGGTCCAGTGCAAAGAGTTTGTGCAGATGTTTCGTTAATCGAATTTTTAAGAACTTTAGTGAAGGATTATCTAAGAAATTAACTTTCGACGATTTATTTTTACGACCTGGCGCCAAATCTTTCATGAAACATACATTATTTTTATTAAATATATAAACGTTTACTGTATGAGACGTCCTACGCATTATACGGTTCCATGTTATGTAAAATTTTATCAGATATGAAATAAAATAAATTACTGAGTGAATGGCAGATTTAATCTAAATCTAGCAGATTTAGTCTAGTTGTTAGGACGTTTAAATACTTGATCTACTGGTCGTGGGTTCGATTCTGCACATTATGATATCATTTTTAACCCTGTCTCATTACCATTTTCAGCTAATATGAGTGCTAGGACTCACGGTTAACAAAAAATAATACTAGCGCTCTCTAGCGGCCTATGTCCAAACTACTTATAACATTGCATTACGGGTTTACTCAAGAAGTCTACGGTCGTTAATACTACTCACATATACAGAGTGTCCCAAGACCATGCTCGATAAAAAATCCAGATAATTGGCCCTGAGATTTCGATCGTTATTTGTAATGAATGTGTATCAAAACACATCATGGTTTTCGAAAAAAAAAAGAATGTAAACATCAGTCGATAATAATAAACGAATCATGTCACGAGGTCTTTGTTGTAAGTTGTTGACTCTCGGCTGATAATTTCGCATTTTTTATATAATTTCTTACATAATAATAGATAACACCAATCCCTCCGATTACGGTCTTGGGACCCCTGTATAAGAAACGGTCGTTCGTAGTACATCTCGTCACGTCCTTTGTTATGCGAACCCGTCGGGCGGCACACGTGACGCAACTTGAATGGCATTCGCTTAAGTCACCCCCAGCGCGCGGCATTGTCCGATTATTCTATCAGGGTGACATCAATAATATGCAAATCCCAACTCGATTTTCCTTAAACCTGACATCCTCCCGCCCGCCGCTGCGATGCGCCGCCGTCAAGTGCCTCCGTGACGAGGTAGCGGTTTAAAACCCACGCCGTTTGACGTTTGCACAATTATTACGTTTAAAATCTTCAGTACTTAATTTTATTTTAATATTTTGTTTTCTTTTTTAAACACTATTTAGAGTGTAAAAGGTGCTACTGAAGGGTTAAAGGGTGCTTTAAAAGAGGTTACATTATTAAGTATAAACTTAGTCCTTTATATAATTTATATTTTGTGTATAATAACTTTGTTTTACTCAATTACATATAATTACAAGCTAACCCGACGAACTTCGTACCTCCTCAGAGTCAATAAATGTTGTGTTAACTTATTAGCTAAATTAAATTCAGTCTTTATTAAAAATACTCAAAGTAAATTAAGTTCAATAAATGTACAAAAATCAAAATGATAGGTATTTTGACACATTTCATTTGACATAATGACAAATGTGATAACCTCAAAGTGAACATCTTCGAATGCAACTTACCGTTAATAGAATTGCACAGAATACAAAGCCGTTCCATACAAAATGTATGAGAATATGAATTTCTTTATAAATTTTTATCGCCAATTTTTCCGATGTTTTAATAGTTATTCTGCTATTCGGGGCGGAGACAAATCTAACAAATTTTATGTGTAGACTTTGTTTAATGTTAGATTAGGTTTATTTTTGTGTTTTTGTATTTTTATTTTTGTTTTGTACTGTATAATACTTAAGCTAAGCTTAGCTTTCATAAGCTATTAGCTTAAACGACAAGCGACTGCTACATCGTACAGATGTTTCCTGCCTCCCTAACTAGACGAATCTGTACTAAGGGAGGCAGTTTGGTTTTGTTTGCTTAACGTGCCACTTCCGTCATCTGATCGAGGCTATGATAATATCTAAAAGCTATATAAATATAAGTGAAATTTAATATAGCAAATCAATAAACAATAAATACATATGTATTTATTGTTTATTGTTTATAGCAAATCAATAAACAATAAATACATATGTATTTATTGTTTATTGATTTGCTATATTAATATTTTCAATAAATAAATATGAATTACTTTAATGTTTACAACTTGTAGGGTACTGACACTTTTTATGAAGATACAGAAAAAAAATAATACTAGCTATCATTCTATCTCGTATTTATCTGGCTAATCTATATATTAATACGTGAAGAGAAAACTTTGTACCCCTTTCTAAGCATATTACGCGCACGGAGGAGAGTGATATTTGGCATAGTTAAAGTTTATATGAAAATGGAGTGCATAGAGCTAAAATTTATCTATAATATGTGTTACAGATAAAATAAATTTAAAACGTTCATGCTAACTAACAGGTTTACTGAATGATTTTCGAACTATGAATTTTGTGTGATTTCAAATGTTCCTTTTTTAATAATCTGTTAATGTCAATGTAATTATTAATTATTAATGCCACCAATTATTAATGAAAAAATTAAAACTGACAATGAATTGTATCAAAAAATAAATATAAATACAAGTTATAATTGTGTTTTTTTTTCAACCGTTACTAACATTAAATTTTTCATAGGTATTGAAGGGAATTAAGGCAAAAAACACACGCTAATGATGTATCTGTACGCGCTCGCCGCTTACGTAATAAAATAAAATTAAAAAAATATATATACAATGATTATAGGGGTATACTTACTTCATTATAGAGTTATAAGAACCTTAATAACGCTCAAACTTAAAAAAAATAATAATTACGGTCGAATTTCAACCACTGGGCGACCACTAGTGTATTATAAAAAGATAAATTTTTACTTTGTTTAAAATCTGTATTTTTCATATTAAAACTTCAGACGTAAATATCTTATTGACCGCGAATTAGCTAAACATACGAACTCAATATTTCAAGATTATTTTTTAAAGAAAGTTGGTTTATCATTTGGTGCCGCATGTTTTTATTTGATAATATCTCGTGTCTCAACAGTCTTAGCTAAACTAAACAGCCGTTAGATGAAATAGAATGATCGAGGACCACGCTCACCACAGACAAAGGTTCCTCGAGAAGAGGCTTCAAGAGAGTCCAAAGTAATGAGCGGTATAATTATCTTATGATATCTCTAAATTTCTTCTTTAACCACGAGTACACAGGTACGTATATTAAATAACTCGTTAAAAAACGTATGTTAGACATTGACAGGTTGCTTCAGAAATACGGGCAAACGGTATATTTCAAAAACAACGCATTTTCAACCATCATCACTTTAGAGTCTGATTCAAACCATTTTGTAAATTTTCATATTTTACCTGTTACTAATACTTTATAATATTTGTCTTAGAACATATAAAGTAATATCATGGTAGTCTGGTGGTTAAGACGTTGGACTACTGATCCAAAGGTCTCGGGTTCGAATCCGATGATCATACTACTTTTAAGGCTTCGTTAGCACCATCTCCCTTGACTCTATCACAGGCATATTTGGCCTAGTTGAGTAGGGCCCAAAAATAATTCTATATGACCTAGGTCATAGTAATTATTTATTTAAAAAAAAAAACGTTTTTCTTTCCCAAAGTCCACCAAAGTCATAGCAATTCTTAAAAAAAAAAATGTTAACATTTAGTAATAATTAAGTGCTTTTGAAACAATGTAATTCTGATTTTATTTAAATGAATAACCTATAATTCTAAGGAGTAATTTATATTAGTATTCATTTGATGACATCAAATAAAATAAAGTAATTTTCTGTAAAAAAAAAATATTACATTTTCAAACTCGAATTACGCAGTATACAAATGTTTTGCGCGCCTTCGTGGGCTCAGGTGAATACGGTTATCGTATTAGGAATCGCTATTGACGATTAAAGACGAAAATCCTTTGTCATATTTTAATACTTTGTTATCGAGAATTGCCTTATGTGCATTTCTTTGGATTCACAGAATTGGATAATACGGATCTTAACGTGAAAGAAAAACTGAAGGCGTTTCGAACTACACACGAACAAAATACAATAATATAAACATAATGATAATAGTTATATTTTAATAGAATATAATTAAAAAAGCAATATTATATAGTAATATGTAATGCAGTGCAGTTCTATATTACTAAGATATTTATTACGGTTAAATGCGCAACGTGCATAAATTACTTTATAAATTATTTTAATATAATTTACCAATTAAAATAAATTAAAACAATCTTTTCAACTTTTAATTTTGACATAATTGTACTATATAAAGATTTAGACATAATATTCCATCTTATATTTAAGGAAATATGTATTTATTTTATATGCAGTCGTATAACAAAACAAATTTATCGAATAGACGTAAAAGAACTATGCTCAAAACTAATATTATAATAATAAAATAATTATATATAATTCACATATTTAATTGTAATTTGAATGAGTTTAACGGTCAAAACCTCCTATGCATAGGTACTCGAATTTGAAAGTGTCAAATAAACATCGCACTAGAATAGAGTGCATCTAAAAACTATTGTTAATTAGCTACTATAATTATACCCATTATGTGCTACGCGTATAGTATGTACTAATAAAATAAAATTGAATGCATATACAAACTAAAAATAGTAATGCTACTTTAAGGATTTTCTTGTTTATTTTTTTTTAAGTTTTACGTGCATCTTGACATTGATTGATTGACCACAAAATTTTTGGATTACTAATTTTATAAAATAGGTGTTTGATATTTCACTAATATTTGTCATTTGAGTATTAATAATCATATTATACTAACATTGCGTTTTGTCGCTTCTGAGTCATAAATTCAACGTAAATACAACTAGAATAATTTAATAATTTTACATTAATAAAAATAATAGATTTAAATTATAAAATTAAAATATTATTTATATTAACAAAAGTTATCTTTATCTGATTAAGGTTGAGCAGTTTTGAATATTAGCATGCTTTTTAGTAGGCCGAAAGTAGATTTTTTTAAGGTGTGGCTTTGCAGCAGGATGCGAAAACCTAAATATAGCTAAATAATGTATTAGGCCCAAGCTTTATGCTACTGTAGAGTTTCTGTGACCACATTCAGCTCCAACATCAAACCGAACTCAACTGTGGTTTTAGTACTTATCGAGACCTTAAAACGGGTTCAAACTAGAGGTGAATATCTAAGACTAAATTTTTGCATTTGTGGAGTCAGGGACTCCACAAATGCAAAAATTTAAATTTACAACCTTCTAGCCCCATCGACCTATCAACCTTCATGATTAGTTTATAAAAAGTTTAAAGCTTATAGAAAAGTTAAAAATCAGTTATTTTCACCTGGCCTCTAGCTAAGGCCAAACAAACATACAATTTTGAGTAATATCCTAAGACTTTTTTTAGATCATGTTCGCGGATATGATCAAAATCTATTCAGATGACCTAAAGACGTAAAAATCTGTTAAAAAAGTGGAGGGCGAGATTCGTCTAACAATACTCGACAATACTTTCCCTGTGCCTCGCCTGAAAAGGTAACAGAAAAAATAATAATACCTACTTATAGTTAATTGACTTATAGTAAAGTCATCTGTGACAAGCATAAATTAATTATAATAAAATTTTTGTTGAGAAAAATAAAATATTTAAAACTAATATTAAAGTCTAAGTCTGAGTGGAAACAACGAGATGAGCGTGCCTGCGCCTCCAGTCGCAGACTCAACCTTCAACAATTCCGATCAATTAGCCCTTACCAGATCTCCTTTTCAGCTGAAACTTTATCAATGGCTCACACATTGAAAGGAGACTCAGTCGGGGAGTCCGGACAAAATTAGGCTTGCCGTTAATTTGTCCTCATTGATATTCAGATCAGCTCCAATCACCTCTCGGATTACGGCCGAGGGGCGACAAGCGAGAAGGTGTCTCGCCTACGAACGAACGCTGAATTGGAGATTTTACAGTCAAGCAATACTCGAACTTTCAAAGTGGTTAAATTTAAAGCTGCATAGTTTAACGAATTTAACGTAACATTATTCAAATTAGCCAAATGAAAATAACTCGTTGAAGAGGAAATTATTTCTGACATTTGTCGGTAATGATCCAATGATGCATACTTCGTATTTCAAATAGCGTTTGTTCAAGATTCAAAATATTAAAAAGCTATTTGCGGTATTGACTTTTTTCTATTTCAGGTTTTTTTATTCTAAGCGCCAAATGTAATAATATTTTAACACGTCTTATGTAGAAATAATAACTGATAATGAACGCATACATTTCAGAAAAACAAACATCATTTTAACGACTCGGATATTTTAAAATTTTGATAGGTTTAACCAGGATGTAAGTTTTTTTTTTAAATAGACACACTTTGGAGATATTTCACCGAGATTTTATACCCTTAAATTTTATATTTCAATTTGATAGATAGATATATAAACTTTTAAAAACTGAGGGCGATTTTGGGCTCTAGGGAATGTGAAACGCGAAGTTATGCCGAAATTTTCCAGAATTCATGACATGGTACCCATTGCAATAGGTAGTTTTCCTAATGAAATCTACCTAATACACAGGCGTATACTTACACACCTGCCACCAAAAACGTGCGTATCGATTGACTGGTCGTCAATTTTTCTTGGTTGTTGTCCAATGACATTGAACTTTTTATTTCAGTTATTCATTTATTTTCACCTAAAAGAAATCCAAGGAAGCAATGTTGAAAAACAAAACCCAATCGAGGCATATAAGAATCGCATTAAGAAACGTGAAATGAGGTGTGCGCAATACTTATTTTGAAAAATATTTATAATATATGCCACATTTGTTTACAGTAGGCTGGCGATAAATGCAAATATAGAGTTTATGTTTTTGTGGAACATTTTATTCAGTCACTGTTATTAAAACGCCCTTTTATCTACCTAGGATGAATTATTATTATTCAGATCACAAATCGCCACCAAGATGCAATTTAATATATTTGCGATTTTCCTACCAATAATCCTAAAAAATAGCGGGTTTGTATTATTATTATTTTACCTCATGCAAGCATATATCTTAATATATTTAAATGATAATTAATCACACACATTTATTCACCCTTTTTCAACCTAACGCACACATGCCCTCACCTCCCTCACAAATATATGTATACATACCCCTAATAATAATCGTTTATTATTATTAGAAATGTGTATTCGTATTATATTTATGATAGAAACTGCATATAAATGATTGTTAATTTCCTTAATAACAAAATATTGAATAAAAAGTACTTAAAACATAGAAAAGATAATATTAGAAGCTATTTGTATGCATTGCATGGCAAGAGACTACTGAACTAGAAGTGGACTGGTAATATTCCCCTAGTGCAACTGTAACTTCAATGAGTCAAAACTACCTCTCGAAGTTTGAAGACGCTCTGTGAACCATCTGTCTGTAATTACAAACGTTTTGCAGTATTATAATCAGCCTTGGCGGTGAAGTTGCCATGCAGATGAAGCGACTAACAGCCATAGTGTAATCAGAAGTTACTAATAGGACGGGGATATGTCAAACAGGCGTACACGAGGCACTACCGTTGAGACAGCTGTCTACTTCCTACCTAACTTACACCCGTGTAGTCGTTTTGGTCAGTGAAAAGTTGATCGTGTTATTCTGACTTGCTTTGACTCGGTGCTAAAAGGACACTGCCTGACTGACATGATTTGACCGATTAGAATAACATGATCTTAAACTTCTCACTGACTTCTTTTACATGTTACGTTACATTGCAGCCAGACGGTCAAAGGCGGGAATAGTATACTATTCTCTATAGAAATGAACGTATAGAAGCTTACTCATCTTCGTCTGTGCCCTAAAATGGGCACAGACGAAGATGAGTAAGCTTCTATACGTTCATTTCTATAGAGAATAGTATACTATTCCCGCCTTTGACCGTCTGGCTGCAATGTAACGTAACATGTAAAAGGGAAATACTATTCTATCTAATACAGTGTGTTTACAAAAGTAAAAAGGTAATAAAAAAAAATCTATATTCACCGTTTTTTAAAATAAATTATTATTGCATGTACTCTATGCCAATATTCATTCCTATGATTTTAAAAGGCTCAAAAGATTAGCAATTTTAGGTAGCGCGGTGCGGTTTTTTTACCTTCCTTTCCAAAATTAAAGCATGTTATACAAACTTACATAAATCTAAAATTTGAAACTCTGTTGCTACATTTAAACGCTATCGTCTTCACAGACTTTACACAAACATACACAGCACACACACACTACACACACACACGCATATACATACACACATTTTATTATATCATAATAGGCCCGGGTAACTTTAAAACCAAACATTTGCAAAAAAATGGCGGTCATCTTTTGTCTGATAACTATCCTTACCTGTGGGGTTCGGAGATGTATGAAGCAACATATATATATTTTTTTATCTATTCGTGCAATTTTATGACCGTTTATCCGACCCTGTTTAGTATAGTTAGTTGCCATTGTTGTACTGTATAGTATGATGTTCGACCATTATTATAATCCGTGCAAAAGATTTGCATGTCTCTATTCGCTTTACGACGTCGTTGTGCATACGAAACTTATAATTATTGCTATCGATTAAGCACGCATGTCGGCAATGTTACCGCCTATTGAGCGGAGAGTTATTAAGTTATTATCATGCAAAGTACGTTATTGTCAATCGATCTTTGCAACAACAATGAAAGTGTCTGCTATGCGAAGCGTTCGACGCTTATAATAAAATCAATAGCATAATAATAGAGGCCGTCGATATTTCGACGTGAAATATCCTAATTTTTGTACTAAATTTTTGTGCTAAATGGCAGTAAGTTTTTTTATTTTGAAATTTTGCGATTTCTACTGCTTTAATGAAGCCGTCTTTTTCACTAAAAAAACATGTTTGTCAACCTTCAATTGAGTCTTTCTATCTAATAATTTACTTTTATTTTCATAGACAATCCTGGCGATTGACAGCAAAACTAAACAATTGGTTAATTAAAAAACTGCCTTTCCTAGTTCGCTCTAGGTAGGAGTTAAGTAAATATTATGCGACAGTGATGCTCCACATACAATTAAAAAATAAAGTTCATATAAAATTTAAAAAAAACTTCTACAGTCATGGACAAATTTTTAGACAGAAGTGAAGTCATGTACGATATGAAGTATCACTAAATAAATTGATGACCCAAAAGGTTTTTAAATCATTTTTATTTTTGTTAATTATTTAACGAAAAATAAAAGTTAAGTTAAAGTTAAGTTATGCTATTATAATCTGATATGAGAGACATTGCGTTGGACACTTTGTGTGTTGCCTTGCTGACTGCATATTTTTTTTGTCTAAAGGTATAACGTGTGTTGTCTAACATTATAATACTTTATTTTGATATAGTTTCATTTTTCGTTATAAGAAACAGGCATCATGATGAAGAAATCAAAGAAGTAAGTACCTAGATCTCTTGTAGAATCCGATGCATACACGTTTAAATATGCTACGGGAATGCACACAGAGTATTGAAACCATTATAAAACATTTAACTGTAATATTTTTATTTTATTAATAAAGTCAATTTTTGATTAAAACGCAGTATTGCTGCATTGTATCGATGTCAAGTTTTAATCTTCAGTACTAAGAATGTAAAATATATAAAACGTTTAATCAAATGTTTTATGTATATAGTCAAAATGTTTTGAAGTAAATAAATACAACAGGCAACGTTCGTAAAAAAATATATACCTATCTCGTCGCTATTGCTAAACATATCCCATGCGAGATGTCATCGGGTTCGAACACACAAAGCATTTAAGAATTCAGGTCTTGGTGTCAAAACGCGAGTCCAACGGCGCGCTGCTGATGAATTATTCAGCCTCCGCTGGCCGTGTCTCGCTTTGTACTTTGGCCCGAACAAAAGGTGAAAAAAATGCGTGCTAAAAGGTCCCATGTCTGCTTAAAGTTTCATGGTCCCGTCGGAGGCATCGGCGACCCGAACGGCGCCGTGGCGTGGGCGCCGTTCGGCCGGGGAGCATTCGTTCGGGACGTGCGACCGTTAGTTGCGATGAAACTTTAATGCGCTCACGCAAATTTGGACGTAGGACTGACGGGTGGCAGTATATTGCCTAAAGACACATCTTCCAAGTACTACATTTGTTAAATCAATTCTCAAACGCTTCAAAATAATAATACAAAAAATATTATTTTATTTTATAACATTTTATTTTTTCTAACTTTGCCACTTGACAATTTCTTTTTTTAGCTGATAATTCTATTTGACAACATTTGATAATTCTACAAAATTGAATAATTTTAACACATTTTAGCTGCCTGAGCAGTGAATCTGGTTTCGTTTTTGTTGGCATTAGAGAAATAACAAAACAAACATGTTTAGCCCTTCATTACTAACGCGAAAGATACGAGTATATTCAAAACTAAGTTTAAAAAAGGTTTTAATAAAGATAAATTCGTGTTAGTATCACATATATAAATATATTAGATTATTTATTTGTTATAAAATAATTTGTTCGTTTTTTTTTTATAAAGAAATATATTTTTTAAGTACCAAATATTAAAAAAACCTACAATATATAGCTTGAAAATTTTAAGGTAATTATAGATAAATATTTTTATTATTGTAGTAATAACTACTTTATAATCTATTTTACGCTAAAAATTCAACTTTTCAAATATTTCAATATTAAACTTTTTAATATTAAATATTTCAACTTTTAGAGCTCCAGGTATATGAATAATAATAATAGGATAATGTTCATTCACTAGTGATAATGTTCATATCAAAGTACCTAATAATTTTATTTTAATAGTTTATGTTGGTTTTATCTATAAGAAAGTTAAGCCTCTTAGAAAATAATAAAAAATATATTTGTAGAGTAATAATTTAGTTATTAAATATCCAATTTATAATTTATTAATATTCTATTATAATGTACAGTTTGTGAAGATAAGTAACACCTCACTAGGCTAATGCATGTACCGAGGTGTATCGAGAACAAGCCACAAAATAATTTTGTTTTTGGATATAATAACTAAATACACTTTTGTTTCAAGTTGTTTCGCATATTTTCACTTACATATTACATATTTTATTTTACACTTTTTACAATAGATGTTTTATAACACACACACATGTTATTATATCTTTCAAAATATCATCGCATACATTTTTCTTTCAAGACCTTTTAAAACAAAATAAATTTGTGGGTAAATAACCAGCAACCTAGATAGGTCAAAAGGGTTTGTTATCCCTGTAGCGAAAGCTTTTAAGTAACACTCGGCACTCCATTCAGCGCAGCGAGTGAGTGCCGCGGGCCTAGTTTCGCCAAGTAGTCTAATTTTAGCCATTCTCTTTCGAGACAACCCGAGTAAGGAAAGTACTCCTAATATACTCGTATATACTCTTACCTAGTGGAGGATAAGAAAAAGAAAGAAAAAAAGGAAGATATCGACAACTAAACCGTTCTCACGAAAAAAAAAATACAAATATAATTATTTTATAAAAAAACTTTGTTTTTCATCGAAGTGCTCACGCCATGCGTTCAACCGCCTTCTCAAACATTAAAACAATTTCTTTGAGATTTCGAATTCGTTTTACTCGCAATTGGGAAACATTTGTCCAATATTTTTTGCTGATTAATGTTCCATTGTTGATATGGATCAACCCCCTATAAGGACATCAGTGAATATAAATACACCCTGTATATATAATGTATATTTTTATGATTGGATGGACGTGTTAAATTTTCCCCTGGGATGTGTGATCAACTTAGAACCATTAGAAATAATTTACCTCAAACTGTATTAAATAATAATAATGTATTTATTGGTTTTTAAAGTACACAAACATATTTTCAAAACTCTACCTAACTAGACTGCGCCCGTACTATGGTAGGCTTTATTTGTTGCAGATTATTATAGATTCGATGTGCGTCACTTTATTTTCATTTGATTTAAAAAAAATATAATTGCCTCAAATCGAACTTATAAAAGAAAAAGTTAAAATATATAGAATAATATAAATTAATATATAATGTAAAGTTTTGTACTATATAGGTATTAAGTATATTATGGATGAAATGGATAAAAAATTAAAAACAGAATAAAAAATCAAACCTAAAAAAATATGAAAAGGCACACAATACCCACAATTGCGTATGATATACCCATAGAATAAGAGAGCATATTAAAATTAAAAGCATAATAAAATAGAACAAAATCAATAATACTTAGATTATGTGATAATAGTAATTATTTATTATGTTGTGTAATGAAATTATAGTGCTTTATTTTTGAATATTTTATATTTAATCTATATTTATGTTTCATTAATTACATTACTTTTGTTAGATAATATTTATTTTGTGCAATATGCATGTACCCGTAGCAATAGCAAATATAGTCTATTTCGAAAAAACCGGTAGCCTATTTAAGCCAAGTATAATTTTTGTAGGTTCTTAATGCTATATAAATAGACAAATAATGATATCTAATATAAAGGAGGGGGAGGGGAATGGAATGGTAAATAAGGATGTTTGTCAACGGCGTTAAGTCGGACAAGACGTAGAACATTAAATTTTAATGTCGTAACTTATTGGACGTCCTGACTATAAATTGAACCCCTGAAGATCAAGTCGCACAGAAACTCCGCAGAGCTTCTCTCCTCGAAGCTTCCTTCCATTTTTCGCCTTTCCTTTGTCATCTCTTGGCTGGCCGCTGCTTTTATCCGTCCGTACATCGTAAATAAATGTCTATTTAGTGACAAAAACGCGCGAGATCAAGATCCGACTCGGATCTGAGGGCCGACTTCGTAAACGCCGCACTGCATAAAGCCTCGTTCATATTATACCATTTTATTTATATAAGAAGATACTGATTTTGAACTGTTAGGATAGGTGGTTTAAAGAATAGAGAGGACTTACTCAGTGAATGCCATGCTGCCTTCTTCGGTGACCAAACACACTGAAAAAGAATGAATTTTTTATACATTTATAAATATTTTTTGTATATATAAACATATATTTAGATGTAGTAAAATTGCATAACGTATTGCTTAAATACCGTATTTAGATTATTTCTAAAGTTAGCCGTTAGTTCGCCGTTAGTTTACATTACTTATATAAAAGTCTGACAGTATATTGACATTTAAAAAAATTGTATTCTTTTTAATATTTTATAAAGATTGATAATTTTGCAACAAATTATATAGCCCGAATGTTAAAAGAAAAATTAATACGAACGCACAGATAGTTACATCGCTTGAGGTAGGTAATAAAACATATATTTATACAGAGTGTACCAAGGTCAATCCCAATAAAAAAAAACAGCTAATAGGTCCTACGATTCCTAGTGTTATTTGTTAAGAAACTATATCAAAATTCATTATGGTATTCGAGAAAAAAAATGTGAAGTTTCTATTTAAAACCTAATATATCTGTGTAAAACGAGTTTACGTCCGCTCGACCTTGAGTTGCATTCACTACGTGGCGCCCGACGTGTTTTCGGCGGGTGTAATCTGCCTGGCGAACGCTGCCGTAATATTATGATTGTTTTACACAAATTTAGTTTAAAAAATAATTAATTTGGGTATTAAATATTTTTGCATTTTTTTATATAATTTCTTAATCGTAACAGGGAACATATACACCCCCTTAAATTTACGGGAATGATCTTGGGACATCCTGTATACACGACGCGGATGGTGCCTTCTTCTGAAGAGAGCGGCATCTTGCGCCGAAATTTTAGGCTATTCTTGGCTATACATAAAATACTCATTAAAATTATTCACTTCATGCATCATTTTCATTTATTATACATTATAATCATTATATTCTCACCGTTTTTTATTAATGTTTCCTTATTAAATATTTTGTTACTTATTAAATAAAAGTTTGACCGTATTTCATAATACGCACAAATACCTAGTTGAGAGTTGAAGGCTTTCATAAAATACAGCGCTGTATTTAAACCATCTTCCATTGCTATTTTTGTATTTCGGAATTAATTTTCTATAAAACATTCTGGCTCTAAAATTTGTTGGAAAATTTCCATTCTCTATATAAATATAAAAAAATTGTTTCGAATTTCTAAATGATAATACTACCAGACTTTTAACATAGGTTACGATGTATGCCGCTATTAAAGGCATACGCCGTCTATATAACATTATCTTAATATATATAAATCTCGTGTCACAATGTTTGTCCTCAATGGACGGCTGAACCACTTAACCGATTATAATAAAATTTGAACACCATGTGCAGTTCGATGTGCACTTGAGAGATAGGATAGTTTAAATCTCAAATTATAGTCGCAATTTTAATTTATCGCTAATCATTTGTCTGTTATTATTTGGCAGTCATAAAACTGACAGATGTCGATACCTTTCGACTGGGTTGATGGCGCTAATGTCTGTTATTATTTGACAGTGACAGTTATTCGACGCAAACGTATTAAAAGAGCCCATCAGTTGGCAGAACAAATTGAATCAAGAAATCCAGCTCAAAGAATCAGGACAGCAGGTCATGCACAAGAATCTCAAGAACAGTGTAACGAACGTCTTCAAGAGAATATCATAAGAACAAGAAAATTATTATTTTCAGTCAAATGCCACCGAAAAAATCTAACCTCAACAACGCGAGCGGCAAACGTCAAAACGCAAACGTCAAAACTACGATCGGAATAATATATTCACTTACGAGATGCTGTTGCTGGAAACATCGATGGAAATTTAAATCCCAATGACATCGGTAATGCTTTCATTTTACCTTCAAGCTACATCGGCAGTCCACGGAACATGCAGGAATACATACAAGATGCGATGACTTACGTACGTCATTACGGCCGACCGGATTTATTTATTACATTCACATGTAATCCGAATTGGGAAGAGATACAAACTTTACTATTGCCAGGACAACAAGCCATTCATCGTCATGATTTAACTGCACGTGTGTTTAAACAAAAATTGAAATCCTTAATTGATTTTATTGTTAAATATACAATTTTTGGTATCACACGTTGTTGGCTGTATACGATAGAGTGGCAAAAGCGAGGTTTGCCTCATGCCCACATTTTGGTTTGGCTTAAAGATAGAATCCGTCCTGAAGAAATCGATCAAATAATTTCAGCCGAAATTCCAGACCCATTAATTGATCAAGAATTATTTGATATTGTCACCAAACACATGATCCATGGGCCATGCGGTGTTTTCAACATGACCTCACCGTGCATGGAAAATGGAAAATGTAAAAAAAACTTCCCAAAGCCGCATACGAATGACACGATCACGGATATTGATGGTTATCCAATGTATCGTCGCAGAAGTACTGAGAATGGTGGCCACACATTTACAATGCGACTGCCGAACTTTCCAAATCAAGTTGAGTTTGATAATCAGTGGGTGGTACCATACTCACCACTACTTTCAAAAACTTACAAAGCTCATATCAATGTTGAGCTTTGCAGTTCTGTTAAATCAATTAAGTATATTTGTAAATATGTAAACAAAGGCAGTGATTTGGCCATATTTGAAGTAAAAAACATAAATAAAAATGACGAAATAGCACGATACCAAATGGGCAGATACATTAGCAGCAATGAAGCTATTTGGCATATTCTCAGCTTTCCCATCCACGAAAGAGATCCTGCTGTCCAACATCTGGCAATACATCTTGAAAACGGTCAACGTGTATACTTCACTGAAGAAAATGTTCTCCAAAGAGCGTTCGAAGCTCCGAAAACGACTCTAACTGAATTTTTTACATTGTGTCAAAAACCTGATGTTTTTGGCCAATTCGCGAAGACATTGGTGTATGGTGATGTTCCACGTTATTTCACATGGAACAAATCCAGTAAAAAATGGGAGCCACGGAAACAAGGAAAACCACATCCTTCCATTACAGGCATATTCAAAGCTAAGACATTGGGGAGACTTTACACGGTACATCCAAAGCAACGTGAGTGCTTCTATTTACGTTTGTTATTGGTGAATGTTCCCGGACCAACGTCTTTTGAATTTTTACGAACAGCTAATGGTCGAGTATTCAATACATACCAGGATGCATGTCGTGAACTGCAATTGCTAGAAGACGATAACCATTGGGACTTAACGCTTGCTGATGCTGCGTTGACATCAACACCGAATAACATTCGTCAGTTGTTTGCAATTATTTTGGCGACATGTTATCCCTCGCAAGCACAAACTTTGTGGGAAAAATATAAAAATTGTATGACAGAAGACATCTTGCACCGAATTAGACAAACAAATCAATGCCAAAACATAGATTATACACCAGAGATGTACAATGAAGCATTGGTCTTGATCGAGGATTTATGTGTTCTTATTTCAAATTTACCACTTAATCATTATGGTATGCCATCACCTAATCGTCCAGCCACCGACTTAGTCAATACCGATTTACAACGAGAAAATCAATATGACCATGGAAGTTTAGCAACAATTATCATGAACAGTGAACCATTACTGACAGCAGAACAAAAAATTATTTATGATCGGATTATGCTGGCTGTTGCTGCTGAACAAGGCGGTTTTTTTTTCTTGGATGCACCCGGTGGAACCGGTAAGACATTTTTAATATCGTTGATTCTTGCCAAAATACGGTCGCAACAAAAAATCGCATTAGCATTAGCATCGTCAGGCATTGCGGCTACTTTACTGGATGGTGGGCGAACAGCACATTCAACATTCAAGCTGCCATTGGACGTTCATAATAAACCAGATGCAATGTGTAACATCAAAAAGAATAGTGGAATAGCTGCAGTGTTGCGGAAGAGTTCTATAATAATTTGGGATGAGTGCACAATGGCACACAAATATTCACTTGAAGCATTAAACAGAACTATGCAAGATTTAAACAGCAATAATAAACTTTTCGGTGGTGCTATCTTACTTTTGTCTGGTGACTTCCGGCAGACCTTACCGGTTATACCTCGCTCTACTTTCGCGGATGAGATTAATGCATGTTTGAAACAATCATTCTTATGGCGAAGGTTTGAAACACTTCGATTGACCATAAATATGCGAGTACAATTGCAAAATGATCCATCAGCACTAATATTTTCCGAACAACTACTAGATATTGGGAACGGTAAAATAAAACTGCAACCAAATACGCAATGCATTAAACTACCAGACAATTTTTGCACTGTTGTTCAGGATAAAAATGAATTGATTCAGAGTATTTTCCCGGATATACAGAATAATTATTTGAATCATGAATGGCTTAGTCAACGGGCGATTTTGGCAGCCAAAAACGTTGATGTTGACGAAATTAACTTCCAGATACAACAGTTGTTACCAGGCGATCTGATGTCTTTTAAATCAATCGATACTGTTGTTGATGAAAATGAAAGTGTAAATTTTCCGATTGAATTTTTAAATTCATTAGATATCCCTGGAATGCCACCACATAATCTTCGATTAAAGATTGGTTCCCCTATTATTCTCCTCCGTAATTTGAATCCACCTCAATTATGTAACGGTACGCGTTTGGTCATCAAAAAGATCACCGGAAACATTCTTGAAGCAACCATTTTGGCTGGGAAGTTTAAAGGAAAAGTGGTCCTGCTGCCACGTATTCCGATGATACCATCAGATTCTACCATACCCTTCAAAAGGCTACAGTTTCCAATTCGTTTAGCTTTCGCCATGTCTATAAATAAATCTCAAGGTCAAACAATGTCCATTTGTGGTTTAGATTTGGAAAATTCATGTTTTTCTCATGGGCAACTATATGTTGCGTGTTCACGTGTTGGGAAACCGTCGAATCTATTTGTGTTAGCTAAAGACAGGTTAACCAAAAACATTGTGCACCGATTGGTGTTAAATTAAATTGAAATTGAAAGTATTTATAATTCAAAAAAAAGATATTAATGTTTAAAAGTTTAAGACTGTCTGCCTTGCCTACCTCATTCATGAGTTTAAGCGTCACATGTAATTTACTGTATTATACTGTAATATACTTATATTTGTTATAAAATTAAACGGAAATAATAAATCTGATAAATTTTTATTTTTTACCTATTGATTTCTGCTTAGTATCAAGTGTAAGAACATTTTAATTAATTGTGTTCAACGTACTTCCCCTTCAAATCAATCTCAATCCAGTGAATTTGTATACCAACATCATCATTGTCGTCTTAGTTCGTAAATAATTTCATTGTACTAAAGGGTTATAGTAGTAGAAAGTCAAATAAGGAGATCACCATATTTTTTTTACAAATACCATCTGTGTGAAAAAGCATAGTGGACTCCGTGACTGATGTTCTCTTATTGTTCCTCTTAGATTGTTTACTATAATGTAATATAACAAAAACTTTAGCCACAGCAACGCGTGGCCGGGTCAGCTAGTTATGTTATATAGATTTTCGTATAAAGATTCCCCTGGACTCCGGAACCTTTTCTTTTGATAATATACAAATTTATTAAATTTGAAGATTGCTCTTTAAAAGCGGAAAATCGCCTAAAGATAAAAATAAAAAAAAAGATTAATGACACAATATTACACAATTTGAAAAAAATAAAAATGTTTTATTAGGGATATAAAGCTTATAGAAGTTTTTTTAAAAAGTATTTGAGTATCTTCATTAATATATATTAAATCTTCGTATATAATATTTATATATAATATTTATTGTCTATATGACTTCGTATTGGTATATAGTTTATTAGTATATAATATTATGTATGTTTGTTTGTTACATTCAGATATACATGTTTGTTATATTCCATGTATTTGTGGTTATGTATTTGTATTTTTCATTTTTTTTCGCCGCGGCAGCAAGACATCATTTAATAGACAGATTGTGTTTCTAGAACAGGCGATAGTCTAGTGATATATGAATTATGGTTAAATGAGATGATTTTATGAGTTACTTATATATGGAGTTTATGAAATTCAAAATTTAAAAATGTAAAACTTAAAGCACATTAAAGTGTGCGTATTATTTAGATAATTATATAATCGAGTTGTTCAGGTATTTGAATTGTTTATTATAGTTTTTTAATAGCGGTAAATCACCTGCAAAGACGCAATCTTTGACAGTACTGAAAAAATTGTCGCCATGTTAAACGCTCACGGACACCACTTTACTCAACCCAACTAACGCGCGACAGTAACTGTTCCTTGCGGCGAGTGGCTGCAGTGTGGACGTGGCTTTAGGCGCTGGGAGGCCGAGATCCTATCTGCGCTCACTTTTTTACGTGTCCCGCGAAGGAATCATCGGGATATTAAGCGCTGCTTTATTGCGGTCGTTTGAAAATAATAAACCCGGCCGCAAATGCATTCCCTACATCTCGCCACGAACAAATGACAATAGTTGAAAATTCCATGCCGCCTTTTCTACTCTAAATGAGGTCGGAAGGAATGCCGTTGCGCATATTATTTTATTTGATTAACTATAAAAATACCTATTTTACGGATGTAAATCACCCAGTGACAGTAAACTAAATGTATTACCGAATGCACCTTCATTAAGCCATGCACATTTCTGGTTTTTAATATATTTTATAGTGTGTCCCTCTAAATGCTAAAAACAAATACCAATTCTATACGGATCGTAATACATATGAAATATTATAAAATAAGTATAATCATTTTGCATTCGAATTTGTAATAATTAAAAGCGTTTAAATGGCATAATAAAAATATAATTAAAAAAATGATCGAAATTTAAATTGAATTTCTGATTTTAATAGGTACCAAAAAATATGATGAATTAATTTCTGTCAAATTGAATATTAAAATTCAATGTATTGAAAATCTAACATCCTGAAAATAAAATGAACATTGTTTATTCTTTTTGTTTGCGGACTACTTTAATATATTTACTAAAATACTTCTACTATATATAAAAAAAAAAAAAAACTATATTACTCAGCCCTTAACCATAAACAAAAAAACAAACTAATCCACAGATTGATGAGAAGCGAGCTGTTTGTAGTTTAATTTCGCTAGGAAGGCGATTTTCTAATATTTGTTTAGTTTTTATCATGATCTTCCTAAGGACCTTAATTTGAAAATTACCTAATAGCTAGCCTACGTACATTAAAATAATTTAATTTTCATCATTGGGTAACCTTTTTACTTTCCGTTGATGCATTTCTGTCAATGTTGGCAATCTTTAATAAATTAAATATACTAATACAGGCTTTCATAGTATATTTACTAATATAGTGCTCAGCTCTTAAACGTAAAAAAATACGTACTTAACAACAAAGGGATGAGGCGAGCTGTTATGTAGTTGCATTCCGCTAAGAAGCACTCAAGCGCAGATGAGCTCTTTCGCATGCGGCCGGCCGCGGCGATGCGACGCTCTCATAATCGGTCGTAAATGAATGGCTCGATGCCGACGGGACGCGGACGGTCGCGACCGCGGCGGGTCCCGCGGCGTGTCCCGCTCCGAGCGGCACCACCCAGTGTGGCGCTGGCTTATGAAGTTATCACGCTCAGTACTGCAGTATTGTCTGCCTCGCGGTTGGTTCGTCGGTGGGATGGGCCTTCAATAAGGCTTCGTTGGAATGTGCACTCATCTGCATTTCATAGACATGCATAATTAACAGGGCATGCATTGAACAGAGAACCCTAAATACAGCTAATAAAATATGTCTAAAACTGCAGTACTAAATTTCACTAATTTCAAAAATTATGACAGAACTTCAACACTCTGTTGAAGTAAAGGATGACGTTAAATTTTTGGTTATTCACTTGGACAATAAGCTCAACTGGTGTAAGCATTTGGAACAGCTTAAATCTACACTATCATCAGCCTGTTACGCCATACCTAAAAAGAAATTAAATCCATTATAAAATTAATAAACAACCGTAAAAAATAGTAAATAATAAAATTAATTTTCTATATTTAGAAAACAACTAAAAAACGATCCACATTGACGTCGACAGATACGATGTGTTTCGGCGCCTATTTCAATGGTATAGTCGGTTAGTTTTTTTGATGGTATTTGAATTTTGAAGACGGTTTTTAAGTTATTTTTGAACCCAAGTTTTGGTCCGACTATTTTTCGGGTCATAAAATTCTAACGGCAACATTGCGCTTCGTGACAAAGAGTCAAAATGCGGAAACTCTCTGATATAAGCGCTGAAATGGCTCGAGTTATATGACAGCCAGTAATACGCCTTATCTGCTTGGAGTGTCGATCTCCTCGAGAGCGTTTTATGCGCCCCTCTGCGGGGGAATAAGATAGGATTGATGGAAGAACGCTTATGGAATAAAAATATCTCTGCTCTAAAGCCATTTATTTAGATCGATCGAATGGGATATTTTACCTATTATATTTAACATATTTATTACACGGATACGATTAAGAGTACATTCATAGGCTAGGTAAATGTTTATATTTTTTATTAAATCCCTGTAAACTCTGTAATGTCTATCACTCACATATTATGTATAATTGACATATATGTCAAAAATATATATTGTTATTTTATTCAAAGCATAATTCTAATAAAAAAACCATAGATCATACAGTTATACAGAATATAAATACACTGAGTGACACTTTGGTATTATTTTTTCAAGTTTTCACAGGTAAACCTGTGTGATTTTTATTGCTTGTAACACGAATGAATGTGTAGTACCACTGCAACCTCTGTTTGCTGCCTTTTAACAAAACTTAAAAGCCTGTACTAAAGAAGCCAGTCTGTTTACTTTTTTGCTTGTCTGATATGAACTATCGTGAAAATATATACATAAATTACTAAAAATTATTTTTTTATGATTGAAATTATGAGATTGAGATTGATTTTTGTTATTATTAATTATTTAGATAAGTAATTGAAATTATACATTAAATTATACATAAATATGCAAATTAAACTAAAAGTATGTATATACAACAATAAATATTGTTTTAAAGGTAAATCCGATATTATATAAAAAAATAAAATGTGTTAAATACTTTTTTTTATTTTGTGCAAAATTTCGTCCATTTTCTATTTGTCAATTGTTAAGTCATTTCTTTAAAATATTATGGAAAATATACCATTTTACCACACAATTTTAAAACTATTTTAGGGTGTTCTGAATTTTCCTGTAAACTAGGATGAGGCTTATGGTGCAAGTTTGTTACCCTATATTAAACTCTGCGATTCAAGGGTCAACATAATAATTAACGAATTATGTGTCCACGAACACTAAAAACGTTGAATTAAAAAGACTCCAGAAAAACTAAAAAAAAAGAGAATGTTCATAGCAGAAATTCATGTGATCTGATCACAAAACCAACAGAGAGTACAGATTGACCAACAAGTGTTGGATACCAAGGGTTTCTACGGGTGTGCATCCTGCAATATTAGGGACAACGGAACCCAATGTAATCTGTGTAAAGTAAATCTTGAGCGGGCCTGTTTTGTTGGGTATCGAAGTTTTTCAGTCACGCACAATTTAGTCCCGGAATGCTCTCTGCCAAGAGCGGTCGCAAATCATAGCAAATTCCATTTGGCTCCGCCGCGCGTGTCTGGCCAACTGCCAGCCGACGAAACCGCATTCAATTTATGATTTTAGCTGTGATTTTACGTAAAGACATGACTTTTATATAATTCGGTTCGTCATAAATGATTTTCAACATCTAAAATAAATGCGTCATTTAAGATTATCCCATTAGTATTCTTTAGTTTATGTTCTAAATAATGTGCATAGTCGTATTATGATGCTATTGCGTGTGACTTGCGTACCATCGGCCGCGCATGCGAAGATACTATCAAATGGCAAGGGCAAGCTTTTAGCCTTTTATGCGTTTAATATTTAAATGATCCTACCCCCTTTTGCCTGCATCCACTTGGCATCATCCGCGCTGCGTGGACGACTGAGGTGTACTCGATGTACACCAGCACGCGGCGGAGCGAAAGAATGTACTTAGGTATAGTTCAGACCGTTTTTCTTTTACTAACTTTTATTTGGTTTGCAATGTTTCTATGTCAGTTTAGGTCAAATCATGCAAGCTGAATTAGAAATACTTCCTCTTATTCTGAGAAGTTGAAATTTGACATGTCGGTTCAGTTCCGATGACAATGTATTTCTAATCCAGATGAAGGAACTCCTCAACGGTCAACAGCACAGACACAAAATGTTGCACAAAGTGTTATTCAATATTACACAAACAAAGATAACGTCGACAATATTATCAAATAATAATTTATTTTTAAGCGGTAAGCTCACAAATCTATTCTTTATTTTTTACCATTTTCATCGGAACTAAAAAAAAAATCTTTTAATTTACCCATTGTTTTTTTCATTATTTAAATGTATATCTTTTTTTTTATTGTAATACTCTCCTTTTTTTATTTTAGTAAACATAATAAAACTTTAAAAACATAATACATATTAAAAATAACATGTTTATAATAATAATAATACTAAAAAAGGTTTATAAAAATGTATATATATAAAACACCGCACTAGATAGCAATTATTTTTATAAAAAAAAAAATCCTATTGGGCGAACAGACAAAGATATCAATCTCCGCAGGAAAAGGAATTTAATAATTCGACTGCTCTCCCAATCGGACTATACTTGTATCCGTCGGTTATGACAGACTATTAGCCGTTATTGGAATAATATGATTAGGTATAAAAGGGTTATATATAATTAAAATTTGTATATTAATAAATATTTTATGCTCTGTTAATTTCTAAATGATAATAATAATCTAAATATGGTTTTAGGTTATACCTAAAATTACATTTGACAAAGAATAAAGTACATCCTGGTAAATAAAGGAATGAAATACCCGTTAACCAGACACATTATTGTAGTAGGAAGACCCATCTAGGCAAATCAACGAACTTCTACATTACGTGGATTTACGAATAGTTTTCCGGTCTGAAGTAAGACATTAATAGTCTATTCATGTACTAGCGATCGAGATGTAAATTAAATGCATTTGCTAATGTTATTCCATGAACAATTTATAGTCAAATCTAGAGTCGTTTGCACACTTTACGAATTAACCTGTTATCAGAAACATCAATGCGTTACTTGGTAACTTTTTAATGAGTTATTACAGTTACCCAACATTTCAACTTTTACTATTGTATGAGTCGATCGGAATGCGACTGAAAAATACAATACTTTTTCTATGTTTATAACTGTAAACGTCTTATATATAACATAAACAAATGAATAAAACTATGTAGAGAATAACCATCGGACTCTCAAATATGGGACGACAATATATTTTATTGATCTCTTTGGGTTAGCTGGTAGAAGTTGTCCAATGACAATAAGCTCATAATACACTTGTACATTATTATGGAGAAACTAAGTAACCAACGCTAGTATGATCTCGAAGTAGTTTAAGAAAATATCCAACATTCCTTTCAAACTTTATTAAAATAAAGATACTAATAATTATACATTATATTAAATAGAAAAGGAATAAAAAAACAAACGAAAACAGCGCGTTTGGTTTCACTGAGTATTCGTATGTAGGTAAATAAATATGTACCTCGATTATTGGGCTCTCACTGAAATTCCCAAGGCACACCTTATTGTTGGAAAAAAATATTCATTTCTTTATGATAACGAAAGAAGCACATGTGGCCACCCTTAGCACAGAAAGATTCGTTTTTCTCCGAGGGCGAGGAGACCCATAAATTTAATATGAAGGCCGAGTCATTGCCACTCAATCTCTATAATAAATCCGTGCATCAGATATTTTATGCTGCCAGATATTCCGATGCCTGAGAAGGAAAGATGATAACGTCCGAAACGTATGATCGAAATCGTTTCTCATAATGGTACATTAAAATATTATTATATGATATAATATTACTATATGACATAATGATATAACATAATATTATTATTTATAACATACCGATCTAACACAGACAAAAATACATGCAGATACTGACAATACAACTTTCAGAAGAATAAAATAATTATAACGGCAAAGTCGATCGTTTTACCCTCCATTAACACCATCTTCTCTAACTCTAGCATAACTTAGTTGAATAAAGCCTAAAATATTTACTATTATACTAGCTATTTTTTTAAATAAAAAAAAGATGATAAATTTTTTGAATAGGAATTGAACGTTGATTCTTATTGCAGTATTGTTATACTATTATAATATTAGAGGAATAACAATGTTAAAGAAATATATTTTGTTCAATAATTTCCTTTTGAAAAATGGTCTCTATAACACTATTTTGTCTTTGTCCACACTTAACAGGTTTTTTACACTTTCTAAACTTTGTTCTGAATATTTCAGGAGATTTAATATTTTGTTTATAGTTTGTTTTATTAATATGAGAGTATTGTAATTAATTTAATGTCATATACCCTTACGTAAGACACACACACACATTTACCCTTACGTAAGACTACATTCACTCACACTTAATTAGACGTATTTCTTGGAAAATTAAAAAAAAAATTTTTACATAAAAAAAAATACGCATGTTCTATTCTCAAAGTGAAATCAAACTGCGTGTTTTTTTTAATTAATGATACTCTGACAGGTTGTGCTGCCCAACAACAACTCGCAAACCTCTCGCCTCTCAAGAACTCACTCAAAGGTCGGATCTTTGACCCGAATATCTGAGAGGGAAGCGAGTGAGCTCCACTCGAGGATTGTCGCGGCGCTCTCTGTCCCTCTCGCGGCGCGGCCGTGTCTCCGTCTCGCTCGCGCGCGTCGCCGCGCCGTAAAACCATCCTCGCCAACAATGGATGCAAGCAATTAGGAAATGCATAAGAGTGGCTATGCCCATCCCCCTTTCTCCTTTCATCTCGCTTGCACTGCACTCTGTACTTACTCAGTGGGACAATTACATTTGATTCTCTGACACAGGTGCTGAAGCGAATAACTTTAATTTGTTTCAAAATGACGCATTCATCATTCAAATACCCTTATAACATCTGAAAACGTACCATAGTCAACAATTAGAATAAAGCATTCAGAAAGAATGTAACTGGAAAGTGGGAAAACGCAAAATGCGAATTCAGTTGACACTAGAATTTTTATCTGCCAGTTTATCTGTTGGGGGATAGTATTATAAAATATAATAATTTTATGATTTAAATCATGTGTGATCTAGCTGTCGTGAGAGCAGTATATAAAAAATATAGTATACTAAATATATAGTAAAACTGCACCACAACTGCTGTTAAAAGAAGAGAAATTCATGAAATATAAGGAACTGAATAATTGATCATACAGCCTTTTTACGGTTGTAAGGGAGAAAGTGTCGCGATATTTCTCAGAAAGGCGTCGTTTTCATTTCGTTTTATAACCCCCCTACACGCAACGCGTCGAAGGTAAAATGTTCACATTTATAAAAATCTATATAAACCAGCTGTTTATTCGTTTAACTGGTATGTTTGTGACGCTATATATTTCAGCCCCTCCATAGATTGTCACTTGAGTTGTGTATAAGCTGTGTCACTTTTGGTTTATCTGTCCTTGTGTTTTAACTCGAAAACTAGAAATACTAAGGACGTAATATTTATATAAATGCTTTTTTTCAAAAGCATACCATTCAGCCCCCCACACACCGCACAGCACACCCACATATTCGTATCACTTCGGAAACTACATTAATCAAAACCTCAACCTCATTATAAACATTATTTAAGCTGTTTTACTTTATTTTGATTGTCTTCTTATATTAACTTAAAGACTATAAACACCACTATATTCACTTTCCTCCCCCTCCCCTTCTCTTATTGGTTGCATTTCTTATGTTAAACACTAATTTTATACTCACTCGGTGGAATATTAAATTACTTTTATTTTATATTTGCGAGTTTTTTTTTCTAATATTTAATGTTGGTCGATGAGTGTGAAGTGTTACAGTGAGCATACAAGAGACCTGCGCAAAACCCTGTGAAAAATATAAAAATTAACTAAGGTACAAATATACACACCCACACACAAACACACGAGTGCAATTTAAGTGTCTACTCGTTAACACTTAATATATTTAACAAATAAACGAATAAAATTAACGCATAGGTGATTAAAGAGTTAGGTTAAAGAATTGTAAACCATTTTTAAATTTTGGGAACTTAAATAGTTTTTAAGATTGTTATAAACTACAATTTGTGAACGAACTCTCTTAGCAATTGAGTCAATGTGATGATCCATTCGTACTATTGTTTCATTATTTTTATTGTTTTATTATTATATATCTATTATTTCTTTTATGTTACTGTTTCATTTCCCAAATAAAGATAAATAATTAAATGACATGGTTCAATTTACGTTTTTTTGTTCAAATTAAAATGAAGTGCAATAATAGAAGTGGGGAAATAAGAAAAAAAAGAGGGAAAGAAAGGAGAAGAAGCAAAAAAAACATCTTCACAAAGAACCGTGTGTAGCTTTTCAGTTGTAAAAAGCATGCACGCTGTTGAAGGTTAGGGACAGTTAGTAGCCACTATAGAATAGAAGCTATTAAGACGGCTTGGATAAGTCACTATCCAACTTCAGTATCGAAACAATCCTAGCCGCTAAAACGCTTGGGAGAGGCCCGCGAATATATTAGAAGGAACCCATCTCGACCAATCACAGCAGTGGCTAGGACAACAAAAAAAAAAACGCATCGCATGCCCAAACCAATTTATGTATTTCCTACTTACACTATCACTATACACTTTAATGTTTGCTACCGATGGTAAAAATGTATCAATACTATTCCAAGAAATAGTTTTATTTATTTAAAAAACAAAACTAAAATATCAATAAAAAAAAAGGTTCTGATATAAAAATATACTTTTATATAGTTATATGCAAATCATTATCGTTTTAATTATAGTAATTATATAAGATAGCCGTCACTAAAACAATAAACTTACTAATAAATAATGAAAAACAAGCTGATCGGATTGAAGGTTAAAAAATAATAAACAGGGATCAGGTCAGGACAAAAACCATTTAAAAGATTAGGAATCTCCAAGAATGCTCGACACACAATCACATATAAATATATAATCACAGAAAAAAAACAAGCTAATGCAGTCTTTTTTGGGGCTTGCAGTCGACAGCACTACAAAGAAAACTTAAAAGTCCCAAACAATCCGAAAATAAAAGAAAAGCAAAGAGTAAGCCGACTTTAATGACAGCCACCCCCGGCGTCCTCAGGGGACTAACTTCGCAATCCCTCAGTACTTCGCCTCCGCTCATCTCAGCCCAACGAAAGCCTCGCGAGGCAGACAAACGATAAATTACCTTTGCTATATTTTCTTGTTTCAGTTTGTGCTGGCCAGTACCTAAACATGGATTTTTAGGGAGACATATCTAACGTTACATAGAAATATTTACACACTTGTTTTACAAATCTGCACTGTTATTTTTGTTTTTTAGAGAAACGTTAGTTATTAAATACACTAAACAAAAATACAATGTTTAAATATATACAATAAATATTATACATATGCAATAATATACACTGACCAAATAAAGGTTCCGTAAAAAATATTTCCGCAAATATTATTTTCATAAAACGAAATAATCAATAAACTTGATAACACTGATATAAGAAAGGATATGCATGTGTACATTTATTGTAGGTATATAATGTATTGTAAATTTATAATTTTTGCATTCGCAAACTGTCGAATTGCATTCTGTAAGTAACATCATAACATGCAAATATTCTTTCGGGAATCGAGATTCGTCATGCAACTGAATGTTTCATAATGCACAGATGCCGGCCGCATTTTTCATGAGGAGCACGGAAAATTGTTTCTTTTTGGCATATTCAAATTCCAAGCGCAGCACTGGACGGAATTCATGAATTTCTAATGGCGACGTTTGTTTATGTGATTTCATTCTCTTAGATCATATTCCATTTTTCTCCAATAAAATATGAATACAGAACAAATTCTCTATTTCTTAATTAATATTTATTTATACCTTAAAATAGTTTCATTACATAGATACAATTATAATTATTTATAATCTATAGAGTATAAAATTGGTTCTATGCTATATAATTTAATTGAATATCACAAGTTGGCATTTGATGTGATCTAAACGACTATGGCTGTTTTTTAAGAGCATATCTACACACAAAAATTTAACTCTTTCGCATTTGTACTTTTCGAGTTGAAAGATGCAACAAAGGCGGGGATAGTAATTCGATTAAGTTCTCGAAGGAAGAGAACTCTCACTGCCGCCCTGAGCGCGCGTCTGCAGGGCCCGGGGCCACATCGCGTTTCCGCACGAATTGAAGCGCGCCCGCTCCCGATGTCCGGCCCACAAAAGCCCTGGCCTTATCGGCTTTCCACACGGCCGCTGCACTGCGGGCCACTTCAAAAAGCGCACTGTCACGAAGAGGTGTAAAAAATGATTTATTTCATATTTATTTATGTAGGAGTTTTGCAGTTATCTACATATGTATGATAACGATGAAGATAAACGAGATTTTTACAAAAAAATAAGCAAGGGATAAAGAGGAATATAATTAAAAAATAACACGAATTATGATCAAATAAATAGGGAATTAAACCTGTTGTTAAAAGGAAAAATGAAGCTTTACTAAGGTAAAGCTAAGGTAAGGTAAAGGCGATTCGAGAGAGTGTTTAAAGTGTCTATTATTAATATTTTAGATATTATTTTTAAGAAAGTTTTTATTTCGTTTATGATAGAGATACATAACGAAGATATTATATTAGTTAACGATTGTGTATGAGTAGAACTTTGGTTTTTATATAACAAGAAAATATATTACTAAGAAAACAAACTAACCCTGAATTTAACTTATTGCTATCACATACGTAGAATAAATGATACAACTTGCGTTAACAGTTTAAAACCTAGGATAAATACTAATCGTTAATCTATTATTCGATCAAGACATTATAGAGTCTTTAGTACAGAGAGGAATACAAAACACTCGTTTTTGTATTCCTTTGTAAGCCTCTATGAAATATTGACTTTCTTACGACCGTTTATACTGAGCTATATCCTCTGTATCCGTGTATTTGCTTTTAGTATTTTCCATAATACTAAGTATTTCAATATTCCCAAAAAAAAACCTGTAATTATGTTGAACTTACTGTCTTTTATCAGATATTACAAATCTTGTATCTCATACATTAATATAAGTTAGTGTCTGCCTTTTTACAGAAGGGCATACATACACGCAATAGATACCCTATTTTTGTTTTCATGATGCGACGCCATTCGGTACGGGTATACAACATCTCGCAAGAGATTTTTTGTACATGTAAGATATGTAATTTATCTAAAACACTAAATAATATGCTAATAGAAACGAAATAATCTTATTAAATTTTTTATAAACTAATTTAACATATTATAATTTATTACAAATTATGTTTATTTTTAGCCGTTTGGTATTACGGTCAAGTGTAAGGAAGTATTATATTATATTTTTTGCAGTATTTAGGTTTGATGGTAATTAGTTGGAATAAACACACAAAGCTCCTTTTCCCCGTTAATATTTTTGTGTTTAGATACATTTAAACGCCATTTAGCCTTGCCTAAATATAATTAATTTTGTACTATAAACAAATGATTTTATTCTATACATAATTGTTATTTTACTATACTTTCTAGAGGTCATTTACCAGAGAACAAATTTAAAGAGTGAAAATATATGCACGTAATTTCAATTATCATTTTTAAGAATGCAAGTGTTACAAAAAGCAATACTAACCATGCACAGAACGGAACAACGCGACGTGCAGAGTCCTTGGCACATATAATGAAAAATTCAGTTATTTATGCATAAAATTCGTAACGTGACTTATACTAATGTAAAGGTATAAAATATATAAATAAATATTAAGCATTCATAATAATATATATTATTATTTTTAAAATACTTAAAATACCACTTTTAGTGTGTTTATATAAACACACTAAACACACACACAGAACATTTTCATGTCCTAAATAGAGGCACCACACACTCTAGATATACTTCACATTACACACCATACACTAGACGCACATTGCACATTGTTTTATTAGTTTGATGTATTAATTTAATGTTCTCAACCATATTTATATTTGGTACAATTTTCTGGCTATATAAATGTAGTACTAGACAATTATCTTCTTGTATCGCTGTTTTGTACGCTGATAAATAAATCAACACTTATGATACCGCATAATCTCCATTAATTAGCGATATTGAAAACCGCTGTACGGAGCTGCAATAGGCTCGGCGGGGTGTCCTCTACCCCCCTCCCCACCCGCCCGCCCTCCGCGATCCAAACGCAGCATGCCTACGCTCAGGGGCGGATTCGGATTTTAATGAGCGACAAGCTTTTCGCATTTGCGCAAGAGCACGGGTCGGCGTTGCTTTTTGTGAGCTATTTTTCACGATGCGTCTAAAATATTAAGCCTCCGGCATTTGTGTCACGAATGCGAATGCGGGGCACCTTTCCTGCATAATAAACGCCCGTCAAGTGTCGTCTGCCGGTAATAAAACCCCCGATATTTTCCCAGTCCGCGTTCGTGGTTACATGCGCATGTTGTTGGTACACGGGAGCGCTCGATTTAACCCTTCAACGGAAACGTCCGAAAATTTTAGGTTAAGAAGGTGATCAAATCATGGTTTCTTATCATTTAAGAAAACCATTAGTTAGAAATTTGTGTTTTTGTATGACAAAACATACACCCGCCCGGCTAGTTTATTTTTGACGGGGTCACCAATATAACGGGGTATTAAAGAGCCCTGGGCCGTAACGGGGTTTACGAAACGAATGCGGATGAATACGAAAAGTAAAATTATATGAATATGTAAGGGCTTCGAATCGAAAACAAGATAAAGATATTAGTTGACTACCTTGAAGTGAGCGCGGTAAAACAAGACTGAAGACTGAAAGAATTGTCTTCGATTATGTAAAAAACCGTGAGAAAGAATTTATAAATCATCTCGATACGGTCTATTATTGACGTCACGTTGATTGATATACCACTTTTCCAAACAAAACAAGTTATTTTTGACAAAACTTCCACTTAAACGGGACATGAGAACTGTGGACCTCGCAATTTCACATGTGTGAAATATATTTACGCTACGAACTCGTGGTAACGGCACAACGCTAATTGGATGCCTCACATTCTCACAATCACCCTCTACGTTCACGATTGCCCTCCTCGGATTGTCTTCGACACTTTTATATATTTTTTATTAATTTTCTCTTAATTATTGCTCATGTTATCCATTTACGTTTATGCTTGCAAAATATGTAAATATACATTTAAGTAAAATCGCTGTTTTGTAATTCTTCAAAAAAAACAATCATAAAATATACCTATTCGTATTCGTATGTGAATGGATTGTGTTTTTTAAGCTTATATATTATAATTATTTAACAATTGTATACTGCAATAGTGTAATATTAAATACACTTTATTATGTTTATTATATTGTATTTTAGGTACTATAATAATTAGGATATATAATAATAATATATAAGTTTAATAAATAAGTAAGAAGCGTTTGCATTAAAATATAATATGCTCAAACACCAAAATGAAGTCTACCTTAGCAACCTTAGTACGAGTGCATTTTATTTGGATCTATTTGTTTATTGTCTATTTGATCTATTTAATTAATATTTTACATTGTTTTTGTTACTAAATAAATAAATAATATTCCTCAGTGTGTGTAATTACTTTAGTGTTGATTTGCCGGCTTGAGCACGCTTTCAAGTGTGATCTAACCTGCGGCAACGTCACGTCACTCATAAAACTAAAGAGCATTTAAGCCTTCGCGCGATTTACACACTGAAGTTTCAGCCTCGCCTCCGCAGCCGCGCCGCCCATCATAATATGTCTTATTTATAGCGCAAATAAGTAATATAAGTTCTAAACTAAATAAGGGTAAGGCGGGCGGACGGGTGTGAGGATGTAGTCGAAATGTTAACAATAAACGTATCGAATACAGAACGTTGCCTCTGATTTCAAAAAGAATGGCTATGACACCCCGTAGCTATCATACAAAATCAACTGATTGACTAGTAGTAAATTATTTAACCAGAACCTAACGTCTTACAGCTAGGCCCTCCAGGGGTCATTGAAAAAAAATCCTATCCAGACTATTCATACCTGTTTTACCGACTTGTGATGGGTTGCTTCATTTCCAGCTACATTTGTGCCTGCGGCACTCTTAGAGCATTATATGTGCATTCTAAATGGCCATATAGGCGACCGTCGGTTATTTTTTAGGTCTGAGTAGATTAAAATATAAAGAAATATATATTGGTATGACATTCTTTCAATTCATCATAAATTTTAACTCATATTAGTTTTTTTTGAAATAACAAAGACATAATATTTAAATTTATAATAATTGTAATGTTTTTATTTACGCGCTTAGGTGAGTTTGTATTAATTTTAATTAATTAATTTTTAATTTGTATTATTTAATTATTAATAAATAATAAATGTCTTTTTTTAACTTTAACCATATATATACATTATATAACTACCATAACTACTCTTGATGTATATTTTTTAAAATAAAACAAGAGATCCTAACAAAAGCTTTAAATAAAAACGAGCATCGTAGTTCTCCGAGTCAAAAGTTATACTGCGCAGAATTTTCCATATATAAAAAAAATATGGGGGCGTGCCCTTACCTTCCACTTGCGATGCACTACAGTCCTATTTAAATGCAACATCACACGTTATATTTAGATTTTCGTCATAAACAATAGTTTTTGAACTGCTTCCCTAATTTCGCTATCCTCGGTTTTTTAGTCCCACAAAATTCACAAAATTGTATATATTATAATTGGCAAGCACAAAATACTACGCCATGCTCGTTTCATTAATCTTTAGTTTAGCTTTTGGTATAAGTAAGTAGCCCGTCTGTTGAATTGAGCAACGAGACACACACTCATTTAATCAGAGAGATTGATAAATAGATGGCCTCACACTCCGAATATAATTCATCGGGATTTGTACTACGCTCTAATAAAAATCACAAAGGTATATATCAAGTAAACCTAAAATTAATAGTAAATTGAAAGAGATTTATGTACAAATAATCTATAGTTTTTATCGCGAAATTCAGCAGTGTTTGAATACATGAGCCTTTATGATTCGTGGTTGGGCTATTTACCCGATAATTATAAACACAAGAACAATGAATGAATGAATGGCAATGTATTTTATTAATTTATTTAATTATTAATAAGCTTAAGCTTTTTATTAGGTATGAAGTTGCAGTAAAATACTAAACTTAAAGTTTTACAATAATTTCACCTTTAAATAATACGAAATTGGTTAAAATTCTTATTGGGTAAAATTTGTAAAAGGACTGAAAAGATTCGAATATTTTAGGTTAAATTTTATTTTTAAGACGTTGTGTTCAAACGTACTTTTTCAGTGAGATCGTAAGCGAAGCCTATATACCTGAAGTCTTTCACGGCAAAGCAAACGTTACCGTATTTCGAGATCGTTTGAGCATCGCAGGCGTTTGCCTTTTCAGAACGTATGAAGTATGATTGACATTCGCGAATTGAAATGCAAATAGGAGGATTTATTGTTTCCGCGCTTAATATCAGGACTGGCAACTTGACGGCAGCGAGTGGCTCACCGCGGAACGTTATTATACCACTCTGAACAATATCATTGTCTGTCGCTACCCACAACGCCAAACTGTATCCTTTCGTGGGATATTTACACTTATGAAGATTGAGCGTACTAGAGAGCAACATATTTTATTTACTAATTTGATGTTCGAATAATCTAGTAACATGTGATTTTCACAAAATTGCAAATAATATTCTTTATTCATAATAAATACTGTTAAGCAATTATATTTTTGCGATTCCTATTGCGGTAAGTATTTATTTTGTAAATTATAAGGAAAATTATTAAAAGTCATTGTGTATCAGCCATTTTGATATAGGTATTATCATTTATTATTCATCGAGTGCTTAAAGCAGAATACTTGTTTCCTACCACGCTAGATTAGCATCTTAATGCTTAATGCTAAGTTATTCACAATTTTTAAACTATTTTTTTTTTTGTATATTATAAAAACGTTTAGTTTAAAATTTTTATAACTCTTAACATTTAGGTATATATCCATTTCATAATGAAATGGTTACTAAAACGATGCTTGTGGGGTGAACGAAATAGCTCTTGTCAAAAACGGTTTTTTTTTACAAAAATATTTTTAAAGTTATCTAAAGTGACTGCGCATGTATTTTTTAAGGTTAGTGATTACATATAAATTTAGTAGCATGTATGTTTCAAAGGTTATAATAAATTCACGTCAAATACACAAATTTTAACGAAATCAATAAAAGAGCTAAAACACTCTTTGTGTAATCTACGAAATTATATATTTTTAATTAAAATAACAAAATTTTATGAAAGAAGCAATATATTGCAAGAGTATATTTTGGCTTCGTTTTAACAAAATATATTTAATTCCATGAAAACCTAGATTCAGGGCCAGTTGAAAACTACCGCGAAAAGCTAAGCGCCGGAAAGTGGCCATGATCCCGTTTCCCATACCGTCATATCTTTTCTGGCTCATAAAGAAATCGTTGCGTTGTAAAAAATATTTATTCTAACCTCAAATCCATTCGCATTATTATCGAATGAATTGTTTATTTCCCATTCCACTAAAATGTTGTCTATTGTAATAAATCCACATCACGAGACATCATTTTAATATGGTGTAATTTTATTCCCACGAGAAATACTCTGCAGGCAACGAGAAACAAACAAAATTTACATAAGGTTTTAAATCATGGTGCCAAGGCAATCCTCTTACAGCTTTTCAAGACATTCGCCGAAAGCTTCCGCCATACTGCGGTGTATCAGAAGAGCTTTGTGAGCGTCGGCGCTTAAGTATCAGAACGTCTATAGCGTCAAAATAACATCAGGCGAATCTCGACCCCACAGTGGTATTTAATTAATTACGAGGGCTCTGTTACAATATATGTGCGGAGAGGTTTAGGCTACTGAGTACTGATACACCCACTTGCTTTGATTTTGCACGAGATGTTGCTAATTTTTATGCCATGAATTCAGGACTACGACATGAATTATTTTTTATTTAATTTGATAACCTGTCAAACCCTTTTATTTTAGACGAAGCGATCATTCATTCATTCAAATTGAAGAAATGTTTCACGAGAAATAATGTCTACTAGTGGTCGAAATTCGACCGTAATTCATTAAACTTTAAAGTTTGAGCATTACTGAGAGTTTCATATATATGTTTAATATGGTGAGTATACCTTTATAATAACTGCATATATTTTTTTTATTATGTTCTATTATATCAGCTGTAAGCGTGTACAAATATGTCATTAGCGTGTGTTGTTTGCCTTAATTCCCTGCAATATCTATGAAATTTTAAATTTAATGTTAGTAACGGTTGAAAAAAAACACAATTACAGCTTGTATTTGTATTTATTATGTGATACAATTCATTGTTAGTTTTAATATTTTCGTTTAAAAATTAGACTTGACATTCACAGCTCAATATTATACTACAATAACACTATTATACTACTTAATTTATGCTCGATATTATACTACATTAACATTGACAGACAATTGAAAAAGGAACATTTGAAATCACACAAAATTCATAGCTCGAAACTCATTCAGTCAATCAGCTATTATTAGTATGAACGTTTTATTTTATTTAACTTAATGTATTTGTGACACATATTTATAGATATTTAGCTTTCTAACCTTCTCCATATAAACTTTATGTCAAATCAAACCCTCCTCCGTGCGCGCAATATGTTTAAAAAGGACTACAAAGTTTTTTCTTCGCGTATTAATAGATAGATTTCTATTTTTTTCTTTTACGTACCTACTATCAGAGAATGGATTAGTCTTAGCATACCTATCTCCTTACATTTAATTACAATTTTTATGAATTGTAACAACAAAAACAACTTTGTAATTGTGCAATTGTATCATTATTGTTACAATGAAATATATCTAAATCCGTTCAACGGTAGTATATCGGGTTCAAACTTTTATTATACAAACACATACTCGTATCACTAAAATAAACTATAAAATAGTGTAGAATATGGTTTTTACACAAAACTTTTTTATCAATTATGTTAGACACTGATTTATTACAAATTTCTCATTTGTTATATAGGTATCTATGGCTGTGAAAGGACCTGTTTTCTGTGATTTCACCACGAAAGAGACATCTTTAATTTGATTTCCACGCAGACACCACTACTGAGATTGATCGCACCAATGACACGACCAAACAGTCTGCTGTTGCTTTTACTTAAATTAAACCATCGATCAATTCGTTCGTGACTTAAGATTTTATTTGAGATTACTCGAATCCTAAGGACAATCCTGAGGATGGATGACTCAAGGCTAGGAAAAAGACCCCGAGCTATATTTACACTTAAATATACGATATAGTTTGCCACTAAAAATAGTAAATACGACAGATTTTTTTAATAAGTATAAAATATATTATTATTAGTGTTACGATCATTTATTCTAAGGATTTTTTCAGTTGGAGGAACTTTTATTTTTTATAGTTCGATGGGCCGTTGAGAGGGAGTTTTGAGGGGTGATGAATTTCGCATAAAAAGAAAACGAAAGTGGGAGGTGGAAAAGTTTTGATATCTCAGTGACAAACCATGAGGACACCTCTGGCAAACTTAATTACCTAAGCAAGTTATAAAACAGGATCAAAAACAGTTCAAATGTAAGCAAAGTCTTCGATGGTAAAGTATAGCATCACTTCGGCCTTGACGGTTTTAAGTTATATTGACAAAAACCGCATTGAAAATTTTAGGATTTGTAGTTATACCATGGTAAAACCGTAAGATTTTTTCACCACATACGCAAGAGGTATGTTGTTTAAATGATTATAATATAATAATATTAAATCCTCCTATCCTCCTAAATATTAGTCCTCCTATCTAATAAGATGAGGACTTTTAGAGGTACATGTAACATCATTACAACTTTTAGGGAAAAGGTTATTAAAACCTATATATATTAAAACAATAAATATTTACTATTGAAAAAAAAAACTTATTAGGTAAACTTGTTGAGTAAGCGATAAGTCTCTGTTAAAAAAATATACCACGCCGTTTATAAATATTAACAGTCTCACTTTTAAATCTTTTAAAGTAAGAGTTATTAAAAAATATTACAGTTTTTTATAATTTTATTATTTATTACCAAAAACCAATTAATTGATACATTGTTTTAAATGTAGGCTAAATAAAATCAACTAATAATGAGATGATCATGAAAAATATTCTTCTATCATCACAATATGGAAAGATTTATAACTTTCACCCCTCTTTAAGTTTATCACTCATATACCTGGCCTGTTAAAACGTATTATGTCACTAGACCTCCCTGAAGGTCTGTTTTGCTTCGTTAGAGGATTCGTTTGCTTGGCCCTTCGGTCTTCGGGTAGGTACATCATCAATCTAGCTGCGCGTTGGTATAATCGCCGGATTAGGAGACGTCAGTGACACCCCGAAAGCGTCCCAAGGACCCACTAGACACATTTTGGCCATACCGCAATTTATGTCCTTCGTTCAAATTTTGATCATTAATCAACTGAATTGAAGCTTTAATATGTTACATAAACTTTTTATTATTTGGTAACTGGTTTTACGAACAAAAAGTCCCCGTGCTTGATGCTTAATTTCATATGTAAGTCTAAATTTAATTAAGAAATAGTTGTAATGACGACGTTCATGGAAATAACATATTCGCATGTTTTAATGTTGTTATAGTACCTAATAGATAAAATCCATATATAGGGATTAACACAGTCTTATCGCAGATGGCAGGGGGTGAGTAATTTACTGTCTTCTACTAAAATATTATAGCACCATAATCATCTCCCATAAGTCTGTATGGGCATTTTTTTATAATTTTCTGTTCGTGGCAATATATATATATATATATATATATATATATATATATATATATATATATATATATATATATATATTACTTATAAATAGTTTTATATGATATCTAGGACATAAGTAAATATAAAAATAGGGTGGCATAGTTTAAAAACAATTTTTATTGAGTAAAAAATTAAATTTTGCAAAATTATTTTTTTTTTAACTCTCTGTATAGGTATTAATAAAACCATATTATAGAGAATTTCATAAACTATCCAAAAAATACTATATATCGACATAACATACATAGTTTTTTTTAAATAAGCATTTTAAGTAATTCGGCCATTTTTTGAAAACTTCTCGTTTTTGCGACTTTTACGTAAAAGGTGGTACAAACTAAGAAAAGTGAAATGCCGATAGAATGTGTACATAAAGGTATTAAATATTTTTAATACCAAACTTATTATGTGAAAGGTGTGCATGATACATAATTTATTATATCTATTCAAGTAGAAATTTAATCCTATATTTAAGTCGGATGAGTGATTTAAATTATTCAATCATATTAAGATTAAGCGGAAAAGATAATGTCTTTGCTGGATCTATTTACTTTCTATTTGTATATATTTGAATAATAAAAGTTGATCTGACAATATTGAAAAAATTGAAATTGAAAATATAAGTATTGTTAATTTATGTTTATGGACAGATTTAAAAAAAAAACACAAAATGAATTGCCTTTTTTAGTGTAGACTTTTAAGTCTAGTTAAGAAGGCAGTGAACAAAGGTTAAAATAGTGTTACCTAACTTATATGTTTAACATTGTTACGAATTGTCATCTGTAAGTTTGTCGATGACCTAAAGTCAAGAAAAAAATATTATAAAAGAGTAATTTTCTTATATTTCTTTTGGAATATGAAACGGCAATAACAGAAGGCATGAAATTAGCAAGGTGCTCAGAAAATGGAAGGTCTTGAGTGCTTTTTGTATTGGCAAGCGTGGTCTTTGTATATTTTTCTCAAACGGCAGCGTAATTAAGAGAGCGCAGGATTGAAATTAAAAGCAATTAAGAGCGGTACTAAAATGAGGCTTTATTGCGCCAGACGACCTGCTACGCTCTTAAAATACGCGAAATAATATCTGATATAACTCTCGCCTTTATGTAATGTCCGCTTCAATTTCAGCCTGCTAATGGAATAACAGAAATTATTTCCACGGTGGTTTTTACATTGATAACTTTACTTAGTGATTTATTTATTTATCTAGAGCAAAAAATTCAAAAACCTTATAGAATACGTAGATATTCACAAATTAAGATACTTAAATTAAGATAAACTGAATATTCTTGCAACTTTCTAACTCTTACATATTTTGGAATTTGTAAGCATTGTAGATTATGGTATCTGAATATGCCATACAGTACCTATTATGCAGGTTGCAGTTAAAGCAGCAGTCAGCTGTATCCTTTTAAGGGATGATTCTGGGCTTGAATCTGACAGCTTTTGTTCTACATGTATTTATATAGCCAACAAAAAAAAAATCCGTATAAGAATTGCATCAGCAGGTGATCATACTCGATAGATTAAACGAAAATGCGATTAAAAGGGTACAACTTGTCAGGATGTTGTGCGAGCCTGTATGTGAAAAATACGCCTAATTTGTACCAACAAGCAAGTGACCATACTTTAAAATGTTTTTAGGATTTTTGCTTTTATCTATTAAAGCCAGTTTTTTTTATTTATTTACAAAGTTGCTGAACACAAGTTGTTTAATTTAATGCCCGAAATCGCCTCTTAATAGGATACTGCGGACTTTAAGTTCAACCTGTATATGATTTCGCAATATTCAGGTACACCAAATCAATAAAGATTGCCTTAGGTAAGCTTTTATGGTATGTGCCTCTAATAATGCAGCAGATAGCCTTTTGAATTCTCTTATTTATGTTATAGGCAGAATTTCAGAAATGCGCTCTCCTTATCTTTTATCGGAAGCACTTGTACACCAGTCTGAGGTGCAAAATCGATAAAATGCGTCAGGTGTGTGGTATTCAGATGCTTATCTGTAACACTTAAAGACTGTGTTTTACATAAGATGTTCTAAAGTATGCCCTTTTTTATAGAGAAAACATTCTTTCTCGCCGAGGTGTAATTTAAAGAACTCTATGTTGTGAAGTACAAAACCACATGTGCAGAATATTTACAGTGTGTTATATCAATATCAATACTAAAATGTGGTTGTGACTTTAGGTTTGGTTTTCTGTTAATCTTTTAGTAGATATACAAGACTACACGAATGATGAGAATATTAATGTCTAAATAATAAAGTTAATATTTATAAGTTAAGTATTTTATAAAAATGTTAAAAAATACTATAATTATAATTATTTATTTATCTCGTAACACGTCTAAAATAAGAATAGAAAATAAGTAAATAGATGAAAGTTATTTTATCACACACTGTTGCTCCGAGACAATGCATCTGCATCTTAAATTTACATGGTTTAGTAGACTTGTATTTTAAGAATTCACCCTAATAACATAGCACTAATCTATTCTAATTAAAGTTGCGTTTTAGGTTACTTTTTATGATTTTTGAAACTGCCGACGGTATTTCAAATTTACTTGTTGGTTTTTATGTAGATAATTTTGTTATTTGAATGCAAAATAATAAATGATCCCTTTGCCACTCCGTTCATTAGATTTTTTATTTCAAAGAAAATATGTTTTATTAGAATTCATTCGAAAAGTTCATTTTTAGTTGATATATTTTTGATCTTCTATACAAATATTCATGTATTAAGAAGCTACTTTGACAGTTCGATAGAGCGCTCAAATATCATAAAAACCTTGCCGCCTATTCTAAGGCAGATATTCTATTTATTAAAAAGTCTTATTGCAGCGTCGACACATTTGAAAAATCCATGCACATTGTACGTACATTACATTATTATTTTTATTATTTATTGCTATATTTTTATATAGGTATAACATTATATAATATAGCTATTGAAAGAGAACAACCTGTGTATTTGTTTGTTTTGTTGATTTGGTAAACCAATAGTTACTATAAGATTTTAAATTATTTATTTAACGAAATATTTCGTTGAATAAATAGATCTAAAATTAACAATATCTAGTCAAAGCGCACATTTGCGTATTAAAAGAAAATTTAATACTGCTTTAGTTTCGTTGGAAAGCAGAAGTAATTATCAATGTGACACGCATGTATGGTATAACTCTACTACCTTCATCATTTACATAACGTTTTTATTTATATGTATATATAGTTATTTTTACCTTTAAACTTAATTCAAACAATTTCAAAATTCCGAAACTTTGCCTTATCTATATATTAATACGTGACGGGAAAACATTGTACACCTTTTTAAACATATTGCGCGCACAGAGGTGTGTGAAATTTAGTATAGTTAAAGTTAATATAGAGAAGAAGCGTGGAAAGCTAAAATTTATTTGTAGTATGTGTTACAAATACATTCAATTTATTAAAATAAAACGTTCATACGACTGACAGCTTATTTACAAGATGAGTTTCGAGCTGTGAATTCAATTGTTTCCTTTACAATAATCTTCATTGTCAATGTAGTACCAAATGTCAAAAATAAATTAATAATGCTATCTTATACTTCTATGAATGTCAAGTCTCATTTTTACATAAAAAAAAAGAAACTGTCAATGAATTGTATCAAAAAATTAATACAAATATAAGCTGTAATTGTTTTTTCTTCAACCGTTATTAACATTAAATTTTATATTTGTACACGCTTGAGGTTCTTATACATTATAAAGGTATAAGAACCTCAATAATGGCCAAATTAAAAAGTTTAATGAATTACGATTAAATTTCGACTGCTGGGCGACCACTAGGTATTATAATTGAGTAAATGCACTTTAATAAAAGCGCACCTTGCCGTATTGAATCGTGCATTGCGACGAGCATTGGTCAGGGGCTGATATTGATTAAGCACGTCGAGCGTAAACAGTTCAGCAGGGCGCGTGACCCACATCGAGCGAACCGCGAGCGGATTTGACAGATTTGTACAACTATGGGCGGCTAATCATGCATGAATTATAGCGCGCTCAGCCCTCGCTAGTCGCATTAACGATAGCGCCCATACTAATGGGCATTTGGAATTAAACGCGGCCTTCCAGCGTGCAGTTCATTGGGCAAATTTAGTTAAAGCTTCTGTTGTATAATGCTTGATTTGCCTTTCGAAACACAGTAAGCCGAAGGAGTTGAAAGATAAGAAGTTAATTTGGTGTCTAGCTGAGTTGTTGGTTTGTTAGCTATTTTGTTAAATTGTATTATTAAAATAAAGATTCATTGCTACTTTCCAAGAATTATATTGATTTATAGGCAAACCTAGATCTTTTTGGGAAAATCACGGGTTGATCACCATATTTACTTAGCAGAATTAATCCCACAGTCCTACATTCCTAGCACACACAATCACCCATCAGTACTAGATTTTTCAAGTAAAAGCGCGATATGCCTATCCGACTAAGCTCGGGAAGACGCTCGGAGGTGGTGCATTTGGCTACACAGTGTGAATTTAAATTCACTCGTGTCCTTTTAGGGGATTGATCTATATAACAAACACTAATCAGCAAAAAATATTGAAAAAATGTTTCCCAATTACGACAAAAAGGAAATTAAAATTGAATAGAAATCGTTTTAATGTTTGAGAATGTGGTTGAACGCATGGCGCGTGTTTGATCAGCAACCCTTCAGGCGCGCGGCTCGCGAAGTACTTCGAAGTTTTTTAATAATATACCTAATTAATTTAGTATGTTTTTTTTTTTCGAAATCTACCTCTCGAAAGTCATCAGCGATAAGAAATCATCAATGAATTTCAATACTAGGCCCGCGAAAATATTGTTGAATGTGCCAGTAAGTGGTGATTATTTTAAAATATAGGTTAATACATTCTTATGTAGTTAACTAATTTATTCAAATTACTTATGAGTCCTTAAAAAAAGTGGTGTAACTACACACCAATTTTAATTTTTTTTTATGTAAATCATGAGCACTCAGGACAATCAGTGACCTTATTCATGTATTTATTGCCTAATCATGTATTTGATTAAATCAGCTACTCGTGCTGCCCGTGTTTAAATATGTTGTTATATCCTCGTTGTTAATCTTTAGAGGTCTTCAACAAGATCTCCGGCTGTGGTACCTATGTACAATGTACAGCGACGGTTTCTTCTGTAGTGCGATCGTCCATACAGCGCGGTGCAGTCCAGTGCATGTGTCATCCGATTTATGAGTTCTGAATGCTAACTTGTAATTTACAGTGACACTGGCTGTATAATGTTGGCTCTGCGCAGACTGACCTCTATTGTCATGGAAATTGTTAGCAGGCGCGTCTGCCATACTCTGCCCTGCGCTCGAACGCTGATACCGATTTAGACCGGGTTATTATTTGTATTATACATTTAAATAGCAGTATTCTGTAAAAAAGTAACTCTTATTTGACTGTTGTTTACAGAAAATATCCCCCAAGTGCACATATAAATATTAAAAACATGTTATGATATATTGAGCTTTTTATTTTAGATACATACTATTTAAATAATCATGAAAAAAAATTCTTACCGCTGTTACAATATAATGTTTTTATGTTTTTTTCGCCTCTTGTAAAAAGCTGTTTTTACCACATAAGATGTATTGTCACTTCAATGACGATATAATTTAAATGTAATCTCATTAGTTTTGTTCATCGCTGGCTCGATTCAGTTTCAATAAATGTATCGATTATATTATCTTTTATGATAGCAAGAGGGAAAAGGAAGAGGAGAGGGGGGATTTAACATCAATTATTTTAGTAGATTATTTTCACATGCCCTCATACATACATACTAAGAGCCATGCAAAATAAAAAATAACAATAACAATAATATGAAACAAATTGACACATAGGAATGCCTCATAAAATTATTATTACCATACATTAAAGACCAAATAGTTAAGTTAAAAAACTAATTGATATTGAGTTGTTTAGATAACGACTAATGGAAGAAGTTTCTAAAAGAGGCCATAAATCAATAAATTAGGGTTGTTATCTTTTTAATATTACATAAAAAAAATAAATGACTTAATTTGCTTTTATATTTAGTGTTTAAATATTATATCTTCATTTAATATGCGGTATATTTATTGTTTTAATGTGCATTTTTGCCCGGTTCAGTTTGTTTGAACCGGGCGATTATCTGAATGTTGGATTCCATTAGGATTCCAGTGTTATAGAACTTGCTGCCTTGACTTTCATAAGCCCGAGATATATGGATGCTTTTTGTACAAATGAAGCATTTGTTAGTACTGAAAATTATTTATTATGTTAAAGAGATAGTATTCTATTAGTGTTCAGTCCGCTTTGTACACTATCCTAGGAGGGCTTTTGGCTTTAGTATAATTAATTTTGGGCTTTAAATACTTTACACAAATATTTCATATTCTTTTACCTAAATTATTTGAAATATGTTATATACTCGTATATAGCTACCATAATAATATTAATAACGTATTTATTCACAAAAGACATGTTTAAGTTCATTCAGTCGTTATTTTAGGCTTCACACTAAAGTACCTATCTGGTCTTTAATACCCACCGTACTCGTAGAAACCAAATATGAAAAATAATCTCCGGTGTTAAATGGTTGCAATGGAAAAAGCATGATATTTTCTATGCAGTATATTTATACTGCATAAAAAATATACTGCAAAATAAACTGCACAAATACCGTGGTGTAAACCCGTGGTGTGGTGTAAACTGTACTGTACTGTACTGTACTGTACTGTACTGTATTTATACTGTATAAATTATTTAATTTATTTGTTGCTACTTTGATGGGACGTATTTATTTTGTGGTTATTTTATTTTATTGTGTTATTGTTATACTTTTTAGCATTTGTTAATAACTTCGAAAGCAAGTTTTAAAAAAGATATTAGTAATAGTTTTGTGTCTTCATCGTTTTCCGAAAATATTATAAGTGTGAGCCACCACTGCTCATACTTATAATATTTTCGGTACTTCCATAGAAGCTGAAAAGCCGGGCTTTTAACAATTGTTTAACAAAAATTACTAGGTACCTCAAATTTTTTTCGTTTAAGATTAACACCCACCGCGATATGGCGTGCCTACTGTACAAATTCTGGGCATTCTACTGAGTGTGAGAGCTATTCATGTCTGGGAATTTGCAGTCAAGTACTTATGTGACCTGTTCAATGTATAGCATTTATGGTACACCGCTTATCTGAAATGTATTCGAGCTACAATATAAATTGTAATACGAACTGTAATATCCAAGTTGAGGAAAAAAAAAACCTAAAAAAAAAAGAATGCATCTCCTCTTTTTATGTTAATATGTTTTTTTGTTATGTGTATGTTTTTATGTTACGTTACCTACTTCTTACTCCTAGAGAAAGATAACCCTGCGACATAATGAATATCCCGGGACGAGCGTTAGGAAGGAGGGAAGCTGTGTAACGTTGTGACCGTATTTGTTAGGAAGGCTGTGTCGTAAGCTTTTAAGTTTTTGTTTTTAGAAATAAAAAAAAAGAGAAAATAAATTTAGTAGTGGAAAGGAGGTTAAATTTTAGGAAAGGAATAAAAAGTTTATTTACAGAGTTTAAACTTTTAACTGTGTATCTTTCACGACCTAGATTTAAAACGGTTTATTATTACGCCTACACATATATTTCAAATTGAAAACCTAACTTAGGGCAATCATGACAATTCATTAATTCATTATACAAGAGGGAGATCCGAGGAGTAGGGAATGAAGAGCATCACTGATGAACAAATCGGTGTATGAAATGTATATTAAAAACTGATAGAACGCCCGGACAATCAATTGTGTTTAAAAAGCTAATTAAAAATGAATGGTCGATCACAGCGCGACGCTCGTTTAAAAATTCTTTGTTTAATTTTCCTACATCTTTGGTGAATTCGTCCGCCCTTTATAACATTTATTTAACTAACTAACTCTCTAAGTGTGTAACAATCATCATCAAGTTCAATTTTGATATATTATTTTTGATTACATCAAATATTTTGGGATTAACGCTTTTCTTCGACTATATGTTATACGAGTATTTATATTACATTATATTATTAAAAATATGATTCATTAAAACTTGTAACGTTAGGGTTTTTTGTCTTTTAGTAAAATTATGTATAATTTAAATTACAAATATAGGAGACGTTACATAATAAAATATATATTGACTATAACTAAACTCTTTATAAACGTTTCTCATAAGCGCTATGAAAAATAAATATAAAGATTCGTGCCAAATCTGCGAACAGAGATTTCGGTCTCCAGAGAGAATTACAGAGAAATATTTACGGGCATCTTATGGCCAACGCGCCAAACAAAATCCCCAAAGCTCTGCTGATAGAGAAACCCAAGTAAACTCTCGTTTTTCGAGCTTCATTCAAAATAAAAGTACTTCCCGTATTTGTAAGTCAGTCACTCTGAAGTTGCTTTTATTTTTTTAATTATCTCCCAGGTGTCAGTCACCAATGTTTGTGATTATGTTGTTTGTAATATGCAGACATTTCAATGCATTTTCGCAAACAACATTAGAAGGACGAAGTATCGGTTAAAAGTTTAATTATTTTTTTATTTGGTTTTAGTATTTTAAATTGCAAATGGTAAAAGTGATCATAAAAATTAATTATATTGGTACTAAAGAAATCAAACACCATAACTTTTTATTTTTTTTATCCTAAACATTATTGTCACTTTTTGTATTCGTAGTTATTTTCTAGTTGTATTTTAAATTAAATAAAAAAAGTGCAATACTATAATTTTACATAGTAACAAATAATTTGGGGAATAAACAAAACAGGTCTTATATAAATAAGCAGTATTTATAAGCAATAAGATGAGTGACCAAGTAAAATATATTATTTTAAAAATATCTTTGTATTTGTATACTTACTGAAAAGTATCAACCGTTAAGTGTAGTAACTAGAAAAAAAAATCCTCAATTTCCCAAAAATGACTTTATATGGATAAGGCAAGTATTGTATTTATAAGACTCATTGAGCCGATATTTCAAACCGAAAATAAAACTCGCGCCAATTTTAACGAAGGTATTATAGAGTCAGAAGTAATATAAAATATAAGTACCTTTAATATTATTTTGTAAGAATATGTAATTATAATTTTAATTAAAATCCATTTAGCGTGTTAAAATTTCTACCAGAAGGAATATTTATCTTATTATTCTGGTTTAACTGATAGAGATTGTCTTGAGACAATAACCTCGCTCTTTTGTTACTTATTTTTGTATAATTGAGTTGTAAAGTTATTTCACTTATATTTGATGATTGTTTTTTAATAGCCGCAAATCGCCTGAAAAGATAAATGCCACAATCTTTGACAATATTGAAAAATTTTGAACAATTTTTTAATTTTTTGATAAAGTGCTTGGATAGCATAATATTTATAAAGGTTCTAAAGAGGTCCTGTAATTGAGAGCGCAGGATGTCGGTTTAAACCCAGCGCTGAGTTTTATAAAAATGCATTTTCAACTCTCACCTGTTGTCCTCTTTAGTGTAAAATATTGTCAAATATTATGTGATATTTTAACAAAAAATATAAAAATAATGGATATGTGATTACGATGAAGGATGATGGTAATTATTGATGTAATTATACCTATATGAACCAAAATGGACTTATGTACAACGTAATTAGTGCCACAAAGAGAACACGTCACTTTGAAAAATTGTGAGCTTGGTTCACAACAAATAAACACTAATACACACACGTTTAAAAAATGTCATCAGAATATATTTGTTTATATCATTCAATAGGCTCTGTATCAATGTCTCTGTGTCTGTGTCTCTTTGTCTGTGGTCAACAGTATATGTAGTTTCTTCTTTAGAAAATCAATAAAATGCCACAAAGTATTACCCATTTAATAATATTAATTGTATATTGGATATTTTAATATATAAATAAATAGAGAAATACTGTTAATCAGCTAATGTTTCAAAAAAATCAGTATTATCATAATAGTTATTAAAAAATATGATAAATAAATCGGTATAGCCGTTTGGCGTAAATAGCCATAAAATCGCTGTAAAAAGATGGTTTTTTTTGTAACCGTCTACCAATAAATACTACCATAAAATAAATTAAGATAATTGAATAACCAGTACATGCATAAAACGTAATGGGCGAACAAAATGACTAGACAAATCGAAACGATGTAATTTTAAATAATTATTTCCTTCTCAGTTTTCGTTTAATACTACGAATTAAATGCGAATTGAAATTGTTCCGCTCAAGATTACTGCAAGGGATGCAAATTCTTAGGATTTGATTAAATTCCTACGAACGCGTCAACTGAGCAGCTCTACTTTGATCGCATTAGAAAACGTTTAACACTTTAATACCGATGAAAAAACCATTATGTCCATTATGTCAAAAACTTTTTTTTTATTTAATTATAATTTTCTAATATTTAAATAAGACTTCTTATTTATAACGCTAAAACACAATGCAAAAAGACGCAATAAAATGTTTAGTTTTTACGCGAACGCTAGGTTAGGTACGATGTAAAGCATATCGTAGCTTAACTAGGTAGCCACAGTGCCAAAGGTGAAACCTATACTAGTAGCATGAAACCTATAGTCATTGCGCAGTGTTATAATTTAATTAATGTGTCGCGAAAAGTGACACCATAGTGCAGTTATAAGACAATGTGACATTATGTTGAGACGTTTAATTGTTTAATTTGTATGTTAAGATACCTACGGAAAAGGCACCAGCCTTCGTACATGGTGCATTACTCAAATAAAACAAATAAATAAATAAAAGCATATTGAATTTAACATGGGATATCCAAAAGAGAAAATATTTTTAAAAATAACTTTTTTATTATTTCGAATTATAAAATACAACCTATATTTCATGCATGATTGAAATTTTAAAAACCTAAAATCGGTGCTGACATCACAAAAATTTCGCTATTGGAGTCGATTAGTGGAATGTAAATCTGTTTTAAAGCAAAATTTTTGCTCCTTTAATCTCCGCGAAGGAAGTATCCGAGTATTTACCATGGTCTTATATTGAGACCAAAAAAAATATTAAATGTCTGATAATAACTATATGGAAATTTTTGAGTGGTATTAAAGTAGTAATCGTATGGGGGTGGCACGCTGTGCGAACGAAAACTCCAGAAGAAGCAATTTTCATTATTTATAATTCAGTTAAGTAGGTATTTCATCATACGAGGGTTGAATCGGAGCAATGCGATGGAATATTATCTAATTGCAGCGAGGGACCAACAAAGCCGGGATAAGTTACATCCCTCGAGCGAGCGCCGCCCCCTCTCATAATAAAACGGAGTAAAAGGTTATGGCTAAAGTTTCACCTTAAGCGCAACTCTATTCAAGTGAATTTCACGGACGGGTCTCCATCTGCGATTCATTTCTCTACAAATCGTGCCGTTTTATTTTTTTCAAGAAAACTTTGACATCCACGTTGATAGCCGCCGCGATGCGGACCCGAGAGAGTTAATTTAGACTTTTTTATTCCTGAAAGCGAGGCATACTATTGTATATCGAATAGATAGCGTAGCTTCAACAATGTTTACAGTTTTGTTTCCTTTTGGCTGCGATTACGAATAAAATATCATATAGGAACAAAATGAAAAAAAAACTTAGTTTGCTGTTGTTAGCTAGGAAACTGAACCAAAAGGACAAGAGATAGGATAAGAGTATCCTACTGTTCAGTTCCGATGACAATGCATTTTTATGATAAGCATGACCTGATTGTACATTCAGGATTGGCTCGTGACGAAGGAAATCCTCAACGGTCAACACCACAGACACCAAATTTTGTATACGCATTAAAGTACTTGAATAAATGCTTGAATTTAAAGTGTATTTTTACTATTTTTGTTTATTAAATAACATTTTATTGTAATTTATTACAATTGTATAACTATAAAAAATAGTGACCACCCAGTGGTCGAAATTCAACCTAATTCAATAAAATGTTAAGTTTAAGTTTTATTGCGGTTCTTATATATACCTCAATAAAACGGTGAGTTTAGCACTATAATCATTGTATATATATTTTTTAATTATACAATTAAGCCTACGTATATAAAGCCTTATCGGTAGGTACTTGCTATTGATCCTTGATGATCTTGATGAAATTTAGGTAATATGTATATTTTTAATTAAAAAAATGTACGTCGGTTATAGCGGTCTGAACAAGATGAACAAGCCTCTGATCCACATGCTATCCCGCCTCGATCCGTCCCTGCTCGAATGTAATAAATGCATTTCGCTACCGGACCTATTTACATAAAAAAATGACAACTTCTTTATCTGCGCTGTTTGTTCGAGTTCATCTCGAGTACGCAGCACCGCGCCGGGAAATGGGATTATTTGCTAGGAAGCGAATACGTATGCAAACATGCTTTGATATTTTGTTTGTATTCAGTCATAAAGGGTTCCTTTATCTTTTTCTTCATTTCAACGAATATAATATTTCAGCCGTTCTGCTAATAATCGGGGTAACTCTAATATTTAAATATGAGAGAACTTATTCTTAATAATTCTCTAAAAATTGACTAGGAGCGGCGCGCGTGACTTGAAGCAGGTGGGCGTAAAGACTATTCAAACACTAAAATCTATATATATTAATACGTGAAGAGAAAACTTTCCTATAATATGACATCACTTAGATAGTCCCCAGTGCAAATCCAAACACAAACTACATTTTTTTGTGCTTGCATTGGTTTTGTGCTTTTTAATAAAATTATCGATTCCAAAAGAAAATCTGGAATATTATCTGAAACCTTTTATACGCAGCCTGATAAAATTAAATATTATTTGTGTGCATTTTTCCTCGCAATATATTTTACTTTTTACGCTTAAATAACTTCTTTTCCTTGAGTGTAATCATCCGAGTGTAATCTTAAGCCAATGTATAAGTTTAATTTTGCAAAAAAAAAAAAAACAACGTCTGGCAACACTAATACAGCTTATAACTCAACTTTCTCTTTCCTCCGTCATAGTTCCGTCTCCCTCTCGGATGGATCGTGACAGATTAAAGCATTACAAGCTCTTGTCCTTTGGCACTTTTGTTCGAGACCGAGGTTACTTAACTTTGTAAGTTACCTCTGCAAAATAAAACACAAAACATTCGAAGCATATTCTTGGTATCGCCACAATTTATCACGGGCTTGCGTTAACACGTTGCTTATTAAAATAAAGGCGGCTTTCTTATGTTACATTCAATATATTTTATTTTTAGTGTATAGTTATTTATTAATTTAGTTTTATAAATATAAATTACAACAGAACATATAAAATCATAACTGAATACAATTAGTAATTTATCTTTAAAACTGGACATTAACAGTGCTAAATTCTAATTTGATGTGGTGCCCAGTTGTTAAGACAAAAGTTTTTATTTTTAAAACCTTTTTTAAAACAAAAGAATGTTTGACACCTATAGTAAGTATTATTAGGGCTAATTTAAGATGTAAATATATTTTGTAAAATTCAAAATCAATTAATCGTGATTGTTTAATTTAACTTAATTCAAACATTTTAACCTTTAAAAATAATTCTTCTTAATCTTTTCACAAGTTTCTTGAAAATAAATTAAACTATTGCGAGTATTCCATTCCAAATGAAGATAGTTCATATATAGTATATGTCTTTATAGTTAGTAAAAAAAATACTTTTCTTTAATTTAATTTCAATTATAGCTAAATACAATTTTTAAATAATATTTAAACTTTGTACACGCATTCAAGCACCAAAATAAAAGCGTATTTTTAAAAATGTATTTTTGCTATTTATTTTATTTGAAAGCTTTTATTTAGCTTGCAATGTTTGTATATTAGTTTAGGTCAAATCTTACATGCTGAATTAGAACCACTTCCTCTTATCCTAGGAAGTTGAAATTTGACATGTGGTTCAGTTCCGATGACGATGCATTTTTATGGTAAGCATGACACGATTCTACACCCACAATTGCCTCCAGATGAAGGAACTCCTCAACGGTCAACAGCACAGACGCGAAATTTTGTACACGCATTCAAGCATGTAAATAAAAGCATGTTTTTAAAAATGCTTTCTTGCTAATTTACTTTAATCACCGTGTATGATGGACGCACAATTGTTATGCTTATGCTTTGATTTTTTGTGTTCCTAAAATCTAAAATCTAAATTCTTTTTTTCGTTTAACGCATAAAATAGTTTAGTAAGGTTTATGATACAATCAAACTCAAACTCGAGTAAAATAAAAGGGGAAATTTAATATCTACTGGAGTGAGCAACGCATTTAGTTTGTTCTGAAGTGTGCGATGTAATTCTTAAGGTGGGGTGTGATGTGAAACGGGAGCGTTAAATATTTTTGTCTCAATCACGCAGACCGCAACCTAATACTTTAGAGCAACGATACTCAACGTTTTTTGTCTTCGGGCCACATATATATATTTGTAAAACTACGCGGGCTTCAACACTATACTGGTATAACGAAAAAAATATGAAACGACAATCCTCTTTGGGTGTCACTATTTGTACGTCAAAGTTAAAATGAATCTCAAGATATACGAAATGTAGAATGCCAGATTTTGTAAATCATGTCCCTGATAATAAATGTGTTTAGGGCCATACAAAAAAGCTAGGCGGGCCGCATGCGGCCCGCCTAGCTTTTGAATACTATAAAAATTTGAAAGGTTGAAAGGTTTGTTTTGAAAGGTTTGAAAGGTTGGTTTTGAATACTATAAAAACTTTAAAAAAAACTTTTTGTGACGTCTTATGGCTTATTTGCTCAGTTTTATTGTTAACTAGTAAACATAATTTTGATTTTACCAATAAACAAATGCAATTGTATAACAATTGCATAATTGTATAATTGTAACAATTGTATAATGCAAATAGTGATTTTTTAAACATTAGCATCTATTTTTTTCTAATTAAAACAGTATTCAAATTTTAATTTAAAAAATATATGTAGTTATATGTATATACAAAATATTTGGTTCAATGTTGATATTTATAAAATAAAAGTGAAACAGTTCCCTGGATTTTTATTTTTATAGTTACGTTTACTTTTTTTTCAAGAATGACTAGTGGCAGGCGAAATATTATTTTTCTTAATTCCACCTCCTCGTATGCAATCCTGTCATACGAGTATATCCCATACTAGGGTTATATTTCATAGGATGCGCGCGCACATGCAACAGGCAGAAATGTCATTAAACTTACCTCTCATATAATAATTAGCAGTTAATATAAGCACGCCACAAGCTTTAGGAGTAATTTGAGATTTCTCTCAGACGCATTTATTTGCGGACCGACGCCCGCCCGCCCCGCGAAGAACATACGCACGTAATACCGCACACCTTTTAAAGGGTTAATTTTAGACGGTTTTAGTTTCACCTGCGGGACGTATTATGAGCCTGCGGGGCTATATTTTACGGCAGTTTATTAGCCAGCCAGCCAGCGCAGGGTTAGGAGGGGCTTCGGAATAGGGTAGGGTCTATGAGCGATGGGCAGCAACGTTAATCATGATGTTTTTATATGCTGAAAATCTTCTTTCGGGACAAAGGAAAATATATAAATTGTATCTATGCACATTATTATCCTATTTAGATTTATTTTTAAAACATTAATGTTGTAACGTCCAATTGACAGATATAAAATACTTTCACTTTCAACCAGTTTCATAGATTTACTCCGTGGCAGTTAAATTGACAATTATTTCGTGTTTAGTTATTTTGCACAACAATGCGTTAGAACATGCAACTTGAATAGGCTCTAAGTGTTGACTCGAAGGTATTGGCGAGGACTGGGACTAGACTCTTCTGCACCAGGATGAGGTGAGGTGATGCCTCTTTTCAAGGAGGATAAGACATCATGTTATTAGGTCGGTCTGGGAATGCCACTTGACGTGACTTGGAATTAGTTGTGTATTTTTATATAAAGCGGTCTGTACATTTTCTGCACCAGATGACTTGGCACACTTCAGGCCAACAATAGTCGATTGCGGATTAGTGCAATTTGCGGGATGGATAAAGGGATGCCAAAACAGTTCGATAGTAGGTACTCACGGCTGGGTCAGCTGCCGGCGACTCGAAGAGCTTTCTTTCCAGGTTCTGCTGCTATAGTGATGCAATGATACTTGGGATACAACGGACAAAATATTGCGGAAGTTTTTACACGAATTTGCGGGATTTTTGCGGTTAACATATACGACGGCCCCCCTGACATCATATTTTGGTTAGGTGGGTAAGTGCTTAAGGTGTAAGAGGGGATATAGATAAGAGGATGTTTTGTGCCTTTCGACTATAGATGGCACTGTCAGTTTATAATATTCATGAAATCATTTTTTTTTTGTCATAAACTGGCCAAGCCACCACTGTCATCAGGCTCCAGATCCTTGTACTGGGTGGTCTACGTCTTTGGAAAGTAATATTATAGCTAATCTATGCACAAAACATATCTTAAAGCCCAACTTTTATCTCGTAATCTCGACCTTTCCTCGTTTGCAAGGGGGAAAGACCCCCTCCGCCCCCCCTTATAATTTTTAAATTATAATTTTTCTAACGACCTGAACGTTTGATATGGTGGGTAAAATACACTCCTAATTTATTTTTTTTTATTTGCCATTTAAACATTTTATAAACCTAGGGCATGAAAGTTATTGCGTTTTTTCCGCTTAATCACTACCATCTATCCCGACAATCAAAGTTAGCTTAGTTGGGCTGAGCGCATAATAAAACTATATGTCCATGGTTAAAAGAAAAGTATAATTTAAATTGCCAAATAAGTTGGTATAAACGATTAAAATATTTAACAACATTAAAGGTAATGATTATTATAATTAAAAGTAATAATAATTCATTGAACAAAAGAAAATGCCCCATTTTATTTACCTTTACATGAAAAGGTTGTTTCCTACCAAATTCGAGGAAGGGTAGTACCTCAAGCGTACGCGGCCTTACACGACATTTAGTATCCGGGGGTAGTTATTTGTGCCTCACTGTTAGGTGTGTGTGTATATATATATATATATATATGCATACATGCGAAGAAGCGGCACGCTGCTTTGGTGGCTTAAGATTACATTCGCGTAAATTTTATTAGAAATCATACAATAATACATCGACATGAGTAACAAATATTTCGATTAGTGTTATAAATAGTTTGCCTGAATGTATTTATTTACACGTTTCACATAATTGCACAGATAAATCCATCCAAAAAATATACTATATAATTAACCAATAATCCTAAAGTTCGTTATCAATTATTAAGTGATAACAATAATCTACACAACATTAAACAATAATAATTTTCCGTATTTCATGACATGGTACCCATTGCGATAGGTAGCTTTCTTAATGTAATCTACCTAAAAACGTAAGGAATAAAGTAGCTGAAAGGGTCAGGAGATACAGGGCGCTAAAAAAAAAGGGCTGTGACGAGTTTATTAACCCCGCTGCCAAAGATATTGTATTGCGAACGTATTCGCGTCAATTTTTGACTAGTTTGACGACACAGTCACACCAGGGTTTTTTTTAAATCTTAATAAAATCGACTTAGATACCATAAATACAAATTTCACTATCGCATTGTGTTTAATTTGAATACTTTTTTTTACAATAATTTAGAATGAATTTTACCTTCTAATAAATGTATGTATTTCTTTTATTTATATACTTATAACAAAAAATGTAAAATAATCAAAATCAATATCAAAATAATAATCAAAATAATACCTCGACCTCGCATCTTCACTTCTTTTCAACTTTGTCTTTTATAAAAATATTACATTGCGAGTTGGCAATATAATCAAAAAGGAATTCGGAAATATCAAACTAAAAAGTCTTTTCTGATTTTGAAATGTTGTTTTCTTTAGGAATTTTGCAAGTAAGCTAGTTTTCTTTTTGTTTAAGAGATTTTAACTTAATTACAATTTCGTCTTCAAATATTAGTTTTCTGTCGAAATGATCAAAATATCAAAATACATAGATCACAAGCGTCGTTACTGTGAAATGTAAAAAATATTTGGTAAAACCTTCTTTTACTAAGCTTTTTTTACTGCCAATAATGGAAAACAAATCTATATTTAGTGAATTTTTATTGAGTCATGTAACAGTATAGTACTGAAGTACCTACTCTTAAGTACCTGGTAGGCAGTATGTTTCATAATATATTACTTACACGTTCGATTAGTCGTTTTTATGTCGCAATTAGCTTCAACCGAAATATTTCATGGAATTTGAGTTTAAATCACCAACACACATAGAACCGGCCGAGAAGATTTATCTTTGCTGGATATGCCTGTCTATAATATGTTTATTCATTAGTGTATTTTGAAAATAATCGTATAATACAGATTTCTTGGTTATCATTTATATTATAGGTACATATATTGTTATTTATATTAAATTAATTATAATACCTTTCTATTATTTTAAGAGAATAATAAGTATCTAAAATTTCCTATAACAAAACATACTGTCGCAAAAGAAAACAAAATATCAGATTTTTATAGACTAAGCGGGACTATGAAATTTTAATTTAAAAGTTGAGCAACAACTTTCTAAGCATGAATATTCTTCTAAAGAAGATGTACAGCTGTTGGGTAAAAATGTCCTTGGATGTGATAATAAGATGTTTGAAAAACAAACCGAATTAGGGAAAGTGCTGCAAAGATGGACCAAACTCTAATTAAGATTTTCGAAGAGGCGGAGCGAAGCAGAGAGAGTGAGGAGATTTTTTAATTAAAAATATTTCAATTTACGAACAGAATCGCCATCTGTTGCATAAAATACAAAACTGTTTTGGTCAAACACGTTGAATAATTTATTATAATAATCAAATGTTGTTTTGAAGAGCTAATTTTTAGGATACCAACTTTTATAAACAACATCGTTTGTTAAATTGATACCTTGCAAGAGAAACCATTAATGCCCATTAACCATTAATGCATAAATTAAACTTTGGATCTTAACAGAAAGTAAACTACAGATATGCTTGTAATAACATTCTTTGAGGGAGGCATATTTATGTTTCAATGCTTCTTTCAATACATAGATATGATTTTTTACGTTATAATAGGCGTTAGTTGTAAGTTTACATTGTATAAAAGTCTGACAGTATATTGACATTTGGAAAATTCGAATTCTTTTTAATATTTTAAAGATTCAAATTTTTTTCAAACAAATTATACAGCCAGAATGTTAAAAGAAAAATTAATACCGAACGGACAGGCTTTTATACAATATAAAATTATGGCGAGCGCCTATTATAACGTAAAAATACATCTAAATACGTTATTTGAGAAATATATATAGAGATATATATTAGGAATTAGAGGAAGATGCCTTTAATGACACCCGTAGGGCATACTTGTAAGACGTCAGGTTCTGGTTAAAAAATAATTTACTACTACTAAACAATGAATTGAAGCAGTTGTATCGAATCTAGACGCCGATCATCGTGAATTGTCGTCTTGAGATCGCTCGTGCACTTCGCAACTGGGTAACCAGCACTCGCCCTGGTAAAGTAATCGCTCGGTTGCAAAAATACGAACATTATATTTAAAGGTTAAAGTTCAAGTTTAAAGCCGCAGCAGAAACGCAAAGATATGATCAAGGTCAGTGATTTTGTACTATTTGCTAATCCTCTGTGTTGAAACCAATCCGATGGCTTTTACTGTCAGATTTCTGAAACCCGACTTGCAGCCAATAATAAAAAGTATTCAACGTTGGCCTTCCGCCAACTCAAGGTCCTTCCGTCAGACCCAGAACCCAGGCCCACGTGCCTACAGCTACCAAACAATCTAAAGAAGCTATATATGATAGCTATATGGTGTCACAGCCATTCTTATTGTATACATCGAGAATATTGTTTCAGAAATAAAAAAATTGTGTCAGAATTATTTTATGTGAAGTCACTGTCTTATATAACACGCCTGACTTGAACACGTGGAAGTTCGACGCCATTAAAATTAATTTGTTTTCCTTCATTCCATTTTGTTTTTCCATCAGTCGCTTTCTTCGTTATGATAACCTCGCGCTTCGTTAAACCATTTCCTTAACTTAACGGGAGAATTCTTTCTGGGATCGAGGCCGGTGGGAATCTCATTGGGTTTTTACTTTTAATTAACGTCACGTGAACAAGTAAAATATGTTCGCATTTGAAGATGGCAGAAAGAGGTAATGCAAAAAGAGGTTTAATATAAACTAAGCATTAGACCACTGGCTTAGCCCCTAGTTTGTAGGAATAAGCACGCGTTAAATTTGAATCGGTTAATACTTAATTTATATTAATTTTATTACCTGATATTTTATTTCTTTTGTGTTGCCGTTTTGTGTTATAGGAGACAAACAAAAAAAAAAATCAAAGTCCCAAAAACGTATTTGTGCTTTTATTTCTATAAACATAGAAAATACCTACGACTAAATGGAACTTCATTCCTTCTAGTTCGTCTTTAAGACATTGGTTGTGAGGATTCCATACTGATGAGCAGTATTCGAGGGTAGGACGAAACAACGTTTTGTATGCAACACGCACTTTTGTTGTAATCCATTGTTTTTTTGTAATCGCTGATCAGCGATTACAGTTCTTTCAAAATACAAGTTTGTCCTATAAGATACTCAAGCAGATATATTAGGCCTGAATCAAAAAACAATCACAACAAAAGCGCGAGTATTGGCATACAAAACGTTGTTTCGTCCTACCCTCGAATACCGCTCATCAGTATGGGGTCCTCACACCCAATGTCTTAAAGATGAACTAGAAGCAGTTTAGATTAATTTCAATTCTTAATTGGGAGCCATTAAGTAGAAGGCGTTTCGAATTCAGATTAATTAGTTTATATAAGACTATGACGAATGAGCCTGCCTGGTCTGCTTTAAGATCCCAGCTCTCTAAGCCTCCTTATATTGGCCGTAATGACCAATTGTAAGATAAAACCTATCTTGAGTAAACGGAACATCGGGTTCAATTCGATTCTTTCCAGAAAATTCGACAGTGGAATTATCTTCATAGGTCAATATTTGATCCTTTTCCTTGTTCCAAGGCTGTTTTTAAGCGTAGGCTGCGAGTTGTTAGACGTTTTCTTTCAGTACCACCACAGATATTGTAATCATATATATTATGTGCTCCTAAATATTGTAATCACTGACATAACAATGTTTTCAGATGCGAATCGGTATTATATTTTACAACAAAATACACGACAGTATGATTATAGTAATACTGATTATAGACGTATTGTAATTAAAGTCGTATGTAAATTAAATGTTTTTAATTTAATTAAGACGCCACCGTTTAATTTTACAATTTAAATGTGAAAAGCTTAATTTTATTTTTGTTGTTTATTGATATTTGTGTATTCATATTTTATTATTATTAACTATTTGATAAATGCTTAAAAATGGTAACATAGGAGTGAATATAAGAGTACTAAAAATATTCTCATTTCTTTCGTTTTATAGGAAGGAGTTTCATACAGGCCTCTAATCAGTATGTGTATTTCTTCTTTGGCACAAAAGTCACTCAAAGTGTGTAAAAGCTACAAAGCTTTGAGTTTGTCCAAATGGCAGTTGTGCCCTTTTCAAAGTGCGCCATTAAATTAGCATAAGCGGACACTTTTAGACAAGGTTAGAGGCGCGCTTCAAACAAAGGCCCTGTGTCCACTTGAGACGCAAACACATTTGTACTTTGGGAAAAGAAGAGAAAAAATGTTACCCTAAAGAGTTGTAAAAAGCGCTAACGGAGATAATAAAATAAAGTACAAAGATAATCGAAAACAAAATGCACTCTTTTGTAGTTAGCTTTGGATAAAAATCGAATTCATATTCAGTGAAATATTATGTTTGAATTTTAATTAAATTTTACGAGAATACAAAACAAGGGTATATAATTGAACTGTGTTTTTACTGTGTTCGGATTATCTACCTGCAACATAAATATTAAATCATTTTGCTTGCAATCTATGTTCTTATTAATTGACGCCCGTATATACCGTGTCCCAAGACCACCCCCATAAAAAAATCCAGCTAATTAGTCCTGCGATTACTAGTATTATAGGTTAAGAAACTATATCAAAATTCATCATGGTTAACGAGGAAAAAAAAAGGAAACATTAAGTGAAAATAATAAAAGAATCATCTATTAATGTCTTTGTTGTGAGCTCTCAGCTGCCGCTGTACGCCGTAACCGTGTCAAGCCATTATCTATCGTTGCCGAATCGGAATTCCCACGCTGACCAAATTAACACCATCTGTTAAAATATAATAAATTTAGGCATGATTTTTTTCGCATTTTCTTATGTCATTTCTTACTATGAATAGGTTACACAACACCCCCCTTAAGCCTTTGGGAATGGTCTTGGGACTCCCCGTATATGTTCATATTGCTTTATACATATTTTTAGGTATGGTTGTGTGATCGTAAACATTACTAATAAATTATTGTTTACCTAATTTATTATTTTATTTTACCATTTACCAAGTAAAAAAATAATATATAAAATCCATTCAACTTAAATAGTAAAAAATAAACATGAAATGACATATTTGCTGAACGAGTATTCAATGGTTTTTAATGAAAACGGTGTGTTTTAGCGCCTCCTATCGTCAATTCATATTCGATAGATTTTCTCATATTTTTTAAAATAATATTATTTCTTATTATTTTATAATGAACACTTTTTTTCAATCTTTGGGTAGGTAGTAGGAATAAATGCAGCGAATACTTTTTCATACATGCATGCATGGAACTATTTAATGTTTGCGCGAACTGCTAGATAGGTTAGCTGAAAGCTAGTACGTTTTGTCAGCGATGTAGTTAAGGCGGAAAAGGTCTTCAAGATCACTTTGTTGCTGGAAAACTTTGCGAATTTTATATTAAATATCTCCTGACGATTCGACTGAAGTGATTCCCCTCGCAGCTGAAGCGAACTTTGCTGAAAGTTTCAGCTGAAGTGACTGCCGGAAGCCGTTCGCATTTGCACATTAAAAACTCGCATTCGCTTTGACGTCTTCTGGATTATTTGCCTTATTGAATTCAGCTTCATAAAATTGTAATGTGTATAATTTGTTTCAATATTTATGATATTTATATACAAATAATATTATTGCTTTTAATTCAAATCTAATATCATTTGAGTTTTTCCAAATCTTAAACATTAAGCACCTGATAAACTTTTAAATGTGGTAACATTTATATGCGGATCCCCAGATGGAGTAAATTTCGATATAGTCGATCTGTCAGGCACTCTTATTTTACTGACGCTCGTTGTGACTTTATGAGCTTTTGGGTTGTGATCCGATGCGTCTGAATGGGGAGATTGGTATTTAAATACTAAGCAACTGTTAATTATTTTCTAAACAAAATGATATCTTTAGAACCTGTTTTAAAAGCAAATAAAATGACCGATATACTATTCATAATTTTAATGATTCATTTGATTAGCAAGTAGACTCAAAATATAACATCTTTCTGTTAATATATGCAGATTACAGTTTTTTAACCTATTTTTTAGAAAATAAAGGGAAGGGGCTCCATAAATTATTTTGTACATTTTGATATAATAACAGAATATGTAATGATATGAGTAATATGAAACTTACGAAAAAAATGTTATCATCTTTATACTACAAGTTTAAATCTTAAGTACCTTTTTTGGCTCAAGTGGAAATTATAAAACTATTTAAAAAAAATAACTGTTGTTTTTCGCATTACTCAACATTTTACGTATATGCATGCAATATTATGACTTTTTATCAATAACTTGCTAAGTTAATGGCTTAAAAAAAATGGATAAACAGACAATTAAGGTTCCCTAAATTATTCCAGCCCTAAAATATACAATCTGACATTTCTTAGTTATTTATTTTGCATAGTCCTACGGTTGACATAACACATTTAATATTTCAACTGGTTTGACCCAACTATTCGAACACACAATATAAATATTTAAAAATACTGAACACATAATATTATTTCTGTTTCGTTTATTATGGATTCGACTTTTAAGTTATATTTAAAATTAAAATGGGGAGAAGCCTGGCTGCATTGGATCCGACAAAGCAAGTGTTCGGAATTCTACAGGCGTAAATACAAAAGCCCAATCAACCAAGATATTTTGGATTAGGGTAGTAATATTAATAATATAAACAATATTTTTTTATTTAAGATTTTAAAAATATATTTGGTCTATTAATTAGGAGGTTAAAGTTGTGTATGTACCTAAATGGCAAAAGCTATTAATATCAACCTATTTTTTAGGTGTTTTAGTTCTTAAAACTTTGGGTATAGCTTCGAGTATCTTTGATTGTAAATACTCATAGATTTTCATAATTTAGTGATAACCGTATTTTAGGCTGTGAACATTGAATTGTTTTATTTTTGTAAATTTTCTTGCTGCAGTGTAAAGAAAATAATTATTTTGTTATTATTATTACATTTACCTAATAAATACTAATATTTTACACCAATTATTTAATAAAATGCAATTACATTTTTTTCAAATTTAAGTGGGTGTAAAAAAAATGTCCAATATTACCGATGATATCTTCAAAATATTGTATTATAATAAAATGACAGAAAAATAAAGATTGGATACGTAATACATAATAATAATAAAAATTAACAATTAGCTGTAATGACAATTACTCGAATGTTGTTCGGTCTTTTGGCAATACAATTTGTGTGTTTCGGTGGAAAAGCGGGTAGGCGTCGGCAAGCGAGTGCTGCGGGTTTCCTCGTGATTGAGGAGTCTTGTTCGACGCACTGCGGCCTGAATGCATTAGAATTATTTTTTACAGCGCCAGCGCAGATGGCTGTTACGAAAGTTCCCTTTCAGGAGTGCTTTCAAAGAATAATCCCCCAACGATAATTCATTTTTATTATTCTTTCATTTTACAGATCGTGTTTTTCAGTCCGTTTGGCGTGGCGGAAGCTTTAGAAAAGATTTGTGTATTGGAAAATAGGCAGAGAGCACTTTAATGAAATGAAATCCGTTTAAAAATGCTCGTTTTACTACAAAACTAAACTACATAAAAACTAAAATATACACTCCAGTATCAAACTGTGGCTGTCAATTTATCTACGAAAAAAAAATATTTTATATAATATTTATTTTAAGGAACTTGTACCGTGGATATATAATAATAAACTAATGTTATTATATAGTATGTCTTATTTAGAATATATGTTGTTGTTTATTTCATAGTGTATAATATAATCCGATCAAAAAAACCTAATTTTGAATTTCAGTGTCACTTAAATTTCAGTGTCACTTGGATTTCACTGTTATTTGAATTTTGGTGTCACTTCTAATCTTCTTATGCCTTTTTTTTCAATAAATATTACTATTAGTTTTATGTTCAAAAAATTTTGAGGAATTTGAGTACTTACCTTTATTGACACAAAATAATAAATATAACCTTACCGTACTTAGCATATTGTATATGACCAGCGTGATTCTAAAATTGAATTTGACTTATTATCATTTTTCGTCGAGCTGAAAAATTTGGCTTACATTTTTCACATATATTTTAGTATAAAATATTATTAGCTAATATATTTTTTATTTACTGAAAAAAATATTGTAGATCAACTCTAAATCCATATCGCTAAAAAATAACGCTTCCATCCGGACGAGAATGCGTCATGAAGCTTTGTAGCATTTTATGCCGCGACCGGATGTACGCAGAGGCTTTTAGTGTAAAAGCATTTTACATATTTTTTCAGTTTCGTAACGAAATAAGCAGCAGCGACGACTGGGGTGGAAGGTTTCGTGTTCTGTAATATGAAAGCTGTTTATATATGTAGTTCGAATGAATATATTCAAGTTTTTATATTTAAGTAGACTCATTTAGGGCGAAGTGTTGCGATAGAATTTTATAATAGCTTTTATTGGAATTATAACTGTGTTTAGCATAAATAAATAAAAAGAATTGTATATAATACTTTATATTTTGACAATATGGTTCTTTGGATGAATTTAATGTTCTTTAATTGGCATTTGAAGAATTATATTTGTGTTCATTATTCGTATTTAAATAAATAGTGTAATTCTTTGGAAGTATCAGAATATAATAAAAGAGGTCGGGGAAAATATAGTTAATAGCTTAACGTTTTGATATTTATATTTTAATAGTTTCATCATAGTTTTCTCATGGAAATTCTTATTGTGTTGTTTATGTATGCCCCTCGGAGATCAATATAGAAAAAGGGACAAATCTGCGTTTCATTGATTGGATCCCCGCAGCTATATTCCAGTCCTGGTAGCACCGTGCTAGAGGTCCTCTATTACAATATAATTCTCTATATATTGCTTTATAAATCTTATTGAAACAGAAGTTTTGCGGTTGAAGTTTTTTTTTAAATAAACGTCATTTATTATATATTAAAATGAGGCAAATATTGCTTTACCAGAACGTATAAAAATATTTAAAAGGTAAGGGTAAGGCTTTTATGCCAATAGTCAAAATATCACGTCAAAATATTTTGAGACAAATAATTCTTGAATGATAAACGGATAAACTTTTATCCGTTCTTTGAAGTTTTGTCTAGTTTTTGTTTTTTATATAAATATCAGTATATCTGTAGATTTGTAAAATCATCAATAATCACCGGTCATTATTGTCGTCTCTAGCAGATGCTTCTGGGATGCTCACTAAAAAAATCTGTGCTGACGTTTTCTGTAATTTCGTATTTTAGTAGTGTTTGCTTAGTTTCATATTTGTTTATTAAGTATGTACACACAAGATAACCGATTCGTATTAAATTCGTTTAGAATGCTAAAAATATACCCACAAGAAATAAAACCACTGAGATATCCTACTCCTGTCAAGTTGTTAGAAGCTGAGATATCAAAAATAAAGTCTTTCTTGGTAGGATAAGAGGTAAAATACCCTATTATGATAACAAGTAAATTTTATGGCCGCCATTTTTAAAATATTGGTTAGGCAATACCTATCAACTTAATTACCTAAACTTTTGATGATAAATAAACCTCAGAAGTTGTTTTCGTTTAAGATTACTTACTTTAATATATTTGTACTCTATCAGAGTTGTGTATAAAAATACAATATATTTAAATATTTTTAAAGTAAAAGTAAGACATTATAATTATTATACAGGTTGCTAAATCGCAGAACAAAACCAAGTTTATGTGTAATACACAAAATATATACGTAAAAACAATTATGTATGTACTCCACCCTCCAATAAGGCAGCCTCTTGTGCATAATATCCTGTAGGGGTACCTTAATAACCATATCATTTTCTCCTATATTTTGCACCCTTCTTCGTTAGGGTAAAGCTCCTTACGATCATTAATACCCCACGTTTAAACTCATTGTAGGGATTACACAAATTCTTACGGAAACTGAACGATTTCAGCCTATGGTTATTAATCAGTATTGTTTAGCCATTTATGAAAATATTTATGCCAAGTACTCTAATAAAATTACATGTAAACTTAATTGGTGCAAATTATAAACCATTATTAGAATTGCAGGTATTTTTCACCATGTAAAAACTAAAAAGTTTGAGATTCAATATTGTTTACAAGGTTTCTTTATATTTTCTTTATAAAATCGAATAGTAAGGGATAAATGAATAAGTAAAAAAAATAAATTTTAAATGTCTTAATATGTTCTAATAATGTGTTGTTTATTCCTTATTATTAAAATATAGATATATAGATAAAGGTAGACAAGTCTAATTTGTTTTTTTTCTTCACGTGAACAAATCGCCTTATTCTCACTAATATTATGGCCGATGCAAGGTATTTTCATCATTTAGTTGAAAGCATACAATTCCGATGACTACAGCTAGTAATTTTAATTTAAGGCCAATTTAGAGGTGGCGTCCTTCGTGTCGCCACTAAGGAAGTCTTGGAGGCGATTATGTCTCCCTAGGTCCGATGATGGATTCCTGAAGATAACACTTTTCACTTCCGTCTCTAAATATTTATTTACATAACATACAATATTGTGTATATTACTCAATAATTAATTAAATCGCGGGTTCAAACTGAATTAATAATCTACCAGAGGTTACGGAACCCCTGCAGCTTGACGTCGAGCTTCTATGATACTTGATTAATTATTCCCCCAAATTTCCAAAATGGTCGCTTATATACCTTGTTGTTATGGACCTCTTTAAATAAGGTCGCTACAAATAGATATTTAGGACTGATCATTGATGAAAAGTTTAATTGGGGTCCACATATCGAACAAATATGTAAAAACCTATGTGCAATACTAAGCAAACTATCGGTTTTAAGATATAAAGTACCATATAAAATACTAAGATTATTATATATATCACTTGCGGAAACACGAATAACATATGGAATTAGTACATATGAACTAACATTTAAAACATACATTCAAAAAATTAAAAAACTTCAGCTTCAAATAATAAAAACTATAGTACCAAAAAAAATTAAAAATAAATTAAATAAATAAATAAAAATAAAAAAGTGAAGAAAATAAGTTTTTTAGATATTGTAATACATTACCAATATATAAAAAAAAAATGATTATCAGGTAACATTGGAACAATTTTACTCTATGGAATATAAACAGAAAGTACCGCACAGTAAAACAACGAGGCAAACAACAAAAGGAAATTTGGAAGTGGCCAAATTCAACAATGAATATGGCAAAAGAAGCTGGAGAGAATTGTTCCAATTTTATTTAATAACCTGCTGAGTAATCTAAAGGAATCAAATAAGCCGTCCTTAGAGCCTAACTGCCAACCCGAGGCGAAGCCCAGGGTTGAACAGCTAGTTTTATTATAAATCAAATATCAGTTATTGAATTACAATGAGCCGTAACTGAATAAGACATTAGATTTGATATACCGTGAATTAATAATAAATATAATATATTTTACAAATATTATATTGTTTTATTACATTAATATTCCAAAAGTTTTCTTTAATAATTTCAATTAACAAAAATCGACAGTCACTGCCTTCTTTGGTACACACGGCGTCTAGTTAAGAAGGCAGGTAACATTAGTCCAGTAGGTGCTGGCCGCTTGTTAGTTATATGAATAAATAAATAAAAAATATTATATATAATATAAGATATAATCAGATTACCTCTTTGTATATTTTTTTTCTTTAAACTTATACATAAAACGCTCCTGGTCTATCAATTATATTCGTCTACACACCTATATATTTCTGAATACAGTACAATTAGGAAATGATTATTCAAATATGTTTTGATTAGTCAACCCAAAGTAATCAAGTAAGAGAGGCCAGTCTAAAATACTCCTTCCAAAAATATGCGCCTCTCACTTCAATTGCTCAGTCAATTAATACGATATAAATCCCGCTCGTATTCTCTTTCCAACCACACTATGAGGGTATATTTAACCTATTACCGCTCCCCCGAAAACCATACATCGCGCGGTTGTGTGATAAAATACCTAAGTGTTCGTTATACTTGAAGGCATTAATCATGGCTTGTCATCGATAGAGGTGGGCGAACGATAAATAGCGTTCATTAGTTGCTAAATAAGCAAATTCGCGTTACTTTCTTGCGATTGGTTGGTATTTGGCCAGTAATAGCATGCCTGTGCTTAGTTTCTCCTCTAAGTTCTCTTCGCTAAGGGTCAATTTTAATAACAAACCAGTGACAAGGCGTCGGACGATTTTTTACATTTCAAACAAAGAAATTCAATTTCTTTTATCTACACGAAGGACGATAGTTCACGAGTGCAAAAACGTACGACGCTTAGTCATCGTTTTGCTATTGAAATTGGCTCTAAAATAACATTAAGGTTGGAAACAAAACAGCATTTATGATTTATTTTTTTAGAAATCGATAAAAATTTATAACATTTGTACCACAAGTGATTGTTATTATGTTTAATAAACAAATATTTTTTTGTTTTACCATTATATGTATGATTTAAACGGGAAGTGATTGTGTTTTGATAATAATTTTTGAAGTACTATTAATATACTATAAAATGTGAAAAAAATTGTAATAACACACTTATGTAATCTTAATATAAATTTCAATTAAATTGATACGTGTAAGGAAAATGTAGGTTTCAATGAAATAAAATTAAATATAAATCAACTGATAAAGTAATATTATAAAACCATTGAAAGTTTGATATTATTTCATATTATATATTGACATTTTTATAATAAAAAAGGCAGCTGATGACATGAAAAGTTCCCCGAGTTCTTTCGAGTATGCTAAAGATTTTTTAATATAATAACAATATCTTGGAGAAAATACTTTTTTGATTGCTTATTTTAAGATAAAGGCGAATAACAAATAGTGCTAAGATCTTATTATTCGTAATTTAAATGCTCATTTATAATAAATTTTAATTCAGATCGTACATCATTTTAAAATTAATATAATCTACGGAGAAATAAAAAACTTATATTTCATAGCGATATAAATTGTGTCTTTTTTTTAGGAACAGGTTTAGGAAAACACAAATTATTTCAGTAAACAAGATCAGCCTTCCCCTTTCGTGAAAACATGCAGGGGCTACAAAATGCCTGAAATATATCACGTTACCTACCGATAAAACCAAAACAAGATGCTTCGTCTTATCAGCTGTTTCATACATATTCAACGAGGGCGTGATACATCTTAACAAGTTCCGTAAGAAAATCAGATTTCTTTGGGCAACATATGAAATTGTTTGAGACCGTAGCGTCGGCGGCTTAATATGATCAAACGACATAATTCCCACGCCAAACTGCAAGACCCAATTTCTCACGCTAGATTTTACATTGAATTTTAATTAAAGAAGTCTTAGAATCATGGTCGCCGACATTTTGCCCCACTGTTTTATAACTAATTATTTTTAAAATTGAAAAATAACTTTAGTAAATACGTTCAATTCCACCACGCCAAGCTTTAGCGTGGGAATTTTAACCAAACCCGGTTCTCATCTGGGTAGTCAGATACCAGCGCTTCAGGAGACTACAGTCAGTCTTCAGACTTGACACGAGGAACACCTGTGATATTATTAACAAAGTTAATTATAAACTTTTATATGAAACAGTTGTGATAACGATCTCGTACTGTGCTTCAATAAATTGGAACATGTTTAACTGGAACTTTTATTGTGCACATACTTTCTGCATCACTATAACCTAAAACCTAAAACCAGGCAAATAAGATATATTAATACAAAATAAATAAGTTATATTATTTAATATATTTAAATTCACTTCTACTCGAAACTCCACTTGGTATAACTATTTACAATGAGGTCAGGTGTAGTTTTTAACTATTCACTGATTGTAATAGGAATAATAACATATTTTATGAATTTAGTAGAATTAATTTGATTATTATTTAGAAATATATATTTTAAAATTAAATGGGTTCTGTGATTTGAAGATAAATTTTAATTTGTAATAATAATAATAATAATTTATTTCTTCATGGTTTTTAAAATACACAAAGATATTTTCGAAACTTTATATAACTAGGCAGCGCCCGCACCAAGATAGGTTTTATTTGTTGTAGATTATTAAATGTTTCAGATCGAAAAACGAACAATTATATTGTTTTTGATTTAAGACTTACTTACGGTATTATACATAACCTGAATATAGCAATAACATATATACATACACTCTTACGCATAAATAGATCTTTTTGTGGATTTTAGTTTTACTTCAAAATATAGCAAACGTAGACTTACCTATACATATAATTAATAGAATATTATACGATTAAATAGAACTAGGTTCGTCCCTTTAAAAACCGTTTAGATGGATCGGTACCGAGTACCACAGTAACGCATTGTCAGCGGTCTTTACCGCCGACAATGTAGTAAAAGGGGTCTTTAGCCCTTTTACCAAATTCTGTAAAATGCATAGAAAAATAAATATATTTTATAATATAGTTTTAAATACATATTTCAAATGAAATCTAGTATAGGATTTTTAGACCTGATATTATAAAGACAAAACTGATAGTTATGTTCATTTATGTAAATTAATGTCATTTATTCATTCTTGTTAATACTTACATTACGACACTGATTCTAACACATGATCCAGTGAAGCTGCGCATTTTCTCGTTAGAAACGCGCCGTGCGGCCGAAATGATCTCTCAGACTTATCTTTTCCGAGAAAAGCCCGGCCGATTGAGAGAGAGAGAAGGGAGGGCGGAGGGAGACAAACGTACGCCAAACTTTGTTTGATGCGAGTGGAAAAAAGTAATTTATCAAGAGGCGAAAGTGGAGGGTTAGCGCGAGTGCCTGCTGCGTCGAGGGTAGCAAAAACTTTTCGGAAATATGCCTGAGTAGAGTTGGTGACAAAATTTGGTACGTAGCAATAATATGACATTAGATAAATATGTCACGGGGAGTGGGAATTCGATAGCAACGGACGGCTGTGAAGCGGATGTACTCGTAAATATAAAAACCAAGTACAAAAATCATGGTAGTATATCATGGTTGTCAAGGCGTTTGACTACTCACTCGGCGCGCGGTAGCGGAATAGAATCCGCATATTATAGTCACCACTTTTAATAGTCCATCACCACAATCTCCCCTGACTCTAGCACAAGGTAATTTAGCTTAGTTGAGTAGATCTTTCAATAAAGAATGGTTGAATACACACGGATAGATTGTAGATAATTGCGGATCGATAGAATAATACACGATGGATGTAGGTGAAATGACAGCTGTTTAGAGTTTTACCGGTTTGCAGTTTGGTTTGCTGATGGGCAGCTGACACCAAACTCGCTTGCTTGCTTGTTAACTGGCTACTTAAAGAATTGATTATTATTGTTTTGTTTTCATTGGGACATCGGAATACTAGCTTAAATTTTGTATCAGATGTCTCTTTCAGATACAATACGTAATAACAATAAATATCTATTTAAAATCATATTAAAATAAGAATACGAGAATGTAGACGTGATGTGAACATAACATTTTGTAATCTTAAAGTATTTTAATGTATCATTTATATTCTTTACTAAACTATATGTACGTAGGAAAGCTAAGGAGGTTTTTCAAAATTTATGGGTGCCACCAAAGAATTAAAAAAGATTCCCAATTACCGCCAAGTTAGTGTGACTGATTAGTATAAAATCAAATCCTCGCACTAATCTAAACTAATCATTCGCGCTAATCTATGGAACCACTAAATAGATTTCAATGGAGTTTTCAATATTTTATACAACATCGTTCAAAACCTCACTGATTCGATCAGAGTCCAATTTTCAACTTCGATGACGATAAATAAACCACAAATGTAGCTGAAATTAAACTAAGCGGAAAATACGTTTAGTAATAATGGTTATTTATAGTGCTGTCATGTGTAATATAAAAATAAAACGTTTTTTTAGATAAAAAGCTTATTTTAAGAAATAAGTGTCATCATACTTTCTGTTTATATGTACCTACACATGTGTACACATAAAATATAGTTAAAAATATAAATATTTTTTAAGATTGATTTACTATATTACTAATATAGGTATTTAAACAACATTTTTGAAAGTATATACTGCCATGATTAACCAATATCTTAGTTCGTTTTGTATTATAAATGTATCTAGATGATATTTATTAATTGTATAATTAACTGGGAATTAAGGTGTAGATTTGTATAGGGTGTATTTATATTTCTGATGTCTTTTTAGGGGTTGATACAGATCAATAATTAAACACTTTTCATCAAAAAATATTGCAAAAATGTTTCCCAATTAAGAGAAAAACGAATTTGAAATTTCAAAGAAATTATTTTAATGTTTGAGAAGGCGGTTTAACGCACGGCGCGATATCGGGGAATGACCATAATTTATCCACAGATGTTTCAAGATGCTTTTCAGTTACTAAAGATAGGAAAAAACAAGATAATAGAAAAAAATAATAAAATAGAATTATGTATTATTGGGTACAGTTTTATATACTATAATTACCATACTAACCTCTATTTTATCTTAATAGATAAATAGAAAAAAAAGGGTAGAGACACAGATTTATTTAAAATAATATTTTTCACTCAATTTGTATTATAATTTGTTTAATAAGAAAACAATTGCTAAATAAAGCAGGTATTAGGAAACCTAGGGTGCGTTTCCCGTAAATAATACAAAAAGGTTTTTTTCAATTCTTCGAAGTACTCCAGTTTATAAATTATACGTTTTATCTATAGTGGACTTTAGGCAACATTTTTCGACAAATTCTATATCTGCAAAGACATCTCTTTAATTTTTTTGCGCTTCTATTGTCGCCTGTACAATGATCACTCTTAGTGTAGACACGAGATGAAATATATACTTTTATTAAAATGTGACGCATGACTAATGAAACTGTGTCTCGTGGAAATGTATTCTTTAAGATTTCAATTTTTGATAATGTCACATGATAAATTATTTCGCGCAAGTGATGTTTTTCTGAAGAATATTCGAAAATGTAAAAAATTGCTTCGTGGATAGTATGAGTTAAGTAGAATTTATGTTGAATTTAAGTTTTACAACAATAATGGTTTATCTTTTCTCACAACTTTCCTTTCTAATGGATCAAGTTAATAAATGATTTATAGGACTAAAATTGTTCCGTGATTTACACAGCACAAAACAGTACAAATTAGGTTCAAATTTTATATTTGAACTAGTGACTAAATGTAGCAAAAAATATGACGGGATTTACGGTTAGATATATATACATCAGCGTCATATACAATAGTCTGTGTTTTTTTTTTTTAAATAATTGTTATGACCTAGGTCATATACAATTATTTTGGGCCCTACTCAACTAGGCCAAATGTGCCTGTGCTAGAGTCATGGGAGATGGTGGTAATGAATTTGAAGGTTTATTTTTTTTTTAAAAGATTTCTTTTTATATATTATTTTTTATTCATTTATTTTTTTAATAATTACTAAGTAATTAATGCGAATCTCTCTTTCCCAAATCAAACACGGTTAAATAAAATTCGCTACATAAATACAATAAATACAGTATTTAAAATAATACTGTAGTTTAATTATATTATAAATTCTTAATGTAATATAGAACTCAAAATACAAATAAATTTAAAAAATAGTGGTACGAAAATACACTATAAAAATTAAATAAAAAAACAAAATATTCCTTCGTTCATCATAGGGAATGTTTCATAATAGTATTGGACTTAAAGGCTTCTTAAAATTAGTACTATAGGGAGAGGGAAGTTGTTTAAATATTCTTTAAACAATGTAAAAAACTATTATTTTGTTAATTTTAAAAGACAGGTAATTAAAATTAACATACGACGAGAAAAAAAACTTACTACATACATCTAAACACAGTTCCTTATATTACGGTACTAATATGATAATATAATTAAAACACTAAATTAGGCATTTAATTGTGCATTTAGGAAAAAGAAAGAAAAAAAAGTGTAAAACCAAGCAAATAAAATAATCGTACCTCGAATATCAAATCCTGAAGGTTAAACAAAGAATGAGTGCTATAAAAAGTAACCCCTTAAATTTAAACATTTAAAAAATACTAGCTTAATTAATCGTGGTGGTCCGGCATGGTCCTAATTTAGTTAAAACACAAACATGACGGTATAAGAATATCATCATAGGAATATTAAATAATTAAAAACACTTAAATGATTTCTTTTATATAAATAAAAATACGTAAACCTTAAATGATATATAAAATTATAGAATGGTCAATGAATGGTAAAATATACAACGAAAAAATTAAAAATAGACTTTGATTGTTAAGGTTAAATTCAGCAATATTTGAGTCACCCTCGTCCATACAAAATCAAAGCGATACCATTACAATGAAAATGGAACCATTAGGAGCCTTACTAAGAGTGTTTTCTGAAAAAATATCCATCAAGAGGCTGGCACTGGTCCAACGCGAGAGAGAAGGGGACGAGCGTCAAGAAAAAAGAGAAAGATGATCATAATACGACTTGCGATATGGCACCAAACGAGAAATTATCTGTCACTCTACATCGCGACTTTGCGGTTCCTTTTAGCTTCTATACGTACAGCTAGGGCTAGTGGCTAGTGGCTAGTGGTTAGTGGCTTAAGACGCCACTAACTCGGTCCTTTCGCCGTCTGGTGCATCTTTCAAATCGAAAAGTACAAATGAGTAAAGAGTTGAATTTTTGTGTGTAGATTGTAGATAAAATAAAGTCGACCAATTTTTTGTGCGTTTTGTACATGAAACATTGACAGTTCGATAGGGCGCTCAAATATCATATTAGAATTTCAGAAATATATGACAGCACGGCTGTTGGAAGGTATTATTTATAACTGGCCAGTAGAAATTAATGCGAGTACAAACTCATCTATGTGCGCAATTTATGTGTGAGATCGTAGTTAAGATGTTGGACTATTGACCTAAAGGTCGCGGGTTCGAATCCGCACATGGTCATACCATTTTAACGCTTCATTACCACCATCCCCTCTGACTTTAGGACAGTCAAAGATAGCCTAGTAGAGTAGGGCCCAGAAAAATAAAAAAAAAATGAATAGAAACATGTAAGAGCATGTTCAGTGCCACATTAAAATTATTATAAATTGAAATATCCTACTCGTATACTAGCCCAATTGACTTTTAATGATAGTTAGAGGTTAAAGATAAATAAAATAAAATAAATAGGTAAAAACGATTTCAAATTTTAATATACCAATTTAGGCAGGAATTTTGTCCGCAGTTTTGTGCATTTGTATATTATGACAGCGTTGCTAAACTTTTGCAAAGTTATTGAAAAAAAAACAATTTAGAAAAAGTAAGTATTAAATAAATCACAAATTTAGTAAACAGGTAGAGGGGGGGGGGGGTTGTTTCATTAGGGCCGCGCCTCAAAATTTATAAAAAAACCAATATGGTATTAAAATTTATAAGGAATTGAAAGAATGACATGATACCATTGTATTTTTTTTTTTGAAATCTACAGGCATAATTGGAGATTCAAAATGAAGCAAACCATCAAGTTATTACCGCAGGCGTGATAGTCTGGGTGGGAGATATATTTAATAACGCGTATAGGGTCTAGCTGTAAGACGTCAAGCTCTGGTTAAATAATTTACTACTAATTAACAGTGTATAGAAGCAGTTGATATTATATATTCTTAGCTATTCTTGTTTTGATATAACTTTGGTGTACTTGTAATGGTTGAGACAGTATACCCTTTAATAGGGAATACATTTATTTTAGTGTATTTTATATATAAGAAAAAAAAAAATTCTAACAAATTAATATTATGACCGTATGTAAATTTTCTCTTTCTAAAGATTGATTTTAAATTATCTTAATTACAAATAATCTCCAAGTGAGTATAATTTCGAAACGCTACTCTTCTCGAAGGACTTTCTTTTCCGCACTAAATACCAGTGGAAAAAATATTGACTCAATTCAGAACGTAGCAGCTCATATTATATTACTCATATACTAGCTGAGCTGCTGACCCTACGCAGGCGGTTCTCAAACTTGACCTAGCCAGCTTTCTTCTCATTTCTTGTTAACTCATGCTCAGAACCTGGCCCCATTATAGACAAAGTTTATTATTTTGGTATTTCATTAGAATTATCAAAAAACTAAGTCATGCAGAAAATTAAATAAAAATATAAATAGATAAAAAAGATACAAAATCAAAATTGCTTTAAAAAATTAATTTAAGAATTTGCTTGTATTGTGTGTTAAAGCGAAATGACATAATATTATACTGTTAAACGAGATAAAATGAGGTACGAGTATGTAATTGTGATAATGAAAACGAAAATGAAATGAAGCTTAGGAAAGTGATTTTGTAGCCTTGATTGAAGTTTAAAAAATCCTCAAATTAATCGAAGTTGGTTGATTAAGGTGAAAAACAAAGGATAAAGATTAATTTAGATTCATTTAGACCCTTTATGGCTGGCATTTGGTTTCCATTAAATATATAACCATAAAAAATATGTTTAGATATGTCTTCGACAAAGTAAAGACAGATTTCTAAAATTCAATTCTATTTCTGAGATAAACTGCTAATAGTTTTTTTTAGTTGAATTGCTCTCTTATAAAAGACATTAGAGTCTTAAGAAAAATAGTAATTGAAAGGTAAACGAAGGACCTAAACCATAGAAAAGTATATTTTATTAATTTCTATATTAAAAAACTGTAATTAAATAAAAACCAACAATGACATACTGGCCGCGCAAAAGGTAAAACCTGAACCCCTATAAAAATTAAACACCCAATTTCAAGATATGTATCAATATGATTCGCCTTAATTTTTAGTTAAAAAATACACTTAAAAGAAAATAAACTATAAAATGATGCTAAACTACGTTTTATTTATTATAGTTCGCAGCAAAATTTAAAAAAAATACTATTAGTTTATTTAAGAGCCAGTATATCGTGAGGTGAGCTTGAAATTCAGCCTTTGCAAATGGTGTCGGCCACGTGCACTTCGAGCGTCCGTCGACAACATCAAAGAATAAACATTTGACAGATTTTTATTTATATTAAAAATAAGAGGAAATTCAAAATTATTCTAAGTATACGGTTTTCTGTAGAATTTTATTGCGGACATTTCTATGTATAAATTAGGCGTACGTCACATATGTAGTTTAGTTTATGAGAATTGTATAAAATAAAACTTACCAATTTCAATATTTTTTATGTAAACATAGGATTATTTATTTAAAACCCAGCTTAAAGGTTTTCTAGATATATGTTTAGTTAATCTAATTATATTTTTTATATATGCCTGGTATAAAAAGCTATCTTGGCAGTAGACCTCAAAAACATGCATAAAATGCAATTCGAGTGCGTTATGGCTCTTAATTAAAATAATTAAATATGCGCTTTTAAAATGTTGCTATGCGCTCCGGTCTGAACACAAGGCAGCGATCTGTCCATCAATCGATCAAGGGGCGCCCTGGTCCTCTCGTCGTCCTGCGGGAACCCCAAAAGCAAATAGTCATCCATGGGCGAAAGCTGGACTTTAACGAGATAAGGCTCTTGTAAGTCAGGGATCGCAGGCAGAAGACAAAGGATTTGCGAATGACTCATTGATCGACAATCTATCGGCAGCGTGAATTTAAAAATTTAATATTTTATTTTGTAAAACGCTGTCAAACTACAGCTTTTCGAAAAGTAAGCACCTTAGTACAACGTCTTGGCATCGATACGAAAACATTTTGAACGGAAAACTTTTTCATTTATTGCTAGACGAAAAAGATATTCGAAATTATCCAAAAACCCTTTTCCCTTTTGTCGGCAATGCCGAAAAAACAAAAATGTAAAACTCAAATGTAAACGGAAAAGTCAAAAATGTAAAACTGTTTCCGCCTGAGATCGAACCTGGGGCCTTGTGCGTGATAAACAGACGGCGTGTCTACGGAAACTGATATGAGCGGCGGCAGGAATGGGTTATTAAAATTAATACTGTTAATATTAGCATGTCGTGACGTCAACCCTTTACTTTTTCCCCATCCAAAATTCGCCCGGCCTGTGCCTGTAGAAGTTATCACTATCAAAAACATGCCGTTTGAATTGAGGACCTCTTCTTTTTTTAATGTCGATTAGAATCAGAAAACGGAATAATAAAATACGAGTATAACCTAAAGTAATTTAGCCAAATTAGCCACTAACTCCGGAATATTACGTTGCCTTACACGTCTACTTGTGAGAACGTTTAGTACTTCAAAGATGTAATACTTAATTTTATACGCGGCGGATCAGCATCTTACTTCCGATTGCAGGGATCTTTCACGCTAATGTATATTATACTTAAAAAACAATTATAGTACTCTACTTAACAAGAATATTAATAATATTTTTTTAATATAAATATAAAATAAAAGAGCCGATTAAAAAAATTATAATAGAAAAAAAAACTGAAAAGGGTATGTACACCTACCCTCTTCTTTGTCTGCTATTGACATGTAAAGAGAGTAGGTCATTTCAGTACTTATAGTATATAAAATTGTACAAAAAACACATATATATATAACAAACGTAGTTGTTACAATATATATTGTTAAATTATTTTCTTTCAATTTTTTTGATAGTTTGCCTTTGCTTTTTATTATCGCTTTTTTTCCATTCTCGCATCTATGTTAACTTATATAATAAACTTGTTGAAACTTTTGTGTTATAAAATAGATTTTTTTTTTACCCACAGAAAAATCACCGTCTTTGCGGGGTAAATAAAAGGTAAATGTAAATGTAAATTAAATATATATATATATATATATAAATATATATATATATATCTTAGTATACGATGACTTATTCTCATCGACAGATATATTTCTATTAAACCAATTTCCTTTTCATTGCGAGTTGCGAAAAACCTTAAATGCAAAAAACAGACTAAATTAGCAAAACAAAAAAAATAATAATAATAATAAAATAGTAATCTTTCAGTTTCTTTTCTTTGGCCTCTGACTATTTTTAAAACATACCATTATTTCAAAATTAAAATATATTTAGAGTGCTAATGCGAGTGTAATTTAATTTAATGTTAATCTTTATATGTATCTCTGTACTTTTGCGAAAACCTGCCATCAATTAATTTTACAAACAACTTTATGTATTATTCTTTCTTCTTAAATTATACTGTTGGTTTTCCGAATAAACAATAAATAAATAAATAAATATAATATTTTAAAGATCTGGCTTTCTTTTTTGTTTACGTAATATCTCTGAAAAAAATAAAAATAAATGAAATGGACCCTAGAATATTGGTAAAGTTGTATCTTACTTACTTATCTTATAGTCCATACACCTTGCATAGATTATATACATACATATTTTTAACTTAAAATATATTCGATAGTATTTTTTATGACATTATTAAGTAATTTTGATGTTTTAATTATGTTTATGTTGACAGCCCATGGCATGCATTTTTTGTTACAAGTGATCTCTTTAAGCTTACACTCCGTGTCGTAAGACGTTTCCTGATTATAAATCCAGTTTGCCTGCGATTAAGTCCTGCGATTATTTGTAAAATCCGGTGGGTATGTAAAAAATATAAACTTTACTTGATAATATTAAATGGATCTTGTAATAACGATTTTACGAAATTACGAGTAAAACTAGATAAAACCTTGGCAGTATTTTATATTAATTTGGCTAACATATATTGAATATTTCATATTGTTATTTTATAAATATGTTATTACGATTACACTTACATGTATTGTTTAAGTAACCTCGATGATTATCTATTGGTTTTATTATTGTTTTTTATAATTTAAACTATTTATTTTTTGTTAAATCGTCTGAAGAAATATAAAAAAAAAGTATAAATGTCTAGCTTTGTGTATTCATGCGAAATTTTCGTATTAGACATAATTTAAGGTTGTTCATAAAAAGGAAACGAAAGGTTGGCCGGACCTGGTCTACGAAAATAATAAGGGAAAAAGGGCGGCGGTTGAGGACTAACTAGCTAACGAACTACGCATTACGGCGAGTGGCATCGGACGAGAGGAGCGAGCGAGAGGGCGATACGTGCCGAAAAAAGTAACAAGAGCACTTTGGGCATTAATGGGCGGCCGACGGCGGAGGAAGTCGTTTTTGTACGGCGCGGCGGCTCGACTTGCGCGCCGCGCGACGTCACAGAAGGCAGTCAATTCATCGGGACATGGATCAAGAGGTTGATGTAATTCGTCACGGAATAAACGCGCATCGTACGTAGTCATGAATAAAACATCAGTGCGTATATTTCTAGCATATTAAAAAAAAAAGACAGTCATTGAGGACTGCTGAGAAAAGTGAAAATTTAAATCTATGAAATAACAATGTTTTTTTTAGATATATTTTAAAGCGTAGAACAGTCCTGGCCGTTATGAGAGGCTGCCAGGATCGTGGCAATATTCAAATGTATTGTTCTTCCACGAGGACTGAGGACACGTTTTAATAGGTCGAGACCCACAATGTCCCGAGACCACTCCCCTTAAAAAAAAAACAGCTAATTGGTCCTGCGATTTATAGCGTTATTTGCTAAGAAAGTATATCAAAATTCAACATGGTTACCGCGAAAAAAATGTAAACTTTACATGAAAAATAGTGAAAGGATCGTGCAATAATGTCTTTTCTGTGAGTACTCAGTTTTCGCCGGACGCCATAACGGTGTCAAAGCCATTAACGATCAGATCTGCATCGTAAATCGAGCGCTGGCCGAATTGACACCATTTTGTAAAACATATATTTAATTTGGGGATGATTTTTTCACGCATTTTTTCATATCATATCGCGCCGTAAAAATAACGTTAATATATTTTTAGTAATATCGTTAAGTGCTTCAATGCGCTGATATATTTTTGAAATATGTAAGATAATAAGAAGTCTCTCATGTCAAATCGAGTGTGTAAGATTCTCGAAGGGCTTCATTTTATTTTAATGAGTGTATAGTTTCTATTATGTGTTAACACACACGCCCAAAATTAATTTTAAAATTTAGATAGGTACAAAAATATTTTATAATAGTTCTTTTTATATTACTTTTCCGTGTGAGTTATTTATAGCTAAATGTTGATAACATAAATAACGCTTAGTAAGTAGGTAGCCGCAGTCGCAAAGGTGAAACCTATGCTGCCGAGAAATGAAAAAACTTGTAAAATTCAAACAAAAAGCGCTCGAAAAAAATTAACATTGTATTTCCCATAGAGAAAATATTTTGAAACAACTTTTTTATTATTTCAAATTTTGAAATTCCGGCTCCGTCACGACCTAGTAGTTTCCATTTGGATCTATTGAAGCTTTAAAATTCTAAAATCGGTGATTCTGACAAAATTCTGAAATCATTGAGAAATCATCACAAACATTTCGCAATTGGAGTCGACCCATGGGAGCTACGCTACGAAAAAGTCATATGTAAATACTGCATTTATTGTTTTTTATTGAAAACACGAAATTATAACAAATATTAAATATAATTAATATTATTATTTTAATGTTTTTAAAGTTTAAAGATTTTAAACTTTAACAAAATCACCAAGTATACTTAACTAGGCAGCGCTCGTGCTAAGGTAGTATTAGAATTTAAAATGCTATGTAAATATTTCAATTTGAAGACAGCATAATATTGTGTAAAACCTATTATATGATACACGTGTAAGATAGGAATTGTAGAAATAAAAAAATATTACTCATTATAATAATATACTTCATTATAATATTTTAGTTATTCTTATTATTGATAAGGTTTATTTTAGTTTATTCTTTATACGAGTAATTTATTTTATTTTTTCTGCAACCTTCTTCTGGTCGCTCTTAGAACAGGTTTTTTAACCTAGTTAGAGTGGCTATGTTACTTTGAAACAACAATAAATGACGTGTTTAATTTGTCTATATTATTATTTTTTTTAGTGTTATTTAGTTATTGTGGTCATTTCCTTCATAAATACGTAAATATAATAAGTATATAGTACAAAATGTATGCAACATTGGCTAGGAATTTAACTTTGGCTCCTATAGAAATTACCTATTAGTCATATATTTAATTGGGCATGTTTAAAAAAAAAAAAATCTTACCGACTTAAAAAATAAATAAAATCGTGGTTCAATCAATCAAAAAATCAGAAAAAATGCAGAAAAAAAATCTAACAACAAACAAATATGTAGAAAACAACAAAATATGTACATATTACCCTTTAAAATGTATATTGTTATTATATTTTTAAATATTTTCTATGACCTAGGTCATATACAATTATTTTGGGCCTTTGGGTTATTTTAGCCTAGGCCAAATGTGCCTGTGCATTAGAGAGATGGTAGTAATGAAGCATTAAAAATGGTATGGCCAAGTGCGGATTGGATCCCGCGACCTTTAGGCTAATAGTACAACGCCTTAACCACTAGCGTGCCACGATCTTAATTACTTATATTAGTTATTCTGTAAAACTATGAAATATTTTATACGACAGAACTGATTATAAAAAAAAGTCTCGTTTCTATTCGCATAAATGAAAAACGAATGAGTGTTTATTAGTTTCAATAAAAAGTGTTGGAAACCGCCTTCAGGAATCAGCGTAAGAGGAAAATTGCGCCGCGACGCCGCGACGCAGACACATTTCGGCGCCCGATCCGCTCCCGCCCTCGGCCAGTATCGGTTTCAATTTTATCTGCGCACATGTAGGGACGTCGTCGTCGCGGTATCGCCTATCTGCTGGAACGGAAGCGGAAATACCACCCAGCCACTCCTACATTTCGACAGGGGCGGACTTATCGAATGTGTTAAAAAAAACAGTGCCTGTGTGGTGACACCACGCCCGTTAGAAGTGAAACTTCTATAAGGAAGTTGACTTAATTTGTCATCAACTGCATTACAGTGAATTAATTTATATTTCAAAGTCAATACCCCAAAATGGCATCTATATACAAAAATATTTCCGCACGTTTATTTTTATAGGACGAAAAAAAAAACATGACAGCTGGGCATTCACGTTTCACTGACATTAACAAAATGAGCACATCCTTCCGAGTTTAGACGATTGAGTATGTCGCATTAGATTTATTAACTGCATAAGAAAAAATGTTGTGAGATTTACTTAAAAAGTTTTACTTTAAAATGGCATAAAGCAAAATCACAAGATTCAATAAATATTTGAATAACCTTATAATATAAATAATGACGTTTTGAAGTCGCTTTTATTTTTTTTAACCAAAATGATGGCGTCAGATTTTCGTATTTCTCTTGAGGAGGAAATTTTACTTAATTATAGATATAATTAACTACCAAGGAAATAAAATAAGTGTTTATTGAATAAGTAAGCTCCTATTTATCCCCAGTACACTACAATAAACATTAATTTACAAAAAATATTTGAAACAGTAAACCTCGTCTTTTGCCAGTGATATAATTTCGGATTTAGTACACTAAGTACAGGGCTATTAGACCATAATTTAGGGATTCTTATTATATAATATGATAGTATTTATAAAATAGCGCCATTCGTTAAAGGATTTTTTTTAAAGGTTAGAAACGGATTCAACCCTGTAAACGTTTCATGGCTAGAAACGGAAGCATATGGCAGGGGCAAAGGAAGGGAGCGGTATTTTGGTAAACACGCACTGGCATATCAAACCCCACCCTACGGCTGTGGTCTCACCAAAAACTCATTTTAGTCTCCCGGCTCGAAGCCCCTGGGTAATAATACCACAACATTGCTGGTCCTTTATGCTTAATACCCGCTTTTATGTCTTACTAGGTTACCCACTGACAGGACTTTTACTTTGATAAAATTTCAGGCACAGATCATTTTAAATGCACAACATAAAAATAAATAAACTTTGGTGATTGTTTGTCTTTCAAAAATATTACCAGAAAATTTAGATCACTTTTGACGTTTTTTGCAGTTTATTATTTTTTTATTTATTATGCTCCTTTTTTTTAGAATAACATTTTTGTTTGGGATATCATAATACATATCAAGTAAATTCAATGGCCATGCGCATGGATAATAAAATACACGTTTAATATACAAATAAAATACGTTTAATTACAAATTACTTGGTTTAATCTCAAAAATTAAAATTTGTTATTTTTTCTTAAATTGATTATCTTGTTATAAATTATTTAGCTAATTTATTAGTGTAATACTAAATATTGTACAAGTTGTGAAGGGTTTTAAAGTTTTATCTATTACTAAAAACTTTCAATGAATATTTTGAGAATTCTGGCAACTCAAAATATTTATCTTCGCACTAATTTGAATCTATTCGTTGATTAGCGTAACAGTACATTTTGTAAATAATCCTACGTTTGGAACGCAAACTAGATAGAATGTTTTCTTCTGTTTCAATCAGTACGAGAAGAGACAATTTATTTACTAACTTCTTGAACAAAGGCAAGAAGGACCCCACGAAAGAGGAATTCGCCGAGCAACGAACGGCGACTAACGTACGTAAGACTACGGGGCCCCGAGTTGTTTACACACAAAGGGACATTGATAGTCGCGGCGCGGGGCGCTCCGGAGGAAAAAATAGTCTGCACACGTCCCTATTTTGTTAGATGTCATTTGTATTCCGAACGTGACGAGGCGCGGTATCCTTTTTTACACATGTTCCGCCCCCGCTGAAGCGACACCGACTTCGCTCTTGCGGTAGTTTCAGAGCTCGTCAAATGAATCACTGAAACAAAATTGAAATCGTCTGTATGGTACTTTCTACTTGAATTACAAAAAAAAAACATTTTTGAAAATACCCGTCTTAAAAATGATGAACTTATTTTGACACCAAACAATAAAAATGATATTTAATAAGATACGTCTACGTTTATTATATTTAATAAAAACTTTTTTTTAAGCAGCAAAAAATAGAAAAAAATCTTTTCGGTGCTTGGTCGAAATATAATGAAACTAATGAAATTAAACAAGTCTTATTTTATTTATTAAATTAAATTAAGCTTGCGTCTTGGCTAAGTTCCTCGGTACTACAGACAGCGCTCTATCGATTGACCGCGCTGGATATTTTACTTTACTTTTATTTTATTAATTTACAGTGTTAATCGCCCGATTTATCAAGATTCGGTTTGAATTTAATTGAAAAATGTTGCTCAAAAACTGCTAGTGAATATACTCGTATAAATAAAAGAACAAAATTACGTCTTTGGTATTTTAAATATGGTAAAAATCTCGAAAGTCGAAGTGTCACGATTTTAATTTAGCAATCGTTTTAACATTAAAATGATAACATGTAGAATGATGAATATTTTTACATACAATCAAGAAATTGATGGAAACTTGAAAAAATTTGGTGGTTCATTGTAGTAAATATTTATTGTTTTCGATATAAAGAAATTTAAAAAAAATGACAAACCGTAAATCCGTAAATAGTATAAGTACCAATACATTTATATTTATTCATTTAGATTCAAGGTCGAAATATCAAATTCAATATATATTTCGGATGTGTAAAATGTCTATGAGTATAATAAAAAAATATGAAAATCTACAAAATAAGTTTCCGAACGACTAAATTATATAAAAAAATACGTTTACAAAAAAAATATTTTTCATTTAACAAATACCCTCTAAAAGGCAATCGGGCAAGAAACGAATATTATTATCGAAAATCGTAAACTTCGCGTCACTAACGTTGACTTCATTTTTGGTTGACACGTTAATTCATCTCTATTTTAGTTATTTCTCATTTTCTTGGGTCAAAAAATGTTTTTTTCCGCTTCCTTAAATGATGTAGGTAATTCTACATCTACGAAAGATTACACTACTTGAAATACTAGAGTTATACTTTAAAATAATTATCGATAACTTTTTTAATCAATCAATAATTTCATTATCATCAATACTTTTAAATTTTTTACCATCATATCAGCGATACAGAAATTGAAATTATACTTCTATATACCACTTTTTAATGTGAAAATCTTGGTAAAATTGTGATAATATTTCTTAATAATTTATTACAAAGCAGGTCTGATAAACAAAATTTATAATGAATAAAGGATCATGTTTAAACAAAAACGAAGAGAGCTGCCTTATCTTTCCTTTTACTTAAGCAGTCGGTAGCAAGGGGGGGTGGGGGGCAGGGGGGGATAATGCTGAATATAGAATGCCAGGCATGTCCTCTGTAGAAGGACAGAATGGGATGAAACTCAATTTGTGACTTAAGGGACCTTCCGCGGAGCTGGTAAGTTTTTTGTAACCCGTAAGTTTTCCTTTTCCATGACCTAAAGAATGTGTTTTTAATATTATGTTGACGTTTTTTTTAATTTATTTAACAAATTTCTCTACTAACCAATCACTAAACGTTATTTTTTGATTGATGATTAATTAAATAAAATGACTATGCCGCGACGCCTACAAATAATAATGCATAAAAAAACACGTTAATGTTAAACATTTTATTTGGGCGAGCTTATTTATTACAATAAAATATTTATGAGAAAATCCCACCAGCTAAACCAGAAAGATTAAACCAAAAAAGATTATGTAATTATTAGTAATAAATACCCGTTAGATTGTATCGATGTGGAGGACGCGCGGAATGCAGACTATGTTACCGCAATAATCAAACATCAATCAATATCAAATTAACGTGCGACTCAACCGATAATTGAATACTTCATTGTTATTATTCCATTCGCGTATGGATTGCAGTGTCTACTCCTCTATAGCTATTGCTATAGGCATAGAACATAGATATTGGCTACTAATAAAGGGCATACTATATAGAAATTAGGTTGACGAGATCTCTGGCGATTTACAAAAGGTCTCACAGAAAACATTGCCTCAGTCGTTTTTTTTAGCCAACATCAAAAAACACACAGAGACCTCAAATACTCGTACATGTTTATTATCAGAAGTTGTGTTTTTTTTATTACAAATCCGTACCTAAACCAATTAAATCTGTTTTATTGTTTTAGAAAATTTATTTGTATAATTTTATTATCTTCATTATGTATTTTTGTTTCGACATTGTCGTATGTTATAAATTATGTCATTCCTATGTACATTTTTGTGTCTCTTATCTTTAAGATATGTAATGGGGGTAATTTTTCCTTTCCTATAAACATAATAATACCTACTATTCAAATTCCACAAAATTTATTTATATTATTTTTTACGTTTTTAAAGAGTTCCTAGATCTAAGATGACAGGATGTTGTTTTAAACAGCGCTCAGTTTTATAAAATTTCTAATATTTATCTGCCCACTTTGGGATAATATATAAGAGAAAATGAATGTTTTAAAGAAAACATAAAAAATGAATTTAATGTAGATGACAGATAGTTCGGAAATGAAATGAGTTACTTTCGTAAGAGGTCGTAACTTTAAAAATAATGGATAGTTTAAAATATATCTTAATATATATAAATCTCGTGTCACAATGTTTGTCCTCAATGGACTAATAATAAAATAATGGACTAATAATAAAATTTGAACACCATGTGCAGTTCGATGTGCACTTGAGAGATAGGATAGTTTAAATCTCAAATTATAGTCGCAATTTTAATTTATCGCTAATTTTTTGTCCGTTATTATTTGGCAGTCATAAAACTGACAGATGTCGATACCTTTTTATTTTATGGGCGATTGTGAAGAGCGCGTGACGACTCGGTGCCAGTATAATTTTATTGAACAAGCAGAGGAAAGAGCAATTGTGATATTATTGGAAAATTTTTTAGAAGATCACAATCAACTAATTCAATTGATCAAAAGAGTTTCGCCACGACTGCAAAATGACAATTATCAAATCGTCATAAAAGCCGACAAAGTACCATTAGGTGAACATGCTGGTAGATTCAGTCATAAAACTGACAGATGTCGATACGGAACGGCACGGAACATGCATGCATACAAGATGCGATGACTTACGTACGTCATTACGGCCGACCGGATTTATTTATTACATTCACATGTAATCCGAATTGGGAAGAGATACAAACTTTACTATTGCCAGGACAACAAGCCATTCATCGTCATGATTTAACTGCACGTGTGTTTAAACAAAAATTGAAATCCTTAATTGATTTTATTGTTAAATATACAATTTTTGGTATCACACGTTGTTGGCTGTATACGATAGAGTGGCAAAAGCGAGGTTTGCCTCATGCCCACATTTTGGTTTGGCTTAAAGATAGAATCCGTCCTGAAGAAATCGATCAAATAATTTCAGCCGAAATTCCAGACCCATTAATTGATCAAGAATTATTTGATATTGTCACCAAACACATGATCCATGGGCCATGCGGTGTTTTCAACATGACGTCACCGTGCATGGAAAATGGAAAATGTAAAAAAAACTTCCCAAAGCCGCATACGAATGACACGATCACGGATATTGATGGTTATCCAATGTATCGCCGCAGAAGTACTGAGAATGGTGGCCACACATTTACAATGCGACTGCCGAACTTTCCAAATCAAGTTGAGTTTGATAATCAGTGGGTGGTACCATACTCACCACTACTTTCAAAAACTTACAAAGCTCATATCAATGTTGAGCTTTGCAGTTCTGTTAAATCAATTAAGTATATTTGTAAATATGTAAACAAAGGCAGTGATTTGGCCATATTTGAAGTAAAAAACATAAATAAAAATGACGAAATAGCACGATACCAAATGGGCAGATACATTAGCAGCAATGAAGCTATTTGGCATATTCTCAGCTTTCCCATCCACGAAAGAGATCCTGCTGTCCAACATCTGGCAATACATCTTGAAAACGGTCAACGTGTATACTTCACTGAAGAAAATGTTCTCCAAAGAGCGTTCGAAGCTCCGAAAACGACTCTAACTGAATTTTTTACATTGTGTCAAAAACCTGATGTTTTTGGCCAATTCGCGAAGACATTGGTGTATGGTGATGTTCCACGTTATTTCACATGGAACAAATCCAGTAAAAAATGGGAGCCACGGAAACAAGGAAAACCACATCCTTCCATTACAGGCATATTCAAAGCTAAGACATTGGGGAGACTTTACACGGTACATCCAAAGCAACGTGAGTGCTTCTATTTACGTTTGTTATTGGTGAATGTTCCCGGACCAACGTCTTTTGAATTTTTACGAACAGCTAATGGTCGAGTATTCAATACATACCAGGATGCATGTCGTGAACTGCAATTGCTAGAAGACGATAACCATTGGGACTTAACGCTTGCTGATGCTGCGTTGACATCAACACCGAATAACATTCGTCAGTTGTTTGCAATTATTTTGGCGACATGTTATCCCTCGCAAGCACAAACTTTGTGGGAAAAATATAAAAATTGTATGACAGAAGACATCTTGCACCGAATTAGACAAACAAATCAATGCCAAAACATAGATTATACACCAGAGATGTACAATGAAGCATTGGTCTTGATCGAGGATTTATGTGTTCTTAGTTCAAATTTACCATTTAATCATTATGGTATGCCATCACCTAATCGTCCAGCCACCGACTTAGTCAATACCGATTTACAACGAGAAAATCAATATGACCATGGAAGTTTAGCAACAATTATCATGAACAGTGAACCATTACTGACAGCAGAACAAAAAATTATTTATGATCGGATTATGCTGGCTGTTGCTGCTGAACAAGGCGGTTTTTTTTTCTTGGATGCACCCGGTGGAACCGGTAAGACATTTTTAATATCGTTGATTCTTGCCAAAATACGGTCGCAACAAAAAATCGCATTAGCATTAGCATCGTCAGGCATTGCGGCTACTTTACTGGATGGTGGGCGAACAGCACATTCAACATTCAAGCTGCCATTGGACGTTCATAATAAACCAGATGCAATGTGTAACATCAAAAAGAATAGTGGAATAGCTGCAGTGTTGCGGAAGAGTTCTATAATAATTTGGGATGAGTGCACAATGGCACACAAATATTCACTTGAAGCATTAAACAGAACTATGCAAGATTTAAACAGCAATAATAAACTTTTCGGTGGTGCTATCTTACTTTTGTCTGGTGACTTCCGGCAGACCTTACCGGTTATACCTCGCTCTACTTTCGCGGATGAGATTAATGCATGTTTGAAACAATCATTCTTATGGCGAAGTGTTGAAACACTTCGATTGACCATAAATATGCGAGTACAATTGCAAAATGATCCATCAGCACTAATATTTTCCGAACAACTACTAGATATTGGGAACGGTAAAATAAAACTGCAACCAAATACGCAATGCATTAAACTACCAGACAATTTTTGCACTGTTGTTCAGGATAAAACTGAATTGATTCAGAGTATTTTCCCGGATATACAGAATAATTATTTGAATCATGAATGGCTTAGTCAACGGGCGATTTTGGCAGCCAAAAACGTTGATGTTGACGAAATTAACTTCCAGATACAACAGTTGTTACCAGGCGATCTGATGTCTTTTAAATCAATCGATACTGTTGTTGATGAAAATGAAAGTGTAAATTTTCCGATTGAATTTTTAAATTCATTAGATATCCCTGGAATGCCACCACATAATCTTCGATTAAAGATTGGTTCCCCTATTATTCTCCTCCGTAATTTGAATCCACCTCAATTATGTAACGGTACGCGTTTGGTCATCAAAAAGATCACCGGAAACATTCTTGAAGCAACCATTTTGGCTGGGAAGTTTAAAGGAAAAGTGGTCCTGCTGCCACGTATTCCGATGATACCATCAGATTCTACCATACCCTTCAAAAGGCTACAGTTTCCAATTCGTTTAGCTTTCGCCATGTCTATAAATAAATCTCAAGGTCAAACAATGTCCATTTGTGGTTTAGATTTGGAAAATCCATGTTTTTCTCATGGGCAACTATATGTTGCGTGTTCACGTGTTGGGAAACCGTCGAATCTATTTGTGTTAGCTAAAGACAGGTTAACCAAAAACATTGTGCACCGATTGGTGTTAAATTAAATTGAAATTGAAAGTATTTATAATTCAAAAAAAAGATATTAATGTTTAAAAGTTTAAGACTGTCTGCCTTGCCTACCTCATTCATGAGTTTAAGCGTCACATGTTATTTACTGTATTATACTGTAATATACTTATATTTGTTATAAAATTAAATGGAAATAATAAATCTGATAAATTTTTATTTTTTACCTATTGATTTCTGCTTAGTATCAAGTGTAAGAACATTTTAATTAATTGTGTTCAACGTACTTCCCCTTCAAATCAATCTCAATCCAGTGAATTTGTATACCAACATCAACATTTTCGTCTTAGTTCGTAAATAATTTCATTGTACTAAAGGGTTATAGTAGTAGAAAGTCAAATAAGGAGATCACCATATTTTTTTACAAATACCATCTGTGTGAAAAAGCATAGTGGACTCCGTGACTGATGTTCTCTTATTGTTCCTCTTAGATTGTTTACTATAATGTAATATAACAAAAACTTTAGCCACAGCAACGCGTGGCCGGGTCAGCTAGTATATATATAAATAAAAAACAGATTAGTGCGAAAGTACGTAAATACGAGTTTCGTTCGTGGTTGAATCAACGAATGAAAAATAAAACGCCAATAACTAATTGTTGTAATTTGCAAATATATGCGATGAAACAGACTACTAACGTGCCCGCAAATTCCACTGTATTGAAATTCCTTTCTCGCGATAAGGTCCGCTATTACCCAATGGGCTGACGTGCTCGAATTTGCCGCTGATAGACGGTGCTAACCCGTCGGAAAAATAACACATTATGCCATAGCCTCAGCAAGCGTTTCCCAACATGTCAATATATTTTTTATTAAAAAAATAATTGCTATGACCTACGTCAAATATAATTCTTCTAAGCTCTACTCTACTAAGCTAAAAGTGCCTATGCTAGAGTCAAGAAATATGATGGTAACGAAGCGTTAAAATATAATAAACGACTCCTCGTAGAGCAGCTTCTTACTAAAGTCACAAATGTGTTAAACACACTCTTTGGTGCAAATTAGAAATTTTACATGTGCACCTTCAACTAATGTAATTAATTAAATGGATTAAATGGTTATAGTTTAGTATAGAAAAAAAGTTTAAGAACATTTCTATGCAATTCAATACACGTTGATGGATCCGTGTTATAGATTTTACTCTATACATTTAAATTTTTGCCTGTTAAGAAAATAGATATTGTAAACATATAAATGTGTATTATAATCTATGCAATTACCAATAAAAAACATTTTGTTTTTTAAAAAAGATTTAAAAAAAAGAGTAATAGAATATGACCTAGGTCATACAGCGAATAGCTGTACTAAATTTTAATAATATTATGAATATCTCAAACTCTTGGTATGCTAATGACGGTAAATTTGACAAGAAATTTTAATTAGATTTTATAATAAATATTTTTTCTTATTTACGTAATCATTTTTAGTTTTATTAAATTTTTAAAAAATTAGAGCAACAGGGTACATTTACATTATGTGAAATGTAAAAAAAATGTAATCAGTCGTTGGGACTGCCATCAGAAGTGACAATTTTAAAAAATATAACTGGTTCCACCCGGGCTCGAACCAGGGGCGTAAAAAAAATGAAACGGTAATAAAACCTTACACGTTTACTGAGACTTCTTGTTAAAAAAATTAACGGTTTATTTTTTTATGTATTTTATCTTATATTTTGTGCCGTGTAGTTTGAGAATTGCTCATAGGGAAATATTTTCACATGTACTGAGTTGTACCTGGAGTTTCGTGTTGTGCGCTGAAAAGGCTCAGAGCGAGCGACACGGCCGCGTCCGCGAGTGAAATAAAATAAACACATTGAAATTCCAATGGATAGAATTCCTGGATAAGAGACACGCGATTCGTCAGCGTTCTTTCCTGGAAAACTGTTTTGTTATTACGTCCATATAATTATAATAAAATTCTAGTCGCGATATATCGCTGCGGCAAAAACGACCAGCCGTCGCAACGTTTGTCATTTGAACCAGACGAGGTCACGTGACCTCAGTAAGGACGTAACTAATAAAAATAAAATAGAATGTTAGACAAATCCAACAGTATAATCGTGTGGGGTTGGTCTTGTAAAATCGCAGCAGTATCTATTCTTATTTAGAAAACATAGAGGAATAAGCCATTAAAAAAAAAAACATTTGAAATGGCAAATGGTACCTACAGACAAAGTTATATTTATAATAATATATAATATTATATTCGAAGATTGATGCTCGAACAACCATAGCCGCTAGAATACATCGAAAGCTGGTCGGATAATATATATATTTAACATTAATGTCAATATTTTTTTCGTATGAAGCTGACATTAAGGTTCAATAATATTCGAATTTCAAACATTTGACAGCGCGGTTATAGCAACGTTTTATTTGTTGCTGGCCAGTATAAGCTAATATAAACTTATCTATGAGCGCAAATAGAAATATGTAAAAGAATGTTCAGTGCCATGTTATAATAATTATTAAAAATTGAAATTTTAAGTTTTTTTTGTTGTTTACATATTTATTTATTTATTGCGCCAAAACAAGAACAATTGTACACAATACAGGTAAAGACCTAAAGACAATGACGTAAAAAAGAATAATATTAAACAAATTTAAATAAATAGAAAAAAATAAAAAAATAGAAAAACGTTTTTAAATAAAAAAAAATCAACAAATGAACATGGAATACACCAATTTAAACTTTTAATAATAATATATATAAAAAAATGAAAAAAAACAGATTTAATACGGAACAAACTAGGAATGTTGTCTGTGGTTTTATGCATTCGTATAGTATTTGTATTAGTGTTGGTATACTATTGGTACAATAGACAGCGTTGCGAAACTTTTACCGAGGCATTGAAAAAAGGTCATTGAGAATAAATATTGCAATAGGGGTAGGAATTTATTCTAATAATAAATAAACGCATTCAATAAACTAATAAATAAAATATGTAAATGTGTTTGTATCAGGTAGATAGGAGAGGGTGTGCGTGGGTGTGTATTAAATTTTCTTTAAAACTAAAAAAGGGGATTTTGTATCGCTTTATTATAAACTTGAACAGGATAAAATACTATCTCCTAATTTAGACCAGACGATAAGGGGGCAGAAAACACAATACAGTTGCTTGTACGAATTTGCTATATTCTTTGTTATTTTACTAATATTATCAAAATGTATTGTAAACCTAAATAAATAAATAATAAAAAGTGCACGTAATAAAGTGTTTGTGAGTCAAGCATTAATTGTTTACTTCGGTGATTTTTAGAAAATCGCAAAAAGAATACACCTACTATATTTCAAAAAAAATATATTTTTTTTTTAATATTTCTTATCAATTGTCACGGAAATAAATATTCTATAAATAAACATTATAAGTACATTATATTTCATGAAAAATTTTATACAGTCATATAGGTAAGAAACAAGGTATATAGTAAATTTGAGTACATATTAGTAAGCTGGATTGTAAATAAATAGACTTATTTTTAAATTTGTTTTCGCTCTTCTAAAAATTGTACAAAATGTGGGATGCAATGTTCATCTTTACGTGTATTACTATGATGGTATGAAGCTATTTATGTAACACGATTGTGTCGCATACAAAATCAATCGGTTTAGATCAATACTGAAATGAGAACAGCGCGTGTGTGCTTTGCTTTAATAGCGACGAACGTCACCTTAATGATTCGTATAACTTAATTATTTAGTTCATTAGCATGAGTAAACAAGCGTTGGTAGACAAATAATTCAGACGGACCATGGCGAGTCCCGATGGCCGTCTGTCTGCTGTGTGGCCGGTCCATACGTGATACCTGGTGCTGGAGTGCCCGCAGCATTTGTGATTTCCCCAGAGCCTCCGCTCCTGAATAATATAGGGGAGTGCTCACAAAACTATAAACTCGCCCTGTTTGGAGACCCCTGGTCAAGGGATTGTTTAGTTATTTCCCACCTCTAAATCCCATTATAACAAAGAAAGTACGCGTGTGTTTGGTAATTGAGAAAAAACATTGAAGTTGTTATTTTAATACTAATACTAAAAGGGTTTCTGTTCCATGCCGACTTTCAAAAATATACCTCAAATGTACTTAAAATTAAAAAAAAATGTGTTTTAAATTTAATGCACAACCAAAAAAATTAAGAATTAAATATCGCATCGCTATCGAAACGTTGAAGTCGCGCAAAAACACACAGTATTTGACGTAACTAATTATTTTATGCTTATATTATAATATTAAACCCGGTTAACGATAATCATTATATTAGATATTTTATTGTAATGGTTTCTTTTAATTAGGTATAACCTAAAAAAGTATATTTAAATCATATTAAAACATGTACTTGTATTTAATGTGTTCCACTATAATGAACCTAGGTGAGAGGTGAAGAATGCCATACCTATGAATATTTTTTTTTTAAATATGTGGAAAGCTCTGAAACCCTATTTAAAATCGGTACGGTATAATTCCAGTTTAGAATTACATCATTATGATACTAATGAGTTATTCTGACGAGGTAAAACATTTTATATTATTTTCCTAAAAGACAATTATGATGAGAGCGTAAAACCCGCTAATTGGAAATCTATTTATAATGTATCTTCGATTTATATCTTTAAATACTTTTCTGATGGTATATTTTCCGGTTATACAGGTTTCGAGTACCCCTCTTTTCCGCTCTCTGAAAAACCGTACCTTGAGTCCAAAACGTCTGCGGTCAATTTTTTTCTCTTCTACACCTTATACTTAAATCCTAAAAAAGCTTAATTTATAAATTGAGTTTTTATATTATTAACATGGTAAATACTTTGTGTATAATAAAATATTTGTGATAGTTGTGTGTAATATTTGTGATTTGTGTGTACTCTATGTATTTTTTTAGAAGGTACGAAAAAAACATACTTGTAAGAAGTTATAACGCCAGTGGTTTACGCCAGTGGTTTAGCACTTTACGGCGTGCTACTTTACATACATATTTATTATTTTAAAAAGCACGAGGAAAAAAAAAAAGTTCGAAAAAAGTAAAGCCAATAATAAAAAGTGACCGTAAGATGTTATGAAACGCTGTCCAGACATACATATACATACATATTAATGTATATTTTTTTTAATCTGTCATATTCGAAATACGAGATATTTTGGTCATGTTTGTATTAAAAAAAAATTATTATTGATATATCGCCGTTTTGTACTTAATGAATAAATAAATAAATATTTTTCTGCATACTGGTACTTTATCCACCTCATATTATTTCTATGAAGCAAGAAACAGCTTTGCGCAGTTAAATTCAGCTGCGCGGCGAATTTGCTGAAGATTTCGAAGTCTAAGCTCTCGTCGGGCTGGCGCCGAAGGCCGGACAGTGGAATTGTGTTTATGTGGAAAGTTACCAAGAAGTGGAATGCAATTTCCTTATTGCAATGCAAATCTACCGCCCTAGTGCGTTGCGTATGGAAAAGCGAGCGAAGGCGGCAACTGGTGGGCGGAATAATTTGAGTCTCCTTGTCGGATTGTTGCCCGAGAAGGTTGCGATAAGCAGCCACTGACGAACTGGACGCGGTTTGCGTCTATGCTAATTTTCTAATTAAAATCGTTTAACATTCAGGGAGGTATTTATAGAACGCTTACCTAACCATATCTAACCTAACTTGTTTTTTATTCAACTAAAAGACTATGTCATCAAGGCACCATAAAATGTTTAGTTTTAACGTAGAGTCAGCATATTGATAAGACCATATCGAGTAATTATTCGAGCATGTACGTAGGAGGTCCGTTTTTTTTAATTTAATATTGGAATTGTAGCAAATAATGTAATTATTATTTCTAATTATGTCTTAATAATATTACTAGATTATATTACATACAAATATTTTTTTAATGTCGCTGAAAAATGTATAACATATCATATTTTAGTGATACTGTACAAATGTCACATATTTAAGTGTCTGTATAAGTGTAACAAATAAAGTGTTACAATTTTTAGTAGAACGGGTAAAACACACTTGAACATCACATACAAAGTTTTTATTAAAAAATAAGGTGTCGGCAGCATAATGTTCAGTTTTACAATGAATATTAAAATAAATATAATATCCAAATATATAAAATTGAGTACCTGGGTACCAGTCATGTTGGGTGATTTGATAAGGTTAGTTACCTTTCTAACTAAATAAGAGCTACCCGTTCCAAGAAAAGTTATTTATAAAGTGTTACAGTGTAAGTACAAAAGGTCTGCGCAAAACCCTGTGAAGAATATTAAAAAACAAAAATTTAGCACAAATATACACATTGATTTTCATAGACACACACACACACACACACTAACGATACACATAAATGAATGGAACTTAAATGACTATCCGTTAAACACTTAATATACTTTTTAAATAAATAATAGATAAATTGTTAATTAAATAAATATTCTACATAAAGTAGAGTTATATATAAATTCGTTGGGCATAAACATATTTTAGTAATACGGTAGGTATGAAGTACCTAAGTAACTACAGATTTATTTATTTTTTGCGCAAAATTTGAAACTATTTTATCAATTATATTTTTTTTTTTTTTGTTATGGAATATAAATTGGCCGATGAGTATAAGTCTATAACCTTCCTAATTAGGTAATAGTTACCTGTTCTAAGGAAGGTTATATATGAAGTGATACAGTGCATAGCAGAGACCAGCGCAAAACCCTGAGAAAAATATAAAAATAATAAGGCACAAATATACACACTGATATACACACCCACACACACATACACACATGAATACAATTTAAATGTTTACTCAAGAATACTTAATATATGGAAAAATAAAATTAATAAATGAAACAATTAAAAAATAACAAATAAATGAATAAACAATTATTAAATACATAGATAAATAAATATTCGATATAAATAAATAAATATTCAATATAAAAATAGTGTTATACTACATATAGTATAGAAACATATCTTATAGTAATATATATACATTGGGCATAAACATATTGGTATGATATATCTAAATAAGCATATATTTTTTTTTTATTTTTTTTTAAACTAAGCATTTTAATACTAAGCAAAGCCTAAGCATACTAAGCTTCATTAGGTATGAATCCTTACATTCTCAATAAAGCCCTTGAACGCTCTGCTGGTATTTGAAGCAACAATCATTTTAATGAAATACTAAATAAAGTTTGAAAACGGTTGTGGCTTCGTCTAGTTAGGCCCTAATTTCATCAGAATGAAATGGGAACGAAAGGTAATGAGAAACTTTTAAGAAATCTTAATACAAACTACCGGAAACTTTCTAGCATTCGACAAACGGACTCCTGAACATTTTTTATAAACATTAGATTGTAACGGTGTTTTTCCTTAAAGTTTTATTATATTCATTTTTTTAGAGTGTGGAAGGTTAAAAGCATACCTATATGTTGGCCATCTTTTTATAAATTGTAGGTCAATTTATTTAAATTAAAATATTTTTGCAAGATTTAATTGCTTCCAAAATCCGTTTTACAAGACTGTGACAAAAAGAATGATCATGAAATCTCATCAAAATATTTATTTGGTACAGAATTCGAAGGACCATCTTAACAAACACATTTACGTAAATAGAAATATGTTAAATAATCTATGTAAAAACAGGCTTATTAAAAAGTTGTACTAAGAAGTGACGGCTCTAGAATAAGCAATTAGCCAACGTTTGAACAATGATGGAAGGGCAGTGAAGGCAGAAATAGCGGCTGGAAGTTATCGGCAAATTCACCTCACGCCATCAGGCAAGTTCAAACAGTTTAGCGCACCAGGATTAATTAGTTATTCACGTTGAGCGAACTATGGCTGACGGCTTTGAGTACGAATTTTCAAAAGTTTCGTAAAACCAACGCTTTCTAATAACGGCAAGAGAATTATGTTGTCCCCGACTTACTGAGGTATTCGAAAACCTTTTCATAGTCGGACATCTCAAATAATAGACAGCTCATTCCGATATTTTAGCCATATTTAGGAATTGAATATAACGCTAGTTAGGTTTTGTGACGTATGTTCATTATCATTGCATAAGTAAATCCTATTACTTAGTTACTTAATTACTTAGTTTTATTAACTAAGCCACTAAAAACCTCATAAACCAGACATAGATACTATAGAGGTCACAAGTCCACATGACGTCCGCGCCAGGTTTATGCTGACGGCTGCATCACGCCACCCGTCCACAGTCAGTCGAACGGGAGTGACTTCAACCGAACGCACCGAATGCACCAGGGTTGACGTAGAAGGTTTCCCCTCCGACGCAGTCTATAAAAGCGGAGGTCGTCCCCTAGTACGACGCCTATTCCATCTGAGGTCTCGTGCCGCCGATACCTACTCGTCTACCTGACGTCACGCCGGTCCATGTCCATGCATAATGGAGTCAGACACTATATTGTATATCGGAGTTCTTATGTAATCAGTGGATCAGTAATAAAAGCTTTAACAATTTCTCGAGTTATTTCCTTTATCCCACGGGACCCACGCGCAGGGGTTCCGTCATATTTTTGGTGACCTGACGTTTAAACTAAGCAACCTTCCGTACCAATAAAAAAAAAAGTATGAATTATGAATAAGAATACTAACAGAATAATGCTGAAAAGGCCAGGACGTGAGATGTTTTTTTTATAACGTTAAAACAGGTTCTTAATAGACCATCCAGATAGTAAAAAAACTTACTAAAATAGTAAAAATGTAATTTTTTGTTTATTTTACACATTTTTATTAAAAGATATTTTTTCCTGGCATCTCTTTCAAATCATAGTTCTATTATTTATGTATTTTTTTTTTTGGCTTTTAAATACATATTTAAAAATGTATATATTATAATGAAATAAAATTTGAAAGAAAACTAAACCAAGAAGTAAATGTAATATTTTTTAGTAAATGTATCATATTGTAGCTTCGAAATAAAACAATAATACCCACTATCCCACCCAGATAAACAGAGCAATATAACTACATTCTTCATCTTATTTTAAGTCAAAGGATTTGCCATGTTAATTTGTTTAAGACCTTCCCGAACACTGAATACTAGTTTAAAGGTTTGAACCTGGTAATTACATCCTGACAGATTTGTGGATAATACTTTTTTACCCATTTAATAAAACGTTCATTAAATTTATTAAAGGCACATGAATAAATATTACGATGTGGTGGGGAAATTAATGGCTAGCATTTTTTTTTTATTCGTGATAACTGGTGTAATCTTTTTAAGTATTAGTATTAAGTGGAATAAATTGCCATATTAATATTTTAATCTTGATACTCGTTAAAGAAATAACGCAGCGCAACTGTTTCCGCGCCTAGAGCTGAACTGTCAGCCTGACGGAAAGCCACTTAGCTGCAATCGCTGTCAACGGTGAATGAAAATTATTGGACTTAAGCTGTCGCAATGCAGTCGTCAGATCGCGCATCGGAGTGATTAATAAGGAAATAATAGTTCACGGCTGTAAGACGTGCTATGCACTGACGGTGCCGGAAGTAGAAGTAGGGTGTCGGGGCGAGGGGAGTGGAATTACTGCAGCAGTGCTTTAACTGAGTTGTCTCTTTTAGGATATTGCGACCTGAATAGAGACTGGCACTGGGGCGGGCGCTTTGTTCGGCGAGCCAGTTTGCGAACGTGCAATAATTAAAATTGAGAAAGTTGCACGTCCATTTAAAGTATGCTTTCTCTAGGTTCACAGTGTGTTTTTTTTCCGAACCAACATATATTTAGAATAATGGAAATTGTACCGTAAGCATTAAGGTCAAATTCATATTAATAACCATTTATATCTTTATATTTATTTATTTTGAAAAAATTTTTTTAAAACGAACACATATTCATAATTACCACCCTTCAGAACTAAACAGTCTAGAGGCTTTCAGGTCTTTTAATATCGGACTCACATTGATTTAAACCCATTGAAGTGTAATTTTAAATAGGTTTACTTAGCTGGCTGAATTTCCAATCAGTATCATTACAAACGACCTCTTTCTGACAGCTTTTAACGTTAGGGATATCAAACTAATGTGATAGCTTTGACGTTTACGATCATATTCAATGATTTATTTCTCTTCGGTACCACTGGGATGAACTGATTATTTGAATTTCCATAAAGCTTAATACAAACTAAAGGCTACGCGTTGATCATTTATATTCCTAATATAAAACAAATATGGCTATGATACTCTGTAGCTATCATATAATATCAACACATTGTTTAATAGTAAATTATTTAACTAGAACCTGACGTCTTATAGCTAAGCCCTACAGGCGTCATTAAAGGTATGTCCTACCCAGACTACTCACGCCTGTGGTACCTACCAATTTCTGATGAGTTGCTACATTTCTTATCTCCACTAGTGCATGCGGCACATTTAGCTTATTCAATGTGCGTTTTGGATAGCTATAGAGGCGACATTGGGTTATTTTTTAGGTCTGAGTAGATTAAAATAAAAAATGGTATCATGTCATCATATCAATGGTATCATGGCATCATATCGGATAGACGGACGGCCAAAGAACGGGGATAGTAGCTTTTTATATATAAATGTTCGGATTCTAATAATGAGGCTCCAAAACCCACAGACATCATTAGCAAAAACGTTTTCATATATTTATGAAAATATCATATTTTATAGTATAATTGTTTTTACTGTTAAAACGTTTAGGACTGCATAATAAGTTTATTAAATCTGATATATAATGATCTAAATAAAAGTTAGTATAATTTTTCACTGGTCGGATGAAATATTCTTGCCTTTACTTATGAGAACGTAGACTTAACAGCGTCAACTTACCGGAGTCAAGGTCATTAATCAAAACTTGCATCGTAAGCTACATTATTGTATCGTTTATCTTAATTGCATAATGCAATGCCATCAAGTGGCTCAGCTCTCACTATAAATAAGGCGCTCCTTCCGTGACTGATTACTCGCCCTTCGTGCGAGCGTCTCTCAGGAGGCACGGCTCGGCTGAAATTGCCTTTCAGTTATTTCTGCCGCTCATAAACGCAGCCATGCAACTCGGGCGCATGCGCAGCGGCAAACTTCCTTTGACAGCCTTCTGGGCGCAAACGGCTTCGGCGGGAAAATCTTCAGCGGAAGGTGGCGAGTTCCCTCATTTAGTCCAATCTCTTCGAGTATTATGAAATTCTCGATTAATCCGCGAATAACTTAAAATATATAGAACTAAACTCGAGGGTGTTAAAGCCTAACATTCCTAATATAAATACTGATGGATACGCTTACATACTCACATAAAGTAACATTTTGGAACAGCGCGGTGTTATTTTATAGGATACGATGTTTATCCTAAACGGTATGGGCATATAATTATTGCTGGTTTTCCTAATAAAAAAGTCTTTAATAATAAAACAAATAATCAAATCGATTATGCGTTTGGCAATGATGTAACAAAAATATACTTTTTTATCATAATATACCACCAGTGTTATGGATGTATTATTTTTCCTTGTTCATGTCGTGTAATAATTACGAATAACATTTGCTCACGCCGACCGGTAAACCTGATTCTAATTAAATTTACATTATTTTCGCACGGACTTTCCCTGCGAAAACTTTTGTGGTTTTGGTCACGACCTACCCGCTGAATCTCCAGTCTTGAAATCTCTCCCCGCTCGGTCTGCAATTAACAGTGAATGGCAGTTAATTAATTTATCATTAACACGAGTTTTCGACGCGAAACAAGCGTGAATTAATTCGGTGTTTTTATACAGTAGAAAATTTTGAAAATGTGTACCGCTATTAATTAATGGTATTTAAGTTACATATTATTTTATATTTTGTAAACTTTTTGTTTTTTTATGATTTTCTAAAGTATTAGTTTTTTTTATAGCTATAAAGTTAATAATATGACTATTTCTTAACCGAATTCAAAGAAAGGGGAAGGATCTCAATTCGATATGTATATTACTTTGCAGTGCGTTAAGCGACTTCAAATCTTATTATTGCATATTAAAATAGAGATTTGTTCACAGGTTAAACTAATGTTAGTTTAGTTGACATAAATATAGTGTGTCAAAAAAATTAAATAGGTTTTGCGTTGCATGTCGAATTGGTCTTTGCGATTTTCATAATTATATATTTGTACCGTAGCACTTAGTTCTAAGCTGCATACTAATGTTGTTTGTTAAAAAAAAAAAATAACAATAATTTTATGAGTAATATGAAGATAATATACCTACAAGTTAGTACTGAAATAATATAAAGTATTTTTTCTTAGTCATTTGAAATATTCGAAAATTTATATACTGTATTCGATTTTAGAATTTATGTATTCAATATAAAATTCAATCAAAGAAGGCTTTCATTATACCAATATATAAAAACAGTGATACGTCGGAATATATAATTAGAAACATTGACAAAGGAAAAAATACATTGCTGCGTTTTTCGACTTACCTAAGGCTTTCGATACTGTCTCGTTTGAAATTCCCCTTGAAAAATTAGATTTCGTAGGGATTAGGAGTAACGTGTATAATTGGTTGAACTGCAATAATACGTTGAACTGCTCTCATACAAACGCTATTCCTCATTTCCCAACGTTTTTTTAAACTTATCGAAGTCTATGTTTGCCAGGAAATTAATTATTTTATAAATATTTAAGCAATCATTGAGTTAGGAAACGGTCGGTTTTTTTCGCAAGTGTTTTGTTGTGCTTAAATTGTTGCAATCCTGCTTTACTGCATTCTGAATGGATAAAAGTGGAAATTTAGTTCGGAAGTATAAATATGGAAACTTGTAAACTATTTTTCCTGCTCTGTTTCCTTTTAAATAGTCGAATTTGCCTCTGAGTATAGGGTGATTGGTAGTTGTCGGGAGAGGAAAGGTCAAAGAATCGCAAACAGCGGTTCCGATGTAGACACGCTAAATAAATACCTCAAAACCGACTACTTGCCTCTTAAATTATGTGTATATACAATCTGTATTTCAAAAGAGCAAAAATTCCAAAAGGCCAATCTCGAGATTTTTCAAACGGCACTACAGGCAAGTGAGCCACCGCAGACGTTCGCACTCAATTAAAATGAACTAATCAAGCGACGGGAGGCGGACAAATACGGCCGCGCGGAAGGGAACGTTCGCAGGCGGTAGTACGTATTGAATCGCGAATTGCTCCTTTGATTTTTAGCTGCAAGGGACTTCGAATTTTGGCTGGGCTAGTCGGTAGAGATTGTCTTTCGGCAATTAGTTTCAGAATCAGATTTTGGATTTTATTCATATCTTGCCAGACCTTCTACCTTCTATCTTCTATCTGTACGCAGACAGCTGGTTCTCCTCTCGCAGCGACGATCTCTTCGCCTCGACGAATGCGATCGCGTTCCGTTTGGCGTTCTTTGGCGTTCTGCGTCGTTTGCGTGCGTGTGTTGTGTGGATAGCTATTCCTGTGTGTGTCTCTCTTGCGTTGGCCCTTTCTCGAGAGATGCGTGGTTTCATATCTCTGGTGCGTTCATTATAGTTAAATAGTCACGGAATCTAATCACACACTTTATTATTTTAGCGTGATTATTTTTCTGAAAACTAATTTCTAGTATCAAACGCAATGTCAATCAAATTACATATTTTTTTCCAATTCTTAATACCGGTCTTGTTCTTGTTCTTTTTAAGAAATACTTCTTTTTAAGGCGAAGCCAAAGGATAAACATTAATTTCGACTCATTTATGACTGGCTTTTTATGGCTGGTATTTGCTGTAAAAGCATGTTACCAGGCCGATAAATAATTAGTCCGCCTAATGCATCTAACAAGGAAATACTTAGTTTGTTATTCTTCTTTTTCTATATCAATAAAGAAAGATAAAAGATAGGTACAGCTTTTTTACACACATTTTTCACTTATTTTATTATAATGAAATCTTCAATAGTTTTAACTCTGTGCAACGTTGCATGTTTAGCATGAGTTTCAAAATACATAACATAGTACAAAAACCTTCTGTCAACAGAAACAATATGTTACAATTATGTTCCAATCAAGAATGTCACAACCAAGCATGTTTTTCTATGTCTAAATAATTATTTTGGCAAAATAAGATTTTTATTAAAAAGTAGACACTAAAAATGCGTCAGTTTTGTTGATAGATACATAAAAAATACCCAATTATTTTCATTCATTCTTTGAAACAAGTATTTTAAATATTAAATTAATTATTCAAAGTTCTATACAACTAGGTAATGCTCGTTCTAATGTAGACTTTTCTATAATAGCATTGTTTTAATAACGTACGCACTGAGAGAGCAACGTATGATTTTATAATGTCTTAAAATACATTTTATCGATAAATTATATTGAAAACTGTTATCCCCACTGTAAAATATAACCTAGAAATTAATGAAAACTTTGACTGCTACACTACTTAAACTATTCCGAGCCCAATAAACTTTTACATTTATTTTTTTTCTATGTGTCGTTCAAAACTTAAGTACTCTTTTATCATTATACGATTTCACGAAACACTATCTTTGCTCTAAACTATACAAAAATCACATAAGAATCATTTATCATAATTAAAAATAAGTCAATTGTAAAACAAACCACGAGATTTTTACTCAATACGATATTTTTAGAAATATCCACTCATAGAACATCAAAGCATACCGAATTTAATACTTGATAATTCAATAACCAATATTTGTTCTTATGCTTTATGCTTAAACGTGCTTTCAATCCTAGATACGTGCAAATAAAGGTCTTTTGTTGCATACCGGCAGGAAACGTGTCAGTCGGTTCACCGTCGCTAGCTCTGCGGGTGTATTGGTGCAATTTTGTGCTTGTGTGTGTGGGTTCGGTTTCCAATTTGCCAGGGGCTGTTACCACCCCGACAGTCGTCTGTCCCCTAGTGTGATTTCGCTCGGCGATTGCAGTTAAAAGTATTGGATCGGGTTGATTGTATGTACCCACGTAACTAAGTATTTCCACATTCATAGATGTGGGTGGGTACGTACAACGGTGCAGAGAAAGAACTCATTTGAATCACTTTTACTTATTTATTTATTTATTAAATTATCGTTTATTCAGAAAAACAACAGTATAATATATGAAAAAAGAATGGTACATACAGTTGTTTGTAAAATTAACTGATGACAGGTTTTCGCAAAAGTACAGAGATACATGTAAAGATTAAAATTAAATTAAATTACACTCGCATTAGCACTCTAAATACAGAAATATATATGAATATATACCTATATTGTTTTGTTTTTTTTTTTTTTAACATATATTATTTTGAAATAATGGTATGTTTATTTTTGTTATTGGTTTTGCTATAAAATCAAACGCGTTATTTTCATTGCTAAATAAATTTTCTTTAATAACATTAAATAAATGTCTAGAATTTAACCTGATACGATAACGATAACGAAGTAAATGATCGTTTGTTAATATACATATCTATATTTTTGTATTACATTTTTAAGGTAATAACTCGCAATAAAACAACCACAAAACATAAAAAAATGCACAAAATTAATTTATTTTTACATGACATCTACCCGAAGAGTATTTTATAAGTAAATATATTTTTTTTTAATTTTTAACTGGTTTTATATTACGTTTATATCACGTCTCGTTTTATTTAGATTATGTATGTCCTTATTTAGTAGGAATACAATACCGAGGTTAGGCAACGCGTTGAAAATAGATCTAAAAATATTTAAATCTGATAAAAAAATTACAAAAAAAGTTTAAAAATATAACTTAGTTTCTGACGAAATTAATTCAAGGAACCTTAAATGGAACCACTCCTGATAAATCCCCTATCATTAAAATAATTGAAATAATTTGAGTCACTCCATAGTAATAAAAGTAAACATGCACATCGAATTCGATCTTTTTTATCATTTGAGAACCTCCTCTTTTTTTTAATTCGGTAAAAAATGATCTCAAAATAAGGAAAGGATTAAATAATGAAATGCAATGAAGGGTAGATAGATAATAATTGAGCCAATAATAATTATTTCAAATTTTAGATCGATATTCATTGCGACCAATATAGACCAATACTACCAAAACAGGTAAGAAATAATAATAAACGCCATACAAAAAATTGTTATAACCTTGTCAACAGTATTTTTCTTGACAGTGTAAGGGCCCATTAGAAAACTGTGTTTTAACCGTCTCCAGGGACAATGCGATCTAAACCAGCAGCTAGGTCGAATCTACTTCCTTTGCCCTTTGAGGCAAGTGAAATAATTGAAACAAAGCCTCTCGTTAGTCGAAACCGCTGCTGCGTCGATGTCGCCGTTCGTCGACCATATTCGAACTTACGCCCGGCGTGTTTTGAAACCAATGCATCGTTAAAAGTTCAAAGCCTAACTATTTAAAGTTGAGATTCGCTTGCTTAGTTGCGTTTCATTGTTTTCTAGCATATTCATGTTTTAACATTAATTACAAAATACACAGCCGTTAGTTCAAATGCAAAATTTAAATCAAAACGTTGTTTAAATTATTTATTACGCGTTAACTACAGCGTTTCTTAATACTAAGTACGTAAGTAAGTAGAATCTGAATTAAAAATTGAATAATGGCCATTTATAGCTAACATATTTATGTCAAATATAAAGGTAATTTTGATGCCACTAAAAATATATGAAGTATTAAATTAGGGAAATGTATACGTGTGGATGCATGCGTGTATATAAAATGGCGGATATATAACATTTGGGTACGTGTGAGAGTACGTGTTTGAATTAAAAAATTAAAGAAGAAATATAAATGAATATATATATAGGTGTATAGGAATATATAGGTGTAATGTTCAAATTTGATTGGATTACAAAAATAAATAATATTATTTATTACTATTGAATATCGCGGTTTGGGCATAACGATGCAAGTCCATTTTAAGTATAATGTACGGTCCATTACGGTCAAAAATTCAAAATGAATAATTTTGCGACACTGAAAAAAGTGCAATCGTTAGGCACAAACTCACTTTGTTTACTTAACTATTCCAATTATTGACATTAAATAATGATTAAGAACAGTTACGAATCGGTCTTGAATACCATTTGTTCAAAACAAAATGGTAATGGTATTCAAAATACCATTTGTTTTTTTTTTCAGTGGCGAAGATTTTCAGCAATCAGGCATTCGTTTTGCCTTGCGCTACTTTTTAGATCTGTTGTGACACCTTTATTATAATTAATAATAAAGCCAAGGTAACTTAAAAGACTAAAGGGTGTCGAATTAATGGTAACCACACTTTTATCTGATTGTGGGTGAAATATATTTTTTCTGTTCTTTTTAATAAAAAAAAACCTTACTTAATTCAATACGTTAAGATAAAACTAAATTTCGTAATATATATTTTCATTATTTTGCATATAATAATGCCTAATACGAAATAGTATAATTACTATAAATATAAAATAAGAAATTTAATATAACATAAATAATATTCATGAACGCCATAACTACGGTAAGTAATACAAACAAGAACTTTAAATATTTTTATGAAACACGGTTTTATTTGTATTCCAATGGGAAATGTTAACCGCACGCCACAGGATGCTTGAGGGCAGCCCTTAAAAATATTATAAACTGCAGTCTTTCAGCTCTCCGCCTTACTCTTTCAGTGCTTGCATTTACTTCAGCAAAACCCTCGACTCAGCGCGCAAGTTAATGAGCACTCAGCGTAGTCCTATTTTCAAGTCCGTCTAGTTCTGTGCTAAGCAAAATATTCTGACATTCAATGGAGCATTTTCATATGGTTGAATAATTATAGTTTATTATGCTCTTAAATAGAGGTGTGTTCTGAAGTGAAAAAAATGTCGACTGCGGGCGCCGGAATAAATCATTTAAAATTATTACTTTATTAGCTATTTATGCAATAATCATTGCATTAGAGAGTCCAAATGTATTTTTTTTCACAGAATAATAATATAATAATAATACTTAGCATACATGTGTCTCCTTAACTGGGCATGCATTGTAGGCTTATTTGAATAATGTTTGATTAAATTGCACTGAACTGTTTAAAATAAAAAAAAGCTGTTATAAACATGAAAAGTAATGTGAATATATTAAGAATTGACATACCCCAAGACTATTTCCAAAGACTTATGTGGGTGATATAAAAAGATGCGAAAAAAAAATTTCCCCAAATTTATTATATTTTTTAACAGATGGTGTCAATTCGGTCAGCGCGCGAGTTCTGATGCCGCGCCGAGCAGTAATGGCCTTGACAACGTTACGGCATACGGTGACAGCTGAGCGTTCACAACAAAGACCATTACATGATCTTTTGTTATTTTCTCGTAAAGTTTACATTCCTTTCCTTGGTAATTATGATGAATTTTCATATAGTTACTTAACATTACCTGTTTTTTTTTATCGGAAATGATTTTGGGACACGGTATATGTCATTGTGTTTAATGCTCATTACTTTACTTTACTTCAGTACATAATATCATATTACTCTTTGTTACTTTAAGCATTTAGATACTTTAGTTAAAGTTAATTGAACGCTGCTTTGCATTTTATTAAAATTATCTTGGATAAAAATGATTTTATCCATATGGGCCGAACTTAGGCGTGAACGTTTGCTGTCACAGCTAAGCCGGCAACCGATTAAAACCCTTCTCTGGTCGTGGCATGCTAGTATCAGGAACTGATAGAATAACCTTTAAAGATTTATACAACAGCTCATCTATCTTGTCAATTTTAATTAAATTCCCCCTACTAAACTACTGAAGTCACAGGATTCAGATAATTACAGCATTCTTTATAAATACACTACTGTTCGCTATCAACATTTCTTGCGCATGATAAAAGGTGACGAGTTGGTTTAATTACAATCAATTTTGTCTTTGTGTCACTTTTACCTGCATTCGAAGAAAAGTAACCTGTTGGTCTTCCAGTTAACTTACCAGCGCTATATATTTATTGATATAATCCTGCTGTAATTATTTAATAATATAAAAAAATGTTCTATTTTAAGAGCCTGTAAATCACTTCGCAATGTATTAATTCGGCAGTGTAACTGTTGTAAAAATGATGACGAGTTATGGTCAAAGGTCGTTAAAATATATGTATAGGGACAAACATTTTAAACGCTCGTCTCATTCATTATACATCATATTTGTTACATTTTCATCATTTTCTTTAAAAGAAAATAATAATTGTAAATAATAATGCTTCTGTATATATTTTAGCATTTATGAATTTTACAGTAAATAAATAAACTAATTATAAAACTGTAAAATTATTCAGTGTTCTTTTAATTTTCATCGAAATTAAAATACTAAATATGCGTAATATGATGGAATATTTAATTGTTGTAAAAATTACTTCGCATCCTAAGGCGACTCACAGTGCGTGTCCGCGGGGCATGCGATCTTTTTGCCTGCCTCGAGGAATGAAAGCCGTATCGCTTCAGGCAAAAACGGCACTAATTGCAGCTGCGAATAGGAACGAAAATTCAACGAACGTCCTTATCGGCTATAATTAGGCTTATTACTATTAATAATTAGGTAGGTATTTTCGTCATGCGGACCATGACGGTCTGAGCTGCCCAACAATAATAACAGATATTACTTTATGAAGCTTTTATGCGATACTAATTTTAATATTAATTCAAGATGTTATTCAACCTTTCATCGCAAACCTTAATTAATGTTGATTGCATTTTTCATTGAAAATTGCCATGCATAATAGTGTATTCAGACCTCACCCTAGGGAACTTTTTCATTCGCGTAATAGTATTCAAAAACTTCAGAATGAAATATAAAATTTCTCTGACTTTTAATCTGCTTCCATATTTCTGTTTTCAAAAAACTTTTAATAGATATTTATTCAACCTCTACAGAAAAAGACGTTTTTTAATTTAATTTCTTCTGCGTAAACTATGCAACTAAAATCCCATTCTATTCAATTCTATTTTTATTACTATGTTATTAAAGGTTTTTTTTTATTTTTTATGCGATTCAATTGGTTTCTGAACGTAAATAAACAAAATTGTTAGAGACATAAGCACAATCAAATAAACTAAGTTACGAATTTATCAATTCGATATGATTATGATTTTATATTTATATCCAATATACATTTATCTCTTTGCCGAAGAAAATTAAATTTAAATGAATTGTTACAATGCTAAATGATTTTTAAGTTATAACTTCTATAGGCGAATTTTTGTATTGAGAAAAAATTTTGGATGGGGAAAATGTAATAGGTTCGCGTTACCGTCTCACCGACATGCTAGGTTAGGGTAGGTAATCTCCGTATATACTTATCTGATTTCAGAAATTCTTCCTATAATACTTGGAATGAACCTTCAGGGTGGACAAAGGTTTCCGTATCCCGTTAAAATAAAAGGGATTTTCGTGGAGACCAATTTTGCAACGTAAGTTGACGAAAAAACGGTCGAGTTAATGCGTTTCTTACGAACCTGGTAGGCACGTAAGTGGCCCAAAGGGCCCAGATCCCGAGTACAGCAGGCCCGGGCTGTCGCTCGTCAAAAGCGCCTTCAGAACCGCCTGAAAGGCCCAGCTGAAACCCGGAGCGAAGCCCGGGGTTGACCAGCTAGTTACATATATTTACACTGAAAAAAATATCGAGCACTGATTTAATCGAAAAGTTTAGAGAATCACATTTTGCTGTGGCTACTGAATTTTAGCAGGCCCAAGTGTATTGTAGTGTATAGAATTTGTTTCATAGACTGTACAAACCAATTCCTGTAGATTGATAAATCGCTCACCTAACAAAACTTTCTTGTAACCTGTATAAAACAATCTCTGTAGATTCGTTTCAAATTAAAAGTTGCGTACGCCTTACAAGACGTTTATTTACGTCAACTAAACAATCAGTAGTGCCTCGCAAACACACCTCGCGCTTTTCGCCTATTCCTCCATTTTGTTTCTCTACTGAACAGTTCGGTAGCGCTTACAAAGGTGTTTGTTTATGTGTACTGGAGTTAAACTAGACATACTAAACGTTGGTTGAGCTTACTAAAAACTATATCTAAAGCTATAAAAACTGTAGTTATAACAATACATTGCCTACAGTTGCAACTTGATGGCTTTAAGCGACACTGCTTGGTCACATTTGAATAACAAATGATTCGTTTCTAGCGTATCAAGTGGTTTGAGTTCATTGAAAAACCTACTAGTGAGTTGCTCGGAGTCCATACATGTAAAAACCAGAGTAATGTTAATGATTTTAATTTACAAATTATGAACACCGTTATTTTATAGTTTAAGTTTTCTACTTCTCACATTGATATCGCAAATTACAATGAAGTCTCTTTTAACATTAAATGCCACCAAACTAACAAACATTTACGATAGTCTTTTTTTATCGACGGCAATAATTCTCTTGACAACAAACGACATAATTGTTAACAATATTAAATATCCAGCAAAGCGGAAAATTATTATAAAAAGTACGTACTGAGTTTCTATACATGAGGTCACAGGATGTCGGTTTAAACTCGCGGAGATTTTAATAAAATGCATTAATAACTTTCACCTGTCTTTAGAATAAAATATTGACAAATTTTATGTCTGTATCTATAACGTATAGGTACCTACCTATTTTGTAAAAAATATGGCAATAATTTTGTCAGGCGATTTACTCTTATTAAAATAATATCATAAGTATATTTATACCACATGCTTTTCGGGTTATTTATTTTACAATCAAATAATATAATGTCTATAATAATAAATGTAAATATCTGCGTAATGAAATCTATCGCACGAAGGGGTCCGAACATAGAAGCCCGTTTAAATTGAAAATTAAAATAAATTTAATATTTAAACTTGTATCTATTATTGTATCCATTCATTTCATTATGTCAAAATTTTAGACTTACAAATTGACGAAGTACAAGACTCGTTAGTTAGGCATAGTTGATTTTAGAAAAATGCAAATTCAATAAAGATTTTTGGATACATTAATTTTGTTTCCAAAATTACCCTATTACGTGTCTCACTGTCCTTAAGCCTCTTTAATGAGATAATATGATTTAAAACCACGCACAAGACAGAGAAGATCTCTTTCTGGAAGAAGCTTCTTAACACAGTCTGGAAGAGAAAATGAATAAAAGCTCTTTAGTACCTATTATATATTTTTTTTCGATTTGGCTTAATTTTTTTTAATATATAAATATATAATAATTATAAATATTTGGTTTTAATCTCAAAACACGTATTTCCGGTTTAATTTTAAGAAAGTAAAAGCTACAGTACATTTTAATTCTCAATAATCTTGACCGACTCAAGATGTATATTTTTTAAGTAAAATAAACAAATTTCGTCGTATTAAATGATTATAAAATAAGGAACGCTTCCTTAATCAAGTAAGGCATATTTTCGAAGCTAGCAAAGTTTTTAGCTCGATTTACCGAAATTCTGTTGGCGAGGCTTTTTATACATACCGCAAAACAAACGATTTGCTAACCCGTTGCTTTATACTTAAAAGTTTTAATGAGGGGTGTTGCGAGTTTACACCAATTAGGCCAACGTAAAATTTTACGCGTTAAATAATGCGCCATTTCTCTGATGAGCTTCAGCAACCAAACGGCAGATGGCGGCGCTCGTATCGAGCAATTCGTATTAAAAGAATATTTTTTTTTAGTCTTATTACTAGGTACCTATATGGTTAAGATATATTACAAAAGATAATATTTCAGTTGTTTAGCCTAAGCCTTACAACCGTTTCTGGAGTACTCACTACTCGTGAAAACGTACTTTAAAAGATAGAAAACATTACGTGTAATTGCAGATATGAAATATCACCTATAATATATTATAATTTTGTAAAATAGGATCAAACATAAAAGAAAACCTTAAATAAGTCAAAAGGTACAGCATATAACTACGTTTTTAGATACGTTACATCGATGATAAGGGAATGATCGAATGATTGAAGGAATGATTAATTAAATAATAATATAAAACGTATATATACATTACAGAAATGAGATAATTAGAAATTAAAAGTAATACAATGGTTGTTTCCTATACTACTTTACTAAACCAAACTAACGCCTTTAAGTTTGGTAGGGGTTATTGTTATTTTCCAAGGGAAATAAATGATCAAAGTTCCTATGATTATGAAAAATATTTGGATACAAAAAATCGTTTAGTTCAGTAACGTTCGCTATTGACGGTCACAGCAGCTCCTTCCTGGCCCAATGACGCCGCCGAACCAAAATCCACACCAAACAGTTACTCGTCATGGATGCATAGGCTTCTCAATAGTCATGCGTGGATTCTTTGACCCCAAATTTTCTTATTGAGATACCCTCCGAGATGGAAATGAGCTCATTGGAAAATACAATTTTTCGATAAAAATGCTCATTTTCGGTCAAACGATCTTTAGCTTATTGGGTGAACTGAGAACGCATCGGATGGTCATGAAGTTTTATTTCTTGGACTAATTGAACTTTGTAGGCCTTCAGATCGAGGTCTTTATGCAAAATTCTCCTCAGAGAAATACGAGAAATGTTCAGTTCCTGAGAACGATGACGAGTCTTATGTTGATGGATGTTCACGGATGCAACAGCGTCAATGCACCGGACAAGCACGCGAACCGTATCGTTTTATTCACTAATGATCCAGTTTCGCAAACTTTTCCCAAATTGATCCACAAATTGCGTTTAAGGCACTTATTTTCTATCGAAATTGCTTCGTAAATTTCTTACCATTTGGGTTTGGGTACTCACCACTTTAGAAGTAATTTTTCAATATTACCCATCTATGTTCAAGCATCCCATTTCGTAAATGTCAACCATAAAACTAAATTTCTGTCAACTCATTAACGTCATTATACCTTTTAAAATTAAAATAATCGGTAGTTCAAATTCCAAACGTTAAATGGCCCACAAACTAACAGAAAACAATGTATTTTTCAAAAAATTTTAAAAGTGTACTTTATTAGCAATACACAGAATTACATCACTTGTATTTTTAAGTGGTTGATCTAAATCAATAGAAACCGGTCTCATAAAGAAATACATACTTTCGAAAGATTAAATTAAAATTATAAATACCAAGGTTTAAAATTTAACCAAGGTCGGGTACAGCCAGTTAGTATATAGTACCGCTCTATACCGCCTGTGCCGCGACTTGAGCAAAATATAATCGATATTTCATTGTTATTATTTTAAAGAAATATATATTTCTTTACGGTTTTTCGTAGCTTTTAAAAACATAAATCTGAGGTATCTGTAATTTATTTAAAATACTACTAAATATACTAATTTTATATAGAAGTCTCGTGTATTTGTTTGGTAGAGGTTAATTTCTTTAAGATAATCGATATCAATAATGTGTTATATAGTAATTTTTAATTTTACATTTAAATTGTTAAGTGTTTTATTCAAATTTATTACATTTTTTTAGGTTTGTAAATACATATCTCTGTGCTTATATCATATCTAAGATAGTTGAAATAAAGAGAAAACTTATTTTAAAATAGCAAAAAAATCTTCAAGGTTCGAAATAATTTTATTTTGGTTAATTTGTTATCGCACTTTGGTATTTATTCGCTTTAGTAGGCTGCGAGTTAGTTAACTAGTTAGTGAGCTATAACCGAAAGACTGTGAAATATGAGATTGAGGCCTTCTATTTTATATATTATCACAGAACTGTAAATAAAATTGAATGAAAATGAAATTGTAAATAGCTAACTGAAATATTAATAATTATTTCAATAGCAGTCCACGTTCAGAGTTCGAAGTAACCCTTGGAATGGTTTCGGGTTCAAATATTACTCGCCGTTCACCTTTGATGGTGGTCCCTTCATAATGCATTTATGAAACGGTGTCTGGACCAAATCCCACGAAACCCCCAGGGCGAGGGCTGATGGACTCCCGGCATAAGGTTAGTTTAACGCTGACCTCCTATTCCCCCATTCGACCCGCACCCACAAACCCTCCGCCGCCGGGGAGGTTTAGTTAAATCAATAAATAGGATATTTGGGAAATCAAACGACGAAAGTTTGCATAATCATTGCTTGGAGGGAAAACCCGACAACTCCGAAATTATGTTAGAAGTAAAATACCTTTTTAATAAAAAAGCATCAATAAAATACATCGATAAGTATTACATATATTTCTTATATTACGTTTATAGCGTAAAATGATGTTCTAAGGTTATCCAATCATATATAAAAACAGTGTCTATAGCTGCGTATGCACCAAACATTGCTGCTATATAATAGTTAGGAACTGAAGATTTTTATAAAAGTACTCCCTAAATCGTAAATATAGGAATATGCAATTACACATATTTATTCAATATAATGTAAAAATATTAAAGTAATTATGTCACATATAATTAATATATATTTTTTATGTCATTATTATAATAGCGCAAACCGCCTGACAGATGAAAATTTATGGTTATTTATGCATTAGTTCGCTGCTAAAGGATACATTTTGTCATAGTTAGTGGCCACTACTCGATCCCGTTTTCGAATACTTACGCATGATAAAACCCCTTTTTTATTTTTTTTTCTACCACCCTAATTTAAATTTAAAAAAATATTACTGAAAAAAACTTTAGTCCGGTAGTTTTGATAAAAAATAAATATTTTATACAAGAGACACTTTAAATTTAAAATGAAACACAATATTGTGTATTTATTTGTGTAGTTGTTGCTTGGTTGTTGTTGTTGATTGAAATCAAAAAACACACCTTTGCGTAATTTCTTTGATAAAAATAAAGAAATATTTTAACTCTTTATGATTACATCATTATTATTGTTATTATTTATAATAAACATATACATATATATTCGGGAAAACAATATGTATGTGCATCTGAATATACATTTAGAGGTAGATACCGTGGCGGATTGCTTTGATCTGACAACTGACAAAACAAAGAAACCTGATCTTCCCCTCCCCCTTGCCATGGTTCTCTCGATGTTCTGTGGGAGAATTACTTTATTTTCGTCATATTCGAACACTTAGAATGCAAGTTTGTCATGTTACCTTATATTGAAAAAGCGCTGTTTACTAATCACTGTGGCGAATAATTACCTGGTCGGATTTGGCTCTCTGAGGGTTTAAACACTGGGCCCGGGCGTACCATAAATTAAACCCTTCATACAAACGCTGTCCCAATTTACTTCCACAACGTTGTTAAAATTTGGTAAAAAAATATTTGTCATTATGAAAGAGCTCATCAAAATCTTTGCTTGGAAATGGTTATTTTTTTTTAATTTGCCTAATAATTAACAATCACTCGAAAACTAATCATGGTGGAAGCAATTAGCTATGTAGAAAATAAAACTAATTCAGAGGAAATGTGCGTTGCTGTCAAAAAATTGTTTTGAAGTGAAAATACGGGAACCACTAAACCCTTCACCTGTGATGATAGGGTGATTGGTGGTTGTAGGGAAAGGAAGGACAACGGATCCTGAACGGCGGTCTAGACGAAGCGCATTTTGTGAATACATAATTATCAACTTCTTTATGTCAAGACTGGTGAACTGAAAAGAAAGCAATGTGTAACTGTTCAAATACAAAGCGCATTGGTTTGTTTATTTGTACCTATATACGAGTACGTAGTTTGATTATAATAAGATATATAAGTAATACCGTTCGAAAACTTGCGTTCATATCTTTTTCCATCTGGCGTTCGCTCTACCTGCCTCCTGCCTGGTTATAAAATATGAGATGAGCGAAGGAGGGCGAGAAAGGAAAAGAAAAGAAGAGGCATATGACATCAAAGGTTTTTTTTGTATGTGCGAATATTGGAAAATGCTGAAATAGCCGTTCCGTTCGGTTCCTCCGCCATGTTTTATTTGGCAGCAATGGCGGCAGACCCGTAAATACGCGTAGGGATCCCGTTCACGTGAATGCGAAGGTGAAACGTAAATTATCGCCTGAAACGCTAAAATGTGTGTCTGAATTTCGTTCACAAATACAACGCTTCCAAAGAACGTTACGGGGGATATAACAGACGTCATATTTTAACGGTAAACTACTTAATTTATTACTAGCTGTACGACCCAGGGTGAATTGATGGCGCCTTTGGCACGCGATAACTCGTGCCTGCGGTACTCGGGATGGGTCGCTTCGTTCCCCATATCTAAGAGTTTCGGATTTGACAAACATTGACGACAAACAAACACGCCCGCAGATCTATCCGCAATTTTTCTTTCCGTAAAAACGTCATTCAGAGTATCGGGAACGAATAAATCTGACATGCGCTAGGCACTCCACTCTACCTGACTCATTCCGTACGACGGCCTTTAAGGCCATAATTTCTATATTTTTTCAATTTCTACACAGGAATCCTGAATATTTCCGAAATAAAAAGTAACCTAGATGAGTAACCTCTGAAAAGTCCCCCTACCCGATGATAAAACTATCATTAAAATCGGTTTAGCCATTTCGGAGATTAGCAAAAAAATAAATAAATAATGCGTGTTTATGTTTTGGTTGCGTGCGAATATTCATATGAAATTAGAAAAAAGGATTTATTTCGAAATCACACACAGACACTTCATTTTATTTATATGCGGATAGATATATAAATTTATTGTTAAGTAAACATTTACGGGATACTACAATTATTCGGAGCGGATTGAATAGCGATTTGGTAACGTTTGTGACTGTAATGCTCGTGACTTTTCTCGCTGTGAGTCGAAGCGTCTGGATAAAGAAACTAGTGAAACAATTGCTTAGCAACTGTATTTATTACTTAAATAATGTTCGTCAACTGTGTTTTACTTGGGAAAGAACAGTTTATTACTAAGTATGTGATTTATTAATTATATTATTCATATGTAGGACAAAAACAAATAACAGCAATTAATATTTCGTATGTAACAAACGAATGGCTATCGTTTATTCCTATAAAGAACGTTTAATTCTACATTTCTTTTCAAGCAAAATATCAATCGTTAAAACGCCTTCATATTTTATATTGATCGAAAAGGATTTCAAAAGATCGGGGCAATTAATACCGTCATTGAAAACAGCGTTTATAAACCGCAGATCGAAGAATGCACGTCTGTCGTATAGGGAGGTACATTCGTAGATCTTTATCGTGGTAGGTTTGTACTTTATATCAACTCCACGAAATTATCGATAGGTCAATGCGCTGCAAAATAAACGATGGACTCTTTCGATAACAGTTCTTGGCTATGACAACCTAAAGCTATCATATAATATCAAGTGCTTCTATACATTGATTGGTAGTAGTAAATTATTTAACCAGAATCGGACATGTTACGGGCATCTTCCTTCCGAACTACTCACTCCTGTGGTACGTGAAGTTAGATGACATTCTTTCAATTCATCAAAAATGTTAACACCGTTTTAGTTTTCTTTTGTAAATTTATGAATTATTTAGTACTAACTTCTACCAAACTGATCTATTTTTAATAACTCGCAAAAGTTTCACAATACTGTCTCAAAATAATATCTATAGCAATGCACTAGACCACGTACAGATTTCCTACTTTAGTTCTGTATTAAATCATTTTTTTTTTGCTTCTGTTTAATATATAAACAATAAAAACCTATATTGGTGTTTTTCATCTTATTTTTTTGTATTTTGTCATATTTAAATTCGTTTAATATATTTTAATATTATTCTTTTTAACGTCTAAATATCTTTATTAGTAAATGGGGCTACCCTAGTTTAGGAATGTATAGGTACATCAATTTATATTACCTGGATTGTGTTCAATTTATATTGGGTCATCACAATAAATAAATACGGACCCAATATTATATTTTAAAATAATTATAATGTGACACTAAAAAATCTTTTACATGTGCCTATTTGCCTTCATAGATAAGTTTATATTAATTTATATTGATCATGAATAAAGAAAACGTTCCAACGGCCGTCCTGTGATATTTTTGAAACTGGAATATGATCGCGCTCTGATGATGAGCGCTATATCGAACTTGCAAATCAGTACAAAAAAATAAATGTTGATTTTAATATTTATATTATCCGGACAGCTTCTGATGTGATATAAAAAAAACAACTCTTTGGCATTTGCACTTTTCGAGTTGAGAGTTGCAACAGACAGACGTTCAAAGGACGGGGATAGTAGATTCTTATACATGAATGTATAGATGCTAAAAATAAGGGAGTTGAGGCTCGGGTGGGTAGTAGGTGATGTGACTTGGGAATCGATTCGAAAATCAGTAGTCTCGGGACTTCGATAACAATGTTTATATGGGGACGCCTTGGCTGATGTAACTGCATTATATGGTGATCAAATAAAATAAGGGAAGGGGGGGGGGGGACTAAACTTTGGCTGCCAGCAGCAGTTTCGGAATTTATATGCCGAAGTTTGGGTACGATTTTGCCCCATGTAATTAGCCACAGCCATACGTCACACGGGGTTTAATGGCACCTGGGTAAGAACCTGAATAGTGGTCAGAAATGTGCAATGGAAAACAAAAACTGATACATGTAAATTATTTATGGATACGATATAGCATAACAATATATCTTTTTTTTCTCGAAGTTAAATATATAAAGAAAATGCATTTTTGAATTAAATCTGTATAAACTCGTCATGGGTTGAGAGACTACGTTACTACTTATGTAATGTCATTGTTAGTGCAAATAATGTACTCTTTAGTAAACTGTTTATTATTAATAAATGTTTCAACAAATACTTAACTATGTAAAAATTAAGTACAACATAAGAACAATCTTGAATTGAATTAATTAAATATATATCGCGAGACACCGTAGTTTCAGTGGACTAGCGAAAAGGCTCTCTCTATGTGTCTGGCTATCTTACTTTTTACTTTTGCTTTGAAGCTGACCATCCCTATTTTAGGGGCTGGATTTGGCCGTGTAAAGGGCCCTTTAGAGGTACGGGGTCTCTGCTGGTGGCCCGCGTTATTTGCCGGCGAGGGGAGTCAGTTGTGAATGGGGACATATTCTGCTCTTCTTGGGTACGTAGTTGGGACATTTTCAGATCTTCTCATGGAGGACGATGAAGGTTGTTCGAAGTCGAGGCGGACCGGAAGTGCTGCAAGGCGTGGCTGACTTGTCCTGCGTTCGTGGGTTTTATAGGCCGCAATGATACGTGTTTATGCGTGCGTTGTTACCTGTGGTCCGCTTACGTATAAAGGTAATAGTTTGAAGCAACAACTCCTTTTAAGGTTATACATTTTTAAAACGGCATTTTTATCGGAATCACGAATATACGTCACTAGTGTTCTACAAATTAGATTGACCTACAATGCGTTTCGAAGTAATTTGTATGTGTGGGAAACAATTTAATGTCTACCAAAATGGCGTTGCTATGCCATTGGTACAGTAGTATATTTTTAGTTAATATATATTTTTACATCGTGAAATTGTATTCGTGTGATTTGCACTGACACTATTCGCATTTGGTCAATTTCTCGCTTCAGTTAACCGAAAGTATCCGGGTTTGAATAAATACACACGCCCGTATAAAATACAGCAAACGGCGCGGCCGTGTTAATATCACAAACAAAACTGCTTTCTGCGTTAATGGATGCAGAAACCATTGTAATCATTTGGCAAATAGTCGAAAATAAATTGGATGATTACACATAATGTCCCTGTGAATTACCGAAAACGTGCCTGAATTATAGCTAAATCCTATAGAGCCTATCCCTAAACATTTCTCATTGAGAGGAATGTATTGGTTACATGACATTATTTGTTATTTACATAAACTAGCGTAAGGTTTAATTTTTTTTTTTACTAATTAGTGCAAAAATTTATAAATTGTAGCATAGCAACTATTATTGAAAAAAGGAGAAATAAATGGTTAAAAATCAATATTTATTTGGTTTTGCGAATTTTTTACAACTCACATTGTTTTTGTTAATTAATTTTAATTTCTTAATTTTTTTTAAAGTTTTATTTCGTACAAAAAACATATTTTCAGTAATAATATAAATTACGAATTAAATAGTATAAAGTTTTTTCCAAATTGTATTAAAGCAAAATAATAATTTATTGAACAAAATAAATATTTATATTTTAATTGATAAAACAATATTAATTTAATAATAATATATTTCAATTTTTACATTTTTTTTTTGATTGATTTTTTTTTTTTAGGTATTTAAATATTTTAACTGAAACCCAAATAAAAAAGATATTGACAGTAACATGCGAAAACTGAAATTTCAAAAAAAAGGTAATTTTGCTGTGTTGCTCAAAAAACAATTGAGAATATAATATTAAATTGTCAGTCATTTTAAATCAAATTCAAAAATCTAACCTCACAACTTATTATAGAACGTGGTACGTGTATCAAAAATAGTAAAATTTAACAAGTAAAAGTAAAATTTACAGGCGTATAAAAAACAATATCTTTTAAGGCATACAAAAAGTTGTTATTACTGCAGGAACTTGGTAAAGTAGCATATACTATACACAAATACAAAAAAAGACACATTTCTCTGCGACAGACTGATTGCTGCAGAGGCAAATCTTCCGTTTCTAATATAGTTTCCATTGTTCGCCTGTCGTCCTGAAATTGTGAATGTACAGTCAACACATAAATATCTAAAATCCGGTTTCATTTAAAAAAAACGCAATATTTTATTATTAAACAAAAATATTTAAACATTTTAAATTTTAATAGAATTACATATTAATAATAATAATAATCACCAGGTGAAGCGCGAATTTTCAAAAGGTTGGAAAAGCCGAAAAAAAATACAGGAAAATTGTATTGCATAAACATAATTTTGTGTTAATATTTTTGCAAATTTCAAAACGTTGTATATGAAACATGCAAGTCAAAACGTAGTACTCAACCTATGGCTTTTATTGGTACCATAAGTAATGCCTATTGACATAAAATTAATGTCCTGTTTAGGGGTTGTACTGGCTTTGTGAGCCCCAATGTTTCATATTGCGACTACAACAAAAAATATTGATAGTCGCCGAAGATATTATGGGTGGCCAAACTAGCGCTGACATCGTTTTGGAAATGCAAGCCACATGTGTCAAACGAAACATTCACAAGTGATAAGATTTTAAAATTAAATGTTTATCACATTAATCTATTAAAAATTACACTGATAAGCATACGCTCAATAAACCAAATAATTACAACAAAACGTATTTAAACATTTTACTATTATTTTTAATAAACTTTACAGAAATCTACATACGAAGAAATAATAGTAAAAACCTAGAAAATTTTTCTATATTACGCAATAATAACATTAATAAATTATATACTCTGTGATTATGCTAGTATTGACAGGTGATGGTATTTTCTTAGTTTCCAATCTACGTTTAGACAAAGTCTTGGTTTGAGAAAATTGATTAAATATATATCCACTTAGGGTATTCCATTCGCATTTTGTCACCTTATTTTTTTTCTACTGTAGGCAAATTCGTAAGTTGTAACTAGTAACAAAGTGGGTGTATCAGACATACGTATTAAATTTATATTTGTATAATTATGTTATAAATGACATTTTTTGATTATACTCTTAAAACCATAGCGCTATTACTAGTGAAAAATAAAAAAAAGATTAAATAAAAATAATTTCATTTTTCAAATGCATTAAACATCACAGGTATCCTGTAATCTAGTATCCTAATTATCTTGTAATTTCAAATAAGTAAGAAATTAAGTATATTGCTATGTATTTATCTTATTTTCTAGAAATATTTATGTAGATATTAAATTCCTGTTTATAAAATAATAATAACCTAATATTTATGCGCGAATAAATTAGTATTATTTTTTTATCCGAATATTCATATACATATGCTAAAAGATTTTTTAAATTCCAGAAACTTTATTTATAAAAAAAACGTCGATTTTAGCATTAGATTTTGAAAATAAAACAAGTTTATTTAACGTTATTATTTTTTTAATTATTTCATGTATTTCAGATTTTTTAAGCTACAATATAATTACATAAGCTACGCTACATACGAGTTTATAAGATATACTTATTAAGACAAGACCTTAATTTATTTTAAATTGTTCGAATGAATATTCAATTCAGGAGGTAATATAATTGTTAAACGATTTGACATAGCCAACCATTAGCAAAAAAGAGAAAATTATGCAGTAACATTATGTCAATACAATATTACTTTCTTTCATAGCCATGGAAATAATCGAGATGAAATTTAAAACACTTACTGTTTAAAAAAAATAATTATAAATAATATGACCCATTTATTGATTATAATGTTTTATATTAAAATTAAGTTGACTGTACTTGGCAATTTATTCCCTGAGCTCGGAGAATACAGAAGAGGGCACAGCAAGTCAGTCTTTCGCGAAAAGCCGACTTGGACTCTTTTTTTTTTTATTTACTGTACCCGATAGCATGTCCCTCTACTCTACTACTCAACGTGTGCCTGATCTATCTGGTCTATCTAGTCAGTCTTTCAACAGCCTTTTGCTTTAAAAAAATATTTTATTAAATCAATAAAAATATAGGTACCTATCAATAATAAAATATTAGGTTTTCAGCAGATGATATAATTTACTAACAGCTGTTAAGATCTCTGCAAGCTGAGTGGTGTCTAAAATAAGAAAAAATAAATAGTTTTTTTTATACATAATATAAAAGTAATCATTTTGGCAGCCCTAAATATTTCATACCTTCGAGATAGGTAACCATCATATTTTTTTATTAAACAATACCAATTTTTTAACTATTACTTTGCCGGATTTTCTTTAATTCCGTAGATTCTTTATCCCGTAACGCTTTTCAAGAGCTATGAATAAATTAAATTGTTATGAATTACGATTTTAAACAATTACATTTAATAATTAAATTTAATAATAACTCATCAACGTCTGTTGTAAAAAAAGCTACCTACGCTTTGTTGGGTTTAATAATAGGGTGTCTTTACCTTAATATACATTGTAAATATATCCAATAAACAAAATATTGACAGTCATTTCTGAGTGAATATCAAATAATGTTTCAATGTCGGCAGCCACTGTACCCTGAAAATAAAAATCCATGCATGTAATAGCATTGCTTCAATAGCAATGGAGTAATGCGAGGGAAATCCATTAATCTCGTAGGCTGAAATTCCGCGTGAAAATATTCGGAAAGATATGGGCGGAGAGCTACGATCGAGCCGTAGAGCGTAGCACACGCTGTGACAGTCAAATTAACGATGTAATTTAACAATGAATCGGAAAACCCCGAACAGAGAGCGGCTTTGGAAATGAAGGACTCACATCGAATACTTTATGAGCTGTGCTGCGTATTAACGGGACGCGCCTCGTGAATCTTTTGAAAGATTTATAACAAATTGTCTATATTTTATACGTTATTTGAAGCAAATATTAAAAAAAACATCAATTGGCTTGGTTTTTACATAAATTTAAGAATATATAGCTTATTTTTGCTGGTATAAAATGTGTTAGGAAAGGTCAAAGTTATGGTGAAATTTTTATATAAGGTGTAAATATGTACCGACATAGCCCGAGCAAAAACCAAACAAAGTTTGCCTTGGAACAGGCGGTAGGCTAGTTAACGATTTTAGGTAGGTACATTATATTGAACTTATAAATTTTATTTGAAAAAAATATTTAAAAAATATACATATGGAAAGGATGCAAATGCTTTGATATTATATAAAATAAGCATATGTATCATAAAATATTTATTTTCACATTGAAAACAAAACACTAAAGCATTAAAAAACATTATTTTTTTTCATTGGTTGGTTTTCTTATTACAAATTGTATTTATTGAGATTATTAATTAAAAATCAGCCGAAATACACCAATACATGTAATATAGTTATTTAATTAAATTCACACCCGTTTGCAGGAAATGTAGTAATTTTTCAAATCTAAAATATATATATTCTAATATGTTTTGATAGCTATTAATACATTGTTAATTATTTAATATTTGCGGTGTATATTACTTTCAATATAATCAATATATATTTTTAGTTGCAGTGTTTAGCATTGTTTAACTTTCTAGTTCAATCCAATAACAAAAATCCTTCTCACACAAATTTCAAAAGGCTCTTATAATAGCATTAATATATTTTTGTACCTACTTAAAGTCTTTAAAAAAAATAAACATTCAATATATTACGTAAAACATCATTCATATAAATTCAATTAATTTAATTTGCTTCCATTAACATTATAAACAACCAAAAAATATTTCTAAAAAGGTAAAATTAATTAAAATCCTTTATTTAAACGATGAAAGTATGACACAAAATACATATAAAAGTAAAACTTCAAACACAACCTCATATACTATGTTCCATTTCCTCAACTTCCATTGTAAATCTGGCTTAAGTTGGCAACGCGGCAGCGATGGCGGCGCTACGACCGGAACATTAAACGCGAAATGAAAGGGTTGCAAACGACAACTCGGATCACGATTTATTTCCGCCGTTAAGTTTTTTATTGTTATTATTTCCGTCAGAAGGAACGCACTCAATTTGAACACTCGGCTAAGGCGGGCTGACAATGGAATACCTAATGACATTCCGGCTGAAGGACGATTTACTCGTTTAGAGTATTTGTATACCGCTTAGTGAGAGAAGGACAATGTGAGTTGCCTTTATATGCGTACCAAAACGCAAAACCTAATAGTGCAGTCGTACAGGTACGAATACATTCGATTCTATTTGGTTTTTTCTATTTCTTCATACTGCAACTCTATCTCACACATACAAACATAAACTTTTTTATTTCTATTGTCACCTTACTGTTATTTAAAATGAATAACTACAAATCGACCTTGTTGTTTAATATTGTAATCTACATCTTTGATTTGGAAACCCACCTTGGAAGACCCACTAAGAAAGGATTTTTGGAAATTTCAAGAGGTGTGATCATTTTTATGTTTCAGAAACCGTAGATGTTACAGAGTTGAATATTCATATTTAGATACTTCTTAAAAATAAATAACCACATGTTTCACCATTTCTGAATACTCAAATCTCACAAACAAAAGATGTTAAAGGTGTAAAATTTAAGAGTTGTCTAGCTGCCAAACCAGAGCCAGCACGGTAATCATCTAAGTGACCTGAAGGAGATGGTAAGCAAAGCGACCAATCCGGAGTGCCACAAGCACCAGTTGTCTCTGCAGGGCATAGCCCGGGGTTGAACAGTTAGTTAATAATAAATGTCAGTTAGTAACTATTTGAATACGAGCCTTCTCTACCAACGTTCTCTAGCACACATCATCTCTCAATGCATACGCTCGCGACGGCACGATCGTAACTGTTACCAAATCGCATTTCACCCACCCCAAAAAAAATCTGTTTGGTATAAATGTATACACATTAATATATCTAGAAGGCATGAAATTCTACAGATACACGATGGATCTTCATACGCACAGGTGATAATATATGGGTTAAGTAAATACCTACCACGAACCTATTAATTAGACGCTGGACCCTCTCGGAGGGGCCGAAGCCTGCATAAAAAGGCCATATGCCCTCCAGCCTCCCACTTCCCGGAAGGGAGACCTTCTCCCTCCTAGCGGGCTGTGACCAAAGTCACGCGTGATGGAACAGTACGCGCCAAGGATCACGTGGGTGGTTCGAGTGGTGGCGGAGGGTGGGGAAGGTTCGTTACTTTTAATCCAGCGTGTCTGGTATCTGGATTCATTAATTAAACGCTGCCGTTCAGTTGGACCGCCATAAAGCCGGACGGCGTATGCCTTCACCACGACCGAATCAACAATTCGTTGCATTAATCGGTCATATTGACTACGAGTTTTGGCATTATGGTGGGTTTTATATAGATAGCTCAACCTCACACAATTAGTAGGCGCCTAAGAAATGATATCGAGATGTGGGTGGTACTATTTTTATACCAACAAAATATTAACCATGTTTTATTATTAATATGTCATTATCCTAGGACACAAATCGCAACAAAGCTTAAATTTTAATTTAAAGCCACTATTTGTAAATAATTTGCTACTTAAACTTAAAGAATTTTTCATCTGTCATCGAATTACGATGTTGCATGAATTTTTGAGTTACTAAAGAGCGGTAGTCTAATTTATTCTGTTTAGCAGTTGAGCAATCTAAAAGTTAGTATTATAATCAACGCTACGATCTACTATAAGCTTGTATAAATGTTTCGATTAACACGTAACAAAATGAAGCTGCACTTCTCTCGCAGAATATTTGTCACAGCCTTCGAATTTGTTGAACATAAACTATAAATTCCATTTGATTTATTTTATCTGATGAAAATAATGGCCTTATATTGTTTTGGTATCCTCAAATACTTCAAATAACCTCTAAATATTAATAAAATATAGATAGAAATATTTATTTCGCGGTACATATTTTTTTCAGATCTATTTAAAGTTAAATGTAACTACCACCTTTAAAGAACAATATCTCGAAGATTTCTATTGTTTTAATCAATGAATTCGTTTCCTTAGCTACCTACCCGTTGTCTGCCCTGAAGCTGACCAGAAGGATTAAACGCAGCTTTGCTGTGTTTCATAATTGGCTATTAGCTTTTGTGCGTTCCTTCGTTAATGTGCTGCTGGGCCAATGCTCGTGCGCGCATCAATGAAGGCTTCCCATCGAACACATAGCTTATCAATTATCTAAAGGTGATGCCATCATTATCCTATCATCACATCCTATTATGAACTAATAATACCATACATGGTATATTTTGTAATATGTAAGCCATTTGTAAAATTATAATATATGTGTAGCACCAGAGGAGTGCGCATAATAATTCAATGAATCTAGGCCCTGCGGGTGGCCAATTATTGCCGTTTTTTTGCCAATTTTCGACATTTTTTGTTGTCAGGAACTTCGTGGGCGTTCGCAAAACAACTCACCAAAGTTGTATCGTTATCGGATGAATGCTTTAGGAATGCATAGAAGACGAACAAACAAATATTCATTTTTATCTATTTAATAGATAGTAGGTAGTAGATAGTAAATTTCTAGAAAGCTAAGAGACAGATGGATCTATGCTGTAAAAATTGATGCTATTTAAAAATTAGTACGTATAGGTATCAAAAAGGGTTTCTTAAGAGCCAGTATATCGTGAGGTGACCTTGAAGTTCCGCCTTTGCAAATTGTGTCGGCCACGTGCACTTCGAGCATCCGTCGATAACATCAAAGAATAAACATTTGACAGTTTTTTATTTATATTAAAACAATAAGGCAGTTTAAAAAAAATCTAAGTTTAAGGTTTTCTGTGGAAATTTATTGCGGATATTTCTATGTATAAATTAGGCTTACGTCACATATGTAGTTTGTTTTATGAGAATTTTAAAAAATAAAACTTACCAATTTCAATATTTTTTTATGTAAACAGGATTATTTATTTAAAAAACCAACTTAAAGGTTTGCTAGAAAAATGTTCAGTTAATCTAATTATGTTTTTTATATATGCCTGGTATGAAAAGCTACCTTGCAGTAGACCTCAAAAACATTCATAAAATGCAATTCGAGTGCGTTATGGCTCTTAAGGAGTGCGATTTTTTGTTCTTAGTGTGTAATCTTTGCTTATCAAGTTATGCATCGAATGATTTGTGGTTGTTTTTAAATTAAGAGCACTCCTTTTTCATATCGATTGATCTATATCGAGATTCAAACATTAATCGGCAAAAATATTTCTCAATTACAGGAAAAATGACTACAAAATTAAATAGAAAACGTTTTAAAGTTTGAGAGCACTGTTGAACGCTTGGCGCGAGAACGGTCAGTGAGCCATTGAGCGCACCGTTCGTAAAACACTCAAAAAACAATTTTATTTAATGGTTTTTTTAGTTTTGTTTTTGAATTATTTTTTTTTTGAGACCGGTTTAGTTATAGATCAAACTTTTAAAAGGAGTCTCCTAATTTAAAAACACTTGTGTAGTAATTTGATACATAATTTACGATGAACGTAGATTATAAATATTTATGTCGATTTTTTCGTCTGGATAAAATTAGGAGATATATGTTTAATTTATAGGTATTCCTGGTAGATATTCGGTCATGTGGCTATTTTATGTTTGAGGATAAATAAATGTTGAGCGAAACGCGAAGGCACTCCAGATAGACAACAAAGTACAGGCCGTCAGCCCTAAAATAGCGTCCACTCATTCAAAGTCAACCACCGCGAGGGAGTTACTCATTACAAATTCTAATCTAGCCGTTTGTGTTACAATTATACGGGGCTGCGATCAAGGAAATTCAAGGAGCGAGTTCTTCGGGTAGTTTTTAGTTTGTTTATTGGAGCGATGTTATTATACAAATATATCCAATGGATTATTTTTAGAGTAATTTAGTTTTCACTGTCCTTTAAAAAAACTATATTTTTATAAAAATGGCATCGTCAGAAGACACTGAAAATCACCTCATCGAACTCCATATTTTTTTTTTCATAAATTATGTTTAATTTTAGGTATGTTTTTTGGTAAAAACATTTTTTTTCCTGAATTTGAACTTTCTTTATTTAAAAAACACAACAAAGATTAACGTAAAAATAAAAATATCAAAAATACTTGAACCGCAATTATTATAATTAGACACACTTTATATAATTATAAATTATCGATAATTGAAGCATTCTTAGACCTTACTTTTACTTTCCTAAATGGAGTCTCTTGTAGAAGTCACACCTCTATAAGGTTTGTATGAAAAAAGTACACCGAGAATTTCAGTACAAAACCGTCTAGCCTTATAATTTGTTTTTTTACAAGCTTTTACATTCTTAGCATTACCGTTTTTTGTTTGTTTTAAGTAAGTAGTTAGGGGCTTTTAAATCGAATGTATGTATATTTACTTATTACGAACTTATTATTATTATTATTTAAACGAACTTTGAAAGTTAATTTTATCGTTAGCATAAAAATCGTAATAAGCGTTTTTTTCTAATGTTCAAATTTTAACCATTTTGAAACATACATGGATAAATATCGAACTTAAAATTTGAATTGTCTTTAAAAAAATGTTTCGATTAAATTATTGCAAACGCAAATTATTATTTGCGAAACCACGTTTGACAAAATCCGCATATTATAGGGCTTTAATAGCTTGCCTTCAACTATCGAAATTTGAATTCGCTTGTCTCATAATTGGGAATCATTTTTCCAATGTTTTTTTATTAATAATGCTTGATTGTTTTATATATAATGATTTTAAACACCCTTGTGTAGCAATAGAGCGTACGTTGATATTATTGTATAGAATAAATATACCATCAAAGCATCTAATCGAAAAATGCGAGACCAAGAGAGTTCGCATTCGCGGCACGACAGATTCATGCATATTGCATTTGTTTTCGGCTTGAGATCATTCAACCGCTAGAATGGCATTTATCAATGGTGTAAACGCCTCAAACCAAGTGCATAAAACATTTCAACCATTGAATTTGTAAGTTGAACATAAACAAACACACGACGCGCAATGGATTATGCAAAAACTTATAAGTGACTATGTTTATCCTGGACATAAGTGACTATGTTTCGACTATTTATATTTTACACTAACTACTAATAAACGTAATTTTCAAAAATTAATTTAGGAAAATGTAATATAAAACTATAATTTTACCAGATTAGGTACCTACCTTCCCTAATTTTATGAAAATATTGGGCCTGCGTCGAACCAGACGGTGGAAGTTATACTTCTTTGGCCATTCGCACACACCCACTCACACACACATATAAATGAAATATAAGATATTTTTTTCTGTTATTCAATATATTTCTCTTCAATATATTATTATATGTTCCTTCATTATTATTATACCTATACATTAGCATTAAGTTCGTATATTCGTATACTTTCGTATAATATGCGAAAAAAAAACACAGACAACTAGCTTCAAATTTCGGAAGGGACTCTACAACGCGACAAACATATTTCGTAAAAAAGCAATTGGACTCTACAACTCTACAAACGTAAAAAATACTAGTAAAGCATGACGCTGTTTCTCGATCAACATCCCATCCCAATAACTTCAAAAAACGTAAATTGCCATTGAACATATTATTTATTAGGTTATTTACTTTATTTATATTATAATATAATATAAAATGTTATTTTATTTATAGTTTTATTAAAAAGTCTCGTTGCTTGGGTGAAAATGCTAAACTACATCTATAAATGATTTGCGTCTCTTGGAATTGCACATTGTGCTATTAAGGTGATGCAAAAAACTAATCGATTGCAGGTGATTATAAATTACTATAATGTATATATTACAATGTATTTATTATGTGAAAGCATTATTTTGTTGTTATGAGTGCATGTAAATAACGATATAATAAAGCGATGAACACATGAATATATTTTTAAAACAAATATGTGTTCAAAACAAAAAACAGTCATTAAATGAATTAAAGTCATGCATGGTAAGTCGCGTACGCAAATATAGTCTCTCGTTTTTACATATAAGTAACAACAAAATATGGGGTATCCATTTTTACACAATGACCTCTCATTTCTATACAATTTGGACATTTCCCCATGAGACAGAATATTGCGAGTGAAAGGGATGGCAGGTTTTTGTGTTCACTTCCTAGACGCAAAAAGCGCTGCGCGTGATTACATTTCTTTGTTCGCGCTAATATTTTAATTCTTTAAATGATTGCAGCCGTTTGTTTAAAAAATGACAAGATGTCATTTTAGCATCGATTTAAAGTGATTGTAAGGGTTCGACGATATGGATATAATCTTAGTACCGAAAGATGCTGTGGCCGAAACTCAATTTGCGCAAAATAAGACCAATCTTGTTTCTAATCAAACAAATGATAGTGGTCGGCGAGAGGCATTTAATTTAACCCGCTTCGGAAGACGCTCTGCTGAATATAAGCGGATACAATTTCGTCCATTAACTGACTGAGCAAACAGCGTGCGGCTGACAACATTCCTTGTCCCGTCTTGTATCAACATCTCAGCGCGTTTCGTACCATAGACAAGGTCCTGGGCAAATTAAACACAAAGCCGGGGTTCTTTCGTAACTATGTCCTAGACCAGAAGTACTGCAAACGTGACACAGAAGAATCCATTTATGTAATTGGATAGTCACATAAGTCTATTGACTTATTTGCACTTGCCAAACACAGAAAAGAATGCAATTTGTGCGTTTATTTAATCATTTCTCAGTAAAAAATATAATAAGTAATGGTTTTAAAAAATGCGGAAAAAAACTTCCTTAAATTTATTATATTATTTCAGATTTTTTTTCGACAGATGGTGTCGACTCGGTCAGCGCGAGAATTCCGAACCATGCCGATTGATAAAATGACCTTTACACCGTTTACGGTGTACGGCGACAGCTAGGCGCTCACAACAAAGACATGTTTTTTTTACTATTTTCGCGTAAAGATTACATTTTTTCCTCGGTAGCCATGATGAATTGTGATATGGTTGTTTAAAAAATAACACTAGAAATCTTTGTACCAATTAGCGGTTGTTTTTATCGGGACACGGTGATAATTAAATTAAAAAACAGAAACATTAAAAAAACTTACACATTTTCAATACTTTACAATATAAGAATATTTTAGATATCTGCATTTCCTGACCATCACCAATCACAACCATGGCTTCAGAAACTGCATGTGGTCGTGAAGAGTCCTTTTTCCTTTTGCAATAATTTATTACTGATCAAATATCACCGCATAATACGTATGCGATAAAAAAAATTATAAAAATATACATAGTTTATGTGTATTGTGTAAATATAAATAAATAATATAAAAAATATAAATATATAGAAACATAATATTCGCGAGTATTAAAACATACGAACGACTTTCTCAAGAAATTGTCAATGGAGCGTCGAGTGACTAAAAAACTGTGCGTTTAAACTTCTGTGTTTCTGAAGTTTCCAACAGTTCAAAACAAAATGAATCGGTTTTTTATAACAATCCAATTTTTATTTAAGGTTTTTTTTATAAAATATGGGATTGTTGATTGTATAATATCTTAGTTTTTATGTATGTAATTTTATTTTGAAATTTGTTAATTTTTTTTTAGCTACCCTTACATTTACATGAATCTTAAATAGGACGACTCCTTGCAAATTTCCTATATGCGTTAAAAAAATATAAAACTCGCTTAGGCAAATTTCGAAGTAACGAGTGTACCATTAAAAACAGTGTGTATCGTGTGGTTTACACCACGCGCGTTAGACGTAAAAGTTTTGTAAGGTAGTTCTGATTAAATTTGTCATATGTAATAATGTAACGTGTGAGATTACCAAACATCATAGCTTTGAACAACGCAGACGGTAAGAACTGTTAAGTGAAAGTAAGAAAACTTCAAATCAAATCTTAACTGTTTTTTCGGCAAGTATTGATTTTTTTGAGAATCTCAATACAGCCTTCATCAGCTAGATTTGAACTTACCTGCTTAGAGTTAGCAGCGGGCGAGATGATGACACACAAGAAGTAGTAAAATTAAAAGGTTTTTTTTAAACTTTTATCACAGAATTGTTACAATAAATCCCAAAACGCCATACGCAATCGAGTGTTGCATTATAAATCGCCCGAGCCGAAATACTCGTGCGGACATTAGGCACTGCGAATGTCGCGGTGTAATCGCGGCGCGGCGGACAGTTCGCGGCGAATGTATTCCCCCGATACGACCGAACTGTCTCCCGGCATTGATAATGCATTATTTATTGCCGGGACGCTAACAAAGTAACAAATGAACGCGGCCACAAAGGGCAAGAAGCGGAGCGGAGGAAAAAACGCCAAAGCCTCAGGCGACACTTCAGTCCCCGATACTACTGCATATATAACCAAACATGGCCCTTTCGAAAACCTTAACTTTAAAACAAAAAACGTTTAAGCAAATATTATAATAATATTGAGAATAAGTGAATCGTGATAAATGTGTCACACGGATAAGTTTACTCTAAGCAAATATTTTCTTATACTGAGTAAAGGTCTTTATTAAAAAAAAATCTAAAATTTGAAAAAAAACGCTTATAACGATTTTTATAAAGTTCGTTGGATAAATAGGTGGGTATGAGTTAATAAGTAAATATACATACATTCGATTTAAAAGCCCCTAACTACTTACTTAAAACAAACAAAAAACGGTAATGCTAAAAATGTAAAAGCTTGTAAAAAAACAAATTATAAGGCTAGACGGTTTTGTACTGAAATTCTCGGCATTCTTTCTTCATACAAACGTTATAGTGTTATGGCTATCTTATTTAAACAATATCAAAATATTGAATATAGTTTTTCTCCTAAATATGTAAAAATGAAAGGTTGATTTTCTATTCTGCCTAAAAATTAAAAGCTGCCAAAAGATTATACATTTTCCTACACACTATCAAAACTTTAGAAGTAAATATTTAATACTAAACTGAATTGACTCAATAAATGAATGAAGATAACAATATTACAGAGGAATAGTTAATTTCATAGAGATACGAATCCAACTATTTTTTCTAAAATACATTGATTCTGTTTTTCAAAATTATCCTATTACGTCACGAGTGAGAGTTTATAGGATATTTATTTGAAATGGTCCTTGAAATTGTTCCTCTCGAACTTATGGTACAAAACAAAATTTTCAGGTTTAATTCATTATCTGGATATCTGCTGAAAATAACTCAGCTAGACTTTTGCAATCGACTTAAAAAAAAAACGGTAATTGACCTGCCCTGGTAATTAACATTTTACCAAGTAGACAAACAAACGAAAATGTTAGGGAGATTATAGGGAGAAATTTTGGGTGGTTCGGAGATCTTTGGTTACGGAACCCCAATAATATTCAACCCCGTGCTGTGGAAGAACCGCCAGCCAGGGCCGGCCATTAATCAAATCATGTCCGGCGAAAGCTCGCCCGCAAACAATATTTCCGATAGAATAATCAAACTAGATTTCATTTCAGTCGATATCGCGTATAAACCGTTGACTGCTTGTTTCATTTCAACCAAATGCACCTACATATCAGCCTGTCGTGTTCACTGGGAATACGAGCAGCTAAATTGATTTTGTGAATAACTTGATCAATATTTCAAAATAGTTGTTATAAAATAATAAAAATAATAACAACCAACCAAATGCACCTACATATCAGCCTGTCGTGTTCACTGGGAATACGAGCAGCTAAATTGATTTTGTGAATAACTTGATCAATATTTCAAAATAGTTATTTATAAAATAATAATAATAATTACAAGATAACTTAGCACCAATATGAAAGCGAAAATATGAGGCATTTTAGCTTTTTAGAGCTGCGAAAAAACGAAAAAAAAAGATTTACTGATTAAATGCTATTCTTTGTTTTCGGCCAGAAAGCATTTTTCCTCTTTGCTGTTTGAGCTAGGTAGGAAACACATTTTTTTTTAAAATGCTATTACCTAGGTCATATACAATTATGGCCCTACTCAACTAGGCCAAATGTGACTGTGCCAGAGTTAGGAGGGATGGTGGTAATAAAGCATCAAAAATGGTATGATCATGTGAGGATTCGAACCCGAGACCTTTAGGTAAATAGCCTGACGCCCTTAACCACTGTCTAGTGGTCCACGATCTCGTGGGCCACGATTGATCTTTAAGAGTATTGATTAAGCTTTAAGAAATCCATAGATTTACATAGTAGCCATATGCGAAGAAAAATGTAAAGATTACTAACAGATTTAGTTTAAATAATTTTAATTAATTAAATATCGGCCTTATTATTTGAATTAGCAATACAAAGGAACTTACAAAAAAATTTTAAATTGTTTTTATTCATTGTTTTTTTTTTTTTTAAATTGGTATTTACCTAATTTAAGGAAATGTGGGCATGTAATTATTTTATTGTTTAAGTTGAAGAAAGAGGAAGAAATTACATTTCAATTCCGTAGAGTTTCTACCTATTTAGAAATTAAATTCACAGCGCGAAGTTCTCTCAGAGGTTGTAAACATTGCAACATTTAAATATAGTTACACAATTTTATTGGTAATTTTGAAACAATGCATTTGGATTGGTAACATCAAGTGTATAACGCCTGATTAGTTCGAGACGATATCTAGTCCGAAATCCTAGAGCATGTAAATGCTGTAAATTAGTTATTTTTTTTATATCATAATTTTATCTTATAAAAATGTTAATAGAATGGCCATTTTATTTTGGAAAAACATAATATAATAAGTATTTATAGAGTTATAAAACTATCAATCGTTGGTGCCATGATGCTGCGTACCTTCCGCGTTACATATCCCTTATAAATTATACCGTGCAGTTCACCAAACCGCTGACCGCTTGAGTAAACGCGCTAAAATTTTGCTCACCGTTTTTAGACCGGGAGCCGGTAGTTAAAATATTAAACAATTGGGCTGGATAAATAAATAATAAAGCATAAAAAGGATGAAATAGCAGTTAAAATTAACAATGTCAATTCATATTATCCTTTTTAAAAAAATATTTAGCATAGAATGTAATGTAACACTTCTTTTTTAAATAATTATTATGACCTAGGTCATATACAACTATTTTTGGGCCCTAGTGAACTAGGCCAAATGTGCCTATTCTAGAGTCAGGGGAGATGGTTGTAATGCAGCAATAAAAATTGTATCACCATATACCCGAAAAGGCACCGTCTTTGTGGGGAAATGTAAAGGTGTTTTGTAAAAAATAATAATAAAGTTTAAAAAAAAAATAAAAAAATATTCAGATTAAAACCCGCGTTCTTTGGGTCAATAGTCCAACGCCTTAACCACTATACTACCATGTTTATTTCATTTATTTATTAAGTACTTATACTTTAGAAGCAATTGAAAGGACAAATTGTTTCCTCTTTTTAAAACACAAAAGTAATGAATATTTTAAATAAATATTTGGATATTAGATAATGAACTAAAATCAGCGGTATCTGGAAATAAAATTGAATAACTTGTGTTCAACAACTTTGCGAATAAAGCAAAAAAAAAAAAAATTGTCTAAAAAGACAACAGAAAGAGTCCTAAAACCATTTTAAAGAACAACAACATAATATCCAATCACGTGGCGCCGTGACCCAGTAACCGACTAACACAACGGGGTACCGTACCTAGAAATCTATTGACAACAGTGAACGACGGGTAGTTTAAATATTGTAATTTAGGTTAATTGGATAGGTCAGGAACACACAACAATTTTCGCACCAAACGTTCAATAGAGTATTTATATTTTAATATGGATTTTTTTGTTAGCTATTTGAAAAATTGTTGAACACAAGTTGTTCATGAACAAAATCACTCCTTCAAACGATGCTTCTGACTTTAAGTTCATCTTTATATGAAACTTTTCAGTATTTTAATATATTAGACAAATAACACCTAAATTAACCCATTAATACATTATTTTCAAATAACACTTGCTTAAAATTCTGGTACACTTTGTGCTCTTGTACTAATATGAATAGTATATACTTATAGTATCCAGACCTGCGAGCCACACATTGTGGTTTACGCAAAACTAAAACTTATGACAAACTAAACGTCGACTATAAAGGATTTAAGCCACAAAACGAGACATTGACTAACAAATTTTGTTAGAGAATTTCGATTGCTATTAAACATTTGTTTCATGTTTTTATAAAATAAATGATATAATAATTTAATAGATAATATACCATTTAATAAGTAGGCTTATTGAATATCGCCATTTGCGTTTAAAATGTGAACGACATAAAAAAAATATAATGATTAAAAAAATAGGCATATTCCCATTAGTGCTGTCATCAAGAAATTGAATACCTAATAAAGTTTAGTTATATCACTTCAAGTCAATAAGCATTTTATAAAATTAAAATTAGGATAGGCACAACAATGTTTATATTTTATTTTAGGTTTAGAAAAAAGAAAGAGGAAGTGATATTAAAAAAATCTTAAGTTTGTTAGTAAATAAATAAATAGAGAAGTGAATTTTTACCAAATATAAAATTTGTACCTTTTTATTTTTAATTCTAATTTTCTTATTTTAAAAAAAAATTATAATGTCTTTTATTATTTATACCTGAAATACAAATGACCATCATGTTAATAAATATATTTAATATTTTACTATACATGATTTAAAATAACATTTGGAAATATTTTTGTATTCGATTAATTATATGCGCATAACAAAACCCTAACAAAACAAAGCTGTTTTTAAAACAAAAAAAAATATATAAAATAAGAGTAAATGAAATTTGGTCATATCTAATATTAAAAGATAAATTATTAAAATTTAAATTATCAGTATTACAAGTTATATAACTAATTATATAAATAAATATAATTATATTTAATATAATGTAAGGTAATGAATTTAATTACAAATTACATTTTTATATAAATTTGTTGATTACATAAAAAAGTGAAATAATAAATAGTTTCAAATATCGTCCTATGGCGTAGAAGCAATTATACTCGTATATTGAACTTATTAAATTAGTTTTCCTTATTTTGGTCGGTTATCTCGCCGCTCTGGAATTGATCCCAAAGCATAAAAGGAAAACCCGTTCATGAAAGGGTGAGTCGATCTATAGTCAACGCGGCCGTGACCCAACCCGAGCCCTGCGGGTCATAAATTGAACTGCGAATATTGATGAACCGCAACGCAGGCGAAATACGGCCACCGCCTGGCCTGCAAGCCCGGATCACACGGGACAATTCCACGGTCACCGAAGAAATTCACTCACTTTGAGTTGTGATCGACTCTCTAATTAGTTAAGCAGCAACTACACTTATTTGTTTTTTTTTTTATGTAATATGAGGATTCACTAACAATATAATATAGACTTAATGATGAACACCGAGAACCAATCCAATACATTCTTTTCTCGAATTTCTCTGGTGTTGAATGTCTCCAATGTACGCTAAGCAATTGAAGTGACATACTATGATAAAACTAAGAGTGGTTTCGTGCAATTTAGGTGAAAAAATCCGGCATCCGCTTATCAAAAAATAAATAAAATCATGGCTGGCTTGATAAAATACTAATCCACCAGCTTGCCGTCTAAAAATATATACAAAATACGTTGGGCGGGTATGAAAACAAGAGTAAAAGAGTTTATTTTCGACTAATGTTTTTTTTTAAATTTGTAACTCCATATTTGATTCATATCAGGTCGTGTACAAAGTTGTAAGCAATATGCAGGTTGTTGTGTAGTGTGTTCCAGGCTTATAAGGGCGTCGAACACCAGTTTGCATATTATTATTTGCGAGCTGAACCAACAAATCTCAACAACTATTATTAATGGTATTGTGCTATTAGGATCGTGACCATTTTCTGCCAGTTCGCAGTTTAGCATAGATACGACTACATATAGGATAGATATGTAGACATTGTCATAAAGTTTCATGTACTCACGTATTACGTGACGTAGCATTCAGTATCAAGAACTGGAAACTCGTGGGATAGCGCCATCCATTAGCCAGCTGCTTGAGTAATTTGATTTATCCTATGGTTATCGTTATATTTACAAAATTATCACGTCTAAATGTACGGTTTAATATGACGTTTTCTTGTTTTAAGCTAACTTAGTCGACGCGGAAGTAAATGAAATATTTGATGATAACCGTAAAAACACTTTTACAAAGAATACTTCAAAAATCACACAAATTATACACTCTCTATTTCTACCTTATTCATTCTATTTCTATCCATTCTATTATGTGTATCAGAATGTTACTTAACGTTAACGTATATTTTTTATATATAGTTTTGTTTATAATCGAATAATATCAATTAAAATAAAAGATGTGTGAATCGATTACAATATTTCAATATTAAACTGTCGTTTTCATATACCAGTGGTATGAGATCATTCTTTGCAAGGGCTTCAAGGAGTCAGTGTATGCCGGTGTTTACCTTTATCTTTTGGCCGAGGCAACGCTTTCTGCCTCTAGAATCTTTTCTGCGTTAATCTTGAGTCTAACCTACTAACCTCACTTCGTACTTTTAGTAGCTTTAGGATTTCTAGGATATTAAGATAACTTTTGGTAATTAGTTTACATTTTTTTTATTTATGGTGTAAATGTTTATTAATTATTAGTAAATTTACTTTCGTTTGCGACCTTACATAGTTTTTATCAGTTTTTAATAACATCAATTCTTTGATCAATTCACCATTCGAAATTCGTGACTGAACTGCCCTGGTTGCAATACGATTAAAACCTATATGATATCCAGATGAACTAACAGGCATGTTTAAGTTCTTTTCGAGTGTGAAGGATGCCGGAGTCTTGCCTGATGCCTGATGGACGCCGCGCTCCTGGTCCAGTGGTGTTTAAAAATGGTCTCGGAACATCTTGTATTATATATAATGTAAATTTTGAGTGTGTTTTAAATACAGTTTTGTTCCGTAGGTACTGAAAACACACAGTCTATTGAAAACCAGTTCATGGGGTAGTTTCTTTATTTTTGGTATATTTTGTGAAGTAAAAACTATTTTTTTAAAACTCAGAACACAATAGATTTTTAATAATGTTTTGTGATAAATATTAAAAAAATAAATAAATACCTGTAGCAATTATGTCGCTTGTACTATTTTTACTTTACAAACCTTAAGAAATATTACATATAAAGTTTTTTTATTGGTTATTATCTTCAATCCATTCCCTAATCTTTTAAGGAGCAACATTATTCAATAAATTTATGTTTAAAAGATTTATTAGGAATAGGTATTAAACGTAAAAATGTATTTTAATTTTATAATACGGTAGATTTAATTTACGTAAGTTAAGTAATCAAAATAATACTTTTTAAGTGTATGTGTATGTTAAATAGATAAATAATATATAAAAAATATACATACATTAAAGTATACACCTGACTTTCCGAACTACGACCTTTTTAATCTACGTACATCAAAGTATCCACGTAGATTAAAAAGGTCGTAGTTCGGAAAGTCAGGTTTATGTACTGTCATAAAGAATATGAGCAAAAGTTATTTGTTTGCTGAAATAAACATTTTAAATTTTGAATTGTAGTTTCACTATAGAATATTCGGCATAGTTTCAGGTTAAATATTCAACGATAGTGTTTGCTATACGTGAATAGCAATCGACTTGTCGCAGTCAGTTATGTTATTATGTAAGCACTTAAGGGACTCTGGGAGTACAATGATCTAACGCTGTTTGTCCTCTGCCTGGCGCGGGAAGTGGACCGTTCCGCACTCCGCAGTCATGCAGCTCAGGAGACAGTTGGGAAGCCGGAAAACTTCGAAGCGTTAGTAAAATATACTTAGTTACCGCGTTTATTAGATTTTCTGACATTATTACGAGGAAACTAGAAACCACTCAAGGCTGAAATTTGAAATATTTTCTTTTATTTTGGTGTTGTTCGGAAAAACAATCCAAAAACCGGCAGTTTCTATTCCAGTTTCAGTAAAAAAAATACAGTTATTCTGATAAAAGTTATTATGGTAAAAAGATAGACGAGGATGCAGTAACATGATTTACTATCTATCAGTTTGTATATCTATATATAGAGGGAGAGTTCTCACATTTCTCGAAAAACTGGAAGCTTTTAAAATGTCTGTCTAAAGGCGCAAATTCCGCGAGCGAGATAAAAATATAAATTTCACAAAAACACAAGAATGGCCATAACACTCTATCATATAATATCAACTGCTTCAATATATTTATTAGTAGTAGTAAATAATGAGACTGAGTCTTATAGCTAGGCCCTACAGGCGTCATTAAAGACATTTCCCAACCAGACTACTCGCGTCTGTGGTATCAACTTCATTGCGGTACTTTTAGCCCATTCGATGTCTGCTTTCGATGGCCATGGAGGCAGTAGTGTGGTTTTTTAGGTATGAGTAGAATAAAATAAAAAATACATACAATGATATCATGACAGTCTTTCCATTCGTCATAAATTTTAACACCATTTTAATGTAATGGTAGTCCATTAATAATAAAATAACACGAAAATAATATTTCAAAATATCAAGTACTGATATTATTTCAAATAAATAAATAAATCATAATAATTATAATGTGGCTGATAAGCTGCATTTAGTAATTGAAACCAGTTTACCCATTTAGATTGATCGGTTCGTAGTGTGTACACTCATTCGAGCGTTCAATCAATTCACCCCACTTAGGGGTCTGCGTTCAAATGTTTACACATCAAATTGGCCACTTTCTTCTATTTTAAAGTTAGTTAAAAGCGCCAATTCTTGCGAAACTATTTATTTCGTTCCGGTTAAATCAACACATCGATAACGACACTCAGATTTCAAGAGTACCTACCAAATGAACATCTCAAAATGTTACATTTTTGTGATCGTGAAAGGCGTGCATAAAACGTAATGCGGCCTGTAATTTAACGTGAAAGCGCCATAACGTAGAAATGCGTGGCACTACGGCGCGTAATCGCAGCGTCGCGGCGCCCGCTCCCGGGGCGTATATCGGCGCACAACTCGCTCCCTCCTAATATCCTCCACAATTGTAGATTCAATATCGAAAGAGCTAAATTTTACGCGCAGATGCGCTCAGCCTGGCGCCATGTCGTACCGTGCTCACACAGAGCGTCATTTATGATAAGGTTAAACGGTTTTGATAGTTTTTCGACTGTCACGCGAAATCTAGATCCTCGATTGGGTAACCGTTAAAATATGTCCATTAAAATTTAAACATAATTAAACCCATAAAAAAAGAGTATTTTACAAATTATCTCACTCTTATATTCTCCTAATATTTCAAATAGGTGTCACCTCGATTCAGGCATTGGCCTAGTGAGGTGTTACTAATCCACACAAATGTATTTTTCTTCTCTTGAAAACCAATAAAATATTACAAATTTATACAGATTTAATAATATAAATCTTATATTGGGTATTATAACAAATAAATAAAATAATTAAAACATATAAAATATTAAACAGTTTTATTTTAGAATTATGTTCCTTTGCAAAGGTGCTTTTTCTCCCTATTCCAAAAGTATTGACAGAAAAAAACCAAACATGTATTAAAAACATACATACAAAAAGATAAACCATCATTAATGGGGAGTAAAAAAGTATTAATAATAATGGCTGAAGTCGTGCATCAAAACCTGAAAGGTCATACATATTTAACGTATGTAATGACAAACTTATTGGATTTTTTCGTAATCTATACCCAACGGTCACTATAGTGACCGTTGGGTATAGATTACTCTTGGAGTAAATTAAACCAATAATTTAAGTACTAATAGTAATAAATAAAGAACAAATTTGTATTGAAATAAAGTATTGTTTCAAAAAAACTCCCGTGTAGAAAAATAAACCATTAATTTGAGTAGAAATAATCTATAATTTAAATGAAGACCTAATATATTTGGAATAAAAGTCTTGCATTTAAAATTCTCAAACCAAAACAAAATATATCAAGTATTTCGTTTTGTTGCCGCAATCCTTAGGAAGTTTGAGATGAAGATGTTTTTGTATTCTTGGTTTAAAACAATTTAAGTATTTGTATTGAAAACTTCCTCATCGTGGATCAAGATATTTATCTTACAGGTAGAATATTATCTGAGAGTTTCGTAAGCTATTACGAAAAATGACAAATATCTCATTTAAAGATGATTTTATTAGAATAAAACGGTAAAATCTTGGATTCAAACACAACTTTTGAAACAATATATATTCTCCTCGTAAAATATCCTTTTTTACTGTATAGTTAATATACTTTACTTTTTTAGTGTGATATGTCACAAATATCAATCTTTTGGCATGTACAAAGTAAAGGATTTTGATTTACTCAAAATTCTGTAAGAATTTAGTAATCAAAATCCCATAAGTCAGTGCTCAAAATTCAACGGTCCTGTAGCAGATGGTCTGTGTTAGACGGCAATTGGTATTCGGACCAATGCCATTCGCGCCAGGACGTCTCCGGAGCCATTCTTCGCAACTTTCTCCTTACTTCGTGCTTTTGCGTTTCTTTTGTGATAAATATACGTTTAACGCGTTTTTAATACGAAGGGACGTCTGGAGAAATCTCTAAAAGCGGCGAAGATTTCAGAACACATTATTTTCAAATTCGGTAGTACATTTATGTTATGAATCAATAAAAAATAGTTTCGTTTGTTTTTTGAAATTAAGTAAATCTTAGGAGAAAATTTAGATCTAATAGAAAAGAAAAGTGATTCTAAACAAAAGTTAGATCTTGAGTGTCCGTGCGATTATATATTCACATTGTACAAAACGTTAATTTTAGGTTTGTAGAATTTTAAATCCTAAAGTAAATTAGGTTATTATCGATAGAATTTTCAGAATATTTATCAAAATGGTAGTGCGTATGTTTTGCCGGTTTAACAGTCTTAAAGCAATATTGTAAAACGCGCTCCGTTCAAATGACAGTTTTTCACCGTAAGAAAGATTATGACGATAAAATTTGTTGTACCACTTTTTAGGAAGATAAACACTTCTCAGTAGGATTACGTTTAAACAAACAGAAGTTGTTATTGCTGTGAGTGGTGTAAATTAGATTTAAAAAATTGGGACTTTCACCTTAGGATGAACTGTACTGAGGGATAAAAAAAATGACTAGAGATTTTGTCGGGATTTTTTCAATATTTTCTGATGCGTTCAATATGCCAAATAAAAAATATTATCATTAATAAACAACTTATAATATAAAAAAAGCTATATGTATCATGTTAAATGGCTCACGTACTCAAATTTCAATATTTAAATGCTTAAACGATATAACACACGAGTATATTTTAAAGTTTCTGTGTTTTATTTCTAATTTTTTTAGAGTCTATGGATATGATTTTTTTAATCCTGTTTTCAATACTGACGTCGACGACCGAAGTAAATTGACTTTCCTATGAATTCGTCTTTGTCAAACATTTACCTTGTGCCGTCACAAATTAATATTTTTATTTGAAGAATGAAAAATACTAGAGCTTTTATAAAAAATATTTTTTTTTATAAAATTAAAGCAAAATTTGATTCTGTAGTTTTAAAGTAGAAATATTGAAGGAATATAGATTTTAAAAATGGATATTTTTAAGATATCTTAATATAAGAGCTTAATATAATATAATTTAGAAGGTAGTTCACATTAATCTATTTTTAACGCCCGGCGCAAACCAAGGAGTGTCTGTGGCATCGTGGCAAATGGATCAACCGATTTTAATTATTTTTTTTATCTGATAGGTGACTTGATCGAGAGTGTTCTTAGAAATTCAAGAAAATCTGTTCAGCGATTGTGTGTCGGGGGATTTTTACATTTTTAATAATTTCTTTGTTTTTAGTGTATACTTATATTCATTAACACATATTTTATGTGAAGTATAAAATAGTATATATATTACGTGCCTACTCCTAAAAGCAAGAGTCGATAAAGTGAGAGTATAAAATGGGAAATGTTTTATCAGAATCTTTTTTTAAATTTTGCGTGCGAGGTAATCAGATTAAATTTATCCAGAGTATAAAACACGTACCAGATTCTTTGATATTGAAATAAGGTTTCCGTGCCCTGAGAGTTCTTTTTGAAATTTGATGGACGTGGGAGGTCAAATTTTGCAGCACTTAAAATGTTACGATTTTTTCCTGATTTGACTGAGAAACTTGGTGACCCGGTATTCGAAACTATTTTTGCTCAGTGACGCAGATTCGCTTTTCAATGATACGATCAATATACCACTATTACGTGGAGCGTGGTCTTTGCCACAATTGTCCCCAATCGTCACCATCTTTTGTAACCGAAGTACTCCTTATTTAAATAAAATACACCACTATTACTATAATTAGCAGTTATTATTATATGTATGTTTTTATTCTGTACATTTTTGCATTCTGAGCATGTTTAGTATGAAGATGGTACGCAAGATAAGTATAGGGTGTTTTTTTTAGAGGCGTGGTTTTCAATCTGGCACTACTTTTTTCGTAGTTGGTGTTTTTGACAGCTGTCACTTGATTTATGCTCAGTTTGGTTTGCCATTTCATAATGAATAGACTTACTCCTGAACAACGTTTGCAAATAGTGCAAATTTAGAAAAAAACACTCTAAATTTTTTTTAAATCACTCTAAAATAAAGTAAAAATCGCGTCGTGGGCCTGTGGCGTGGCCTCCAAGATCGTGCGATTTAACACCGCTGGACTATTTTTTGTGGGGTTATGTGAAGTCGCTTGTCTACGCAGATAAGCCGGACACGATTAACGCCTTGGAAGAGAATATTCGGCGCGTTATTGCTGACATACGGCCCAACTTGCTGCAAAAAGTGGTTGAGAATTGGGCCTCTCGGCTGGAATTTGTTCGACTCAGCCGCGGGGGCCACTTACCCGAAATCATTTTTAAAACATAATGGCAAACCCTTATATTTATAATAAAACTAAATTCTTAGCCATAACATGAAATTATATGCGTTTTATCTCTTCTTGAAAACCACGCCTCTAAAATCATCATCCTATATATATAATGTGAACATAATTTCAGTTTACACCAATGTAGATTTCGATTTCTGCGAAAGAATGGCCCGTTGTCTCAGCTTGCACGGGGAGGGTAGTCGTGATTGTGAACATAACCAGGGAATTGTAAGTACTTAGAGTAATTGTAAAACTTCTTCGGTGCGGCGGCCCTGACTGCTCCTATCTTAATATCACTTCCGACATAATCCGAACAGCGGAGGCGCAGTCACGTGCTGTCTGTCGATCCGGTCGAAGGGTTGACAAACTTTTAAAGAGATAGGAATGTTGACGGTAAGAAAGAAATTGAATTCATTTTGGTATAATTATAATGTTAAACAGAAAACAGAAACAGGAAAAATTCCTAATGGGCTTTACAGACGACACAATCTATCGGGTCCAATGGAGACCGACAAATTGTGCGAACAAATTGGAGAAAGCCTACATACACAACCGATTTATCATATTTGAGCACGCGAATTAGCAGAGGACGTCTTTATTGTGCCTTATCTACTGAAAAACAAATATAGTAATGGTAGCAGAAATATGATACTGAGCGTAAATACATTTATTTAGCACATTAATATTAATTAAATTAATCGTTCATAAATTTGGTAAAATAGTGACTCAAGTGGTTCTTGAATAAATGATTCAAATATTTGAAAAGCTACCTTTACTTATTGTATATTGGTTTGTACTTTGCATATAAGCTACTAGGAACAGGATTAACTCAGTTTAATTGAAATTTGAAGAAATGTTTTAAAAAACATTGTTTTGTAAGTTACAATAATTAAAACTTACCCTATAATCATTGAAATAATTATATAATGAATGCTATAATTAACTTGTTGCGTGTCCGAACAGTGACGCGATTTTGATATAATTGGTATAATCAGCTTTTACCGTAGCAATAAAAGTGGTTTAATTTTTTTTTTTTTAAATAAAACTTACTCATTTCTATGAAAGCAAATCATTTAGTTGGAAAATACGCTAAAAATGTTAATAATAAATTTTACTTTAATCATGCGAAATATACCAAGATAAAATATACCGCAATAGTGCAACTTTTTATACAATGAGCCAAGTGGAACATTCTAGATGTCTGCTATAGCGAGTGAGACAATAGAAACTTACATTTTATTTTATACATTAGTTCTGAGCAAATTACTATCAGTTAGTTTGCTAGAAATAATAGCATCGTCATGGTAAATAATGATATTAAACTATTAAGTAGAGATCATGCTAAGGCAATAACTTTCAAACAATAAATGAAGGTAGTCTCAAAGCAACCAATGTAATGAGAAATCCGCCCTGAATTCGGTCGGGCAAACTTTTTCGTCATGTGCACACGGAATTAAAAGTTTAGCCGTAGCATGGTTACCGTTATTAGTACGGACGCAAGCTGAAGGATACTGTGCACTTTGGGCAAAAAAATACACGACGGAAAAGCAGACCTAGCGAACGAAAACTAATTATTTTATGTCTGCCATACTGAAATTAACACTCTCTAAGCGTACTCATATATATGAATTTTCGCTATTTAAATTTCCAATTTACTTAAACTTTAAATGGTATCGACTTTGATATTACCTATAGCTTCTTTACATTCATATATAAGTAGCAACTATCAGCACAACTATAGCCGTTTAGATCTCATTAGCGGCTGGTTGAACAATATAGATATATAATATTAAAGACAACAAATATTAAGTACTAATTATTAAAAACGTTGACAATTCGATAAAGCGCTCAAATATCATATTCGAATTTCAAAAATATGACAGCACGGCTGTTGGAACGTATTATTTAATACTGACCAGATAAAACTAATAAAAAGTAATTTATGTGCACAAATAGAATGTGTAAAATATTGTTGTTTTATTTTTTTATAACTCTTAATTTTTATCGTAGCTATGTATGTATCTAGCACGAATAACATTTTCCTCGTTCAGTAATAAATATATATGTATATATATTATAAATTTATGGACGAAAGTAATCTTATTAAAAAATTAAAAATCGTAATTTTTGAGCTGTTAAGGATAGAGCAACAAAGCTTAAAATTTATGTTAAAATAATTTATAATTTATTTAAAGGTTATTATAGTTTCTATTACAAGAAAAGATAATAAAATGGCATGATTCTAATATGAACATTAGAACCTGCGATTTCTGGGCTGAAAGCCAAACTCTTTAACCACGAGACTAACACGATCTCAAGTTTATATATTATTTTAACATATTATTTCCTAATTTATTCTTGTACCTAAGGCACTCCTTTTCTTATTTTTTCCTAAATAAATAATTATCTGTGTCCCGTAATTTTTCACTTTTGATAAAAACGGGAACAGTTCCGATAAAAAAAAACCTTTTCGGCACGCCGGAAGGAGGTTGGTTTCACCGGATCAAAGTAGGGAAAAGGCAAACTCCAATTGTACGAACTTGTTTCAAACACCTCAATCCGCCCGTACCCTTGTGCAGTGAGAGTCCGAATACTGAATCCCTTTTTATGCTGGATGCTCATATCAAAAATTGTTTCAAACAAAAATTGTAGGGAAATTATAGGCCGGCAATTTGGTGCTGTGCCTATAAGATAGGTACGATTTTTTAATTTTGTAACACCATTTTTTCCCAACCCTAGGAGCAATGATTGGTAATATTGGTTAATAAGTTCTAGGCCGTTAACTGAGGAATAATATAAATAATATATTTTGTTTTGACGTCATATCAAAATTCATTATGGTTTCAGAGGAAAAAAATGGAATATCAAATCACTCTTGTCATAAGGTCGACCGCTAGCGAAGCCGTGTCGCGCCAGGAGATTGACCGACCTTGCCCAAGCACGTGCGAGGGAATTTACACGAGCGTAAAAAGGGAATTTACACGAGCGCTTTTATAATTTAATAAGTTTGGGTATGAATTATTTTCGCTTTTTTTATACAATTTCTTACATATGTATGTGTTTATGTTCCCTATATAGGGAACATAAACACTTTAAGACTTCGGCAATAGTCTTGGGACATCCTGTATATGAAATATATCTATACTTCTTTGAGGTCGGATAGAACGAACCGAGTGAAATTGACCTAGCCCCACAATTTAGACTACATGCAACAGAAAACAGCGTGCTTTTATTCGAATTGCTGATTTCCCCCATTTAAATTCATACTGTTTTAATTCTTAATTAAATCTTGCGATCGGAGACCAGACTAATTATTCTTTCCAGCACTTCGTGTCGGGAAATCGATTCGCCTGATTCAAGTCCTCAAAATCACGGCTTTGGCCCAAACGATGGGGAATGTTTGCACATCCAATCCAGATGCAATTTCGCTCGCCATATCTGTGTCACACGCGTCGGACATAGTCAGTCGTATTTGTACAAGTAACGAGATTTCCCCCGAGTCAACACACTAATCTCATAATGGAATTTTAGCGAAATTAAATTTCTTTATTAAGGAATCTAATTTAAGGAAACGTTGAAAATTACCAAATATTATTCAAGGGATTCGTTTTATAAGGCGATCGTCAAGTATTTTCATAATTATAATATACGAGTATGTAGAACCACTCTGTAATCCTTGTTTGACTTTATTTTTAAGTTCTTTTTTTATCTTGAATTGAGTATCACTTAGTTCTCCGTATTCATAAAAGCGTATAATATAGGGTATCCATGAAACACCTATACCTTTTACATTTTTTTTCTGATCACTTACACTTTACTATTAAAACGAGAGTTTAAACAATATTTCAGGAGCGATAACTGCAAGATGTAAAATTATTGTCAAAACGTTTCAAATAGGTACGAGTTAATTACTTGTTACTTAAAGCGCTTAAAAAAAATCGACGCTAGAAAAACATAGAATTAATTTTATTTCCGTATACAACACCACGAAGGCTGGTGCCTTTTCCGTAGGTATCACAACATGCAAATTCAACAATTAAACGTCTCGACATAATGTCACATTGTTCTTATGACTATAGTGACACTTTTCGCGACTTATTAATTAAATTAAAATTACAACACAAACACTGCCCGCTGACAGCAATCCCAAGTAATCCTTCCTTTATTCTAAATAATGCGTATACAAATGTATATGTATACTAAAGTTCAGTTACACTAACCAATAGGGTATACCCATGTAAGAATAACTGTTTTATTTTTAGCTAAATTTTAAGAATAAAAAATGAATAAATTCACCATTTCTCTATCGACTAAAAATTCCTGTTTTAAATGTGTGAAATTTATCGAAACATATTGTTGTAGTTCATAATATTTCGAGTAGTATATTTGTAGATAAATCAAGAATATGTTAATCAAATTGGGTGAACATGATCAAAGCCGTTGGGCGTGGCTGCTAATATGTCAGATACTTTTCTGTACAAAAGCCGAGGTAATTCACGGAAGTCGGGGGTCGATTGCTACCCGTTGCCATGTCACGCTAACTCGCAAGTCGCAGCTCGCTTTTTTTCTACCAGTCCGCTTGGAAAACTTACCTGGAAATTTACTTAATAACCCCATAAATTAACGTGTAATAATATTTGTTCGCATCACAAATAAGTTAATTTGTAATTCTATTTTCAATGTTCAAAACGGATATAGAAAATTGCGACATTCGGTAAAAGATTTAAAGTAGAAATTCTAAAGATAAAAAAAACAGTGGTAAAATATAGATTGACAGGGTTAATCTATAACATAATAAGGGGGACAATTTATGTAGATTCATTGCACCAGTGTCTTGACACCAAAATAATTTAGGGAGATGTAGGTTCAAATAATGAAACACTAAAATACATTTTTTTTTCATATTTAAAATACATACATGGTCCTGGATCAGGAACTACATACGTGAAACTAGTTTAAAAAAATATTCGTGCTCAAATACTAAAATGCCTTTGTCCGAATCAGTACCTACTTTCTGTAAACAAAATATTATTTAAAAGTTATGCTTTACATAAATTACTCTTGTATCCGTTTGAGAAATAACATAGTTTTCGAGCAGGATATTTAATATTTTGTTATTAAGTATTTTTTTAATATAATTGAAAAATATTAGGATATGACTGTATATTTAAAACTTGTCAATTTTTGAAAGTAGCCAATTATGAACGTATGCTAGGTAAAATATTCCGATACATAAGCATATTTATATGTAAAATTTTGATTTGCGACCGATTTTCTTTTTTTTCAAAAAAATTGAATATTAAGGTGTTATTTTTAAATCACATACTGACTAATGTGACCATTTTATAGTAAATACTTCGTTAATGCCCCTTTTTGCATTGGCATAACGGAACAATTGATAGACACTAATCTGTACAAAATATTATTGGCGTTAAGCCTGAATGCTAAATTTTAAGTAGCTTTTACCTCCCTAAATGTTTAAATTTGCGCACAAATGTGCACGATATACTTACTAGGACTTATTAATAACTCAATTTAGTTCAAAACTAACATGTAGCTTTAAACCTTCAATATCCATTAAGCATTTGGCTTCTTTTTATATTTTTGTTCTTATAGATAAAAAAACAAACTTTTTTGTAATATTTTTTGTTAGATTTCTACCCATATTACAGAATATTTAAAACATTAATATTATTTTAAATAGTGCCATGAACACAGCGACAAGATTGATGAACAATTCGATATATTCAACCAAAAGTTGCAATTAGGGCCCTACGTAGAACCACTCGACTTAACAGCGACAACGCTGGAAGATGTTGATAAAGTTCGGTGCGGATTACGTCGCTGCGGCAGTCGGGGCCGGGGCCCGCGGCCGGGGCTTTAGCGCCGGAAACCTGTCAAAAAAGTTTTAATTTGCCTGTCATTCCCCTCGCCCCCCTCCCCCCCGACTGGCAATCCAGCGCACCGGAATGACGTGTCACACGACATCGCTCATTAAGTTGCCAAAACAAAATAATTTTATTCGTTGCCTGTATTTGCGAGGCCGGTTTCCCTTCGACCTTCTTACGCCTTCAAATTTCCTATAGCGATATGCACATATATTTATAACTCATTTATAACTGATAGGCATAGGAGAGAGTGGTTAAAAATGGGTGAAGTCTTCCCATGTCTAGACACAAACAAATGAAGCATTTTTTATTCTTTATTGTTATTTATTTATTTATAAACGTACAAAGCAGCGATACAAGAAGATGATACTTCAATACTACATTTATATGGCCAGAAAAATGTACCAAACATAAATATTATTAAAAACATCGAATTTTTAAACGTCGTGGATTGGGTGGTGTATACTGTGTATGTTATCTCAACATATGTATTAATCTTATTCTTATCTCAAACCTTTGTAATTTGTTAAACTTGGATCCGATTGAATGGTAAACGTTAACTTAATTTGTAAGTATTTTTTATTATATTTTATGCATGTATAAATAAATTGTATTTAGTTAAGATTAAGAAACCGGCAAAAAAGACAATGTCTTTGCTGGATTTATTTACATTGTAATTGTATATATTTGAATAATAAAAGTTACTTCTGGCAACGTTGAAAAATTGGAATTGAAATTGGTGGTAACATGTGTACATAGAGAAAGAATATTTGGTTATAAACACAATAAATACATTTTATTATAGATATTATACCAAATATTACCGGAAAAGTAACGGTTAGATCCTTTTATCAATTAAATATGAATGCATTCCTATAAAATAAAAAAAAACTAGATAGAATATCGATTTAAGAAATAAAAAATATAATCGTAGTCCTAACTGTGAACCTGAATTTAATGCAAGTAGCCAAAATATAGTAAGTAAAAACTATAAAAAAAAATACAGGAAATGTATGAGAAACTTTCTCAGTTTAATGAAACGCGAATAACAAATCACTAAAACATAGTATTTTTAATGTAATTGTTTATTGAATTTATAAAACTGGGTGTCCTGAAACACCAACCCCTTCGGAAGTAATTCTTCCTTCTTGTGTTGCATTACAAATTTGTAACGGAAAATTTATTTATAGGTTGATATCATTCGTTTGACGGCGGCGGGCGGGCGCCGTGCACGTCATGTCGAATTGTCAGCGGACTGTTCGACGCGCCTCCGCCCGCAAGGCGGCGCCCCGGGCCCAAAACAAAATTGCATTAAAATTGTATTTCACACGTCGGGAGGGAGGGACCTGTCTTTTCTAGTCGCGCCGTGTGGCGCCGCGCATTTTGTGATCACTTCAAATAGTTGGCTATGCAGAAACGAGAAGATGACAACTAGTTGTTATCAGGGGACAGAATTGTTTGTTCTATAAATACAATACGCATTACTAAAATACAGAAAGGATTACTTTGAATTGCTGTCAGTGCTTACAGTGTTTTAATTAAATTCCTGTGTCGCTAAAAGCACAGCTAAAATTGAGGCAATGTGTAATTCTGTTGAAATTTGTATCACATGTTTTACTTTTGTATGTATTTTTTAGTAGTTAGTTTCATAACATAGTTTCGTAGTTAGTTTAGTAGTCATAATTCTATTTAGCTAGTAAGATACCCACGGAAAATGTGGCACCAGCCTACGTGAGTTTATGTACACGCTCATTACTCAAATGAATAAAATAAACTTTTTTGATATCCTATAATAATGGTATTATTTTTGTTATTGTCAATCTTGTACGTCTATAAAAATAATTAACCAATCTACTATGGTAGGCTCTGATAATAATAATTGTATTTGTTTTAAATACAAATTTAGATAACCTCGTTTTTTTTTTTAATTAAGGATTGCTATGACTGAGGTCAAATACAATTATAATTAGCCCTACTTAACTAAGTTATACTTGCTCGTACCTGAATAAGAAAAAATGGCAGTTAAAAAGTATTAAAAGTGGTATGACTATAATAGAGCGGTTCAATAGTCAAACGCTTGCTAGACCTATATCGAAAAGCTTGGATTTTTTCCTTTTGATTATGAAAACTTGCCTATTTTATCTATTTACCTAATTTACCTATTTAAAACACTTTCTAATTTTATTTGCTACTATTAGGACTTAAAAAATGATTGTTTTTTAATAGCGGCTAATCGCCTGATAAGATAAATGACACAATCTTTGACAATATTGATTTTTTTTTTAATTATTTGATAAAGTGCTCGATAGCATAATATTTATAAAGGTTCTAAAGAGGTCCTGTACTTGAGAGCGCAGGATGTCGGTTTAAACCCAGCGCTGAGTTTTATAATATTTGATAATATTTTACACTAAAGAGGACAGGTAAGAGTTAAAAATCCATTTTTATAATCTACGAATGTTTTTTTGGGTAAATTTAATTTTGTTCATTTAATGTAAGTATTTAAGTTCTTCGCTGTTATAAACTGTTTGACTGTCAAAATTGTATACAATTAAGTGAATTATTAAAAAATATTGTTACCTAAATTATCATTCGAGGTTCTATAAGGAATTCTTTTGTATTTGTCTATAAGGACAAACACAAAAGGGAAACGGTAATAGAAACTCTTATTATTTGGAGTGACCAAATATGAGACAAGAAGACTTGTCTCAATCTTTTCGAAGTATTCTTGGATCCGTACCAAAGTATACCAAAAATGTATTCTTGAACTGACGGGAGTGAAATTAAATCAGAATTGAACGTCCTATAGCGGTTGGACTGCGGAATACCATCGGCGACTTTGCAGATGAACAAAGTTTTCGAATTCTCCGCACAGAGTCTGGCGACACGCGGATCGTCTGCGATAATCAACTCGGACAGCATCCGAACTATTCCGAGCGGGGCGGAGGGCGGTTCTGGACCGTTCTGTGCATCCTCCAGCGTCTATTTCGTCCGAAGGCGGATAATCTCAATCGGGAGCCAAATTTTTATCCCTGGCCGAATCGTATCTGATTTCATTTTTGTGGAAATCTTATTTTTTTTTTTATAATTATGTCCTAAATGTATTTTATTATTTACTGGTGGTCGCCCAGTGGTTGAAATTCGACCCATTCTTCCGTGCGCTCGATATGCTTAAAAAGGAATTCAAAGTTTTCCCTTCGCGTATTAATATATAGATTTAATAAAATTATAAATTCAAACATTATTCATTCTGGGGCGGTACAAAGTTTACCGGTTCAGTTTGTTTTGTTCTAAAATTCTATATTCAATGATTATCTATTAAGTTTCTAATTGATTTAAAAGGTATTTTTATTTTAACTAAAATTAAAATTGATTACATAGTATGGGCACAGAGTTGGCTTATATTAAATGTCATTTATATATTTTTCATTGACCTTTGATGACAAAATTAGGGTGCAGACAATAATTTGTATCTAATTACAAAAAAATATAGGTGAGCAATTAATACTAGTGCTACCTCTGTTCGCTGCAGTTTAGGCTTAAAAGTCAGTCTTAAAAACAGTTCGTTTGCAAACTGCCATATTATTTGTAAACCTTTTTGGTGAGGTTAACCTTTAATTACGTGAGTGAGGTTTATATGTAAAAAGAAGAAGAATTAATTTAAAAAAACCAAACAGCAACAACACTGTTTCTCGAGGGTAGTTTTTGTAGAAGCAAACGACCGTGTAAATATTCAATATCGCGGTCTAGACATAATAAAGTTATCGCAGGTGCAGTAAAGCACTAACGCGTAAAGGAGACAACAAATGATTTTAAGTAATACTAAGTAAATTTGAAGACGGTTAGTACATAAATTATTTTTTTTATAGCGTGCGCTATTTAACCCGAAAGCGGGTTGAATATGCTAGGCGACCCCATCCAAAACTATTGTATATATTTTTTTAAGATTTGTAGGGTTCCGCACTAAAGAAGTAAAAAAGTCTTAGAACACACTCGCTACAAAAAGCATCACAAAGATCAAAAATAGAGCACCAATCTTGTATGTCTGTCATTAAATGCAAAAGAGTTGATTTTTCTTGTGTAGATTGACCCTATTGAAAAACAACCATAGCCGTTTAGATCCCATCGGAGGCTGATCGAATAATATAGTTGTAACAGTGCCACATTATAGTAAATGATAAACTCAAATATTAAGTTCGTGTTGTATCATTACTAGCCGCGCGTCAGAATTTGCAAAAAAAAAACCTAAATGGTGTTATAATGTCTGTTAATATGTTGGATTTAAAGAATGTCATAATACCATTTTTTATTTAAATCTACTCAGACTTAAAATAATAACCCATCATCAAAAACGCACACAGAATGAGCTAAAAGTGCCGCAGGCACAAGTGGGTATAGGAAATAAACTACAGGTTGATACCACAGGTGCGAGTAGTCTGGGGTAAAGATGCCGCGAATGACACCTTTAGGGCCTAGTTGTATGAGTCAGGTTCTGGTTAAGTGAATAGAAGCAGTTGATATTATATGATAGCTACATAACCATTATTTGACGTGCGCTTAGATTTATGCTTGTTGCGTTTTGCGCCGGGCGAAACAAAGCTATCGCTAAAGTTTCCCGGTGTGTGAAAATGATACGGTTGCTATGCTATGTGTGGTGTGTTTTATTCGGCCAGTGTGCGGTCTCGGTTACCGTTGCCACCGAATGGCAGTAAGTGTAAATTGTGTATGCTTTGTCAGCAACCATATACATACTCCAATTCCTACATAATATTGTGTATGTGCCCGTACTCCTTAGCCTCTTGTAGAGAACGTGTAAGATATATTTCTTATGTAAGCCATATTAATAACACTCCGGTATGTGATTTTCCCAACGTTTTGTATCGAATGTATCGCATTATTTGTTCTATGTTTACAATCGCAAAGATCACAAAGTACGATATATTTGTTGTTCGAGCGAACGAAGTAAGATTGTCAAAGAAAAACGGTTTCTTCGCCCGCCGGCCTCGCGTATCGCTATCCTTAGAAGTGATGCGGGGGTCGACATATTTTGATAAATTGTATTTGTACTGTAATTACATTGTAACTGAAAAAGTAAAAATAAAAGATCTCGGGGTCGAATCCACACATGGTCATACCCTTTTTAATGCTTTATTATCACCTGCATCTAGCACAGGCACATTTGGTCTAGTTGTGTAGGGCTTAAAATAATTGTATATGACTTAGGTCACAGTAATTCTTTTTTTTTAAATATTTTTTGACTTTTTAGTATATCAGTGGGAAATTATCAAAGTGGATCTCAAAAAATACAAAACTGAATTTACTAAATATATAACACTATATTTAGTAAATTCAGTTGTAGCTTTGTAGCTTTTATGATTTATCAATGAAATAAAAAATACGCAGCCAAATATTTTTGGTTTCTTCTATTTTTTTTTCAAAAACTTTGAAAAAAGTTGAGAATATAAACTTATTTATAAAAACTTTTTTAAAAATATAACACTTGTTAAAATACATTTATTTATTTATTTTATATTACAAATAAAATCAGTAAAATAGGTTGTACATAAACAATTTTATATTAAAACCAATATTGAATACAAATTTTAATATAGGTTAAAAATAATTTATTAGTGCCATTATTATAACGTATTTATATATCAGATGAATTCGCATTCACATGCGTTTGCGGCTTACTATTAAATTTATATTGAGTAACGGAAGTAATAAATTAAGCATAGCGTCTGAAACGAATAAACAGAGCCTCCATCCGCTGCGCAAGTTGCCAATGTTTTGTCAGCGTAACTGTTAAAACTCAATTACATAGATTACAATAGCCAAGCGGTGCTTATAGGAAGGACATAGAGTGATGATTTTATCGTAGGCGAATTTTAATTTCCACGATTGTTTTTTATTAAGATCATCTTGTTCTTGAAATTCCAGCCTATACGTTCTGTATGCTGGCGATCAACAATCCTATCTGTATTTTATTTGGATCGGCTCTAAATGGTGAGACGGTTAATACTTCTAACCGTTTGATTAGGTTTATGAACCGGATATTCGTCTTGCCTTATTTCAACGTAATCTTTATTGAAACTGCCCTTCGTTTGTAACATGATTTTTAATGATATACTTTATTACATTGTTTTAATACCTAATGAAAAAGCCTAATTTGGCCCTATTCATATCGTTATCATTTATTTTCATAAATTCATTGAACTAATTAAAATAACATTAGGGTCTTAATTTAAAATTAGGGTTTTATATTATTGTAGTTTTTAAAAAAATAAAAACATTTATCCAACACAAAATTATATTGTGTATATAAAAATTAATTAAATATTAAAAAAGAACTGTTCGTAGCTTAAAATATAAGTTTCATTATATAATAAAGAAATTACCGATAAAAGTAAGCAATAAAACTTTCGTGAAGTGGTAAACAACTACTTAAATTTCGTGTAAGCAGAGTAGTGATTCTTTTTTAAATAATATTGAAAAATAATTTGCATAATTTTTCTGTTCTGTACGTTTTTTAAATATAAACATCAGAATCGATTATTAATAAATTTATTAATAATCTCTACTAAATGAGTCTATATTGTTGTTGGTCCGTGTGTCTATGAATATTCAGTAATGGGAGATATTTATGTAGCTATGATATTTAATGGCTTCATATTTAATACCTGCATATAAATTATTCCGCATACAATTATTACTGCAATATTATCAATGTATACGTAATAATATGCAAGATTTAACTGACCTATGTTTGTTGATTTTAATATATTAAATATAAAACTCAACACGCATATATTTAACTAACAATACATTAGGTATTTGTCTCTATTTGACCATAGATCGATAATCGATATATATTCCACTTGTCTTAATTGCTAATTTATCTAATCTAATAAACCCACAGTTGATAGAGAAAAACGTTCTACCTCCTTGTCTATAAACACATTTGACATTTACCCCTGACACAGACACATAGAATGTAAAATAAAGAAAAATAATAGTAAACTTGAATAATCTGTTATAAAGAAAAAACAGCTCTTTAGAGACAAATTCAAAGAAACGATAAATTAGGTATAATAAATGAAACCTCAATCCATAAGGTGTTAATTAAGCTGCACCTTTCATGGATATCTTAGCAATTATAATAATCTTGTATTCTTTTTTTTCCGTATACTGTTATTTTAATAATTTTGTGGTACGACAACAAAGGGATTAGTGCAACTCCCTAACAACGTGGCAATGTGGTGCGTGATAACAGATTCGGAGGGAGAAGGGGAGGCGGAGTCTGCAATAGCGGCACTCGAAAATTTGCATAATCATCTTTTAAAGTGTATCAGAAAGCGTTTTTGCAAATATATACGGCAATTTGTGCAACCGTGCGTTAATCGAGCGAGCGTACTGCGGCTGGCCCTAAGACAATTTCGACTGATCGTATTTACGATGTATGCAAGGGCACAGCCCACGCTTTTTTTTCTAGCTACTACATGTAGCGGTGTTCACTCATAAACACAGAATGCTGGCACGCTATGAATAAACAGATACAGATATTACTGATTGTTAATGAAGGTAGAATGGTTGATTTATGTTAAATGCACCTACAATTGTAAATTGTTTATTAACCCAAAATGTTATTAGTAAAATTAATAAAATATTTAATACTAAAATAATACTTAGAATCGCAAGACCAATTAGAAAGTTTTTTATCATAAAATATCGTGGGAAACGGTATATATATTAAATTTTACTGAACGTTGTGGATAATTACGAGAAAAAAATATATTTGGATGCTACCTCAACGAAACAAACACATATTTTTATACCTAATTGATATAAAAACTATATTCAAATTCAACGTTGTATCAAGCCGGATACATAATCATAACTTAAACCGATATAAAAAAAACTTTAAAATCCTAGCTGATCTATGTTTGATTCAATAATCTCACTTTAGTACCTTTGTACTTGTTTGTTTCTTTCTATTATTTTTACTGCTTTTATTTTTCCCGTTTATTTTCATCGACTTCCCTGAAAAAAAATTAGCTCGATAATTGTCATAAATATTTTAATTTAACAATAAATTTTTCATGTTCGTTTTACTTTGTAATGTTCTTTTTTCTAGATTTTTCTTTAGATCTTTTTATTTAGATCTAGAATTTTCTAAAGAAATAAATAATATAAAATAAATAACTCATAGGACTAAACATTTTGAACAGCTGACAATGACCTTTACGATTTATTTGGTAAAATCGAAACGTCGATAAAACCTTAAAAAAAACACTTTTTAAAAAACCTTTATACCTGTTTTTAATTATTCTATAAATTTTACCTAACATTAAACCGTACCACGATTCAGCCATTTCAAAATCTCGATTCATGTATAGGTTGTAAAGACAATTAGAACGCCTGCTAGGCGAGGGTGAGATATGCACATTGACAAGACCAAGCTGGGAATTCAATTATACTGAACACAGACGCCCACAAAATGAACCCTTAATGCACATCATACTCGTACTTTAGAGGGAGCACGAAAGAGTGGCAACGTGTTACTCCTCAGCGGTAGATGCGGGTAGATGCAAATGGTCGTTATCACTCTGAGGCCGTCTGACAAAATCATTAATTTATTAAAACGTAGATGGCCATCTGGAAAAATTTGATAAGGCGGCACAATTTTTAGAATAGATCACTCATTGCTTTACTTACAATAATAATTAAAAATTTTATTATATTGAATTCTGAGACTAAATTTGTGTACAGGAAAATAAATAAATGCAATTGATACCTTACTCCATTTTTTTACATATTATGATAACGTTTCACAATATGAAGAATTATGATAGTAAATATAATCGACATATAAATTTATTAGTGTCGATTTCAAAGTTAATTTAAAAAAAATACAAATCCTCCTACATAAGTGTGATAGGATACTTGTGTATTAGAAATCATTAGGCATGTTTAATTGAATTGCCAAGCATGTTGATTAGACAAAGTTTATTAGATACGATCCTTCTCAATCGACGTGTTCGTTGCTACGCGATAGTAACTTGTTTTGTATATAATTAGTGATACGCCATGCAAGGGGGCCTATCTATATTTATTTACTTGTTTATTACGTAGGCCTCCACATTGTGGAGACACAAATAATAAAATAGGAAAATAATAATAAAACTGAAAGTAAAAATGAAACTAACTACAACCTACTCATTTCAGCCAAATACTAACAACCTAAAGAGCAAAACCTTAGGTTGGTTATGGGAGCAACCGAACTTGTCAAAAGTATTTTAAATTTAACGGTTTGGAAGCTCTTCCAACCCAACTAAATTTAATACGTCTAATCTGGTTACCGGTTACAAAGTGAAAAAACATAAAGTTCAATTAGGAATCAGGAACGTAAGTTTGCAGTGACATAATATTTATTTTTCCATTGTATTGCAATCAATTGCATCTGCAAACGATATCACAGTCCAATGGGTAAAATGGCACAGTATAGCCAGGGCTACAATGAAGCAGAAACTAGCAAGGAGCGGTTCACGTAATAGATCTTTCAGCCCAGAACCTATCCTGCCACTATCGGCTAACTATGCAACATCTAACACAAAGAAGGCACAGAGACAGTTGGAACAGTGTAAAACGTAGCCAGGCTAGAACAGCGATGGCAGGGCCGCACCCTCGTCTTACAAAATACTGTCTCAGCCTGCCAAGGGCAAACCTTCGCATCCTCACTGGATAGATAACAGGCCACTAAAGACAAAACAGACACCTCACAACCCTGGGCATCACTGATAGCCCTATCTGCAAAGGCTGCAACATAGAGGAAGAGACTGCGGAACGTGTAATCTGTCACTGTCGCCCTCACCTCAAAAAGAAGCGCAATCTAGGGGGACATCCAGGCTTGCTATGGCCGAAATATGGAATTGGAGACAGATAGGCTACAGGAGCTCTAGATTCGAAGCAGCACTACGGAGGTATACACAATGGGCCTGAAGAAAGTGGCCGTTACCTGACTGCCCACCATTCATAATCATCACACATAAATAATCTAAAAATATATCAAAAATCAAAAATCTGCCTAATTGTGCTCAAAAAATTGCTACTTATTGAAGACTTATATTGTATTTAAAACTTGGTGAAATTGAGTACGAAGACATCAAAATACGAATTTTCAATTAAATGAGAATAAATTTTTTTTTTTCTACAATCACATTTAAATTAGGAAAAAGAAGGTACTTACCTTTTTGGTGAAGCGTTTTTTGAACAGCCAGCGTGTTGAGTTCTGCGAAAAAAAAAACTTTGTAAATCGTAGATTCATCGTTTCCGCGAATTATTCAAATATTCACAAAGCGCGCCTAGCACTTTTCCACCGCCATAACAAACTCCCGCAAGTTTCGGCGCCCAAAAGTTTCCTGACGAAATGCACGAAGCTTTCCCTTATCGCGCGGCGCCGCACCCGCAGATATGAAAGTCAAGCATATTTCGGGGCGAGAGCGTCGCGGCGCTGATTCCGTATTTTTACGCCATTGAGTTTAAATTTAATGAAGATAAGACAGCGCCAACGATGAGTGATGATCTAGAAATTTGGGTCGCGCCGGAGCGGTACCTGCCGGCAGCGGCCCGCTCTTTGAGGACTGACTTTATAGTGATAAATTGTTTACGATGATTCTCAAAGAAAGGGACCCTTCACTGAAAGTTAAAGCATATTTTTCAGCGTCGACAATGCCTCCTTTATCAGCCAAAATTTATGCCGCTCATCATGGCCTGATGAGCTCTTAATAACGCTTCTCACTTGTTTGGACTCGGTAGACATTAACTTTTGATGACTATAGTGGAATTTGGATAAACTGATGAATCATTGATATGGATATAACATTATAGTTGCATATGGAAATATACATCTTACGTTTTTTTAGGATTAGAGATAAGGAAGGGTGAAAGAATAGGGTTATATAAGAGTCGTATAACCCTCATGTATTTTAAAACTTTCATCCAGTATATCGAGATAACTAAAATAAACATATTTACATTTCAATTCAAGGGGTCATGTATTAAAAACAAAAATTACAGTATTCTTAGGTTGCGAGAAAATTTTCCGTTTGCTGAATAGTATTTTTCCTGCAATTTTCTAGTACCTCGGTGCCACCTTAGCAAAGTTATCGGCAGTCGAGTGTTTCTCTCGGGCGCTTTTAAAACGTGTTTAAGATGTGAGGAGGTGCAGGACAAAAGGGTATATATCCCCTCTATCACGAAATTATTTTTATATTTTTTCAGAATACAAGATTACACGGCATACATAAATATCATTTTCAGTAAGGCAACATATCCGGGAGAAAAGAAATACTAAAGTAGCACTATGTTTCATAACGGTAAATTACATATCCGTCGTATCAAAAACGTGGATGTAACGAATTCGTTTAACTCTGATAAGAATGGTACATATCCCTATGGTTAATGTAATTTAGATTAACAATATTTTCCTATTACTTGAATGATAGAATTTCGTTACATAACAATGTTACTCAAATCAACAGGTTTTCTATTTTATTTTATTATAACTTTTTTATCGTTGCATCAAATTGCTATTGTCATCCGATTGCCTTTAAAAAAATCTTTTTTTTTTGCCTTTAAAGGCAATCGGAAAATAAAATGAAATGTCAAAATTGTTGCCATGGACGACGCTTTGTGCGACTGAGAAAAACAATACGGCCTGGAACGGACAAGAGAGGCAACGGAAGAGGTGCACTTATGTGACTGTTGTGAACCTGATGATGGCATAAAAATTTAAAAACTAAAACAATTAAGTACTTATTTAGTTATTATTAGTTAGTAGTACTTATTTAATTTCAAAAATAAATGATCTTTTATTATAAATCTTATTACTCCTTCATTTTTATATTCTAATGGTTAACAAAAGGTGACATATCCTCAACCGTATAATTCAAAAAGGTACATATACAATTGTTTATGGTACATCTCCATTTCTTTTTTTTAGTTATAAATTTAGTAAGCCCTAAGATATGGACCCTTTACCCTAAGAAAATTTAATGTTTAATGTTACCTTTATAAATTTTATAAAGGTAACATTAATTTAAAAACTTTTTACACGAAGTTTGCTTTCAAGGTTTTGTCCTTCCATTCTGTTGGCAATGCGTGTTGAAAAAGGATTGTTGGCATGTTTTCCTTTGAAAATAAACAAGTTCGTAATAATAAACATATAATACACACCTAAAAATCTTATCAAATTTGGAATATTCCCAGATGCAGAAAAACAAAAAAATATGGTATTTTACCATACTCAGCGGCGCTTTCATGTACGGCTTTTTTGGCATACTGTTCACAAACAAATAAATAAATAGGCGCTTGTGAATTTTGCAGCGAACAAATAATACGCGGGTATTTAATTTTCGTAAAATAGACACATTTCAAAGCTTTCCTATTCCGCGCGCATTGAGTGCCGCCATAAAGGAAAAAGGATTGTCGTATTCAATTTTCCTTTAAATTTTATTACGTTTCTTTTCTCTATCTCCATCAGATTTTTCCCTCTCGCGGCGAAGCACCGCAGTTATTTCATTCAGTCAGCAGCGGAGAAAATTAACGGTTTTATTTGGCAAGTAATTTTAATTTCGCCTCGTCGCCAACGAAGTCGCAAAGTGGGTTGCGAATGAAATAAAGAGCTTCGCTGATTTGATTTAAACGCAAATCTTATAAAATATGTCAGCAATATTAAAAGAGATTTGTAAGTATCTAAGGTTTTACGTATTCTTGTGATAATACCATGAAATTTCCTAAATATACGCAATTGTACATGTACAGTTATTAGCATAAATGCATGAAGAAAGTACAGGTTGTGTTTAAAATCTTAAATAAGCCTTGTTTCGGTTACGTCAAGTTCAGTGGAGTGGTACTTCGGAGATAGGCAGATGGGTCGCTTCAGCACGATATTCAAACTATTTCCGGAAAAGATTTAAAAATGTATATTTGTATATTTGTCGCTAAAGATTAACCCCCTAATAAGACATTTTGAATACATCGGCATATAAAAATATATACCTACTTTTTAACATGACTAAAACGTTGAGTGGCTATTTTGCACTTTACTATTCATCTTGAGATCAATGGCTATGTTCACAGATTACAACACACACACTATTATCACTTATAAATTTAGATGCTCGTTCGTTCTGTGAAACATATATGTTAAATTGGAGATACCTGTAGACGGCTTAAGTTGTTATTTAATGTATTTTTATGTAACTGTCTTTAAATATAGCTGTAAGCATTTCTTGAATTAAATAAATAAATGTATAAAGCTGAGTTTAAACTAGATATTTAAAAAAAGGCAACTGATGGTCTTTAGGTAGATTCCAAGAATCGAGTGATGAAAATAGGTGATATAATTATTATTATTAATTTTAAAGATAGCAGCAAAAGGATATAACTTAAAACGCTTTTTTCAGTATGAGTGACCAAACTAAAAACTCTGTGTACTTTAAACAGTTCTGCAATAACATGACTTTTGATTTAAAGCAGTATGGTATTCGTTAATAAAACAGACATCTCATAATATGTCACGAAGAGATATTCTTGAATCTTCTCAAAATCTCAGGCGAATAGGTTAGGAAAGAGCTATCATCTCAAATCTAATTTCTGATGATAACTGATTATCCTATGACGTTGAACAGGAAAAAGCTTTTATAGAAACTTTTTTTGCAGCAGACGCTATTTTTTTTGACTGAATTCATTGTATTTTAATGTACTAAAGAAAGTTTTAGGGGTCATTGAATTTCTCACGGTTAATTTTATTTTTCTCGACAATATTATCTAAAGCGCTAACTAATCAAATGTTAAAAGGGACCAAACTTTTTTTTATGTAACTTATTTGTTTAATACGACATTAATGAAGATTTAATCATGGGCCAACAAAATTGGTGTGATTTAAAAATTTAAAATTTTACTGGTCGTTTCATAAGAAAAATAAAAATATTTAAAAGATTTAAATTATTTGTAATATTTTGTGCCCCGTTAAAAAGAGTATCAAACTTTAAATCTGTTAGCACGTTAAATGCATTGAACAGTAATATAAAATCATATAAAAGTTGTCCGTAAGCCAAGTATCGGATTACATAGGCCTGATTTAAAAAATAAATAACCATAAATAACTTTAGGAATATTCATAACCTTATTTTATCTGGATAAAGGTGAAAGCTTACCCAACATCAAAGAAACTCTTACAACATAAATATTATTATTTTTTGAACATTAAAATACACAAGTATTTTTTATTTATCGTTTTGATTCGTTACAACAAACAACATAACCAGTAGTTATAATTATCAGTGCCTACATATTTCTAGAAATATATTAAATATTTTTAGGAATTAAATAAGTTAAAACATTATTTACTATTTTTATATTTTAGATATTAGTGCTTTATTAAAAATATTGTCAAAAATCGATGTGGGCGTTTATTGTGTGAAAGCATTCTACTTCAATCGAAGCTTCCCCGGTCGAGCACAAACGCGATCGGGCTCAAGCAAGTGATTATGTTGACTTAGTGGATCGTGGAAAGTGCCCCACTCTCCGCCTCAAGGATCAAAAGGCCAGCGAAGGAAGGCGGGAAGGCGTGAAAAATTGAAAAACTGAAACCGGTCAAGAGTGCAGCCGCAGAGCCTGAAAGAAGCGTAGTTTGACATAATCCCTTGTTTTACCAGTGCATCATCGCACTGGTAAAACATTTATTAGTTTTTAGAATCCGAAATCCGCTCTCAAGTCAGTTTATCCTCATTTTTGACACTCTCTGGTTGCTTAATTTTTTAATGTTCTATGATTGTAAAAATACCTTTCAAGACAAATTTTTAATTCTGTACTTAACTAGGGCTACAAAACATAGTTACGGATAAACCGAGGTAGAAATTATCAGAAAAAATAAAAACATCATTTTTTTTTGAAATATGAACAAAAATTAATAAAATATTTTCACGGATTAACTACAAAATTGTGGATTTAGTTGTATTTTTGTTTTTTGACCAACAATAAAAAATATGCAACCAGTGTATGAAAAATAAATATGAAATTTCTTTTGAGAGCAGACTGCCCCATAACGCTATACCAGGAGTAACATAAATCGCCTATTATTTATTTTATACATAATGTGTTAGATTGCCGGTGAAAAAAATAATACTATTCATTAATAGTAATATTTTTTTGACCGGCAATCCAAGAAACACCCAAGATTTCTAAAAATACTTTTATGTAAAAGTAGCGACGGTCAGGTTATAAAAGCTTTTACTAATTTTAATAAAGGTAATTTTAAATTGGTTAAAAACAATTATGCAACAAAAATTACACAGGCACTCCTCTTACCATTATAAGTGAATTTATCGATTTAATCATTTCCAGGTACACATATTGCGTGTAGTGTAAGTTTGGGAAACTAACATCTTTCCTGAAAGTTTACGATTGATGAATACGTCAGAAGCAGGCGCTGCCAAACGCAGAATTTTATTATTACGGAACGTGAGCTTTTGTGAAGGGATATTAACTACGTTTCTAAGATATTTAATTTACCAACATGTTCAACTAGAATGGCTATGATACCCTGTAGCTATCATATAATTACTGCTTCTGCATCAATGGCTTCTATACATTTTTTAGTCGTAGTAAATTATTTGACAAGAACCTGAGTCTTATAGCTAAGCCCTACGGGCGTCATTAAAGACATTTCCCAACCAGACTACTCGTGCCTGTGGTACCAACTTGTGATGGGTTGCTTCATTTCCAATCTTCACTTGTGCCTACGGCGCTTTTAAGCCATTCGATGTGCGTTTAGGATGGCCATAGGATAGTGGGTTATTTTGTTTAAGGTGCGAGTAGATTAAAATAAAAAAATAAAAACAAATAATAATCTTTTAATTCATCTTATATTTTAACTCCGTTTTAGTTTTTTTATTGTAAATTTTGACGCTCGGCTAGTAATGAAACATTGGATATACACTGGACATGTTCACATTATAATAATTATTATTATTATTATGTGGACATGAACAATCTTTTACATGTTTCTATTTGCGCACATAGATGAGATAGTATTAATTTTAACTGGCCAGTGATATATAATGCATTCCAAAAGCCATGCTGTCATATTTTTAAAATTCGAATATAATGTTTGCGAGTGAAATTTACAAATTTAATGTTGAGAATCATACTATCAAAGTTTCATTAATTAGTACTAGAAATTTGTTGATTTTAATCCTGCATAAAATAGGATGGTAGGCACGTAATAGTCTGAAATGCCTAGAAATGGAGAGAGAGAAGCGACCGATCCCGATTGCCACAGTCAAAATTTCTAGCACGTCGAAGGCGCCGTCAAAATCGCCCGCAGGGCCTATGTACCAACCCAGGGTTTAACAGCTAGTACTTAAATATATTTCAGTAGTTGAGTTTCCAGTACTAAATCATTTTCTACAAAGACGTCACATTTTACAACATACATACATATAGATAATCAATAAAAATGGCACATTTGAAATGTTAAGAACTATGTTTAGTTCATAAAATATTTATGTTTATCATGCAATTTGCTTACTCAAAATCTTATAAGTATATTTCGACTTTATTTTTTGTTTTATCTTTTTTTCGCGTCAGGATTTTGAAAGCTGTTATTAAATGTAATTTGCAGTCATGCGTATTTTTTCCAGTTCGTGCTCGCAAAGAGAACAGCATCGCATCGGATTCCATTCATTGAACCGTGCACATCAAACGATTTTTATTACCTTCAAACATAAGATATAAATAATATAAAGTAAAATACATACTTATATTTACATTAACTATACTTCTCTCACTTTACTTCGCCCGTCTCCGTTTTGGGTTGTGAAATGTTTAACTTACTTTATTTTTTTTATTTATGAGTCCCTGAAATGATCTGTAACTTTCACTTTCATTCTCAGTTACCTGAAATATACGTTTTGAATAATTTGATTCGATTTGCATCAATTTTACAATCGCACATCATAATGGAAAACAAAAATTAAGCTTCAAAAGTTAAAAAATATTTAAATGACGTCTTAAATGTACTGAAATGACATCATCTTGAGATGTTAATGATATTATTCTAAACCACAAAAACAGGATAAACTGATAAAATAAAATCTAGATTTATCTCATTTTAGTTTCTATACATACATTCATGTATGAGAAGCTTCTATCCCCGTCTTTTCGCCGTCTGTCCGTGCGGCTGTTGTAACATTCAACTCGGAAAATACAAATGCGAGAGTTGAATTTTTGTTTTTAGATTGAGACCCAGGAAAAACCCCCTTATTACCCCTATTTACCCCTAAGGATGTAAATCATTGTACAAAATATGCATAGTTTTCAGAGGGAAAAAAGCTCACTGAAGGGCGGGTGGGGGGGAGGGGGGGGGGGGCTTTTAAATGTGTGCAGGTTGATAAACTATTATAAAAGCAATAACAAAAATGTGCACATTATTATTATAAGTTTGATCTAGTTTCTGTTTTTGAACTGGTTAACACTTTTGAAGTCAACAGTTTGTGGCAGCTGATTCCAAGCTTCCACAACAAGGTTTGAAAGAAAAATATGCTCCATGAGTTCATATTAAATACATATTTAGTTAATTTTTGGAAACCCTGCGATTGCGGATTCTTGTAACATAATTGTAATTGAGAACTTTGAAAGTTTCTGTTTAATCACCATCTTCTGTTCTTTCGAGTATAGAAATAATGGTCAAATTGTCATACTTATTGCAATGAAAAAACTCGGGTAGTTTCAACCTTCTTTTGAATCGCTTATTTAACTCACGAGTTATATTTGCAGTTTAAATCTAAGCATAAAGTGACGGCATCCTGAAATGCCCGCCATTATGTCAATTTTTAACATTTCGGAGTCAAGTATATTTAACTATTTGAAAATTACCGCAAACTGTTACGGATTTTCGTTATACATCCGGAAAGACGCCATACTTGTATATAGTTTTTAGTATGTACAGTTGTTTGATCAAAGCAAATGAGACTAGGTCAATAGAATATAGTGGACCGTATTTATCATTGAGAAATTAATAATTAGGTTGTCTATTTGAATTTTTACACCTTTTTTTGGTAACAGAAAATATTTTAATCTGTGCACACAATTAAGGCCATATTTTGTGAAACTTAATAAAATACTTATTCATATGCAGGGAGTTCGTCAAGTAGTGTAATGTATATGTAAGTGTGTGTTTATGTTGCATAAATGCAAGGTAAGGAAAGTAATTGGTTACATGTTTAATACATATTTAATATATATCGTGGTTGTATAACTGTTTGATAATAATAATAAAAATAATAATAATTACTAGAGGTCGTCTAGTGGTCGAAATTCATTAAACTTTTAAGTTTTGAGGGATATTGAGGGTCTTATACATCTATAATACAGTGAGTATACCTCTATAATCATCGCATATATGCGATGATTTTATATATATATATATATATACATTATATACCTATATATGTATATTATAAAGGACGTGTAAAATACAGAACAAAATAATCTGAACATATTTCACAATTAATAATATCTGTATTTTACACACCTGGTTTCCAGCAGATAAGCCTTGGGCTTGTCTGGTACATAAAAGGAAGGAATTGTAAATTTGATGAATAAACTAAATAAATAAATAAATATATACCTATTTTAATTTTGTGTTATTACGTCATGTGTGAGCGTGTACAAATACGTCATTCAAAAGGGTATGTTGTTTGCCTTAATTCGCTGCAATACTTATGAAATATAAAATTTAATCTTAAAACAGTCGAAAAAAATACACAATTACAGAAAGCTGAATTGTATTTACGAATCTTTTCAAAATATTTCTTTTTATTGAAGGTTTCATGTGATGTAAGTCGATTTGAAGTATTTATTCATTATAAGGTTAATAACTATGCATTCACTTTATGACAACATAAAGTGAATGCAGCCTTTCAACTAAAGTGACTTCAGATTCGAAATATTTTGCATTGTAAATGCATTAATCTACATCAAAAGTGTTCAATTTTTTTGGAATGACATTCAGTGTACATTTAAATTTATCCCTCAAAATAATTTCATCATTTTGTAATACTAATTATACTATTTAAATTTGCAATTGGCCTATTATTATTTCGACTTTCACGGGAATATATATTTTATTTATAAGATTAGACTGGGTTTGATTCATATAATAAAATGTACTCACTTTTTTCAACCTAACAATTTTGCTTTTTGGCCTTGACATTAATTTATTGACATTGACAGCTTATTGAAAAAAGAATGTTTGACATCACACAAAATTCACAGCTCGAAACTCATTCAGTCAATCTGTCAGTTAGTATAAACGTTTTATTTCAATAAATTTAATGCATTTATAACACATATTACAGTTAACATATTACTTTTCGCACTCCTCTATATAAACTTTAACTATGCCAAATCACACAATTCTCTGTGCGCGCAATATTCTTAAAAAGGAATCCGATGTTTTCTCTTCACGTATTAATATATAGATAGCTAATATTTATTACTAATTCTAATTTTTATCTATTTATTTATTTGTTATTTAACTTTATCAGCCGTCTATGAGTATCTCTCAAAATAACGACCGTCAAATCTTCGCCTGACCCTGCATCAATAAACCATAGAAATATTCGCATCCGGGGCTTACAGCTCGGACCCTTGTTCAAATCCGCGCGTCATCGCCCTAGCGTTTTCACACCTTCGCATTGCGGGGCGGATGTCAATGCATGCGAAAATATTACATTGCACGGTACATTCCCCTTCAGGATTGGGGAGGGTAGATGTTACAGAGGGGGCTGGCTTTGATACGTAGAAAAATAGCGGAGGCAAAAGCCACGGCCATCTGCCTCGTGGAGAGGGATGACGGAGGGGGGGGGGCAAGAAACGCTCGCGGAATACAGATGTCTGCGTAAGACGGTGTTAAAAATACGTTGCAGTGTAAACGGTCCTTTATGAGAATATAATAGAGACATTAGGGCCAGAAGTATGATTGAGTTTTCTATCGTGGTGGCCTGTGTATATAATATGTGTGCGTTGGTTGAAACGCGACGTGCTTTGTTCGTTAAAGTGGGCAGCAATACAAAACATGTTTATTGTTCGTTTTAACTTAACATAGATTTAATCATTTTAGTTTTGAGTTAACATTCTGGAATGTTTACCATACGTTTATTCTGCTAGTGGTAAACATTGTATGGGCGTGGCTTGTACGCACAGAGGGCCGAGCGTTCAGGATGAGGCAGAATAAGAAAACTTTCATCTCTTTCTTTCTTTTTATCCTTGAATGAAAGAAAGGGATAACACCGTTAAAAAAAAAGTATTTTTCGTGTTTATAACGAATTAATTTCGAAAAATTACTATCATCTGGTAATATTTATGGTTCTTGGGTTTAAAAGCTGAAAAGTGTTTTATTTTAAATATATACAGGTTGTCCCAAGACCATTTTCAAAGACAAGGGGGTAACCTATTATGAGTAAGAAATTATATGGAAAAATGCGAAAAAAGAACATCGCCAAATTTATTATATTTTTAAAAAGATGGTGACAATTTGGTTAGCGCGCGAATTGCTATGCCACGCCGATCGACAACGGCCTTGACATCGTTACGGCGACAGTTGAGCTCTCACAATAAAGACACGCATGATCACACATTTACTATTTTCTTTCACGTAATGTTTCATTTTTTTTCTATTTAACCATGATGATTTTTGATATAGTTTCTTATCAAATAACACTATAAATTGCAGGACCAATCAGCAGTTTTTTTATTGGGAATGGTCTTGGGACACGGTGTCGGGACACTAACCTTTTCTCATCCATTGAAAATGTCGCCATTTTGTAATCCGCCCGCGCTCTTTGAGAAGAAACAAAATAGTTAAATAAAATAGTTAATCATTTTGATATAATGCCGTTAAGGTCACGTTATGCTAACAACCTTATAAATAATATAAAAAATAAAAGTAAAATAATAAAAAAAAACTAAAGTTATAAGCTAAGTCTCTTCTCTTAGCGAAATGGGGAGTACATTGCTAAAGGAAATTTGAGAAAAGCACCTGAAACATTTCATCCTTTCAGAGCCTTCCTGAAAGATAAGCGCGCAATCGTGCAGTTCCTCCCATTCGGGAGATTTCGCGGCGGCCGCCTGTAAAATTACGCTAAAATAAATAGGTAGACAAACTTGGGGCCGGCAGCACAGCGTCTTACCGACACGACTTCCGCTGTAGCAGCATTCCCGCCTTCTTTCTGTACCGTGAAGCTGGTGACTGCGACGGAGTCCACTTTGCCGTCGCAGTAACGAGGTCCATGGTATGGCCACGTTCAGACCGATACGATCTACGAAGATGCCAATTCCTCAAAGCGTTTACAAGAAATTTCATAAATAAAAATGTTGTTATTAAAAAAATATAAATATCAACATTTTTAGTGTCCAACACTTTTTTTCTGACGGTTTAAAAGAATTACATTTTTATTCGAATACGAATGTATGAACCCGAATATGGAACATTAAATTCATCCAAGAAGCCATGTCGTTACAATATCAACCCGTTCTATACAATGTTTAGTAGTAGTAAATTATTTAACCAGACGTTAATTAGTAAATTATGTAATTATTTAACTTATTAAATTATTTAACCAGAACCTGACGTCTTATAACTAGGCTCTATAGAGGGTCGGATAAATAGACGCCCAAAAGAGAGGGATAATAGGTTCTTACACATGAATTCATAGAAACTAAAAGTGGTATTAAAATGGTATTTACTGGCGTTATTTCTATGCTATACAATGTGAACAAATCGTCATCGTCAAATCACGTTTTGAGGTACATTAATAATATTATTTAGTAACTTTATTTTATAAATATAATTTACTATTACGATAATACAAAAATAACCGATACTTATAATAAAAAAATAACCACGAGGCCGCTAATGCTACCAAAAGGTCATAACTACCAATGCATTTATTAATTTTTATTTTAATGTAATTTTAACAAATAAAGTAAATATTAAATATAACTTTCCTGTTTATTAAGACAAATTCCCGCATCGTTTAAGATAAATTTTATGCGATCGTCACAAATTAAATGTTAACACAAAATTGTTTCCTATCTAAATCTGGCCAAAGTTCATCTCCCCTTTCAGAGCCGGCTGTCCTCTCATCCTTCCGGCGGGATGACTCTCAAATTTCTCCGATGTTGAGGACTTCATACGTAGGCACCCAGCCTCGCGGGCTGGACCATAAATCATTCGACGTGTAGAACTATTTTCTAAGTGAATAATGTTACCGAAAGTTATAGTCACGTTTTTGGCGAGATGATGCGAATTACTTCCACCATCGCGTTTTATCCCATCCAGTCGTCAATCACTTTTAAACGCGATGAACACTTTGCCTTTATGATTATTAAACTATGTTTATGTATTGATGGTTTTATTGTAATGTTACGAAAAATGATATTTTTATTTTATAAAACCTATTATCATCTTCGCGGTTCATTAATTACAAATATAGACTTACTTACTTAAAGTATGTAGATATCTATATGTTAATATTTGAAGATTTGGCATGGTTACATTTTATATGGAAAAGAAGTGCAGAAAGCTAAAATTATCTATAATGTGTGTTACAAATAAATATAATTTAATAAATAAAACGTTTATACTACTGACAGCTCATTGACAGAATGAGTTTTGAACTGTGAATTTTGTATGATTTCAAATGTTCCCTTATCAATAGTCTGTTAATTGTCAATGTAGCAAATATCAAGCAAAAATAATGATTAAGCCATCTTATACTTCTATGAATGTTAAGTCTCATTTTTATGTGAAAAATAAAAAATAACATTAAATTTGTATCAAAAAATTAATGCAAATACACCCTGTAATCGTGTTTTTTTAAACTGTTTCTAACGTTAAATTTTAATTTTAATTTAATTTAGTAACGTTAATAGAAACGTTATTATTTTAAAAAATACATAATAAATATGATCTTTAATAAACACTTTTTAACATAATAATTCAGTAAATTTGTAAGATTACTTTTAAGTAGGGTTATATTTGTATTTATTTAATAACTCCACAAAGCTTTTCAATATAAAATTTAAATTGGACTTGTGAAACATTATTACTTATGCTCATGGAGTAATTCTTCAATTGCTTTTAACGTTAAATTTTAAATTTAACGTTAATCCCAATAATGCTCAAACTTAAAAGTTTAATAAATTACGGTCGAATTTCGTATTAATGTTAATAGTAACGTTAATAGTAACGTTAATAGAAACGTTATTATTTTAAAAAATACATAATAAATATGATCTTTAATAAACACTTTTAATCATAATAATTCAGTAAATTTGTAAGATTACTTTTAAGTAGGGTTATATTTGTATTTATTTAATAACTCCACAAAGCTTTTCAATATAAAATTTAAATTGGACTTGTGAAACATTATTACTTATGCTCATGGAGTAATTCTTCAATTGCTTTTAAAAGCAATTGAAGAATTACTGGGGAGTCCTGGGGAGTCCTGGGGACAAAGGCAAAAATATCCTACGCAACAACCAAAGGCTAAAATGTAAATCTCTGTGGACAAAACGTGTTCATCAATTTCGTTATTCTACCTACAGGACTATTTAAAATGTCGAAAGTATAAAGAACCTTGCTTGTAAACCTTATAAAGAGCCGGGTTTATTTATTTTGTAAACCCTTGGTAAATTTTATAGAAATAAAAAAGAATTGATTTATTTTGTTCAGCTGTGAATTGTTAAACCTAACCCGTCAGCTTAAAAATTAAACCCATTTTTTTCAAACAGCATATCGTTTGAATCCATAACAAAATGCATAGCTTTAGATTTTGTATATAATAAATGTTTTTTTTTAAATTGCAACTGCATTTATTATTATTTAGATTTACGGGTCTCCCGAGAACATTCCTGATAAAAATCCAGCTAATTGGCCCTGCAATTTCAAACACGACTTGTAAATGCGACATATCGAGATTCATCATGGTTTCCGAGAAAATAAAATATAAACTTTACGTTATAGTATTAATCCGTTGTTATCATTCGTCCGCCAGCTGATCATCCGCTCGCAACCCGTAGGTAATTAACGTGTTCGGTCGGGAGATCGATCGTGTTTTGCCACGCATAGGCAATTCACACCAGCGCTTTATTTTTTTTTAATTGCTGCCCTACTCAACTAGGCCAAGTGCATTTGTGCTAGAATCAGGGGAGATGGTGGTAATTAAGGGTTAAAAATGGTATGACCATGTGCGGATTCGATACCGGCGACCTTTGTGCCTTATAGTCCAGCGCCTTAATCACTATACTACTACGATTAAAAATAATAAATTTGGACATATATTATTTTCGCATTTTTTTAAATATATTTTTTTACGCGTAAAAAGGAACATAAACACCCTTCCCCTCTTAAATCTTCAGAATTGTCTCAGAAAACCTGTACAAAAAGTCTGTAGGTTGTAAAAAGTCTGTGTTAAATACCGTATTTTAAAATGAAATAATATTAAATTATTTACTATCATAATTTTATTAATTATACATCAAACTTGTTACATTTAAACTGTTTTTATTATTTTATTTTTTTTAAATTGTGTTTTACTTGTTCTAATGAAAATTTTACATTATGCCATGTAACATATCATATAATATAGGTAAAATGTTTTTTTTTATAATACAGGTCTGTTGTATTTCAATTTTGTATTTGATATTTAAGCTTTGTAATCGATTTTACCGCTAGATTTCCATCTCTGTGAAACGTTTAAGAGATTATTCGACGAATTACTTATATTTTGTGGATCGCTTCTACCTTACTTAGGTACATATTTTACACTTGTATAGAATCTATGTGCATACCGATATTGTAACCCTTCAACCACCTTCATTATAGAAGGGTTGGCCCGTTAATTCTCAAGCGGCATATTGAATCCTCCCTTACATTACTACACATCCGTTGCGCGATAACGTCTGAGAAGCGGCCTTCGTTTCTGCTCTCAATAATACGCTCCGTTGAGCCATCTTGTACTGTTTCTTTGTCTCCCCCTTTTCTCCCCTTTTTATCAGACGCATCCCCTGCCTTCCGGCTCGACCCCTCCACCGCCGACGGGAAGCTGCTGGGGAGGGGCAGGCTCCGTGTTGACCTTTGAACCTCACCAGGAAAGGAAATGACTGTACGCGTGACTGCGTTATTGTTATTGTTGTATTCGGCTTTACTGCCATATTCGCGAAACTTAATAGGACCATCAGTAATATTACTGAAAATTAATAGGACCATCAGTAATATTACTTAAAATTAATAGCACCAACAGTAATATTACTCAAAATTAATAGGTAGATGAGTACTATTTTCCGCTCGGTAAAAACGTATCTCAATTAATGTGCTCATTTCTTGTGAATAAAATAACCAGATTGTTAATTAATGGCCATCGTATGACGTTCGACAATGAGGTCGTATACCAATTTTAATATATAATAAAAATAATGTAAAAAATCTGGAATATAATAGTTTTTATTTTGTTTTTATATCTCTTATAAAACCCGAGTTATTGAGTTTCAAAGTCGAGCATCTCGAATCACGCGCGGTTTTAGACAATCAAGCGCTCATGTCACAGCTCGTCACGTACTACGACTCCACTATCTACTAGTTGTGAGAGGGGACTTGTGTTTAACTTTTTTTCTTAACCCTCTTATTGCTTGATTGTTTCATAATAAATAGTTTCCGATATAAAGAAAAGATCTTTGTGAGGACAGTCGGATAATCTGCCTAAAGCATTGAGGTTTCTAAAATTTTTTCATGGTTGCGGAGTTTTATTCTTACAAAGTGTTTATGTGCATTTTTACTGAATAGATAATATGCATATGCCTTCAGTTATCATTATTTTTATAAACTATTTATGCAGCCATCTATAGGAACTAGTATAGTACCTATATATTGCATTAACCATCATGTGTGTGCCATATTGTATTGATATTGAATAAATCTTAATACTTCATCCCTCACAAGCATTCAATATTCTACGTTCATTTATTTTGTTACCATGAGAATTATTTTTTTAAAATTTTAAACCACGAGTATTTATTTAATTATTTTTGCATTTAATAAGGCAAAATATCTTTACTAACTACACTAAGAAAGACATTTTATGTTATATATATTGTTCTGTAACCGCGTTGAATACTTTTGTTAAAAAAAATAAAATGTAATCATTTTTTTTAGAAAATAAAATAAAAACAAGTATAGTATCTCGTCCAATTTACGCGCAAGAGCCAAAAAAAATGTATATGTAACCAGTTATAGTTATTACTTTTAACTGTTCCATTACCTACGGCTGCGGTAACGTTTGGATTCGAACCCACAAACGCTGGATCAATAGTCAAACGCCCTTACGAGTAGACTATCACGATCTTCTATTGGACACTGGAGAACTATTCTACCTAAATGGTACGTTTTTGTAATTATGTAACTCATAAATAAGGAATAAAGAACTATTATATTACTATTTTTGAACGATAAATACTATGAAGTCAAATACGTTTTGCGGCGAAAATAAAAATTAAAGAGTTATATAAAATACTTATCATTCCTCTAGCAAATAAAATCGCAGTAATAAAAATAAATAAAAGAGCAAATTAAAATTTTGGGTTCATGCACCTATGCAAACATGCATTTCAAAAATATTGTATATAGTAAAACTGACAAATACTCACAAATAAATAAATTAGGATACGGCCATTACGAGTACATCTGAAATTGTGAAATCCGCTCAATACCTGAAAATTGCTCCTCGTAGTGGCACCCTTTTCGAACGGCCAAAGCCAGGCTAACCCTACGGTTTGGGGAGGGAAATGTGTTGAATTCCGTTTGTCCAATTCAAACCGTTTTGTTCTAAGATCAAACGATAAAACGCGTTTATTTTTCCGCTACAGCTGGAAGCAATCAGACATGCTTCCGACATTTTACGGATGTCTGAGCAGTTTGCCCTTAGACCTAGCGCTTTCAATTTCTAGTTTAACACATAAATATTAAGAACCAGAAATAGAGACTTTATAAACATGCCAACGCGGGTAATATACCTGAAACTAGATTTCTCGTATTAATTACACAGATTTACTATTCAACATACAGGGTCAGCAGTATTTTTTTAAGTGATGATTCTGAGCATTAATCTAAACATTTTTTGTTCGTTAATTTTTTATATAGGTAGCTAACAAAAAAAAAAAACCATTTAAAAATATAAATAAAAATATAAATTATTTTTAAATATAAAAAACATTTCAAAATTAAAAATATAACTATTGAACATTTGGTAACCCTAACACCTGCACCTAACATCTGTAAACATTGATTTTACTTACGTTGAATTTTGGGATTGTTATGTATTTATTTATTTTGTTGGTGTATGTACAAAAAAAACAATATATATATAAAAAAATAGTGCGGATTTAAATGCCCAGAAATATGTATATATAAGTATGGTCAATAATAATTACGGATTAAAACAATATGTAATGTGTGTGTAGTGTGATATACTATGTGTATGGTGTGTGGTGCTTCTATTTAGTGCTTAGTATGAAAATGTTTGTGTGTATGAATAGCGCATGTTGCAAAAATGCGAGTTAAATAAAATGTTTTGTTATTGATTTATTTATACCGTAATTATTATCTGCTTACTTAAATTTATAAATACATGTAGGTATATGTATTATATATTTTAATTTTATAATATTGATGGTATGATTACCATCTATTAAAAACGAATTCTGCATATTTATATATTACATATCTTTTACTTAAGCAACATCGTATAATTCAAGTTTTGAGTCTGACTGTACTTAAGGTTAATTTATCACTGTTCGATACAAATATTTATGATATATACTAGCTGACCCGGCCACGCGTTGCTGTGGCTAAAGTTTTTGTTATATTACATTATAGTAAACAATCTAAGAGGAACAATAAGAGAACATCAGTCACGGAGTCCACTATGCTTTTTCACACAGATGGTATTTGTAAAAAAATATGCTGATCTCCTTATTTGACTTTCTACTACTATAACCCTTTAGTACAATGAAATTATTTACGAACAAAGACGAAAATGTTGATGTTGGTATACAAATTCACTGGATTGAGATTGATTTGAAGGGGAAGTACGTTGAACACAATTAATTAAAATGTTCTTACACTTGATACTAAGCAGAAATCAATAGGTAAAAAATAAAAATTTATCAGATTTATTATTTCCATTTAATTTTATAACAAATATAAGTATATTACAGTATAATACAGTAAATAACATGTGACGCTTAAACTCATGAATGAGGTAGGCAAGGCAGACAGTCTTAAACTTTTAAACATTAATATCTTTTTTTTTGAATTATAAATACTTTCAATTTCAATTTAATTTAACACCAATCGGTGCACAATGTTTTTGGTTAACCTGTCTTTAGCTAACACAAATAGATTCGACGGTTTCCCAACACGTGAACACGCAACATATAGTTGCCCATGAGAAAAACATGGATTTTCCAAATCTAAACCACAAATGGACATTGTTTGACCTTGAGATTTATTTATAGACATGGCGAAAGCTAAACGAATTGGAAACTGTAGCCTTTTGAAGGGTATGGTAGAATCTGATGGTATCATCGGAATACGTGGCAGCAGGACCACTTTTCCTTTAAACTTCCCAGCCAAAATGGTTGCTTCAAGAATGTTTCCGGTGATCTTTTTGATGACCAAACGCGTACCGTTACATAATAGAGGTGGATTCAAATTACGGAGGAGAATAATAGGGGAACCAATCTTTAATCGAAGATTATGTGGTGGCATTCCAGGGATAACTAATGAATTTAAAAATTCAATCGGAAAATTTACACTTTCATTTTCATCAACAACAGTATCGATTGATTTAAAAGACATCAGATCGCCTGGTAACAACTGTTGTATCTGGAAGTTAATTTCGTCAACATCAACGTTTTTGGCTGCCAAAATCGCCCGTTGACTAAGCCATTCATGATTCAAATAATTATTCTGTATATCCGGGAAAATACTCTGAATCAATTCAGTTTTATCCTGAACAACAGTGCAAAAATTGTCTGGTAGTTTAATGCATTGCGTATTTGGTTGCAGTTTTATTTTACCGTTCCCAATATCTAGTAGTTGTTCGGAAAATATTAGTGCTGATGGATCATTTTGCAATTGTACTCGCATATTTATGGTCAATCGAAGTGTTTCAACACTTCGCCATAAGAATGATTGTTTCAAACATGCATTAATCTCATCCGCGAAAGTAGAGCGAGGTATAACCGGTAAGGTCTGCCGGAAGTCACCAGACAAAAGTAAGATAGCACCACCGAAAAGTTTATTATTGCTGTTTAAATCTTGCATAGTTCTGTTTAATGCTTCAAGTGAATATTTGTGTGCCATTGTGCACTCATCCCAAATTATTATAGAACTCTTCCGCAACACTGCAGCTATTCCACTATTCTTTTTGATGTTACACATTGCATCTGGTTTATTATGAACGTCCAATGGCAGCTTGAATGTTGAATGTGCTGTTCGCCCACCATCCAGTAAAGTAGCCGCAATGCCTGACGATGCTAATTCTAATGCGATTTTTTGTTGCGACCGTATTTTGGCAAGAATCAACGATATTAAAAATGTCTTACCGGTTCCACCGGGTGCATCCAAGAAAAAAAAACCGCCTTGTTCAGCAGCAACAGCCAGCATAATCCGATCATAAATAATTTTTTGTTCTGCTGTCAGTAATGGTTCTCTGTTCATGATAATTGTTGCTAAACTTCCATGGTCATATTGATTTTCTCGTTGTAAATCGGTATTGACTAAGTCGGTGGCTGGACGATTAGGTGATGGCATACCATAATGATTAAGTGGTAAATTTGAAATAAGAACACATAAATCCTCGATCAAGACCAATGCTTCATTGTACATCTCTGGTGTATAATCTATGTTTTGGCATTGATTTGTTTGTCTAATTCGGTGCAAGATGTCTTCTGTCATACAATTTTTATATTTTTCCCACAAAGTTTGTGCTTGCGAGGGATAACATGTCGCCAAAATAATTGCAAACAACTGACGAATGTTATTCGGTGTTGATGTCAACGCAGCATCAGCAAGCGTTAAGTCCCAATGGTTATCGTCTTCTAGCAATTGCAGTTCACGACATGCATCCTGGTATGTATTGAATACTCGACCATTAGCTGTTCGTAAAAATTCAAAAGACGTTGGTCCGGGAACATTCACCAATAACAAACGTAAATAGAAGCACTCACGTTGCTTTGGATGTACCGTGTAAAGTCTCCCCAATGTCTTAGCTTTGAATATGCCTGTAATGGAAGGATGTGGTTTTCCTTGTTTCCGTGGCTCCCATTTTTTACTGGATTTGTTCCATGTGAAATAACGTGGAACATCACCATACACCAATGTCTTCGCGAATTGGCCAAAAACATCAGGTTTTTGACACAATGTAAAAAATTCAGTTAGAGTCGTTTTCGGAGCTTCGAACGCTCTTTGGAGAACATTTTCTTCAGTGAAGTATACACGTTGACCGTTTTCAAGATGTATTGCCAGATGTTGGACAGCAGGATCTCTTTCGTGGATGGGAAAGCTGAGAATATGCCAAATAGCTTCATTGCTGCTAATGTATCTGCCCATTTGGTATCGTGCTATTTCATCATTTTTATTTATGTTTTTTACTTCAAATATGGCCAAATCACTGCCTTTGTTTACATATTTACAAATATACTTAATTGATTTAACAGAACTGCAAAGCTCAACATTGATATGAGCTTTGTAAGTTTTTGAAAGTAGTGGTGAGTATGGTACCACCCACTGATTATCAAACTCAACTTGATTTGGAAAGTTCGGCAGTCGCATTGTAAATGTGTGGCCACCATTCTCAGTACTTCTGCGGCGATACATTGGATAACCATCAATATCCGTGATCGTGTCATTCGTATGCGGCTTTGGGAAGTTTTTTTACATATTCCATTTTCCATGCACGGTGAGGTCATGTTGAAAACACCGCATGGCCCATGGATCATGTGTTTGGTGACAATATCAAATAATTCTTGATCAATTAATGGGTCTGGAATTTCGGCTGAAATTATTTGATCGATTTCTTCAGGACGGATTCTATCTTTAAGCCAAACCAAAATGTGGGCATGAGGCAAACCTCGCTTTTGCCACTCTATCGTATACAGCCAACAACGTGTGATACCAAAAATTGTATATTTAACAATAAAATCAATTAAGGATTTCAATTTTTGTTTAAACACACGTGCAGTTAAATCATGACGATGAATGGCTTGTTGTCCTGGCAATAGTAAAGTTTGTATCTCTTTCCAATTCGGATTACATGTGAATGTAATAAATAAATCCGGTCGGCCGTAATGACGTACGTAAGTCATCGCATCTTGTATGTATTCCTGCATGTTCCGTGGACTGCCGATGTAGCTTGAAGGTAAAATGAAAGCATTACCGATGTCATTGGGATTTAAATTTCCATCGATGTTTCCAGCAACAGCATCTCGTAAGTGAATATATTCTTCCGATCGTAGTTTTGCCTGGTTGAATCGAAGGAATCGCAAGCGTTCGCTTTCGACCTTAGCATACATATCAACAATGTATTGATGGAACAGCTGACGATATCGAAGGATATAATTGTCTTGATGTTGTCTAACCATTATTCGGTGTGCGTAGTAGTTCATTGAGCTAACTTTATTATTTCTGTAATCACCTAAAAAAATAAATAATAAAATGCAATACGAAATTAAAATCTATACATACAGTAAGAAAGTAAATAGATAATTGTCAAATTTACCGGTATTTGGATCATACTGATTGATATTAAGGTGATATTCATCTTGTCCTTGCCAAAATATCAATGGATATTGTAGTGCGTCATATGAACGGTGTAGATCCTAAATCGTACTGACAGTGTTGTCTCGCCGTGTAATGTTTATAGATCTTTTGTCAACTGGATCACCAACCATGATAACAGCAACCTCATCAACAGTTGGAGCGTTGAATCTACCAGCATGTGCACCTAATGGTACTTTGTCGGCTTTTATGACGATTTGATAATTGTCATTTTGCAGTCGTGGCGAAACTCTTTTGATCAATTGAATTAGTTGATTGTGATCTTCTAAAAAATTTCCAATAATATCACAATTGCTCTTTCCTCTGCTTGTTCAATAAAATTATACAGGCACCGAGTCGTCACGCGCTCTTCACAATCGCCCATAAAATAAAAAGGTATCGACATCTGTCAGTTTTATGACTGCCAAATAATATCAGACAAATAATTAGCAATAAATTAAAATATGACGATTTGATAATTGTCATTTTGCAGTCGTGGCGAAACTCTTTTGATCAATTGAATTAGTTGATTGTGATCTTCTAAAAAATTTTCCAATAATATCACAATTGCTCTTTCCTCTGCTTGTTCAATAAAATTATACAGGCACCGAGTCGTCACGCGCTCTTCCCAATCGCCCATAAAATAAAAAGGTATCGACATCTGTCAGTTTTATGACTGCCAAATAATAACGGACAAAAAATTAGCGATAAATTAAAATTGCGACTATAATTTGAGATTTAAACTATCCTATCTCTCAAGTGCACATCGAACTGCACATGGTGTGCAAATTTTATTATAATCGGTTAAGTGGTTTAGGAGTCCATTGAGGACAAACATTGTGACACGAGATTTATATATATTAAGATTGCCGGAGAGAGTCTAGACAATTCACACAGGGTTGTCAGTAGGCATTAAATTTATTTGTAAACGTTGCTCACCGACACGTGGCTTGCGATAAGTAATTAGTCTACTTATGTACGGCCCTGTTAAAGGCACGCCACATTAAGCGCCCCGTGCGCCTTAGATTAACCGTCTTGATAGATGACGTTTTCTCTCCATCGCGCCGTCTCTGGTAAACACGTGCATGCGTCACGGGGCTCATGTGGATTAACCCGTGTAGGATTAAGGTTTCAAACTCCCACTCTTGGCGCCGAATTAATATCATGAGTTCATACTGTAATATTGTGTGCACATATTACAGTAAATACCCAAATATTAAATAGGTACTTGCTTCGTCATTAAATGGTATTTAAATATTTACACCCATATGCAGAGTCGTTTCTCAAGTGAACAAACACAGTTCAAGTTCCTCCTTACTCTTCAATTTATTTGAATAGCAACCTTCATATTAAATAGCTACACGGATGGATTTTCCTTATAATATCCAAAGTTTTTTAACATTTGTCTCTGCAAGCCAAAATGTTGACGATTGGCGCCTTGTGTGATATCTTAAGGATATAAGCACCTTAGTTTTGAATTTGTAAGGTTGCCAATAATAACTTTCAATAAATTTTTCTAATTAAGGACGGACTATACTATAAACTAATATTTTAATTTATATTACTTTAAATGCTGGTTATTCTTAAGATTTACGAAAATAGACACACTAGACATTAAAAAATGTGCATTATATGGTCCTATAGGAGATTGTATTATACATAATATATATATTTTATCTAAATTAATATTTTTGTCGAATCTTATTTTCGCAAAATTAAATTAAGGAATATTTAAATCCAATTACAATTTTCGTGCCCCATTTTGCACTATTTTGCAAAATAATTTATTTGAGAAGATTGATTTAGGCTCGTAATTAATTTTCGTCTCGAGCGAAGGTCTGTGTTTGTATTTCATTCAAAGGAATAATTCATACGCGTGTGCTTTCTGCTTTCCAGGCGTAATACAAAAGAAGGCATTTTAAAATTCCTGCCTAAATTAAATTATAGCCAAATTGAATAATGATAGTTTGTTAATTAATTTTTAACTAATAAATCTTACAGCTTGTCATAATGTGTGTTATTGTTCAACAGATCAAGACAAAACAATATAGAAATGATTACGTTTGTCGCCTGGTCTAGTGAGGAGTTTACCTCGGAAAAAGTTCACAGGCTGAGCTAAAAATTTTTTCCCATACAAATATTATTATTAGTTTGTGAAGTTCTCCTTAACATCCCTGAAAAAAAATGTACTTTCATTCGCCAAATTACTCTTTTATGACTTATACTCTTTAGAATATTGGCGCTGTTTTTATACGATTTTGGATCGGACCCCTAAAAATATGCAAGTACATATCGTGGTAGAGTAGGGATCGCGGTAGTCTAGTGACATCCGCATATGGTGATACCATTTTTAGCGTTCATATATTTCAAAAGCTCATATATTTAATAAATAAATATAACAATTACATATACATACTAAACTAAGATACCTTTAAATTCAAAAAGATGGCCGATTAATTTTTGTTGGCGGTTAAGAATTCCATTAGCGAATAATTTTCGAACGTTTTATTTAATTATTCTAATAAATATTATTTGTAACATACGCGTTAAAATCACATAACCTAATAGAAATAATTATGTTTATATGTACAGTCACATTACAGAATGTAATTAGCAGCGAGTTCCGCACGAAACAAATAGTTCATTAATGAGGGAGATCTGACAAGTTTCGCTATGTATTGCTGCTTCGTACTTAAGCAGGATTTAATATCGATGATAATTTATGTTAAGAGGCATACAAACGCTAACAGGGGTATTCAATTAATTTGTATGTCGTAACGGAACGACATACAGGAAATTAATTATAACAATGGAGAGATGGCTCGCAAATTTTCAATGCTTTGCTAATGTGATTCTGCTCAGATTAGACTCCCGTACCTAAACACGCACTTAAACACCGTTATACTATTCATTCATAATTTTAATTAGATAGAGATAATAAAATAATTGTGGAGTTTAAGAAATAATAAACAGTTTGTCAACAATAAATACCTACGTATTTCATTAAGAGCCAGTATATCGTGAGGTGACCTTGAAATTCGGCCTTTGCAAATGGTGTCGGCCACGTGCACTTCGAGCATCCGTCGACAACATCAAAGAATGAACATTTGACAGTTTTTATTTATATTTAAAATATAAGGCAATTTAAAAAAATCTAAGTTTAAGGTTTTCTGTAGAATTTTATTGCGGACATTTCTTTGTATAAATTAGGCTTACGTCACATATGTAGTTTGGTTTATGAGAATTTTAAAAAATAAAACATACCATCTTCACTATTTTTTTATGTAAACATAGGATTATTTATTTAAAAAACCAGCTCAAAGGTTTTCTAGAAATACGTTAATTAATCTAATTATATTTTTTTATATATGCCTGGTATGAAAAGCTATCTTGGCAGTAGACCTCAAAAACATGCATAAAATGCAATTCGAGTGCGTTATGGCTCTTAACAGTTCATAATGCTAAGACAAAACTGGAGGGGAAGGGAGGAGGGAAGAGAAGGCATAAATACCATAAAAAATTTAAAGATATTATTAAAATAATGATACAGCTTGCATTTGTATTTCTTTTGATACCATTCATTGTCAGTTTAATTTTTTTATGTAAAAATAAGACTTGAAATTTATAGAAGTATATAAATATTTAGATGACATTGACAGATTATTGAAAAAGGAACATTTGAAATCACACAAAATTCACAGTTCGAAACTCATTCTGTCAACGAGCAATGAGTTGTATGGATGTTTTATTTATTAAATTTAATTTATTTGTAACACATATAGATAAATTCTTGCACTTCTTCTCCGTATAAACTTTAACTATGCCAAATCTCACTCTCCTCCGTGCGCGCACTACGCTTAAATAGGGGTACAAAGTTTTCTCTTCACGTATTAATATATATAGATAAATGCATGTGCTTAATTATTATAAACTGATGGTAATGCCACTCCTGTACAACTTGTTTGTTAATGGAAACAAATTTTCTTGTATCTTGTTTGATAATTAAACAAATATAATTATTTTATGTGCTATGTACTCAAAAGATAAAAATAATAAAAAAATTGATAAATAGATAAAGGCAAGATGGCGAGGCGACGCGACGGGATGGTGAGTATAATATAAGCAATATTTATCTCAGACCGCGACCAATCTCGCAACGGATCGCTCGAACAAAAGATGCGAATGCCGAGATATAAACGAAGGACGAGAAGACGTTTGAAATGCGAGCCCATATTCAGTCGATCCTCGATATCAAAGGTACACCAACTTTGTATTCACAATCGCTGCGTTCGACACACGACTTCCATGCATGTATTAAGCGTTTCTATTGAATAACACACGTTTGCGTTGACTCACCCCAGGGAATTCATTATTTTGCTTGAAATAATGTTTTGTTTTAGTTTGTTGAATCTGTCCTAATTCTGTTTGTTAAAAAAATAGAAAACAAATTTAAAATTAATCATTACATTACTGACTATAAATACATGCATGAAGCAAAGATTACGTCAATTTAAATTAACAATTCACGCCGATCTACCGAAACAACAATTTAACCTAACATTCTGCATTTTAAATTCGCATTAGTTCCTATCGGACAGACGCGCTGAACTCTCCCTTGAAGACGAAATGTGTAATTATGTAGGTTATGTAATCCACAAAAAAAACATAACTTAAGCAACTGAATTATAAAAAAATATTTTTAATTTGATTTTTGAACCTAAATACCTCCATATAGAACCAATTCACAGAAAACTAAAATAAGCTTCATGGTAAAACAAAATAAAAAAATTGGGTCTGCGTCGTACCAGGCGGTGGAAGTTATACTTCTTTGGCCATTCGCACACACCCACTCACACACACACACAGACAGGATGTATAAATGAAATATAAGACATTTTTCTCTGTTATTCAATATATTTCTCTTCAATATATTATAATAAGTCACTTCATTATTATACTATACACCTATACATTATCATTATTAAGTTCGTATACTTTCATATAATTTGTGAAAAATAAAAATCCCAGCCGATGATCGAACCAGGGACTCTAACGTGGGAGACGAGTGCGTTAACCACTGACCCACCGAGACTATTGGGGTATCTTTGGTAGAGAACGTATAAAAAGGCACTCTACGGATTTTACTCCTAACGCGTGACGCGGTTTCTCGACCAACATCCCATCCTAATTAGTACAACGGGCGCAAAGAAATATAACTTCAAAAACTGTATACAGCCTTTTTATCATTTTGGAGGGTTTCGTTTCAGTTTCTTTCGAACCGGCCTACGGGCTTGTAAACGTAGCCAACTTCAGGACAGCGTAATATGGATCATCAGAAGAGGAGGAGTACGATTTCATCTTAGCGCGGTACGGCACAGTGTTCAGTTCAGCCGCCGTTGGAAAATCTCGACGGAGCATAATTTAAATGAAAAATAAAGAGCGGATATTGGCCTCTCTCTCGTTTATTGAATAAGGAGCAAGTGCCGGTTGCGAATATTTATCCGGAAGGCAACATGCCGCGGCGCACATCTCTACTCCAGCCCAACTCAACGATACTCTCTCGCCTTGAGTGCTTTTAATGTTAATGTTATTTATTTATGCAAATTAATTTCCATCCCACCGAGTCACGGGCGCCGCCCGCCCCCGCGACGTCGCCCGTCCCGCTCGCTCTTACCGCTTTCTCGCTCCTACACGTCAGATGCTCGTCACCGAGCCGAGAAATTGAGAATGCGAAAAAATAATAATGGAAAGTCGACCCTGGCTCATTATTATATTTCGGGAATACTAAAACATTTTCAGGGAATTCGACACAAATTTATTTATTTCTTATAAACATAATACGCAGTCTTTTGCGTTGTCTATGTAGCGTGAAATGTTCATCACGATACAAGATATTTAATTCCATAACAATTTTTATAATATTTTAACAATTATTTTAAAACAAGAAAATGAAAAACAATTTTAAATTTGCGTATTTGCACATTTATACATAAATACATACTTATTTGAATACAATTAGAAGGATATGAATCATAATTCATTAATATTATATAAATTCAAATTCAGCACATATAACTTAACAGCCTTCTTGAATTGGCATATTTCACATATTTCTTTAAGGTTAATCTTTAAGGTATTTCGGGTAGTTTGTTATAGAATTTAAGACCCAAATAAGAACTAGTTTTATTAAATTTAGTTTTAATTATATTCAACGTATAAAGGTTGAACATAATTGATTTTATTTCTGGTGTTATGGTTGTGAATAGACTCGAGTGTCATTGAGTTTGAAGTATTCATAAAGAAGTGGCACAGTGCTTCTCGAACCAAAATGTCGTTTGAAGTTAAAATTTCAAGCTTACAGTGTTGCCAGTGTGATGATGATTGTTATTGTACTTTAATGGTTTTTGACAAAATACCTAACCTCCAATAACAAATTTTGCTGGATTACGGAAATATCATATTTAAATGAAATATAATTATCGTAATGTGTAGCTTTTAAGGACGACCTATTTTGCCAGAAAAAGTTATGGTACATTAATGGTTTTTGACAAAATACCTAACTTCCAATAACAAATGTTGTTAGATTCGTTGCAAAAGATATTTTCTATGGATAATACTACCTGCTTGCGAAGGTTTCATCGGCAAACTGGTTAGTGTATGGGTTGAACCCTTCGTTGATCGGACTATATGGTGCCAAACCATAAGAATACCAAATCGGAGATGAAATACAACGACGGCATATTATGTGGAAATCAGGGTGCAATCTATGTGACCAAATATGAATATAATAAATACTTGATCAGTAACATAAATTGTAAATTTGAAAAATGTATTATAATATCAAAATATAAAGGATTTGGCAGATGCAAACGATCTTACATACAAAATAACGTACTCGTATACCTAACCAACCACTCATTCTAACCATCACTGCGCGAGTATTTTAAAATACATTAAGCTAGTTCACTTATTCATTTCAAGGATCAGGATCTTTTAGATTTGGTTATACTTTTTTTAACGTTAGTCTTGCAAGATAAGTACGCCCTCCCGTTCGACCAACGGCAATCACTCGCAATTTACAAATAAGCGGTTTCCTTCGCCGCTAAGTCCGTTCCGCGGTCCGCGATCACGCCCGTATCGATCCTCGCAATCGATATTAGCATATTTATTATGAATCGATGGCGCTTGACGCGACATCGATTTTCCGCCCACCGACGCGACGCGACGATACATGCAATCGAAAAGCCCAAAGCGAGGACCCTATTTTCAAACGGAATTTGCATACATTCCAAAGCGGCACTCGATCTGTAATCTGGATTCGAATAAACTTTGGTTAATTTATTTTTATTTTATTAGACAAAAATACAGCATATTAACAGGAACATAAATGAAAATACAATAACGTAATGATGCCATAAACATTTCTACACACATAAGTGAAAAAGGAAAATATATATAGGAGGTGTGATCAAAAAGTAAGGTGACTTTTCAAATTTCGCGGGCTACGTCCGTTCGATCCTCGATTTTTTTTTTGTTATGTTGGTACACTTGTTTTTAACATCTGTGAAAAGTTTCAAGAGTATAGCATTTTTTGTTTGTTTGTGAGAGGCATTAAGGTTAGACGTGTTTTGCGTGCTCGACGATTTTCTACAGTCGAAAAACGTGGATTAAAGAGTTTGCATTAAATTGTGTGTAAAAAATGGAATCAAGTCCTCTAAAACTCTTGAAATGTTGACAGTGGCATATGGTGAGTCTACTAGTGGTATAAACTATTCCAAAAAGGCCGATAAGACACCAATGACGAACCTCGCTCTGGACGCCCAAGCATGTCATCAACTGATGAGAACGTTGAAGAAGCGAAGAAAATAGTGTTGAGGAATCGTCGAATTATGGATAAATACGTTAATAGTGATGGGTGTGAGAGAAGTGAGGGTGATTGTGAGGGCCGGTAATTGTATGTTTAAGACGGGATATTAATTATATAATCCTAGATATTGTGGCGGGGGTTCATAGACGTTTGTACTGCCTTTAAAATAACAATTTTCTCACGTTAAATATGTCTCTTCTGTCAAATTCGTAATTGTATGTATCCATAAGACGATAAATAATGGATTATTTGCCGAAGTTGGTTTTGAAACGATTTGTGTGCACGGGTACAACGAGATGGAACCCAGAATTTGAGAGAAGCTAGCATGTATTCGTTATTTATGTCGCCTTGTAAAATGTTATATAGCAATTTCATACCTGTCGCATTACGCCTGTCGATCACCCTTTTCTGTCTACTTGTTGATCGCTTCTTAAAATGGGTAAAAAGGCAACATAAAACAGGGGAGAAAAGAAGAACCCGATTAAAAAAAAATAAATAATAATAACGATAAAATACGCTGAGCTTATACGCTAAGGATTCTGTATCAAACATTTGTTTCCTTTTCCATTATATGTAAATAACATAGAAGAGATATATATATAGCTTAACATTGAATAAAAAAATATCGAACGTTAGTAAATAAGGAAGAATGAATATAATTGATAGACATAACATATGCGTAAGAATAGAAAAACAACGTAATAAAAAATAAATACTATATATATATAAGTATCCTAGAACTGTGCTGCGTTTAAGGTCATATATTTGGGGACGTAGACTTTACTTTTATATAATTTTATATAAAATATAATTTTGTGGGTTTTGATTCTCGAGAGCTTTAATAACCATACAATAAACAACTTTCTGGCACTTTTAAGTTTTTGAGTTTAAACATAAAGACGGAAGTTTTTTTACATCATTTGTAAAATTCTTACCTATACTGATTTTTCCCAAATTTTGCTACGCATACTTACGGCAAAGGCAAAAAGAAAGGGAAGGGGGTTTTAAAGGTATGGCAAATCCATTGAAAAAAAACGTGATAAAAATATATACATATTTTAAATCTTCTAAAAAATCTCTTTCGTCGATATAAACATGGTAAAGGAAATGGTAAATTAATTATATTTGCTCAATTATTATTTTTTTTTTGCATTTACTCCCAGTAAATGCAAAAAACAATATTGTTGAAAAAATGACTTACCATGTCGAAGCTGCTGTATAATTTTATGAGTACTTTATACCAAATCACAAATTTGTAAAACATTTGTAACATTTAGAAGTTACAGGTCTGAAACAGACAAACAGGTAGCGAAGTTTCACCATTAGAGATCCTGTTTTTGACCTTTATGGTCTAAATCCTATAAATCTTGCACGTTTGCATTTTTTATTTTTGGTATAGAATTCGTACTCTCCTGATGAAACCTTTAATATATTATTATCTATTAGTTTAATTTTACAGAGTTATGAAGTTCACTTAAATCCCTTAAATATGGCTCTTTTTATTTTTTTTTTTCAACATTTTTAATATTTCAGTATTTTGGGTAGATGATGTTTTAATAGCTTTAGTGGTCCTATGAATTTTTTTGATTTTAGTGGTCTAGTGATTATGATTATGGTCCTAGTTTCTATGACGACCGAACTACAACTTTGTTTCTTGTAAATTGACAAGTTAGTTTAAATATAGGTATAAAACTTTTATTTTTTAGTCATATCTTTTTTAAAGGACTGTTTTTACACGTAGGCTGCGAGTTGTAAAATATCTAATTGTTTTTAAAAAAAAAACTTTTTTAAAAATTAAAATAACGTTGGGACCTTTACAGAAAATAGCAATGAAAACTGTGTTTTAAGAAAAAAACTAGTTTTATTCGCTTAATCGTAGCTAAATATCGTATAGGGTATGGAATTAAAAGGTAATTTAACTTCAATCGGTATATTATTAAGAGAATTCAATCTTTATAAAATATTTTAATTCATACACCCAAAATATGATTCAGTTAGGCGTTAGTTTCAGCGTTGATATTTGAAGAATCGCATCAACAGTTTTAGTACCCTTGATAACAGCTCAGCCGCAGAGATGAGGCATTATATTTAGCAATAAACAGCAAGCTTCCTACAAAGGAGAATACTGCTATTAAATTTATAAGTGTATTACTAGATTGTTTGAGCCTCGCATTTCCCGTATAATATTGCTCGCTCAGGTTTTCTTGTGCCGTATTATAGAGAAATGGCTTTCAAGGAATGTGAGTATTATAATTTCAACATTTCTAATGATATACTACCATCGTGCTATTATTTAACATGCGGAATGTAATTTCGGAATCTACCCTTATTCTAATATAACCTAGTCCCATTGCCAAATCATAGTTGGCAACAAACTAAGCCATTATGTTCAGTCCTAGCGTCCTAAATTTATAATCATGTAATGTGGTTAGAACAAGAATATAAAAAAAAAAATGGTAAAACTTACAAACCGATTTCAAAATGAAAGAAAAAAATACATTCTAAAATAAGCATGTGACATGAAAATAATTTGACCGAGTACTTAATTTTTGATCTTGTAGATTTTTATAGATTTTGTTCGATTGAGAGGCAACAGTGGGTTACTTTTTGCTTCTATCCATACATTCATGTATCCATGGGAGAAGCTACTATCCCTGTGCGTCCGTTGCGTAAATGCGAAAGAGTTGAATTTTTGTTTGTAGATTGATACCCAAGAAAAAGAACCACAGGCGTTTAGATAACATCGAAAGCTGGTCGGATAACATAGATATTTAAAATTAAAGGCAACATTTTTTTAGTATGAAACTGACATAGGTATGCCAATACTATGACATAGCTCTCATCATTGGGGCGCAATCATATTCGAATTGCAAACAGAATACAGCGCAGCTATTGGAACTCTCCTTCCGTCGCGTCGTAACGTTGCTTACTCTGATTCTCCCGGGGGCTTCGATGGCACCCGATGAGAGTGCCGTTGTACTTTAGAGTTATAGGTATGAGTGTAAAACGATATTTTTAATCCATCCACCCTCGTATGTACTCGTGATCAAATATAAATCAATTAAATTCGGATAAAAATCGGCTTAAAAACGCGCATGTATCTTATTCTAGTATTTTCCGAGTTCCTGTTTTCGTCTGACAGGCTAAATAAACTCGAACATATTCGTAATATTTTTGTAAGGTCAGATTTTTTTTTTTATTTATATAATGATAATTTCGAGTAATGCTAAATTTTGCAAATAACAAAACAGTAATGCATTTTCCCAAATGATTTCAGGTATTTTTATGAATTTATAATGATATGGACTATTTTTTTATCTACATATATTGTAGAATTGTTAAATTTTTGATATCACAAATTAATGTAATTATTTAAATTTTAATTAACGACTATGTAAATAATATTTATAATATTTTTTGTAACCGAATTAAATTTGTAAAACATGCTCATATAGAATTATATTTATAAATAATCTATATTTACGTAACATGGTGATGACTCATCTGAGCTTTATTAGTAAAAATTAGGTTGAGCCGTAAACGTTGAAAGTTAATTTCAACCGTTCTAATTATTATCACTAACACAAACCTCTGACCTAGTTGCGTTATATTAACCCCATATGAAGCGAAATTGCTCGGGCTTAGGGTGGGTAATAAAGTCCTATAGGCACTATCTTGCCTTCATAAAGGTATATTCAAGTCGAGAAATCCCATCCCCGCTGATGCGCGATGCTCTATTAGGTGCAAAGTTAAGGAGGACCCTGTTAGGTTGAGATACGGCCCAAGAATAGGCGAGCGTGCGGTTTAACTTTTCACGCGCAATAAATGTTTACGGCAAATGAAAAGTTACGATACATCGTGATGCATGCATCATGATCGGCTATTTCGCAGTTAGGTACCATCACTTCATCCAGGCAAACATTGTTGTTTCAGCTTATTTAATTCATCTCGAATATCACATTTTCAGCAATGAAAATACTGCAAAACTGTTTACATCAATATAGGATTCTGAAGCTAAGATTATTAAATTGATCATAAAAAATTGCTGCTGAATTACAGGTTTGATTTCTACATTTAAAGAAGTGCCCTGTCGTAGACATTTTTTTATAGGTGCATATAAGCGAACATATATGTTACGGATCTATCCGTCTTACTGTCCAAAGAGATTAAAAATCTGCTTTTACACCTTGTTTGATTTTTACAATAATTTCCTGAAATTAACGCAAGTGAGGCAAGTCTTTCTATGCTAGATGTAAATAATTGTCTGCAGGATGTTTTAATGGATGTAACTAAAAACTTTTGAAAAGAGAGGCCTTTATTCGGAAGGTAACAATTTTTGTGTTCAAACAATAATTAATAGATGATTAATATACACATATATAATATATAAGGTATAGTTTAGTATTTTAAGGGCACAGAATGATTAAGTTTGGTTATTGGTATTTTTTATTTCGCAGACACGTTGTTATATAATGTGAAATACTAGGTCGCCGCAGTCGCTCGCATTTTGCTTCGCTGCAGCACATATTAGAGCGAAGCGATTTACTAAAATTTTCTAAATAAAATTTAGTCTGTGACAATAACTTTTTAACGACGGGATAGATTTTGATAATTTTCTATAATGAGGTATTTGAAATCTCTTTGATACAAATGCACAAAAAAAATTCATCCGGAAATCAACAGCATAACTTTTTAACGACGGGATAGATTTTGATAATTTTCTAAAATGAGGTACTTAAAATATCTTCAATACTAATGTACAAGAGAATTTCATCGGGAAATTGAAAACATAACTTTTCAACGAATGGATAATTTTCTAAAATGAGGTTCTTGAAATCTTTTATATACAAAAAGAGAAATTCATTTTTGTATATAAAATTCAGGAACACAATTTTCATTCAATGAATCTTGTTCAAGTTCATCAGTCATTATTTCTCCTTCACTGACATATCGTAATTGTCAGTGAATTGTCGTACAATTTAAAATAAAATTCGATTAATTATTTTCGAATAAAAAATTTTCAAAAAAGCGCGTGACTTTTTTATAATGGATATTCCCATAGACAATTTTCTTTTGACCCCAAAAATTTTATTTTTGACAATATTTAAAATCAAGCTCCGTCACGACCTTCACTTTTTCATGTAGATTCTCTCAAAATCAAAAATTTTTCAAATCGGTCAAGGAATGACCAAGTTAGCCCGTGACAAAGTTCTAATTGGAGTCGCCTTATGAGAGCTTCGCTCTAATAATGTTAAAACTAGGTCGCCGCAGTCGCTCGCATTTTGCTTCGCTGCAGCACATATTAGAGCGAAGCGATTTACTAAAATTTTCTAAACTAGGTCGCCGCAGTCGCTCGCATTTTGCTTCGCTGCAGCACATATTAGAGCGAAGCGATTTACTAAAATTTTCTAAATAAAATTTAGTCTGTGACAATAACTTTTTACGTCATTTGTCCTGCGACCGAATTGTCGCCTTCTTATGGGAGGCATTGCTCTTATTCTAGATGTTAAAAAAACATAAGCAGATTAAGCCATAGTAAAAGACATGTTCGCTCATCACAAGTTAACTACTTTATAATTTGGATGAATGCTATTTTCTCTTTATAACTACGACCATAGAGATGGTTTTTAAAAATAAAAATCTTGATAAATTATTCAAAATTAATGCTTAATTTAGAAAATTAAATCGAAATTAGAATAAATCGCTAAGAAAAAAAGTGACGTGACCTTCGAGCGAATTTTGTTTTTTTTTACTATTTTTATGCGTGAAACTTACCTAATTATTTTTTGTATTTTTATTTATTGTTAAAAACGATTTATTATTGTTAAATTGTATTAAATTAATATCAAATTAAATAATTTAAAATAAAATTCGATTAATTATTTTCGAATAAAAAATTTTCAAAAAAGCGCGTGACTTTTTTATAATGGATATTCCCATAGACAATTTTCTTTTGACCCCAAAAATTTTATTTTTGACAATATTTAAAATCAAGCTCCGTCACGACCTTCACTTTTTCATGTAGATTCTCTCAAAATCAAAAATTTTTCAAATCGGTCAAGGAATGACCAAGTTAGCCCGTGACAAAGTTCTAATTGGAGTCATCTTATGAGAGCTTCGCTCGCTCCGCTCGCTTCGCTCTAATGAGGTATTTGAAATCTCTTTGATACAAATGCACAAAAAAAATTCATCCGGAAATCAACAGCATAACTTTTTAACGACGGGATAGATTTTGATAATTTTCTAAAATGAGGTACTTAAAATATCTTCAATACTAATGTACAAGAGAATTTCATCGGGAAATTGAAAACATAACTTTTCAACGAATGGATAATTTTCCAAAATGAGGTTCTTGAAATCTTTTATATACAAAAAGAGAAATTCATTTAACAATTATTTAAATATAAGACAAATGAATTTATTTTAAAGAAATGTTTAAAGTTAAGACAATGAAATCAAGCGTTGCAATTCTCGACGTTTGGAAGGTAATCCTTTCTTATCATTGATTTTGAGTAGTCTTTCAAGGGGGAACGATGGAGAAATAAATAATCCTTCAAGACTCCTAACCCTTGAGAAGGCAACATAAGATAACCCTAGTGCAAATTCTATGTTTCCAATATCGACAACTGCTTCGTCCAAAGTCAAACCTTGGGAACGATGGATGCTGATTGCATATGCAAGTTGAAGGGGGAATTGCTTTCGCGTGAAAGAATTTGTTCCTCTGCGGAATGAAACTGTTGATGGTGGAATAGGTATTGCATTCGTAATCGAAATTAGAATAAATCGCTAAGAAAAAAAGTGACGTGACCTTCGAGCGAATTTTGTTTTTTTTTACTATTTTTATGCGTGAAACTTACCTAATTATTTTTTGTATTTTTATTTATTGTTAAAAACGATTTATTATTGTTAAATTGTATTAAATTAATATCAAATTAAATAATTTAAAATAAAATTCGATTAATTATTTTCGAATAAAAAATTTTCAAAAAAGCGCGTGACTTTTTTATAATGGATATTCCCATAGACAATTTTCTTTTGACCCCAAAAATTTTATTTTTGACAATATTTAAAATCAAGCTCCGTCACGACCTTCACTTTTTCATGTAGATTCTCTCAAAATCAAAAATTTTTCAAATCGGTCAAGGAATGACCAAGTTAGCCCGTGACAAAGTTCTAATTGGAGTCGCCTTATGAGAGCTTCGCTCGCTCCGCTCGCTTCGCTCTAATTATATTTGACAATATTATGAAAATTGGCACAGACGGCATTATTTTTTTTTAAAGTATGTTTCAAACGTACCAATCCAACATAAAATACTACGTGTTCACTAAATATATACTCACCAAAAGCACTAGTGCTATACTCAGTCTAGTTGTCCCTAGTCTACACAAGTATGGGGTCTACATAACAGGAGGGAATTAGAAGCCAATTTAAAGTGAGTACGACACACCCAAGGAAAGTAAATTGCTTATAAACTAATTTAGATCCTCGTTGCGGGAACGGCTCCCTTTTATCCCGTGACAACGAACCGTAACGAATTATTGGCGGTTAATTCCATTTTATAAATCGAATCAATTGATTGTCACCGCCAAGCAATGCGATCAGTCTACCGCGTCTTTTGGCGAAATACAATTTAGATGTTTTAATTTATTTTCAGAGAAATTATACTATATTATTTGTATGAGTAAATTTCTTTAGATATTTAAAGACAGTAATTATACTGAGATAATAATTAAATTGTATAAAAAAACTTTGAATTTATACTTTTAGGCAGCTGATAATTATTTAACTAAAATATAATAAAATAGTAGGCAAAGATTGCGCTATGACAACTAAAATAAAGTACCATAATAAGTATCTGATAAGACACGTGAATAGGTTGGAGCCTGGAAATCAGCAAAAGTTATTTAGGGCATTTGAGAATCAGGTCATCAGATAATAGACGACTTTACGCAAAACAAACTATAAAATAATAGTATCTTGTGTAGGTCAATGAGTTTGTATAGGATAATCACATTTAACCATAATATCATTATCAATACATGACTAATTACTATTAACTATTATATTAGTATACGGAAAATAGCTACTTCGTTTACATAACGCAATTTTAATTTATTAGATTAAAAACATATTTATTAAAAAAACAAACTAGTTTTTTTCAAAAATCTTACATGCATTTTTATATTACCCTAAAAATTGCCGGAATGAAAAAATCGGAACAGTTGTCAAAGTGGCTTGCATAGAATAGGACGGTAGGCACGTAATGGCCCAAAGCGCCTGGATATGGGGAGCGAAGTGACCCATCCGAAGAGCCTTAGCAAGAGATGTCGTGCGCCTAAGGCCCTTTCAAAGCAGCCCGCCGGGTTTAGCTGCGTTTCTCATATTAAATCCTCTTTAGTAGTTATCAAGATGTTAAATGATTGCGTATATACATTTATTTATTGTATATTCCCCAAAATCATCTTTTGAATTATTTTTAATTTGTTATTTTCTTATCTAATAAATACAAAATTATTACAAAAACGAATATTAGAAGCGTTTTATGGTTATACTATTACTTTGACATTAAAGAAGTTTGCCGATGTCGGAGTAAGTTTGAATTTAAGACCATTATATTTTTTGTCAAAATACATTATAAAAAAAAGAAAAATACTTTATTATTTATAAATTTTTCAAAAAAATTAAATTCTCTAGTAAAAATGTATAACAATATACAAGTGAAGTTAATTTATAAGTAAAAAAGGGAAAGAATAATATGAACTGATATTATAATTAAATACACTATACATTTTTGTTTGAATTCAATTTTTTGCTGTCATTCAATGTTATTGAATGATAAATCAATAATCCAATCAATAGTTATAAAATTATCTGCTTATCGATAGTATCAATAAATGTGAGTTTTCTGAATGCCGTTCTAATCATTTTTGAAAGGATAGCTCGTATTCAAGGCTAGTGTAAACACAATAAATCTAGGTGATACAATAGAATAAAAAAACCTATCGATACTTTTGTACGATTTTGCAATTCTTTTTTCATGGTTTTTTGTTCATTATTAACTTTTATGATATACTTTGACTAAATTTTAGGTGTAATATTGTTTTAGAGATGTGTATATAAAAGGTTTTCGACTAGATATGATTTCGAAATAGGCTCACAGACCTAGCAGTCGCGGGTTCGAAACCGCTTATTATAGTTATTCCATTTTTAACCTTTTAAATTTATTTTATAACTAAAATAAATTACTACTTAACAGTAGAAATAAAAGTAATGAAATATCACCGAATTGTCAAAAAACAAAAACTATCGATTTAGTAGGTATGTTTTTCAAGCTACTTCGTTTAATGTTTTTTTATTTATTACATATCAAACTAACTTGGGTCATATTTGAGTATAGTTTTGTTGTTTTGAATATGTAAGATTTTCGACTAACTTCTACGCCTAACAACACACAGAGGTCAGGTTAAGTAAGGTTTTCGACTTAAATAAAACGATTCCGAGCAGACAGAAGACCCAAAACAGGTTAGGATTATTATTATTTTTTTTTAAAATAGCCAAGTGTCATTTTTTGATATTTCCACTTTCTTTCGCAGCATACTTATCTTCTCAACACACCTTTGGAAGAAGTCCTACTTATATTATTTAGCGTCGCGCCATCGGTGGCACACAGACGGCAAACTTTCGCGAAAGTTACTTTTATGCTCCATTTACCAGGTGAAATATTCATAAAAAGACGGTCTTTATTCCGTTCAGTGACACTTTGTTCAGTCGCTGGAAGCGCCGGTACAAATTCGCCGTAAAAACAGCGGTGAAAATTCGTGAGGTTGGCTGGATGATTTGGCCGCGTCTGCATGGATTATTCAGTTTTCTAAGCGGGTTTCACAGCGCGGCTGTAAAACAGAATGGCGACAAAAAAAATGTCCCTTTGGCTTTAACTTTTAGCTTCAATGCATTCATGTATAAGAAGCTACCATCTCTACCCTTTGGCCGTCAGTCTGTTGTATCTTTCAACTCGAAAAGTACACAAGCGAAAGAGTTGATTGAATATGATTGTGCCCGTGTCAGTTTCATGCTGAAAAATGTTGATTTTAATGGTTTACGAGGTGTGTTCAAAAAGTATCGCGAATTTTGTGTTTGTGCGACCAGCTTTCGATGTGATCTAAACGGCTATGATTGTTTTTCAAGAGTATCAATCTACACACATAAATTCAACTCTACTCTTCTTTTACTAGGTAGTTAGTGGTTGTTTAGTTAAACAAATATCTCAATGTTTACAATGACTTTACCTAGTAACAACACGTACTACATTGTGATTTGTACGAAGGCAATAATAACTAGAAGCGGGAATATAGGTGACGTCACAAAAGGGACAAAAGCATGAAACAGTTGCACATCGTTATGCCTTTTGAAGTGGTTATGATTGACTGAGTATTGTGGCTGGAATAATAGATGCTACTCTGCGCTATCCTTATCGTCATCTAGGGTTGTACGTATATTCGAGGGACGTTCGTACTCGTACATAATATATTATTTTTGTTTTAAATTTAAGTATAAAATTAAACAAAATTATGCATTACTGATCATGTTGTTTGAAAAAAAACTTACACAAAACGACAAATATATCATGAGTAATATAACTTTAATTATATTAATAAATAAAATAACGTTTAGCGTAGGATATGTTACACATGTTGTAATCGCTAATTTGAGTATTATACACATTTCACCAATATGTGATTATTAAAAGGCCATAGAGATACGGATGGATGGATTACTGTAATAGTTAATAGTACCAAAAAAACCATAAAATTATGATTTGACATTATATTTCTGATTAGGTACGTATCTAGTACGTATTCAAATAAGTACTTTTTTATGTGAACAAGCGAATTTGTTGTAAAATTCATTTCTGGAGTTTTTTTAATGTATTGGTTTGATATAAAAAAATAAAATATATTATATAAAGTATGATTATGTGTAATAATAAATTGTATATTGGATATTTAATAAATAAATAAAAACAGTAGTGTAGGAAGAGTAAGGGTAGGAACAGTAGGGATAGGAACAGTGGAGTATCATAAAATTCTCGAATAACTGCCGTTATCAATAATAATGACTTTATTGCTTTTGGCCATCGGTAGTTTATCGGATACAACTTAATCGAGCACATGAGTACAGTCAATCAGACAACCAAAATTAATTTTGAACTGTACTTTAAATTAATTCAAAAATAAGATATGTAAAATATACTAGTCTCATTCAGGTAATCAGAAAGAAAAAGTCCTAAATATATATGTTTATCATAATAACTTTAACAAACCCATATTTTAATTAATAAATATATTTATCAGTGTAAATATGCAAAAACTAAACTAAACTATTTTATTTACTTTTCTAATTTATTTTCTTTTTTTATATAATCAGTTATAGATTAACTTACCTTTCAATTCATTTGTTAAAACGTGCATTCATGTAATTGGCCAAATTAATAACTAAGTATTTGCTGTTTTATAAATTAAATTACGCTGTATGTTTCCCTGAAATAGATTATATTAAATAAATAAATAAACGTTGTACACTATAAAAGATTTATTTTAAGTTTAAATAAACACAGTTCGGACAAAATCAAATCAGAATATAGTGTAAATTCAACCGAAGATGATCATTAGGTAAACTATTACAACCATCGCACGTCATCAAACATAATTAGCGATAAATAAAGATAGTTGACATTATATTACGCGTGTGCTTAAAACTATGTATCCACTCAATAAAACAATTGTTCCTGAGTTTGTAAACTTTTGGATAAGTGCGAAGAAAACTAAAATATATTAAAATTATTTTAAAATGTTTTTTTTTTCGTCAGCTGTACCTAGTTTGCTTCACTAACACATTCAACAAAAATTACAGCAACGAATTTGAATAAACCTAGTATTTTGATGATCTTTTTTCACTGTATGACGAAAATAATACAAGTTTGTATGTATTGCAAGTAAAATAGCTATTAAAAATATATCAAGCAGTAATGCGATAAATTACTTCTTGTGCCTCACTATAACTACCTATAACGTCGCAATTCAATTTGTCGGTCTGTTTGGAATTTGACTGAACCAAATAGTGGACTGATCAGGATATAAATGATTGACGCTATTCAATTTCTTCCGATTTTAGCATAATTTAATATTATTTATCAAAACTGCTCCTTGAGTACATGGCATTTTGAAAGACAACTGAAAAAAGTCGTATATATAGGGTGATGATTTTAGGGGCGTGGTTTTCAAGAAGAGATAAAACGCATATATTTTGATGTTATGGCTAAGAATTTAGTTTTATTATAAAGATAAGGGGTTGCCATTATGTTTAAAAATGATTTCGGGGATTTCGGGTGCTAGATTGAAAACCACGCCTCTAAAAAAAACACCCTATATATTGATTTCGGCTTAGTATCAGAGGTATTTTAGAGTTAATTTGCGATTGAACACATTTAGAAAAATATGCTGCATCAAAAATCAGCTATAAAATTAGATGATGATTAAAATTATTTATTAAATCATTCGCACAAATAATATTTTGGTTTTGATTAGTTTCAATAATGATATGAATGACGAGTTACTTAGAAGTACGAACTTATTATGAATTCAAAGAATCAAATATTACGAAAAGATTGATAGGTACTACGCAATAAGAAAAATCTCAAAAAAAAACTTATTTTTTATTCGATATTGCAACAACCCTGTTGGAGGGCGTAAATCTAGGTCGTGAAAGGTACCTTGTGGTGCACAATTAAAACCCTAAAATTTTGTAAAATCAGCTCTTTATTACTTTCCAGAAAAACTAACCTCACTCTCCATCTGTCACATTTTTTCTTTTCCACTAATCTCTATTCTATTTTCAAAAAAATAAATAATTTAAAGGCTATCGAGACAGCCCTTCCAACAAATACAGCCACAACGTTACAATATCCACCATATGCAGTGCCAAACATAAATTTACAAAAATACAAATATTTAAGTTGAACGCAACTTTAAACATATTTTCTTTGTGCTATAGAAACAAAAGTCTTTTAAAATTATCCTAATATTTCTATGATTTGAATCTTCGAATTTATATTTTTTTTTATTAATCACCCCAGGGGCCTAGTAGGAGGTAATAAAACGCTCTGGACGCCGCTTTCGTATTAGGACTTTGTATTGCGAGATTCGACATTCAGGCGATGCGTTTGCGATTTGGAACGGCTCAAGAGTAGCATAGCAGACGGAACTCCAGATGGGCTGTCCGCTGATTTCTAATTCATGCATCAGCGGCACTCGGTGCGGTACCTCAACAAGCCGAGGTTCGATTCCTGCTGTGAATTTCTGCGTAATTTTTCAGTCTTTCGATTGACTGATTATTAATAAAATATTGAAAAATAAATAGCTCTCTAATCTCTAACATGATTGTTATGGCCAACATTCTAATTACGGAAGGATTCACCTATATAAGGATATATATATCTACTTACCAATTATTATTGGCTTAAGTACCTATTTGCTTATTATTGTACTGTTTATGTAATATCTTCCTTCTGAAAGTGGTAATACTTTTTTTATTACTTTCCTTTTTTAAATTATATAAATATTTAATACTCATTATTCAAGTACAATTTCGTTTACCTCTCATTGCATATTTACATAAATAAACAGGTATACGTATATATGTTCGTAAAATAAATATGATGAACGTAAATAACATAATATATATATATATATTTTTTTAAAGCTTTAATTAAAGTGACGTGATTAAAAACAATATTTTCTCATATTTTTTCACATAAAAAGCTTTACAAGCTGCATATAGGCACATATGTAGTCTGAAAAAGACTGATAATAACTAACAGATAAAAAATAAAATAATGTCTCAAAATTACGTGCATTTCTACTAAATACAATAGACGCAATGAACCGCGTTAAGTTACAATTAAAACCGACGTACTTAAGTTCAGCGCATGGTACAAAAATTAGCGCCTTTTCTGCGACAGATATCAGATTTGAACTTTAATTTCTGGTGCGTTAGTTTTTTATTCTGCATTATTTCGATTTTTTAATGTTTTTTTGACTGATTACATTGAAAAACATTCATTTTTTTTTAAAGAAGGGTTTTTCTTTCTGTTGAATGACATTTAGGATTCATTCATAGCAAATGCATCTGTTCATGCAATTTTATTCATTACACCCCATGTTCAAATGTATATAAACGCCTAATGAGTTGATCAATTGATAATTTGTCCAACTTCAGTACGCAAGATTGCTTCCATTCTCGAAAGCGATTGTATTTCACGCCAATATTAGAGCCTAACCCGGTACTACCATTCAGCAATGCTGAGGAAGAATCATTCTGACCCTGAATTGACTCGAAATTCGACATGCAGGAGAAAAACGCATAATAAAATTTAAATATATAAACATTTCACATTGACAACATAAGTTTCTCACATAAGAGGGCCGTTTTTTTCTTAGAACCTCCCTACAAACGCTGTTTCCCATTTACAATATTGTTACTAAAATTTGGAATAAAATTATTTATTATTATAAAAGGGCTCTGACCAATATAATTCGTGGACTGTCATTTTATTATGTAATTATTAAGGATAATTATTCGGTGACAAGGCAGCGGAAGAGAGTATGCGAAAAAAACACGAATGTACCTTTTGCAAGACCTAGACCTAGCCCACTAACAAAATACTTAATTACACACACAAAATATAGTATATGATTACTATAACATTGTAAGTCAATACCGTTCTATAAAAGACATTTACAGTAACCGTAAATGTATATTTACAATCCTAAAATGCGTAATAATACACTCTGGCAAAAGCTGTGTTTTTGTTTGCGGGAGGCGAATTTGCATTTTCATTAAAAGGAACTACATATCCATGCTCATATCATCCCATATATTATTTTTGACGGAAATTCATATTATGCATATGACGATATTCAAAAATAATATCCTAAACCCCAAGAGGGTATTTCAAGCGTTTTATTTTTCTAGTGCTAATGAAATTTTAGATATTTTTTTTTACGTTCAAATGATTTGTACATGATAAGATATCTAATATACCTACCGTAAAATAACATTAAAGCCGAAAAAAACTGCAAAAGTTTAAGTTTCTCAATATTTTAATTTAATGTAAATAGATTTCATTTTCTACGTCAGAGGAAGTCCACTGTAAAATTAAAGTTTTATTTTTATACATTTCAGCATTCATTTGAAAATACTTAATTATACAGGTTGTTCCAAGACCATTCTCGAAGACCTAAGGGAATGTTTCCAATTACGTGTAAGAAATGTGTAAAAAATACGAAAATATTTCATGCCCAAATTTATTCACTTTATCACAGCGCTCATGTAAATTCCCTTTTTGCTCGCTGGCGCAATTTTTTACTCTGAAACCACGATGAATTTTAATATGAGATCAAAATAAATCATGTTTGAAATCGCAGAGCGTATACGCTGGATTGTTTATCAGTCTTGAATACGGTGTATAAATATGACAGTTTGTTAGTAAAAGTTATGTCTTATTGATAGGTATAGGGAAAAGGTATACCAAAAATGGTTTAGTAAATTTCGAGTTAAACCGGAAAACACAAATACACCTTGACTGAAAAAAAATATATGTTTCATTTAATATTTATTTCCTAAATATTGATTTAGGAACTTTAAAACGAAAACGCTTCTTGCCGATATTTCATAAGGAATCACGCCACTACCCTATCTCGTAACAGGGAAGCTTCCCCCTAACAGTATATACCCAACAAATCCCAGCTTAATCGCAATTGCCTCAGGACACCTGCAAGTTGACTTAATGCGGCGAAGGTTTAGATTGGAACTATTACAATAAGTCGCTCGTAAGTCCTACTGTAGTTAACGTTAATAGCACAAGTCGGACTAAAATATAATGAACTTGGGTTCATTAATTGTTATTAATTGGATAATTTTTATCTCATAATATACACAAATTATCACATTTTAAATCTTACTAAGAATGCTTCCTGGAAACATGTTATAAATTCACCCGCCCCCTTGATTTAAATAAAAATCTTTAAGTTATTTATATAGGTATATTCAAAACATTATTCAACAATAAATTTTAAAAATGTTAACATTATTTAATTACAAATTCGTATATAATGTGTATTATTTTTTGTTGTACATAGCTATTTTGTAAAACTGTTCATTTCTTTAATACATAAATGGTTCAAATACATAAGTATATTACTTATTATTAATAAATTATTTATTTACTGTTAATATTTAACAATCAATTACTTAAAAGGAAATAATCGGTAGTTAGTTCCAACTGTAACATAGGATGGCACTTGGGTTTGCAAAGTCAGTGTTATAAACCCGGTACCAGACATGTTCGTAAATGTTTGCAAAGATGCACCACTAATGACGCTGGCAGATGTTACAAGCTCTGCAAAAAATAATAGCGTTTGATGTCCTTCTTTTAAAGGGGACATCAATCCAGTCAGTATAAAATCGATTGAGAGCCGCTATCGACGAAAATGGTGGAACAATTTTAACACACTTCAATTCTATTTGCGTAATTCTAAAGCGGCGCGCGTGCGACGTTGCCGCTTTTCACTCCTCGAAACAATAGTGAAAAATTCACAATGCGACCGCCCGCGCCCCGCGCCCCGCGACAAACCCTGCAGTACAGTCGAATGCGTTTCGATCATTCATTAGCGGAAATCATTAGCAATATTGGAGGCACTATTGACTTTCGAGTAACCTTTACGACTTTACGAAGGAACATTTAAGGCAATATTCACATATGGATTCGCAAGTTAACCAACTAATAAAAAACTTCTTATTACACGTGTTAATAGGAGATACTTATACAAACTAGTGGTCGAAATTGGACCAGAATTCATTAAACTTTTAAGTTTGAGCATTGCTGAAGTTCTTATAACTCTATAATCATTGCAAATGTTAGTAGGAAGGAGAATATAGAATTATTTTGTATTGCCCATAGGTGATGTTTTTGTTGTTAAATGAAAAATAGAGGAGACTTAGAATTCAGTGGAAGCTGATAACATAGTACAGCCGTTTACAAATTAATGTAAAAGTATTTCGAATATAAATTGTAATACATGCGGTGTTATCTTTATTGTATCTCAGTTGCAGGCCATAACTCTCAAGAATATTCGTGAATCGTCTTCCGGCACCATAATGCTTTGTCTAAGGGTGTATATGATCGTACAGCTAGGATATTAGTTTCTACAACGTCTGAGAAGTGTAGAATCGAGGGATCAATATATTTTTTCGATCTAACATTATTAGTATATGCACGAAATTGGTGCAAATTTTAATATGTGCTCTCGAGAAAAATATGTCGTATGGTCACCTTAACACTTAACTTATTGACATTTCTTTTCACATAACATACAAATGTAACAATACAGCTGTCGATATATGTTTCATTGCTTGCCAGTATTTTTGAAGATTTAAAAAAAACACAGTGCGAAACCGTTTCTTCGTTTTATTGTATTTGCATGTCTCTCGTATTGTATTTCTATTTATTAATTTGACCAGTGATATATATAGACCTGGATATATACCTGGATATAGACCTGGATATATATAGTCTAAGAAAGAAAGGGCCGAGAGAGATTGAGATTAGAATGACAGCTATGAAATCAGAGAAGGAATATTCGCATAATATGCTTAAATTCCATCACGGAAATTAAATGAAAAACAATAATGCTATTGATTGTTTTGAATATTTTGCTTAACAAATCGTGGACATTATATTTCAGGTGTGGCGATATAAACAATTGTCCAGATATTATTTTATTTTAAAATTTTGTAAAACTCAAATCATATTAGCACTCAAGTTTTATGTTTTTCAGATTTACATGTGCATGTACAACTTCCACAGTATATGTAAAAAAATGTACATTTTTTACAGTTTATGTATAGATGTATGTCTTTTACATATTAAATTTTTACTGTAATTGTAAAAATATATAATTATTACTGTACACGTAAAAATATACAATTTTTAATATACACGTAGAATTGTATATTTTTTCTGTATTCGTGTAGAGTAAAAATTAAGTAGGTACTTTTTTATGGAAAAAATAACTTTGTAATAGCAATTTTTTTAGGTTTAAATTAGTTTATTTAAAAGTGATATGTTTTTAGGCATTAGACTTTACCGCTTGTACATCGCCAATGTGATGTCGAACGAATCCTTTTACGCAGTTATAACGCAAACATTCGCGTTCTTTGTTATTCTGATGACGTCATGAATAACGTAGAACGAGGGGGTTTTACATGGTGAAAGAGTTGGAGCTATGCACACATGCATGTAATGATCAAGCGGATTATAAAAAAATATGCATTTTAAAAAATACACGGTAGTTTGAGAACAGTGGATTTACCAAGAATTGGGTTTTTTCAGAAAGAGTAAGATACGATTAAATTCTTGTAGTTATTTCAATTATATTTAAATAATTTAATTCCTATTTTTAATGTAATTTTCAAAAAAAAAAAAATATCTTGGCCCATGATAAAAGAAGAATCCAAATTTAAATGCTTGAATGTACGAATAATTTCATCTTCTAAAATCAAATAAATAGCAATAGCAATAAAAGCAAATGTTAATAAATAATAATAAGTACTTATTTAAAAACCAGCGTTTATGCGATAAAATAATGAATGGATAAAGTGTAGATTTTACTTGTGTGTACGATACTAATTCCCTTGTATTATTGGATAAAGCATTACATTTTTTTTCGACCTCGAAAATAAATGGTTCAAGATACCCCTCGGTTTAAAAATTTAATTAATTCTATTGTATTACCAATTTTAGGTTATGTTTAAGAGCACAAAATGTCGGTCAAGTTCAATGATGAGAAAAATCAGTCCAGGGGGTCTGAAATGGGAGGGGGGGGGGGGGGTTGAAAAAGTGAAATTTTGCTATAACTTTCTTAGTATATATAATATCGATAATTTCTCAGATAGGGCTTAAAACTTATCTAGGTATATAAGATTTTTTGATAGCACCAACCTTTGTCCTAGAGGTGGGCAAATTGGTTTTTGAAAATTCAAAAAATAACACTAACTATAAAGAGGGTGAGCGAGCTGTCCAGCGGGAAGTTGATCGCGCGGGACTTCGCGCAATGTTTCATTCAAGGTAGTACAGTTCGCCCGTCCCCTACTTGATCCCGTGAAATCTACCTTCGCCTTTCGGCGTAGCGAATAGGATTTTTTTGTATATGATAGGGAATTTCTCAGGGATGGTCCAATTTTAATTTCGTAAATGTTGACGTAAAGTTTTCGTCAATTTTAATATTTTTTAAATAAATATTTTTAATAGGTTATATAATGAATATGATTTAAGAAGTTAAACATTTAAAATTAATTAATGATCCTTTCAATATATTTTTTTTATTATAATTTATACGTATGTTTCTATATTTTTCTATATTTAGGTGTTTTCTATAGTTACGAAACATAACTTTGTGTACTATTTTATCCTAACTTATATATTTCTTATAAAATAGCAAATATAGTTTTGAAAGAAATGAATGTTTTGAAAAAAAATAAACGTAAAAGGAATAAAAGTAAAATATATATATATATATAAAATAGTCATTATAATAATAAATAAGTAGATAATAAAAAGTATTTAATTTAAAAGGCAATTACAGACTATATTGTGGCTTCTGAAACAAATAGTATGTATGACAAGCGAAGCGAGGAGAACGCGTGGGTCGGGCGCTAGGTGAGCATTCTCATACGCTACGATATCTTGTTTGCTCAGAGAGCAGAAGCCCCAATAAATTCGCCATTATTTGCATTTCAGTGGCAGGTATTGTCTCCACGAGGGCGGAAAATAAAGCAACATTTACTCGTACATTAGAAATATGCCGGAGTATGACAATAGGAAGCCCGCGGCAATCCGGCATAGCGCCGGTCGCAGTATCCCGTTCAAACCGTCAGAACCACGTTGTAACTTTATTAGCGAGCAGTTACGACTGCCGTGTGATTTATTTATTTATTTTTTTATTCGGTACTCTAACTGAATATTAAACATATAACATGTTTACATTAATTTTAGAGACATAAGTAAGAAAAACCTTATCAATATTTAAATAAAAAGAGAACACACAAAAGAGATACATATAAAAGATAAAACACAGATTATACTAAATAGAAATTATATACATACACCAAATACGGATAGTATATGATTACATACAAATAAATATATAATTGTGTATATATTATTTACATAAATATATATATATATATATTTATGTAAATAACTTTAAATAAAAATATTTATATAAAAAACTTTAAATATATATATATATATATATATATATATATATATATTTAAAGTTTTTTAGGTTGTTTAAACACTTATTATTGTTAGTCAACAGATGCAGAAAAAGTGGAAGAAGGTATACTCGTAGATTAGGTGAGCAGCAGAGGTACTCACATAATCTATATCTTCTTACACTTTATTTTCTCCATCTGTTTACTAACAATAATAAGTGTTTATATATATATATATATATATACATATATAAATAAAATGTATGAACATAAATATGTATGTAAATGTCTACGTTATTCGACAACATTTCTTAGGTACTTTGCGTGTTATTTTCGACCCACTGGAAATCGTTATTTCATGTTGTAGGTTTAAAATGCAAGACAGTTTAACTATCAAACGATGAGCGTAGATTTCATCAAATCTAGTCACCAGTGAAACATTGTTCTTTTACCAGTTTCCGGCAAACATTCGATTCAATTGATTTTTATAAAAGGCATTGTGCATCGTAGATTTTACCAGGTTGTGATGTTATTTTATAAGTGCTTAATTCAAACAATAAAATCCTTTAAAGTAGTTGATACCCCAACCACTAGGGAAACATATCTTCGTTTGGATGGGGCACACAAGAAAATAAACATTTCAGTCATCTGTGTAGTTATAGTTACTTCATGACATAAATCCAATCGAAATTAAGATAAAAGGTGTAGAAATGTAGAAATATACCTAAACACAAGAATTTTATAATAATAAACACTTTATTTGACACTTATAACTACGGTAAAAATGAATGAGCTGAGTTCCGTAAAATTAAAAAAAAAATATATGGAATCTACCAATTTTAGGCTTTGATTATATATTTAAATATTTAGATAATTCCTTACATTATAATAGGCGTTCGCCGTTATACTGTCAGACTTTTATATAAGTTATGTAAACTTACGGCGAACGTAAGGAATCATCTAAATACGGTATTTAAGCAATACATTATACAATTTTACTATATACGAGTATATATACTAGAAACAAAAGATTTAATATACGAGACTAAACTAGAAGTTTTGTCCGTGGTTGGTATTGGTATAATTTTTTTGCAATTATTGAAGAAACAAATAACAAATCACAAATTCAGTAAAATGAGGGGGGGGGGGTTAGGCACAAGTGGAGATAGGAAATGAAGTAACGAAGTTGGTACCACAGGCGCAAGTATTTTGGAGAGAAGATGTCGTTAATGACGCCTATAGGGCCTAGCTGTAAGACGTCAGGTTCCGGTTGCTTAATTTACTACTACTAAACAATTTATAGAAGCAGTTGGCGTTTTAGTCGGTATGATAGTCCATCTGAATTAATTTCAACTCTTAATTGGTAGCCACTTATTGAAGGCGTTTTGAATTCAGGTTAACTGGTTTATATAAGACTGTGACGAATGAGCCTGCCTGGTCTTCTTTAAGATCCCAGCTCTCTAAGCCTCCTTATATTGGCCGTAATGACCATCCTTCCGAGATAAAACCTATCTTGAGAAAACGGAACATTGGGTTCAATTCGTTTCTTTCCAGAACAATTCTGCAGTGGAATACTCTTCATAGGTCAGTATTGATCCCTTTTCTTCTTCCAAGGCTGTTTTTAAGCGTAGACTGCCGAGTTGTTAAGCATTATTTTTTTTTCCTCACCTACTAAACTCAACAGTATCACCGAAGCTAGCTCCTAAATATTGTAATTACTTAATAATAATAATAATATATGATAGCTATAGGGTGTCATAACCACGAAGAATTAGTACTTCATAGCAAGGTTGAAACTGAGCTCTGAATCGCTGTGACAAGTTAACTTTACTACTAGATTACCTAGTATATTTTTGATTATAGTATATTTTTGATTATTTTTGAGTCTTCTCGAATAACCTCCAAGTTTGCGACGTATGCACCGGGGCATTGACCTTCTGCTGACGGTTCTCTGTCGCCAGTCTGCAAGGCGGAATGCCCCCGAGTCAATTTCCACTTTGAAACGAATTAATAAGCGAAACTTTGTTGTCTCGAATTGAATCTCAGTGATCTGTGTTTGACGTTAGGCTGTTATAATACTCGTACACCGTCGCGTCGGCTGCGAGTCTCATAAGACGCGAGGGGTCACATCCCTTTTGTGCTTTGGAAGGCGGACTGGACTGCCCGAGGCGCGGTGTGTACTGTCCTCCTCAACCGGGGCCGGAACCCTTCAGATGAATACATAATTTAATATTTTTTGGCTGGGTATAATTTTTATATACTATTTTGTTTGTTTTCGGCTATTGTTGATTCAATTATTTCTTTGATGTGATACTGAGATTAAATGCATGTTCTCATTCCGTATTAGAAAAATCTTCTTTAATTTAGGTACAATAATGACCACAAATTTTACTTACAAGGTTAACAAAATGAAATGTATCGTGTTTGAATTCAACAATTGTGCATTTAAAAAATTCTCGGATAACATTATTTATTTACAAAATTGTACATAATCAATATTAGATCGAAAGTATTGTTTCCTATGGCCTCTGACAAACAATATTACGCTAATGCGAGAGTATCAGTCAACTTTATACGCAATTGTATGTACCATGATCGTCTAGGAAACGTCGGGATTAAATAGTCCAAAAAATGATATGATATATAACCTACATTTTTCTATGTTTTATTAAACCTATTGTACTATTGTCATGATTGTATTATGCTATGTATATAATTTTGTGTTTTCTACATTTTCATTATCACTTTTCGTATTGATATATGTATTTATTAAGCACGTAATTTGAAAATACATAATATATTTCTTCATTACATGTTTGTAAATATATCGTTTTATGTAACATTGAAAAATTTCCACCTTTTTTGCATTTGTATATCAAGTTAGCTGGCCCATACATCGTTATAATTTTAAATATTCGATTGTAATTCTTACGTACTGTTTCTTAATAAATAATAAGTTTGCAATTACACGCTGGAGTAGGTTGACGCTTGACGTTTGGTACGGGAAAATTATACACTTCATATGCAAATATCGCTCTAAGATTGTTGTCTAGTATTCACCTGACTGACGGAGGTTACACCGCCGGCGGGGGTGAGTTAAAATGTCGAAATAATTGCCTTCATACCACGCGCAGTCAGGCCTTTACTTGGGGGAATTAAGTCCCCTCTATTTCTAATCAAATGAGCACAAAGCAGTACTCGACGCTACCTAAGAATAATGCTATGATTCATCCAATGAGAACTTTGTACTTTACCGTTATAAAAGTTTTTTAAAAATATTTATATGTACACTATACGCATTGATAACTTAATGTAGGACAAATTACGATAATATTATTTTTTCTTCTAACATTTATTTATTTATTATGATAAAAGTAAGCATACAGCGAGTGTCTATGTATTTGTATAATATAATAAACTAGCTGTTCAGAATTAACTTTTTTCGGCAAATTAAAATGTTTAAAACGACGCTAGTCGAGTTTCAATATAATCAAACGTCACGCGCTTGTATGGTACCTCCGTTGCCTAGCAACCGTACCGAATGAACTTAGTTGTAATCGTCTGTACATCTCACGTGCTAGCAACCAAAATTTGTTGTCTAGTGACCATAGCTCGAAGAATTCACTTTCTGTTTTTCCCGAATTTTTCAAATTTACAGGCAATTTTTCTAATCTTTCTTTGCCTTAATACCATCTGCACATCTAAGGATGTGCAGATGGATTTAGACACATCCTTGCATGCACACGTTCACACATCGGTCCTTTATTAGACACCCTATCGCATTATCTTACCCGCATTTATTGATTTTATTTTAATCTTTGCTCAAGATATCCAATTTACGTTTATTAAATTTACGAGTCAATACTGCTTGTTGTTACAAATCGCATTTTTTTTTTTATACTTAACCTATTGTACTTAATAATAAATAGGTACAAAAATAAACACATAAATAAGAATATTTAAAATAATAATCATCACTAAGGTCAGTTACAAATTAGCAACAAAGGAAATGTCACACGCAAACAGAAATTTTAATGCGGTCAGGTGTCGTTTTAATATTATATACATATGTAATAATATAAATTGTAAATTATTTATATTCGCCATAAGATAAATTAATAAATGATAAATGAATATCGTTTTCGTCGCCCAGTTACGTAAATCAAAGATTGTAATAAGCACGCGTATAAACCTAACAATCAGACGGCTAAACATTTCGAAAAAGAGACACTTACACACACACACATACACAAAAAGATATTGTGGGACCAAGTTTTCCATAAATAGGTACCTTCACTGGTGCTTCCAACGGCACTGCGGTCGATCGGACCTCCGGTCAAATCGCCGATGTCACGTTTTTAATTCACTTAGCGTCATTTACCCTTTGCCGAATCGCCGGACGTATTGCAAACAAACCAAACATCGCACATACGATAATTTAATCGCGGCAGTAATTCGATCGAGTTCTAACTAACAAACTGACGTGTCTATTAGCAGAAGTGCGATATTAATGCATTAGCAACCAATTTGGCTTTTGGTGATCTAACGGAATCGAACTAATTCCCCTTTGATATGTTAGGGCCGGCTAATGGAAGAAATATTGATGATCAATTTGCGCCCCATTTGACCTATGTGACAAATTACATTTGCACAACATTGACTGTAGAATCAATTAATGAATAACAAATTTATATATACTATTTTCACGACATACCTATATACGGTAAGATATATATACAAATAACTCGAGGGTACTTAAAAATTCCACGACAAATCAATTATTTTATGATAGGACGTTTGAATTTACAGGATAAACTTAAAGTCAGCAGTATGCTTTTGAAGGGTGATTCTAGCCATGAAATTTAACAATTAGAGTCCTAAAAGCATCTTAAAGTATGGTCACCTAACAAACTACCAGACTGCGTGGCATCACAACATCGCGACCCAGTAACGGTACCTACAAATATATTGATGACAGTGAACAACGGGTAGTTTCCCGCGCGCACATATTGTAATGTAGGTCAATTGGATAGGTCAGAACACAACAGAAGCGCACCAAACGTTCAATAGAGTATTTATATTTTTATATGAATTTTTTTTTGTTAGATAAATAAAAACTTGTTGAACAAAAGTTGTTTGATTCATGCCAATAACCCCCCCCCCCCATTAAAGGATACTCCTGACTTTAGGTTCACCTGTATAGTGCCCCAATTATTTAAATTTGAGGAACAACTAAAATATTTAGACAGTTTAGATGTGAAGTGGATTGTTATCTACAATTTGTCATTATTATTGTTATTTTTAACTAAGTTAAGGATCGATTCAACTTTACTACCGTTTCCCATCAAATATACAGAATGTTTTTAAATTTAGGGCACATCTTTTAGGAGGTTCATCTATATCGATAATTAAACGGCCACAAGAAAAAAAGATTTAATTTTGATAAAAAAAAATCATACTAAAATATTTATATTATTAAAAAACTATGTTTTTCTTCGAATATCTTCGAGGGGTCACTGACCGAGCTCGCGTCATGCGTTTAACCGCATTCTCAAACATTCAAACGATTTCTATTAGATTTTGAAGTCGTTTTTCTCTTAACTGAGAAATATTTTTCTTATGTTTTTTTGTGGATAACGTTTGATTGTCGATATAAATCCAACTTCCTAAAAGGAGTGCCCTAAATTTAAAAACACCTGTATACATGCTTATATAATATATAGTAAATTGTATTTTAGGGTAGGTGAAAATCATGTACAGAAGTAAACATTCATACTACTTACCGCCCTATCAGGCCTTCAGGGAGACATTCATAGATGGCAAAAGGATCACACAATAAAACCTTCTTTAGTGTCAGTGTTGCTCGATACATCTTTTGAGAGGTACACACGCAAAAGTAAATATTTTGAAAAATAAATTATGTAACCGCATCTCGCCTTTTCTACTCCACGAAGAAATATTAGGGCGTTTGATTACTACCCTATTTGATTATCACCCCCCGGTATGGTATTACGCCCTAATACGCTTATATACCCATTGGACGCTGCAAATTTGATGTGGTTAAGTCAAGGGCTGATATGCAATAGAAATCCCTCACAACAGACGTGATCGGGAAATCTTGCGCTCAAGTTTGAAGATTAGTTATGTGATCAGTTAGAATTTAATTGATACATTAAAAGTGCACAATTATTAATCTTATCTCATAACGGATAAAACAGCTGTTTTGTAACCAATAATTATCATACGTTGGCCAAAAGCGTTAAAGGATGTGTTAAAAATTCTGAACATCGCTTAGTTATTACCGCCCACAGGCCATATTTCACATGGCATATTTAAAAGGGCTAGTGAGAGCAAAATTATAGAATAATAAAGCAAAACCAAATTATACAGTACTCAACCTTTTGACCGCCACCGTCTCAGAAAAGTGACCTTTGGTACGCCAAAACATATTTTCGTAAGGTTGGAGCAAGAAATAGTTTCTAAGGATCAACAGGAAAGAAGTTTGGTCTGTGCATGCCGTTAATAACTTGTCCTAATTCTTAATATTAAAACAAAAGTATATTCTACACTATTATCAGAGAACTATTTTTTTTTTAATATTGTAGAATTTAAATTGAATTTATCTGTATATTAATACGTGAAGGGAAAACTATCCTTTTTAACCATATCGCGCGCAGAAAGCTAAAATTATCTATAGTATGTGTTATAAATACATGAAATTTAATAAAATAAAACGTTTATACTGACAGATTGACTAAATGAGTTTCTAGCTGTGAATTTTGTTTGATTTCATATGTTCCTTTTTCAATATTCTGTCAATATCAATAAAGTAAATGACAAGGCAAAAAAATTATAATTATTAGGTTAGTTTCAGTAATTTGATTTTATGTGTTACATTTAATTTAAGTAATTTCATTTTTTTTAAAATTCAGATATTTGCACCTATCTTCCACATAGAACTGACGTGAGACACAAAGAAGGAGGAATATATATTCGCTGAAAGACGAAATGATAATAGGACAAATGTAAATTTAAATAGTGTAAATAGTATTACAAAATGATGAAATGATTTTGAGGGAAAAAATTAAATGTATGTCATTTCAAGAAATTTAAATACTTTTGATTGTTGATTAACACACACGATAATGGCGTATTTGTACACGCTCGCAGCTGACGTATATAACAAAATTAAAAAAAAGTATATGCAATCATTATAGAGATAAGCTCACCGTATTATAGAGATTCAAGTTACTAGTTGATTTTTTTCTAAATCATAAATTATACCCTGAATGATTTGTTACAAGTTGTTTTTTAATTCCATTTTATTTCTTCTTTTAGGTTATAATAAATATATCTTTTTCAATTATAGATATCTTTTTATCTAGCTATATTAAATTTTATTCATTATGATACACTCATAAAAAAATTGTGGCTATAAAGCTGTTAACATGTATAAGTTAGTAGGTACTTAAGTGTCTAGGTAATTATTATTCTATCCAGTAACGACGCACTTAACTCGTCTGACAATGTTGTAATTTAAATAAAAACCGCCGCAGGCCGTACCTGGTAGTCATCTCATAACTTAGCGGCCTAAATGGAGATTTTATCTACCGTCGTGAAATGTACCGTTAATATCTCCCAACGACCTCCTTTATATTCGTAAATTTTGGGAAAAGAATAATACTGCACCCCGCTCTGATACGCACCGTATTACACGCTGATAAAATTAAACAATAATTTAATTTGTAATTTATGCGTTGATACTATTTATTTGTGTATATATTACAACAATATGTACTTATCTAAATATTATTTTAGTAAATTTCATGACACTTCAAATTATTTTTTATGCTGAGAATCGCGTGACAAAATAAATGAAATTAATAAAAAATATATATTAAGATATACACACAGCAGTATCTCTATTTACATTTACATTTACTGCGTTGTTATTTTATAAATATTCAAAAATTATATTAAAATTGTTCTTTTAAATATTACAACTACTTCTAACAGCGAAATTGCAGTATTGATTAACCGTTGAGAAGTTAATGGTCAGTCGCAAATTAGAGACAGCTAATATTTTATATATATCATATTGTCGGTGAGGCGATATTAAGTTAGTTTCGACTGACTTGTTGTCTTTATCAAGCAAGGCCAATTTTTTAAAACACACATAATCTCCCAAGACTGCAACTGAATGCGTGTTTGTGCCAAATTCCCCCATTACCTTCTTGAAGGTCTAGCGCTAATGGGAAAATAATAACGCCTTTCTTGAAGGTAATTGGTAAACTTTTATAACGCTCGGAATTCCTAAACCCAATATTCTAGTCTCTTCGAGTTTTTCCCGCAAAAATAATTCGAAAATTATATAACTGTTGTTGAAATTTAAGTTCTACAATTCCCTAATCTTTTTCAACACTAGGTATATCATCTCTTAACTTTCATGATGGGCCTGACTTTGGTGGTTAATGATTTCCTTGGCGGACACGCGCTTACCACAAATATATAAACAGGCATTAGATAGCTGGTATCAAGTTATACCGTAAAATCGGCAATAATTGAGAGACGAACAGGTTGTCCTGAAATTACTGATCCATAATTAACATTTTATTTGATGTTTTTATTTATATAAATGTTTTTTTATACCTGCAATTCGTCTGACGAGATAAATGACACAATCTTGAAAAATTTTCAAAAGTTTTATGTGTTTTTTGTTTTTTTTGTATTCTCTAACGAAGCCGAACGTAAAAGCTTAAAATATTCTAATCATCAAATCTGTTTATTTTCTTACAATTTATTATAAAATAAAAAAAAGTAGGATTTCTGTTAGGATTAAAAAAAAAAACAAACAGCAACGGTGATGACAATAAAAATAAACCCAAAATAAAATAAATAAGCTACACGATGGTACTCCATCGTGTAGCATCCATCATGTGGTAAAGTTTCCTAGAAATAAATGTTTCAAAATAAAGCGAGCAAAAGAGAGGTATTTTTACAATTCCGCGAAATAACGGATGTATACACTTTTTTATATTTTATATTTTTATTTTTTTTATTATACAAAATATTTTTTCTTTTTATTTCAACGTGTAACGTGTCCTGCTATATCAATGAGTGGTGGAAACTTTTGATCAGGTACTTGTATTTTGCAGGGGTGTTAATAACGACCAAGCATATTTCACAATTATCATCGTTGCTCATTATAAGGCCTCCCCAAGTATTTACGAAATATTGTTGCAATAAATCCTACGCTAAGGAACATGGTTGTACATGTTAAGTAAGATTAATAATTTAAAGAATTTTTCATTATCTATTTTATCTAATAATGCTCAATAATTATATGCAAAAACGTACGGGTGTTTTTAATATACATTATTTTATACATAAATATCTTATATACATAAGTATCTATGTAAACATTTAAAAAAGAAATAAAAGCTATTTGCAACTTGCTTTCAGTAAATTTATTCTTTGCAACAATTTAATTAATTTTGCCCTGCAAGAAATTTTAGAAAATATCGGTTATTAACGGCTTTTAACGGTTATTTTAAAAATAATAAAAGCAAATTTATAAAATAGTAAACATACCTAAAAGCGAAAATGGCGTTTTAAATTTAAATCATTTTTTATTGTATATAATTTATAATGTTTCAATTTGTTTATGATAAGTATTATATATATCGAGATAAAATATATTAAATAATACATAGTTACATCTAAAGCATCTAAAAAAAAATCCAATCGTTTTTAACGTTTTTTTAACAATTTTATCTTTATGTTTACACGGTTTTATTTAATTTTGTTCTTTACACATTTAATATATGTCCCTTACCCCACTATTTTCCCATTTCTATCTTTATTTTAACTTCATTTTTATGTTTTAAATAATATTGTGTTTGTTGTGCTAAAAACTAGCGCGTTGTTCGTTTAACGAGCAAGAAAGCTGAGCGCAACCTTTTTATTGAGGCACAAAAATGTAATCGCACAAAATTACTCAATAATATGTAATTACTCAAGAAATGAAATTTAAATACTTTCTATACTTTAAATAAATCTAACATTTACACAGATTTATCATACTTTGCTTTTTTTTTTATTAATTCAGTTTGATAAACTTTTATATAGTTAAATAAATATACACGAATCATTCAGTAAATAAAAACGGAGTACCTACACTTAATCTGTGTAAATAAATAAATCGTTAAATAGGTTTAACGATTAAGTGGTGATAAGGGGGTTATAGGTTTAATGTTCGTGTAAATAGGTTTAAATAAATCACATTTTTTGTTACATGTTTGCTGTCCCTTTGAATTTGTATTTGGCAATGCGGTGTCTCATGATATGGTGTAGTAGAAAAAATATAACCCCTTAAATTAATAAGATCTGATTAAAAAATGTCTTTAGTGATGCGGAGACTTATTTTCCGAATTGTAAATTTGCTTTTACGCGCCCCCCCTCGATCGAATACGGTACACCAAAGCAAAAACGAATATAAACATATCCCTGCAGAAATGAGCGAGTGTACGTCATTGAGATGACTCTTTAAAGACGTCTAGGCTGAAGGGTGGATAGCGATGGAAAAAACAAACCACCTTTATTATTTTCCCCCTTCCAGGGAAACGTGTTTCGGATACGAAGGAGCGAATGATAGTAGGCAGTGGCGGACACCCCTAAATGCCACCAACAAATACCCATTGAACACTGTTGTAACTACACAACTGGACCCATGTTGTTATGCAAATAAGATCCAACCCACATAAATGTTGTTTGAGTAAACAAATCGTTTAAGAGCCACCATTTTAACATAGTAGGTATTTTGAATTGCGGAAATAATTAGGCTTCATTTAAATACGAGTATGTACACAAAATATCGGACTAAATAAGAAATAGATCTTTTTAGCAATACAATTTTATAATTTCCGTAATTTATATAAATATGCATTTAATTATTATATAAAAGACAAATAGAAAATGATCATCCAAGGACACTAAGAAAGCATCAAAATATTAAAAAAATATATTTTTTTTAATCAGACCTCAGTGTTGCCTTATTTGACTTTTACAATTCGCAGTTTTCAATCATTTCAATATACAATTATTCCTAATTTAACGTCAAGATATGAGTTTAAGAGACTTTCTAGCCATTCGCACGAAGCAAATAAACAATAACCTACTCATGATTATAAATATTTATAGCGATAGACAATAATTAAAAGTTCTCAGTAGTTCTTAAATAATTTACAAATGCAACCAAAAAACTATTAAAGATGCCTAATATACCTACCACATAATTTTTATTACATAATTGTTAAATTGAGTTTACATCAAGAGCGGTCTATACTTTTTTTCCTAAAATGATGCTTTGCCCACCATTGTCTTTAATGTTTTTTTTTATTGCTATGACCTAGGTCATATACATTTTTTTAGGCCCTACTCAACTAGGCCAAATGTACCTGTATGTGTGCAAATGTGTCAGGGGATACGGTGGTAAAGAAGCGTTAAAAATGGTTCGGCCATGTACTGATTCGAAACCGCATTTTTTATTTTATTTAAATAATTATTTTTATTTGATAAATAATTTACTTTTAATATTAAAACTGTTAATGACGCTATTTTATGCAAAATACATATCTAACAAATAAAAGCTATATCGACAACTATACCGGTCACGAAAAAAATATAATAACAATATAATTTCGAAAAGAAATTATACAAAAATAATAATATTATTATTTTTGTATTACATAGCGCGAGGGCTGTTCGTTTTGTCATTTCTTCTGAAAAATACCTATAGCGTCTACATACGAAACACGGGAAGAACTCATTTCGTGGACTTCGTGGAATCAGCTCTGTGTTCACATTGTCCTTTGATAGTAGCCCCCTTCCATAAGCGTCTTCCCCCAAAGCCACAGCTCGGGCGGCAAGACCAATTTCATTAATTCTGCGGCGAGGACAAATGTATTATACTTGCAAACTTGTTCCGCTGGCATGTCGTATCATTGTCACTCTAGGTGGATTTTTACCTTCAGGTGGGTTGACAATGTCCCCAGGGGGAGGTGCGAAGGGGGGAGGGCACATCGCCCTAACGACATTTCGTGTCTTTTAGAATTAATTTTGGGGAATTGAATTAAGATTAGCCCGTGAGCGCGCTTAAGGAAAGCCTAAATGAGCCCGCTCTTACCAGGAATATACGCAATTTCTCGACTCTCGAAAAGTTGAAAAAAAAAATGATTATCAAAATATATGACTAAATGATTTGAAAATTATAAAAAAACATGTCTTGTTGTTAAATACCGAAGCCGTCATTTATTTATATAAAATCATATATTAAACTCATTGCAATGAGATTTTTGAATAGACATAAATAATATTGGCAGGAATTTGCAAAAGAATTAAAACTGAAATAAATAAATTACAATATTACATTTCATAAAATCGAAGAATTCGCATATTTTATAACGATGTAAGCATATTTCATAAACCTTATCACTTTATCTCTTCTTTTTTTATGGTATTTCTTCCTGTATTTTAAAAGACATCGTGCTTCCACTTAATTCTACATCTCTAAACTCTATCCCCGTTTCAGTCCTAACATTGTTTGGGCATATTACTGGCTAAAGGGCGGTAGATATTTTATTTTCAAATAATTTGATTTCCAGATGATTTTTTTTACAAGATAAATTAATAGATATATCAAAAGTCCAAAATAAAGTTAAAACGGACAGAGCTAACTTACAGAAATAAGAAGCGTGTGATAGGGTGAGCGAGTGAGCTCACATATTTACATTTACATTTACAACTACCCAACGAAAATGGATAATTCATTGAACCATATGAGTGTTACATTTGGTTATATATATTTTTTAATTGAGTAAAATACAAACATGTCTTTTAAATAAATTACATCCTTATATGTTTCGAAAGACGATTATATGTTATAATATACTTAATTATAAATGATAAATTTTAAACTAACGGTTTTGTCATTTTTATTTTTTGATTACGTATAAGTTTATCTATTTAAATAGAGTGCCTTAAATACAAATATTTATACTTTTAGTTGGAAAATAAGTTGTGTACAACATAACCGGGGCCAGCGTATTAAATGAAATTACAAAATCAAGTAATAATTTTCTTCTTATTTCCGCATTTCAAACGAAACACAAGAGAATTTCACTAAATTAGTGCACGGGGAGGTTATAAAAGCTATGCGTATCATAAAAAAATGTCTCTAGACAGGTAAGGTAAACAAACACCTTCATTTAATACAAATGCCCTGAGTGCAATGAAACCTGAAAACCGAGGTAGAATCCGCCAAAGGTTATGAAAGTCAGTATTTTTTTTTTTTAATAAATGAATAATAATACATTTTATACCTATTGCGATAGCGTAGTCATGGCCTTTAGATCATTAAAAAATAATATGCAATATGTTCAGAAAAGGTGCCGGCCATAATGTAAACATTGTGATATTCTCTTGAACCGCCCTTAGCGAAGGCGTGTTTGCGTGGCGGTAAATTAGGTTCGTTTGCTATTTACTCATTTGAGCGCTTACTCCCTTTTGGTCAATAGCATCCCTATAATTTCAAAGTAGGAATGGAACCGTTCCTAAATAATCTGAAACCTCAAATGAACCATTCACGGCTTTTACATTCAAAGAGTAAAGGTTGTATAAGATTTGGGCTGACGAACGGGGCTGCGTGTCGAGACTTTTGAAGACGGGAAATTGCCGAGTATCTCGTTGCGGCTAAAAGTTATATCTTTTGCACATCAGAACGGTGCCTTCGTGAACAGAGGCGAATCGGGAGGCTTGTTTAATGAATTGGCTTATCTGATGATCTTTATGCTAAGTCCTATTCCCATTATGCAAAAATATAGCACATGCGTTGCTTACAGTACTAGCTTATCACCTTCGTTAACATTTTGTTTAGAGGCGTAGGAATGTGTAAGTATTTGGAGGACAAATAACCAGTACCAACTAATGAATGAAAACTAATGAAAACCCATCACTATATACTTTGACAGACAGCAATTGACAGCACTATAAACAAAAATTTCTCTAATTGGCAAATATTAATGGATATGGTATTTAGTGTACAGTCTGCATCATATCTTTAAACATTATCAAATGAAACTAAATGGTTAAAAAATCAAAATAGAATTTGTCCAAATTAGGCGAAGGGCTTAACTTCAATATGATAATCTTAAAATGAAGGTAATGTGCCCATATAGTTTTTCCTAGTATAGCGTAAATAAATGTATGCTCTTATGTAAATTTATAACCTAATCTAAAATTCCTTATTTATTCACACTGTATATTTGTGTAGCTATTAGAATTTATTTTAAACTTTAATAAAAACATATTTAGTATCAGTATTTAATATATTATTGTATTCCATTTACTATACTCCTGCGCCAGACGGAATATGACCATCTCCAGTCAACGAGCCTCTCACGATATGCAGGAAAGTGATCGATATTTTATTTATTGTATTAATGCGCGCGACTAGCGAAATATCTCTGTGACCTGGACACTCATGAACTCAAGACTTATATTACTAAACTCAGTGTGATCTTTGAACCCGAAAGACAATGATCTTTTTGGTTAAAAATTTGTTATTTTTAAGTCCTCTTGTTACACTGTACTTTTTGCATATTCTCTCTTTAGCATATTTCTAAATCAGTAGGAAGTGTTTGTTTTATAAACACCCTTCACTTTTGGCAGGTCTACGGCAGTCAATAATCGTTTTATTTACCTCTATCTCATTAAAAACAAATCTCTACATAAATTTGGCGTTCCTGTTGTAGGAACTCACAATCTCAGAACTTTCTCTCTATCTTTACCTCTCTATTTTTTTTCCCTCAGACAGTTTCTGCAGTTTCAGAAATCTGTTTGTTTTAAAGAAAACCTTACCGTGTATCTTAATACTACGTTTCCCATTTGCGCAATGAGGATTTGTTCTTTCCATTGAACTTATTGGCCATCTTCCGATGTCACGGAATAAACATATGCATTTACTGGTACTGGTACTTGGGTACTGTTTGCTCTTTCCACTCAAGCGAGCCGTCGCTGATGTCATGTCGTCTCTGATTAAACAGTACGTTTCTCTTATTCATTGTGTCCCCAGGATCATTATCATGGATAATGGTAGTCAGTTCATCAGCAAGGAACTCCAGAGCCTGTTTGAAAAGTACCACGTTTGAGGAGTACCAATTAACGTTTGAATGTATTGTATTACATACGCCTGAATACGAGAGGAAAAAAGGAAATTAAAATAGAGTAATATTATTTTTAGCATAAAAATATTTGTGAATAGAAAATATTCCACCCTATCGAACATTAATTAGACGGTAGTTTACCCTCGGGCAACTATCAAGAGTATACAGAAGAAATCTTCCGAAAAGCCCATTTTCAGCAGTAGGCTTTTAAATAGGGATTTAGGCGTTTGCCTGATCATCCTGAATGCAATGATCTGTAAGAGTAATCCGTTCCTCCGGCTAAAGGCCCGCTGATACCAAATCAATTCGGCATTTCAGTAATTAAGAACATGGAAGCTCTCCTCGCGTCATGGGCGGTACGAAGCTAGGGTGACTCTGTTCTTACAAATACTCACTGATTACAGAACAATAAGTTTCATAACCGTTTCATAAACCAAATCTCATTTTAATACCTTTATCCTTTTCATAAAACAATGGTATGTTAAACCAATTTAACTTTGCATTATATAATGGATATGATATAAATTAGGATATAAAAGGCCCATTATTTTAGATATGTACGTACATATAATTTTAATTTAGGCTGAATTATCTTTCCGACCAAGGGGGTCGGTTTAGCTGGTTAGAAGCTGATTACAGATCAGGCAGGATCATTAATTGTATCAGACTTAAATAAATTTAAAAGTCAACTCACATAATGTCTTATTAAGTTACTCCCTTTTTAGATGTAACAATTCTTTATGGGATTTTAAGACTTACTGGGTGCTTCTAGTTGGGGTATTGTTCCACAGGTTAAGGTATTAGGTACTTATTCGGATGGATTGGCAGGTAACAAAAATATATTACGCCCTATTTGTGTTCATTTTCCAATAAAATATAAAAAAAAAATCATGTGCACTTTATAGGCAATGCACTGGAAATACACATAGGAAATTAATTGAATTATAAAGTTACTACAAAAGCAATTTTTAAAACTAAAATCTATCGGTCCGCATCAGTCTTGCCATCGTCAGAATGCCGTATCTACAGTAGTAAAATTGCCGTATTTATTATAAGAAAAACCCAGAACTGCCATCGTACACAAAAACACATTAAACTTGTGTAGGTGTAATTGCCGTATTCTTTGATACGGCACCGATAATACTGCCGTATTATCTAATTAAAATTAATTGAATCGCCGCATATTAAGGCAATAGCCGTATTAATGGCAACGCTAGTCCGGTCCAACGTACAGCGAAGGCTACTGATAGGCCGATCTGTCAATTGTGCGGTCGGTGAACTTACCGAATTTTCTTCTTAATTTGAATGGCAATAGCCACAGCGAACAGAATGCTCCCAATATTAAAAAATCATTAATCAAATGTTGAATCTAATTAAACATGATTAAAAATGTAGTATAGAGTTAACACTATCAAACCGGACAAAACGCCTGGAGAGACATCTAATGGCCTTTCTTTGGACTGGCTCTACCTCGGAAAAGCTTCTCTTCTTTTTTCGATCTCACGAAAATGTCTTTAAATAAAAAATGTTTAAAATAATTATTTTATAAATACACTTTGTTTTCTTTTTCGAAATACATCGCCCCGGATGACCTAGGGCCCTGCCCGCTTTTCATCGCGAACAGGAGCGTAACTAGTTCGCTAATTAAATTTTAATTCGTTTTTCTCGTAATTGCCAAACATTTTTTAATATTTTTGCTGATCAATGTTTAATCGTTTATATAAATCAAACCTCTTATGTAGTTTTTTTGTTGTGAGGTAAAGTTATTTAACATGCTTAGTGTTATGTATCCGACGCAACTTTTGGTGGCCCATCGCAATGATTTGTTGTCGAGCCCCCGTCCGTTGTAGACTCGGAGATGCGCCCGTCACTCAGCGCAAACTAATGACGTGCGGACGGAATGCGCATTAGGCGGGGCGCGCATCGCCTGCGTTCCGGCGGCGACGCGGCCGACGGAAAAAACGTTTTAAATATCTCACTTTGTTGGAGATGCCGCGGATGGCGAGAAGATATATTTTTTTTTCAAATTTCGAACGATTCACATTGCGACAACTCTGTTGGGGAGGGAGGGGGGGGGGGGCGTAAATCTTGGTGCCATGATGGTACCTTGTGGGGACACAATTAAAAGTTTAAACTTTGTAAATAAACTTTTTATTTCCATCTAAAAAACTAACCCCTTTTCCATCACTCAATTTACCTTTCTTTTTTTAATTATATTTTAAAAAAAAAAAAGAAAGGCTATCGACACAGCCTTCCCAACAATTAATATGGTCACAACGTTACAATATACTTTGTTTTATCACTAAAATAAAAAAAAATATACGTACGTACTTCTCTAGTGGGATGGATAACCGCGTTACACACTTTTTTTTTTAAATCTTTATTATTTTTTTTACATAACACCTTTAAATTACCCCACAAAGACGGTGCCTTTTCTGTGGGTGAAAAAAAAAACATTTTATATTACAGTACAAAAGTTTCAATAAGTTTACAACAATAAGAAAAAGGAAAAAAAACAATATAATAATATATAATATGTATAATAAGATCATTCACACAGATTTTCCAGTCCAAAATTCGATACCGTATTTAAGGTAAAAAATAAAACAGAAAAACTTATTAAAATTTTCTTACGATCAACATTTTATTCCTTCGTTCTTACATAATTAGCAACGTTTCCCAACAAAACACTTATTCTATCTAATTTCCTTTATAATTCTATAAAAAAACAACTTCATCTTAACGCAATATCTATTTGTTGTAATATTTTTTCTAAAAATATAAATTAAAAAAAAAACTTTGTTATTACTTTGTTTCGCTGTAGATATTGCGAAGAGGTGACAAGTCGTTATAATATAGGTTTGGACAATGAATAAGCATATAATTTAAAGTTTTTTTATAAGTTTGAATGCTCATCAAATTCAAATCACTTTAAATGCAAAATAGTAGCTATTTCATTATTGACGAGGCGTAGAACGGATGGGATGCGTTTCTCGAACCGGTTCGTGAAGCGCTCAAACGTTTAACTTTGGTTAAATATTTTGATCTCAAGTTTAAGATAACAATCTTGATAAACCGTCAGCTGGCGGAATGGAAACGGTCTTGCAACGGAGTGGCTTCTAGCATTCGTCTTTATTTATTTATGTAGTACCTATTTACGCTGTCGACAAAGTCTTATTACAACAATAATAATAAAGTGACTAATTTTAACTAAATTCTTTGTCAATATAATTAGTTGCACTAATTAATAAATAAATTATGAATATTATATTATATTTAACTTGCCTAGTATAAAATAGTAAAATACTCATTAAATCGAATAGTCCAACGTAAAAACGTAAACAAAAAATGTAAAAATGGTGTCCGCAAATTTGGTTAATATTTAATACGATTAAAAATCTGATGTGGAGTGTTTGAAGTTAAAAATAATATTGTAAAATTTTATTTTATACATCTTGGGTATTTAAATAAATTAGTTAAAAAGTATGGGCAGTAAGATAACTTAAAAAAACAAGAAGTGCTTCTATACATTGTTTTATAGGTGTAAATTATTCACCCAGAACTTGAGGTCTTACAACTAGACCTTATTGGCGTCATTAAAGGCCTAGACTACACGAGCCTGTGGTACCAACTTGTGATGGGTTGTTTCATTTCCTATCTCTACTTGTGCCTGCGGCACTTTTAGCTTCGATTTGCGTTGTGGATGTCCATAGAAGCGAAAGTGTGAGTGTGATTGTGTGTGTGGGGATTTTTCAGGTGTAAGGTTTATTCTTTCAGTTTACCATAAATTTTAACAACATTTTAGTTTTTATTTTGTAAATTCACACTCAATATATCAATTTGTATTAATTATAATGTAGCAATAAACATTGACGTGTTTGTATTAATTTTAACTGGCCAGCAAATACATAGGTAGTTATTCATTTGATAAATTACATGAATGCATTGTTTAACAATTGAATTGAACGATAGGTTCACCTAGAACTAATTGCATAAAAAAAGAAAATAAATGAGAAAAGTAAATCAAATAGTTTATTTTTTGCATATTTACACTGATAAAAATATGCATTCATTAAAATATAAATTTGTTAAGATTATTATGATAAACATAAATATTTAGTACGTTTACCTGAATGAGACAAGTATATTTTACTTATCTTATTAGTATGCCTAATTAAGCGTTTTAGTTCGGTTTTGGATGCAAAACAGGTCTAAAAACTCTTGATTTGGCATACTAAATTGTTAGATTGCTTTCAACAATTACCCCCAGCTGTCTCCAGTGTCGTAGAAGGCTCTCTAGGAAGCTTCTCGAATAGAAGTTGCTATAAACAAATAAACAAATAAATAAAGGGGAGGTGCGTTAGTAGTTTTTAGAGAGACTTCGTGATTTCCAGTAATTAGAATAAATTCCTAAGGAACGTATAATATCAGATTGAGAATACGTTTTATGAAATTCAGTTTTAGAATTTGATAATTATAAACTAAATATTTTCAAATACATAGAATAAATAGTGTATCTGTGAAATACTACTATATGAAAACTTATAGTGATTATAAATTATCTGAAATATATAAAATTTTACGTTACATTTGTGTCATATTTAATTCTGAATAATTTAGGCTTAAGTATATTTTGAGTAAAATATGTTATCAAATTTGGTTTTTCAATGTGGGTACTTTGGATTAAAATTTTAGAAGGGTGCTTTTCACGAAAGCCGTTTAATTTAGCGAGGAAAGAAGCTTAAATTTTATCTGCAAAATTATGATTTCAGCCTCTGAAGGCTGTATCGCGCGATTACAATTCTGGAGGTTAAGAGCTTTCGTGCTTTATTAAATTCATTTTTACAGGCTGAATTTCATGGTAGCGAGAGACGTATTAGGCAGGGTCTCGTAATTCTGACGATAAGAATCATTAGACGCTAAGAAGCATTAACTAAGTGCACATTTTGTACTTAGTAAGCTGTAACTATGTAATTATTTTTAATTTTTAGCGCAGAAAAATAAAATGGTATAGAAGGTTATTTATTTGTTGTTAAACATTAAGGTCGTAAGATGCCACAAGAAAATTCTATGCCACCCTTAAATCTTTTAAGCGTATGTCCGTTAAATTATAAATGCCGGGAAGCGATTTTTGTGGTTTAAAATATCTTATTTTTTCTTGTACAAGGTCGAACAGGTTAACAGCAGAAAGAAAAATTATATTAAATAACTTTTACTAACAATTTCAAAAAAATACTGAACACTGTGTAACTGAAACTAGTGATAGGTGGTTAGATCCTGGTTAAGACTAATCAGAATTAGGACTGGATATCAAAATCACAATTATCCAAACCACCCTACGCTTTTCTATACAAACATGTTTTCCACATTTGGTGTCTATTACTTGTTACATTCCAATTTTTGTTAATGATGATGTAACAAAAATGTACCTACTAAGCGAAACTGCGCTTCAAAAAACTTTTTTAAATGACTTGTAATTTATAATTAATTATTTCATTAGAAACGTTTTTACTGTTTAAAAATATTTCTAAACTGTATTGGATTAAAAGGTTAATCATCGTATATATTTGACCGACTGTAAATTTGAATAGAGGATCAATTCATATACATTTCCGACCATTTGATCGATAGTATACAGGCATTGAATTTTATACAATATAATTTATTTATAATAAATTTTTAATATCTATCCCTAAAAGTACTTACTTACATTTTTAAACTTTTTCGTTGGTCAACTGACAATATAAGAAGTACATTTTTAACAAAATTTTCCCTCATTTACAAAGGTTCAAACTTTTGTAGCGGTAAATACTATACAAGCAGAATGCAGCATGCGTACGTTGTGGGTAATTGCTTGTTAAGATTCACGCGTTACTGAAAATAGCTCATATAACCCATTTAACGAACCGTAAATGTAAAGCCCAGAGACAACTAAACTCCTATCACCGGTACATGTAGGACCAAGTAAATGCAGATCGATGCTACTGTGCAAAACATAAAATGGATTTTTTTAAATATTATCTAACTAGGCAATGCCCGTCCTAAGGTAGACTTTACTATGTTGGTATTTATTTTTTATGTCAGAATACCTACATTTTTGTCATGTCATAAATATATATTTTTCAGGTTATTTATAAGATAATAATAATTATATTTATAGGATAATAATAATTATAATACGAAATAATATTAATATTAAATGACTAATATTAATATATTAATAAAATATTTAAGTTTTTTTTTCAAATAAATTTTATTATATGATAATATTTAGGTACTTATGTAGGTATTTAGGTACTTTTATCAAGGTTTCTGTTTTATTTCTTTCCAGTTGAAGGACCCATTCTGTAATTTTCTTCTTGGAATTTTTGCTTTTAGGTATACAATTATTCCTGCATCCCTTATTCTGTTGTACAATTTAGCATCACGTCATTAGCATCACGTATTAATTAATACAGAATCATATAGTGTTTATTACACTCATTGCATTGAGATATTTAAACAGATATAAATAATGGATGTAAAAAATGCAAAATAATGAATACAGAAATAAATAAATTACATTGTAACATTTTCTAAAATCGAAGAGTACATTTAAAATATTTTAAGACAGAATAAGTCTAATATACTTTCTTTCTTCTTAGGTTTTCTTGATATCCATTAAGAAAAAACAAATAGACATTATCACATTCAATATTTTAAGTAGGTTAGGTTAGGTTGAGTTTATACACATATGAGTATAATACTCAATATATTGGTTAAAAGCTATAAGAATTCAAATATAAATAAATAAATAGCATAATATTCTATGTCATGGAGTCACATAATCCAGAACAGTATAAAACAAATTTACTTTAAATATAAAATTTGAAAAAAGAAGTTAAATAGAGATTATGATTACATTCGCTATATTGAAATCAATTATCCCTCAAAAATAATGGTTGCACAAGTCACAAGTATTAACATAGAAATGAATAAAGAATAAAATAAAATTGCATGATATAGAAAGACACAACATTTTATTAATACAGAACATTAAAATTCAATACAAATTATTTGATCAGTTCATTACATTCGTTACATGAACTTATTACAACCGTTAGAACGAAAAGTTACAAAAATACACACAAACGTAAATAAAAAAGTTATAATAGCTCACGATATTGAAAATTAGTATAAAATACTACATGAATGAAATCATTAATTAATATTAAAATATAACACGAAAATTTTCAAATCAATAAAGCATTCATCGCATTCTGTATATTGCGCGTTAGCAATCGTAAAGACAAAAGCGCGCATTGAGACCAATTACACAGTTTTTTGCCGTATCTATATAATTTAAAAGATCGTTGCCTACAACGTTACGTAACGTATAACTACATTCGCTACATGACATTAGTAAAGGCAGTATGATTTATAAATATAAATTCGGTGACGAGTTTTTAATGTTACAATCGGGATATATTATAAGCGGGATAAACACAAGACTTTAAATGGATTCCGAATGTATCCAATTTGCTCATTTAAATGAATCGACAAAGAAAATCCAAGTCGTAAGAAATTAGCAGTTTATATTATTAACCTGAAGATCAAGTCTACGGGGTTTGAATTCTCCAGAGAGGAGAGAAGATAATTAGGTGTCATTCCAAAGGCTTAGCGAAACCGTAGAAGAGCTCAGAATTATAATGGCAAGGGAAGGAATGAGCCAACGAAAACACCACCGCTGTAATAATACACATCGGAAATTTTTCATTTGCCGAGACTTTCATAAATCTTAGGGATTATTTATAATTTGAAGTCGGGCCGCGCGGCCGCGCGGTGCAGTTACCGCCGGAGCGATATGAGAGCGTTTTACACGAGCTGCGTTCGCATTGCCGGCTACTCAGGGCTTATTTTCAGGCGTCCTGAAAAATGGGCGTCTGAAAAAATAATGTTTAAAAATGTTCAGTGCTTGCAGATTTCATAGATAAATGCTACCGCAGCCAGACATGCTGACGTTCTGGGAAGCTTACCAGACCGAGTGTTATACGCGGGGTGATGTTCGTAGGACTGTGCTATTCAGATTGATTGTGGGTGATTGATCTGATTGTGGGATCGATTGATCTGTTGGAAGCTGGGTTATGTAACCGATCTATAGAGCGTGGTGGGGTTGCCTCGTGACATTGCTAATGCCGCAAGTGTCCGTACAGAGTTCAGCTTGCGTTCTCAGGAGCTTTGGTTTACGACGTAACGCAAGCAGGTGTTGCCGTGTACAACATTGCAATAACCTGATCGCATCGCGTGCAGACGTCTATTGAACTTTTGTGTCAGTGAAAAATGCCTGCTATGAACGGTTGTTTCACCAACTATAAAATAACACCTAAATACTTATTATTGTTAGTGAAAAATTGTTCGCTACCAATGCCCTTTCAGCCGAAGAGAGGGAATGTGGCCACTACATAAGTGGGAGAGAGCGAAGGATATCTCGTCCGACGGGCGCTCGGCTTGCCTCGGTATCGCCGGCGCACTCGGAGATATATCATCATTTAGCTGACGAAAAATGCTTACCGGTAAAATCCTGCAATATGAAGCACGGATCGGCGAACGAGATATTACGGTTCATTCGCATTAGGCTTTAAAAATGACTATTATAAACGACCATACTATTATAAAATATAACTTTTATAAAAAAACTCTAAGCTTATTTAATTATATTTTAAAATAACATACCTACCAAAAAAAATATCAGGTTAAACTTATTGTTTTAATATTCAATTCTCTGATTTGCAGTTTGACGAAAAGATGACATTCTTGAAAAATCAAAACCATTTTTAAAGATTTTTTTATTATATATGCAGAAAAAATGTGTTTAACATAAACAGTACCTTCAGATAATATTATTAAAAAATATCTACTTACACAATAATTTTTTGCTAACATATTGTAAGCATTACAAATATAATTTTTGAGACAACTTTTCAATATATACAAAATTTTAAAAAGTAAACTACTTATTTTTACTGAAGGTCTAGGGATTTTATTAACGTAATATTCATACGTTATCTATAATAATAGAATTTAGATATTTTTAAAAAGGTTTTTAAAATACATTCAATATTAATAACTGCCACATTTACATTATCAGGATTCGTAAGATCTAAATTTTGAAAAATATTTATTGTGACCTTTTGTATCCACAAAAAAAGGTACAAAAAAGGTAAGAACATAGTATGTATTATGACTAAACAAATAAAATCCTTTTTTGGGAGAAAGCAAAACAAATTTATTGCTCTAAAATAAACTAAAACAAATGTTTAGCAACTTTAACAATTAGATTGAACAAAAAGTAAGAATGAATCTTAAATTTAATATTCTAATTGTTGAATACTAATTTAATGTTGAATATAACAAATATGATTATGGTATGTAGTTAATTATTTTTAAAAATTTAATTTTAAATAATTGTTTTTTGTAGTTTATAGTTTTTTTATTTTGGGATTTAAAAAATAAACGCACTAATCTAAAGGACACTAATTAAAGAATATTAAAAAGAATATTATATTTTACCAAACGAAGAAAGACCTGCAAAAACGAAGGGAAAAAGTAAATGCAAAATTATAGATAATTTAATACGCTTAGCCAAGCATTACAAGAAAGTCAATATTAGAAATTGCTAAAACAAGAATAGAAAAAAATATTAGTAAGAAACAAGATAAAACTTTTATTTTTCTCTAAAATAAGGACGAAGATAGTGTAACAGATAGAGAAGAAACAAGATGTTTGATTTTATTTTTGATTTTATTATGACGAAGATACAAAAGTAGGTAAGAAGGAAGAAACACGTAATAGTTAAATATATACCTATAGTAAAATTGTAAAATGTATTGCTTAAATACCGTTATTTATATGATTTTTACGTTGAAATAGGTAAACACCGTTAGCTTACCTTATATAAAAGTTTGACAGTACAGTAAAATAAAATAAAATGACGTAAAAAAATATAATAAAATAAAAATATACATATACATACTAATAATATTAAGCGTTAGGTAAAAACGATTTATTTCTACAAAGTTATAGGAATAAACGTGGTTTTTGCAATTCATAAGTAAACCAATAATAAAAAGCCGAACCACCAAACCACAGTTTATCCCATCCATGGTGACCGTAGTAAGACCTAAAGCAGCCCACCATAGCGTCATTTAATCAGAATAAAAATTACATGGAAATACCCAAATCAAAATCAAACGTTGACAAACATAAAGACGGGAATAATATAATTTAATTAATTGGATGATTTTATGAGTGATTTATGAGTGAAGTTGATGAAAATAAAAATAATGAATATGTAAAAGTGTAAAATTAAAGCACATGATTAGTGTGCGTATTATTTATATAATTGTATAATTGAGTTGTAAAGTTATTTGACTTATATTTGATGATTGTTTTTTAATTCTAAAAAACAATCATCAAATATAAGTCAAATAACTTTACAACTCAATTATACAATTATATATATATATATATATATAATTTAATAATTTTAATAAATTACTTGGTAAATTAAATCACTAATAACAAATATTTACATGCACCGCGTTTCGTAACGGACAAATGCGCAAACACAATGAGGCTTCTTGTTCCTGTCAGCGATATTCCAAATCTGAAATGCATCAGACAGGAAGTTATTAGTACAGTGAGGGGGGCGGTGAGTAGCGGAGGTGGGGGGGCAGCGATAGAATGGATGCTGCCATTCTGCCCGTATGCACTTCGGATGGGCCGCAATAATGACGTGCAAACGATCCGTGTAACTGGCCGTGTAAAGAGCGGGTTTCGAGCATTAGTGTGTCGCGTAGGGCGGGCGGCGCGCCCCGGCCGCTGGCCGCCTGCGCTTTCTGAAAAATTGACGTTTATGCCGTTTCATTGTTGGTGGCGTGCGACACTTAATGGCCATCGAAAATGATGCACCGTAACCGTACCCAGAAAATAGGTATTTAAAAAAAAAGATATTATGCAGAAGTTAGTCGATAAAGGTATTCGTGAAGCAGATGATATAGGTAATAATTGTATTAGTAGAAGTATATTGGTCAAAGGAGTATCAATTAAACAATTAATTCCTATATGAGTTTGTATTAGTATATCATAGTATGTATGTTCATATGCATTCAAAAATATATTCCATGCATTAGTGATTATTATTTATGTGAATTTTTCAATTTTTTTCGACGCGGTAATAAGACTTCTGAGTAATAAGCAGAATGATTTTCTTAGAAAAGGCGATAGCCTAGTTAGGCAAGATATTTTGGATTTTATAAGATTTACAACAACAAAAAATTAAATGAATCGTAATCAGTTTAAATATATCATCGTCAACTAGACAGATACTCCCTTTTATACAAATACTCGCTTCTGCCCTATCGCACTATAAAATAAAATAAATAACATACAATTTTTAAGTATTAACTAAAATTTAAGATTCAATGCGCGCCAAAATAAAAAACTTTATATGCTATTGGTTGTGATACCTGCGTAGCTGAAGAATATTATTTCAAGAACTGATAGGATTTATTAGAATTTTAAACGCCATGAAGGTAATGCAAAACATCCAGTTACATGTTTGAAAAAATATACAATAATTAAAAATATAAATTATAATATATAAAATATATAAAAATATAATATTTAATAATAAAATAATATTTGACCATGTACAGGTAAAAGACAATCAAAATGTTACTTGCTTTCCATAAAGATAAAAATATATCATAATAATAATATTTTTACGTTCTAACTGCAGGCAACTGCGCCTACGCCGTTATATATTTATATAAATAAATGCTATAAATATATATTTATATATATATATATATATATATGTAATTCAGAGGCGTGCTTTAGTTTTCCGATGGAAACATTTGATCGTTTTTGAATTGCAAGATTTTCTAAGAATGTGATGAGCTCTGTCAGAAGGACACCTTTCTAGGCAGGACCCGCAGATCGAAAATATCAAGCTATTTTCAGATGATAGATCTTGATTTATCTTGCTTACGACGGTTCAAGAGGTTCTCAAGAGGTAAAAAATTAAAATACATTTTGAAAAAATGATGAAATGCTAGAAATTATTTTTTGCTTGTTTTGATGTAGTTAACGATGATGCGGTTGTAACTGCTTACGAAGGTTAATGATTAAGTGGGTTGGTTGAAAAATGATGATACAGTGATAATTAACTGTTACATATAAGTACAATCTACTTTAAAATTATGGCTAAGATTTACAGGGTGAACGTTGCGACTATACTGCTCTAAGTGAAGACGACCGGCTTCAGAAGATTTTTTAAGCGACGTCCGTCGTTATATTTAGCAAGACTTAAGGGATCAGGATAATGTAATAGAAAAGCGGTATGCATTTAATGACGCACGAGTCGGCCATGAGACTTTACTAGAAAAGCTTACTCAAGGCAAGTGTTTTTTTTTTTTTAAATTTGCCCATGCGTAATCGTTGATCTTAACGCTTATGGACCGGGCGGTACAAAGCATTGAAAACGTAAAGGTGATTATCGTATAACACATACAAATGTATTAAGGAGTAGTGCAATTATTAATGAAATAAAAAAAATAAATACATTAATTTATTATTCCTCTTTAATAAATCAATCACACTTTATGTATTTCTGAAACATTTAACGCATTTCGAATGACTGGAACAGACAATAATCGTCATTGATATTTTATTGCAGCGTTCGGAATTGGCAATATCGCGACGATAAAATCAAAATTTGGCGGAAAAACGGCGCGATTTTCGCGGCGATAATAAAGCACGGCTCGCAATGAAAAGCACGCGGCGCATTGTTTCCGGCCGCGTTGCCAGACGTCGGCGTCGCGAATTAATAATTGCAATAATTCACTTTTATTACCTACCGCTGGCCGTTCGTGCATCGCGAACGATTCGCAGTTTTTCGGCTGGCAACGCCGCGATTCGACCGTGTGTTTAGTTATGCTGATAAACGAGAGAGAGAATTAAATTATCATACCGGCTGGCGGAGCATTTTACTCGAAAAATAGCTGAACAAAATTCATACCAAATTGATTAAATCAATTACGAATTCATATATTAAAAATTTTGATAAGAAGATTAAAATCACAATATTCTTAAAAATAAGTTGGTAATGTTGCGAAATTTATAACTCACGCTGTATCTATGCTTTCGTTACACCGGTTGTATTGCGGAGCAGGTAAATTTGGATATAGTTAATTTTGTAAACAGCCTCTAATTGAGAAGCCGCAATCAGTGTGACAAAGACATGAGATCACACGACTAGAAATATGAATCTATTTTTGTAAGAGGTTAGTACCAATACGCCTCAGTAATTAAACATCCCATTATTGTAATTTATTTATTTTTTTTTTATTTGAGTGTTGCACCATATACATAACTCCACGAAGGCTAGTGCCTTTTCCGTAGGTATCTTAAACTACATAGTATACGACAGTTCAAAGCTTCAATATAAACTAACACTAATTTAAAAAAAAAACAACATACAATTTAAACAATTAAACGTATTAACATAATGTCACATTGTCTTATGACTACACTTATAGTGTCACTTTTCACGACACATTAATTTAATTAAAACACTGCGCACTGACAGGATTCCATAGTGATCCTTCCTCTATATTAAATAATGCGTATACAAATGTTTATGTATACTAAAGTTCAGTTGCACTAACCAATAAGGTATACCCATGTTAGTAAACCAATTAAATGTAACAAAGAAAAAATACAATAATTGAATGAAAACATATACATACACTTACATATACACTTACATTATATATAAATACACTTACATATTAATACATACACATACATATAATTTTAGGCATAGTAAATATGATAGAATCAGAAAGTATTGTAGAGACTTTATAACGTAGTATAACGACTTTTGAATTAAAATTGTTTTGGCAAGTGCTGGGTTTGAACATAAATTTATTTGATAATGGTACGAAAAGTGCATATATTTGGAATGGAAAATAAAAGACGACATTGCACGAACAGACCTTCAGGGAAAACCTTCAGCTATTGTACAAATGTTAGTTTGTTTATATCCCGAGGAAAAATAATTTCGACAAAATAAAGCCGATAATAAGCGTAGATGTTTCAGCGACGTCGAGCAGTAAAATTTGGCGACTTGCGGCAGTATTTGAGAAACTAACTCCTCGAATTTTCTTGTACAAGGCGGAAATGCGCGGCCGACCTTGAGCTGATGAAAAGCAGAAGCTGGGCGTCGCGGCGTGTCGACGTGTTGAATGCAGATGTCTACTTTCGAATCATCCTGGTCTGGGGAAATTCTAACCAGCCACGCAGCGTAAGGAGAGGCGCGAAATAGGATATCTGAACCTGAGGGACCCACACGGACTTGTACTAACTAGAGCATTGTGGAACGCCGACTAAAGGCGACTGGAACCGATTTCGCGAAAACTGGAATTAAAAGGAACCCCTCTCGAATCAAAGTAGGATCTACATTACTTTAACAAGCTTAAGAGGAACCCCATTATTAAGCACTTGAGATGTTGTTTATTAACTTGAAAATAAATTAATGCCGAAATGGGCGTATATTCGCATGGTTTGTTGTCTCCAGAATGACTCTCTTTTGATTATATAGTTCTGGAAATCACATCCTTGAATAAGAATCTGTTTAATGTTAATAATTAGTATCTCGCCACTCGAGTTATTTCAATCGAGTGTATAAAATTCGTAAGAACTATAGTTTGCTTGAAAAATGAATTCAGTCGGGCGAGCATCTTTTGGAACATTTGGATTTCTTAGTAACTTGAATACTTTAACCTTTACCGATACAGTTTGAAAATTTAGTTTGAATATTATCGAGTACTTTTAGGATCAATAGTTTAATTATTAACATTGATATACGAATACTTTAGCACCCTATTACTTGCATAACGAACTATTTGTACCTGTTTGCTTATAATTGTTAATATTATGAAATTTGTCTCCATGCTAAACCGTTCGCTATTGTGAAATGAACCTTCGTCGTTTGCTCAATATGTAGGGCAATTCGCCCATTTTGAATTAACATCTTCTTTTATTTGGTAGTGTATTATTGTCAAGGTTGGAAAAGTTTGATACTTCTTCATCACCGAAGAATGACTTGTATGAGAAGAATGTAGTTCAATCAGAATATAATTGAAATTACATGGACTGAGAGTTCATACAAGAAGCATACACTGGCGTGGTCGATCTGAGCGTAGTTTAGTTTAGTTTTTGAACTCTTTAGACTACCTTTAAAAATTGATTATAATTTCTCGTTTATTTCAAAACGAATGGCGTCTAATGGCGTGTGTGTGTGTTTTAAGTTAAAATTTTAAAAATCAATTTAAATAATGTAAATTATCATATTAAATATTTGAACTTTCCCTGTTTGAAAAGTAGGTTTCGTACTAATTGCAACTTTACTAACTGTAAAGACCGTATTCCCGCAGCGTGCTGTAAGAATGCTCCGGATACGGGAAGTCAGGGTAATATGGACTTTCGTGTATCCCGAATGACTGCCGCTATTTTTCCGCGCCGAGTATGTAGTCGGAATCTGTCCTAATCCAAATACAAAATAGTCACGGAGTTCTGTACAGTCAACATATGAAACCGTAACTATATAAAAAACAGAATACACATAGAAGTGGTTCGCTGACTCGTGACTGCAACAAGCATAATAAGTCGTTTTGTTCTTTATTTGTCTTATAATTGATTCTACGATTTAACTAGAATAGAATAGAATAACTAGAATATAAAATAGACTGATTTACGCATGCAGTTCCCACTTAAAGTGGGTTTATTTAAAAGTTCCCACTAGTTTGGGAAATATACTTTTTATGCGATTTTTAGACCCTAATTAATTTTTTTAAACTTAATCAAAGCATTTAAAAAGTATGCTTCTCGTTTTCTCAGGTTTCAGCTTTTATTTAACATTTTACACAGAGTAGTTTTGTTTTTAATCCGTTCAGCTTTTGAAGACTTTAAAATTATTTAAAAAAAAATTGGGTCTACGTCGGACCAGACGGTGGAAGTTATACTTCTTTGGCCATTCACGCACACCCACTCACACACACACACTCACTCACACACCCACTCACACACACATACAGACAGGATATATAAGTGAAATATAAGACACTTTTCCTCTGTTTCTATATATTTCTCTTCAATATATTATTATAAGTCACTTCATTATTATAATATACACCTATATACATATACATTATCATTATTAAGTTCATATATTCGTATACTTTCGTATAATTTGTGAAAAAAAAAATCCCAACCGGGGATCGAACCAGGGACTCTAGCATGGGAGACGAGTGCGTTAACCAATGACTCACCGAGACTCTTGGGGTATCTTTGGTAGAGGACGTATAAAAAGGCACTCTACGGATTTTTCCTAACGTCTGACGCGGTTTCTCGACCAACATCCCATCCCAATGAGTACAAAGGGCGAAAAGAAGTATAACTTATAGAAGTATAAGAAGTATAAAAAAAATGTACAAATATGCTTTTTAGGGCTTGATCGGAAAAAGGCCTAGATTTTTTTTCAAAAAACTAACAAAAGTGACTTTTAAATCAATGGTATTTCAAGCTCCGTACCTCGTTTCTGCACACACGGCGAATCACACAACACACAAAGTAGTGAACACACACATCGTCCGAGATCGGGTTCCGTTATAAGTGTCCGCCAGAGCGCTTGTTCAGTTTATGCTAATTGTTATTGGTAGCCGACGCATTATGGTCAAAACGCAAGGCGACAGGTGCCTTAAGTGGCAAACGGAACTGCGCACCGGGGTGACATCGAACGACCTGCATGCGGGGTGACACAACGATGCCACATAATTTATGACAATGCAAACACCGTTCACCATATAATCATAATTTAACCTAGTCATTATAACCCAAAGACACCTAGATGTTATTGATAGAACGCCATATGATATAGGTAAGTGAAATTCTACAAAATGAAAAGTTCAAGTACAAAAATCTATGAAAACATACGATTTTTTCGAGGCTCTTAAATTTTAGGTAAAGTAGAAACTTAAAGTTTTAATTCTTTAGAAGCCTGGAGTATCCTAAATTAGGAGGTGCAACGATATCCACTATTATATTTCTTCTATATCCTCACAAGTACAGCGTTCATATAGAGAATTGACCTGGTTGAGTCCTCCTAATCGAAGATTAGTGAAACACCATGCTGTCAACGGCTTATTGAATTACATTTTATATTTAACTGTTCTTTTTGGTAATTTTCTTAAAAACTAAATTATATTTAAACAAATCCTAGAAAACCTATTTAGTATCTTTTACATGAATTATAAACTATAAACTGAACAAAAAATCGTGAGATCGTGGTAGTTTAGTGGTTAAGGCGTTGGACTATTGACCCAAAGGTCGCGGGTTCGAATCCGCACATGGTCATACCATTTTTAATGCTTCATTACCACCATCTCCCCTGACTCTAGTCATGCTCAATTGGCTTAGGTGAGTAGGGCCCAACATTATTGTGTATATGACGACCTAGGTCATGGCAATTATTAAAAAAAAATACTTGTTTGGTTATTAATACTTCAGGTTATTGTAGGGGCAAAATATATGTATATTTCCTTTACGGTATTTAAGTTTGATAGATTTATATTACAACAAGGATCAAAATACAATCAGAATGCTCTCAAACAAAATGCCAAAAACGCGCACAATAAGAACAAGAATTCTGCTGAATAGAATAAAATGTGTCCACACATCAAAGGCAGATCTCTCGCCAGGGACGAGAAAAGAAAAGATCCGAGAGGCGAAAGCATAAAGGAGCCGTCATACGTGACTCGTAACTAATATAAACAACCGAACGCCTCGCGGTCAGAAGGAACTAAACGCCGTGTGACGCCGCTGGCGCGCGGACGTTATGACAACTGAGGGCAAGTCGGGTGTGACGCGATGACTCGCCGCCCGCCCCAATGCCACAGATAAAAAGAGAAACGAGGGCAGAAACGGTAAAAGAAAATCTTATATTTTGATGACAGTAAATTAGTGTCGGGTCGTCAGCGCTTTCGCTCGATTTGTTCGAAATCGTCAGACCGTCAAAGAACGAACAATAACACGCAGAATATAAGAGAAGAATCACAAATACACGCACCATTCTTACTTCGGATTTTGGCGAATCCAAATGCAGGACGTGTGTGACATCAACATGTGATCATTTTTTGGAAAAGTATTAAATAATATTTATTATGTTCTAAACAATATTGAACAATTATTGAGCAAATAATTAATTATGAATATATTATACATTTGCACGTAATGTGCGTTTATTTTACAGTCATTTTTATTTTTAGCCATCGACGATTCATTACTTATTGGGTTTTTGCCAAAATAAAAAATATTGAATTATTCAATTGTTTAGTTTTTAATCGATAAGCTTGATTTTTTTTTTATAAATATGTGTTATCGAAACACGCCTTATAGGGATGTTTATTATTTAATAATCATCATAATAACTCATTAGTTTTGTACAATTAGATTTGAGGAAACATAGGTAAGGTTTTTGCAAATTAAGTAAGGCCAAAAAAAATGCCAATTTCAGACTCTCAACATTCGATTTTCATTAGTGTAACCTATATTCTATAACCCTAAAGCGACAAGTATAACTTCTAACCTACTTATAGACAATAAAAAAACCTTAATCGTAGCAGAATAAACAAATAATTCAGTTCGAGGTACAGACGTTATATAATTACACCGGCGCTGTATTTTTAAAAGATGGCCCCGTTTTAGCCATCCGTCATTTGGGGAAAGTAATAAAAGGAAAAACGGATAAGGGGAACTTTTATGTCGAAATGTTTATTTTGACAGGATCTGGCGGTAAATTTAATTCCATAAATCCTATAGATTAATATTTTGCATCGTTAACACTAAAGTATACAGTAATAAATACTTAAATTAAAAAAAAAGATATATATAAAAATTAAAATCATGAAGCTATAATCATATAATAACTTATTATGATTATTTTAATGTAAATCAAAAGCAATTTTTTGTTTTGTTTGATTAATTACATTTTTTTTATAATTGTATGCAATTTAGATGTTTTAAATTCTTCAAAAAAGAAATGTATGACTTAACAAAATACCTATAATATTAAATATTTCTTAAAATCCTATATAAAACAAAAAATAAGAATTATTTGCGATTTATAGTATATAGTATATAATCCCACTATAAAAGTAGGAAAATATCTAAGTTTTTAATATCAATTCAGAATACCAGTTTCATTGGTAGGTTTTTAAAAAAAATGTTGACACTGCACGCTAGGGACAAATTTTATGTTCATTAAAAATTGCAATGGATATTATATCCATTGCAATATGTAATATGTGTGTGTGTGTAATATTACAATATATCCATTTCAATATATTCAATATATTCAATTTAATATTTCAATATAATCAATATTTCAATATAATCAATATATTTCAATATATTCAATATATTCAATATATATTACAATATATTCTTTTACATATTAAATAAAACATATAATATACATTTTTTTCCCTTATAATATAAGTAAAATGTAATTGTATTTTCAATATAACTATTTTAAAGAAATTTACGTAAAATGGAATGTGCTATCTCACTAGGTGGTTCTGAAAGAATATTGACTAATTTTTAATTTAAATTACATGGATTAATATTTGAGATAGATATAAAAAGATTTTAATATTTTTTCTGTGTGAATAAATAAAACAGGAAAATGAACCTAAATTAAACATATATTTGTTTTTGTACACAATTTATGTGAGGAAATGTATATGTTTTTGAATTGGTATATAGGAATGTAAATGTGAGTAAGAGAGGGGATATGTTTTAGTGTGAGTGATTTTAGTGTGAAATGAGAATCTTAAAAAAAGTTGAAAGAGTTAGAAAGTGCAGAGATACTAATACAACGATTTAATATGGTAATGTTGTGTTTGGTGTCTATAATGTAAATTTTGGGTTCTGGATATCTAAAATGTCGCTGTCCATGAAAGTGAAAGCAACATATTATGAACGTATAAATTGTTCGTATATACTATCGCTTCACATTAAGCATGTATGCCAAGTTGAGTGCCGTTAACAAACGATATTTTGGGTGACAAAAACGCATAATTCTCTTACCATGTTGGTGTATCATTTTATTCCTGAAAGGTGATTTGCTGCCCTGTAATTATTATGAACACATACAAAAAATATATCGATTATGGTCAACACAGAAAATCACTCTATAATGTCTGATATCGGGCCGAATATAAATATTTATGGCCGGGTAATTTACATAAATTTACGTTCTTTAATGACAAGTATGTAAGTAATTGCGCTGCGAGCGTTTACCGATACATCGTCATCCACGTTGAAATTAGGCTGAGTCAACACGGGCCGGAATGAAGGGTTCCGCACGAAAAGCAAAAAAATGCTATTTTAAGTTTTAGTTATTACCTTATTTTATAACGTAGGTTTAATATAATTTTGTAATAATTAGGGTAGCATTCATTTCTGACTATGAAAAAACCCTCTTTAAAATTAAAATACCAATAATAGATATCCAAAGCCTAAAAAGTAAGCACAAAGAATGCCATCAAAATCAAAACGTTTTGGATCGAAAACTTAGTTTTTGATATTTTTCCATTTCAAAATTATCGACAGGAGACAACCTCTTGAGAAAATTTCCTAACATAAAAAAAAATAATATCGTTTCAGCCACTCCTGAGTGTTAAAGAATATATTTGGAAAAAAACATAGCATTCGAACTAAGAACCTCTTCCTTTTTCTAAGTTATTTAAAAGTTAACAAAAATGTGTTTAATAACTAAAAATATATGATTTATTTATTTACATCTCAAAATGCAGTTGTCATGTATAAAGAAAAAAATAATTTTCGTAATAATTTTAGTATTCAAATTAAATAATTAAGTAATTTAAATAATTCATTTTTATTTCCTTATTATCTAATAATGCAGTAACGCAAATAATTGCGTTTCTGCGTTATGCAAGTATTTATAATTTTATTATAAACATGTAATTAACAATCGAAGAATATTTTTATTGTTTTCTACTTGATAAACTATGTTTTTGTAAATTAATATTTTTTTCATATATTTAATATACATATAATAATATGTTTATAACGATTTATTTTGGTAGGTAATATTACTTTTGAATATTATTATTGGTAATATTAGTTTTAAATTATATTAATATGTTCCTTAAGTACTGAATAAAAATCGTTACTAAACTAAACATAATTCATATAATGATTTAAATATGCATAAGTATATTGCATGTGTATATGTACCTATCTAAGCGTAATAAGGGTTACAGGAACATACATATAATTTATGTATTAAAGGAATTGTCGATTCTATCTAAAATAGATTACCCATTCGTCTTTCAGATCACGAATTCGTTCCTTCAAGACGTGTTGCATATTTTAGAGTGCTCTGTGCGGTTAAATCTACTCCCAAAATAATTCAGAAATGTTTGATACGAACAGAAAAAATGAATATTTCTGCATACAGAATGAATCCCTCGCGTTCGAAATATGCAGCAACGGAATTTGATTTAACGAATCAGAATCTTCCAAAGGAGATAGAAGCAACATCAAGCGAAACGATTATTGAAATACTTCGACAGACGCGGCCGTACAGAAGCGGTTCGTCCTTTGAAGTTAGTTCACAAAAGATTTGCTAGATGGACTAAAAACTATGAAAAACCTAATTTCTAAAGATGTATTATTTTTAGTTATTTTGTATTTCTTATTCACTATCATGAAAAAATTCACGGTAGTAAAAATAATAAATATAATTATATTACCTGTCTGTTGATGTCTTTCACAGATTTCTTTCTGTGTAATTCATATAAGATTTCATATTCTAATGAACAGCCTACCCGCACTAACTTTGTAAGCATGCAACCAATTTTCGTCTACCATTTCTCTCAATGAGTTAAATTGCAAATTTTTGATAGAGAGATAGAGTAAGGCACATTGCGTATTTGCAGACGCTTAGAGACAGAGAGGGAACAGACGCTAATTTATTGCTCGCGCATAAAAAGAATAAACTGACGCCAATTGCTGACGCTTAGGGAAAGAGAAAGAGGGGACGGACACCAATTGAAGGCACTTAGGGATAAAAAGAGAAGCATAGAGGGATCGACACCAATTGCAGGTGATTGGACAGAGAGAGATAGAGAAAACAAACACTAAATTAATAATAATACGTTTTGCTCGTACTTGTATTTTTAGTAGTGTTGTGATATGAAATGTTGCTTCCATTTTGAATTGTAATCATTCTATTTAGCTAGTAAAATACCTACTGAAAAGGCAGCGGCCTTCGTGGGGTTATGTTCATGGTGCATTACTCAAATTAATAAATAAAACAATCCATACATTAGTAGTTTAATTTTTACATCTATTTAAAAAAAATGTATGTTAACGTTCTTCAATAAAGTTAAGTTGAACAAGCTAATAATTTTACGTTGAATGTCGATTTTTTTACAGATTGAATCCATTATGTCGGCACTGGGAGCGATAAAATTCTTTATTTCAGAAATGGACTTTGTACAATGTCTGTTATTTGTATTGTTTTCATAACACAATTAAATATTCTCAGCGACGAAAGATGGCCAGAGTATACTTATCACTAAATTTATAGGAAATAACCCCTCTGATATAAGAGTAAATATAAAAGTAGTATCAAAACATTAATCTTTTATTTTCTGTTGATCATTATTTATTATTTCGTAAAAATGTTTAACTTGGCAGTGTTGACGTAAATCTACGGGAATAACCGAGTTAATTTATTGTTTCTTCTAGAAATACAAAGAAAGTCGTTCAAATGGTGTGGAAGATTGTCATTTCACGAACGAACAGAATAATTATTATCGGATGAAGCAGACGAAATAGTTCGGCGTCGCGACAACACGTCGCCACGTGCTCGGTAACATGCAGCCATTAATTTTAACATAGCTTTAAACGTTCTATGTACCCCTATGCATAGTACGCTGCCAAGCTTGAAAGTGAATACTGTCACTTTAGAAGTCCACTAACTCGTATACGCTAGAGTCAATGTCATTTAGGAACAGCCGTCGCTGAGGACAGACTAAATCGCATCGATTAACCATCAATAATCGATTCGAATAACGACCAAAATCGACCACATCGATCGATTAGTATACGGTGTGTGAAAAATAAAAATTACTAAAGAATATCACAAGATTTTAAACCAATCCAAACGATAAACAAAATTATGCTAAAATAAAATAAAAGTATTAGTAATTGGCGATGACAGGAATTAGCGTTAGTTTCATGGTAGGAATTAGCGTAGCGGTAGACTGTATGGGCTGCGAATTTACATCGCCATAAAAAGGGGGCGGGGGGCGGTGCGGTTGGCGGGCAGTGGAACAGCAAATTGGGAAACAAAGGCTGACCTCGTGTTTGTGCATGGCAGCTCTGTTCATCAGATCAGGAGCACTTCACTCACTTCCACCAACTACTTGCGGGTTTTAATGTTACTTATGTAAACTTAAATCACTCTCGGGGGTTTAGCTGCCAAACGACACGCCAGCTAGCGGTGCCGAGCAGCGGAAGGAAAGAGAACGTTGGTTTTTTACTCAAGATCAGTTAGGTAGGGTAGAAAAGGATGAGTATATTCGTAAGAAAAAGATGATAAGAAAGAATACTGATCAAATTTTCCAAGAAAATATTAGTTTATTTGATTCACCCAGTAAAAATAAAGTATATAAGTCAAATATTACTTTTATTGAATATTTATTGAATGAAAATTACATTTACGTCTATTTTTTTTTTGTTATAATTCCTTGATTATTCAATAAATAAGTATTTACCATCATATTATCTATTATTCAGAACCGTTTGAACAAAAACCAATCAAAAACTTTCACAAAAAAATTAGTAAGAAAAAAATAGTGGCATTTATATTAAGAAAAGAAAAACAGATTTTACATCAAAGTTCTGAATTAAATAAAGCAAACTAACTATAATTATTTCTGTTTAATAATTACATTACAAATAAAATATTATTAGCATTTTTTAAACTACTTTTTCCAAGATAAAACCTATCTTGAGTAAACGGAGGTCAGTATGTAACCATTTTCCTCGTTCCAAGGCTATTTTTAAGCGTAGGCCGAGTTGTTAAGCATTCATTTTTTCTTCACCTACTAAACTCAACAGTATCACTAGAGTTCGCTCGTAAATATTATAATTACCTAATAATAGTTAGTAGAGTTAGAAAAAATATTTTTTACCGATAAAACAATTGAATTATTTCAAGTGCTTTATGTAGATATACTAATCCCATCGCGTGACGGAAGTGAAAATATTTGATCAGTTAAATGCTCGACGCCAAACAATACCTACTGTCTTCGGCGTTAAGAAGATAAATGTTAGCTAAGGGAGCGCTCCAGAGTGTCAAAGGTTTTTCAACTCGAGTTATGTTTTTACGACGCACGGCTTTTAGTACCCATGTTTACAATCAACTTTGCTAAATTCTCTCCTTGGGTACTGGCTATTATAGTAAAACTATTAACATTGAAGTAATCGATTCCATTTTACAAGCTTTTACTTAGCTGGCAATGTTCGTATGTCGGTTTAGGTCAAATCTTGTAAGCTGAATTAAAACCACTTCTTCTTATCCTACAGAGTTGAAATTTGACAGGTTGGGTCAGTTCCGATGACAATGCATTTTATGGTAAGCATGACCTGATTCTACACCCAGGATTGGCAGGAACTCCTCAACGGTCATCTGGACAGACACGAAATTTTGTATACGCACGTACGTATTCAAGCGCTTAAATAAAAACTTATTTTTAAAAATGTTTTTTAGTAATAATTTATTACATCAATATCATTATTATCATATATTATACATAATCTTATATTTTATTCAAATTTATAATCAAATTAAAAAGTCAAATGGATATTTATGTATTTATTCGTATATGTATTCTGTATATTGTATTGGGGTTTTTTTTTGCTATCATGTGTTTTGAGGTCCCTTGATTCAATTTTGATAAGGTTTAAAAAAATGTGTGATGTGGATTACCATATATTTTTTTCCAAAATGTAGTAAGCGCTGGTTTCGTCAAAATGCTTTTTATTGAATCTATAGCAGACGAATTAATAAAAGTTTGCCGTTGCAAACTTTTGGAAACAATTTATTAATCTTAATCGGTATGACTTATGATATTAGTGTATGATTTCAAACATATTACAAATAAATTTAGCAAAAAAGTAACAATAAAGAATAAAATAAATATAGGAATAAGGTTTAGTTATTGTTAGTGTACGCGTGTATTGGTGAGTGTTTTGTGAGGATTTTTTGGAGTTGTATGCGAGGATGTGTAAAGCGTTGTACGATATACTAAATTACAAATTTACATATATGACGATTGTTATTATTTGAATTGCTCAGCATACTTATTCATATACGCAATACAATGTACCAAGGTTTACTGTGGTTCAAATTTATAATATTTTAAGTATCTTTTTTAATTATAATATTGATTTTGATGAATTTGGTTCTTTCTTAAAATCAACTATCCAAAATGAATCACTGAATTCTCTTTTATTTGCCTAACAGAACTCCTATTGTTTGCAAAGGAATTCCTTAGGAAAGTTGGGTTCTTACTATAATAATAACTAAGCAGTCTGCAAAGTTTGGGGCCGATTTATAAACTTGTGTTTATTAAGTGGTTAACGGGTTTCGAATTAAATTAGTTTCTCCTCTTGGTAAAAGTCGTAAGTCAAGTTGAGAGCTTTTCACTTGCAGATAGGCCCATTGTCTAGGATTAGTTATTATTTATTGAATTAAGTTCAATGCTAGACACAATGTTTAAACCCTTGTGAAGTGTTCCGAAGATACTGAAGGTAATCGAACTACAAATCTTTCGAAGGACACGATAAGGCCAAACTATACAGAATGTTTGGAAAAACCACTGCGCATTATAAAATGCTATTATATACAGACATTTTCAGGAGTTTGTGATAATATTAATATTATTGATCTAGCGGTAAAAGATTAATATTAAACATGCCATTTGCCGGCCGACAAAACACAAAATAACCCTTTCGTGCCCGGCTGATTTATAGGTTTGATAAATTGGAAATATTATATCCGTGTTTATTTATATTTATTTATTTATTTGTTGTGGTTACTCAATCGAAATTGTACACAATACAGGTAATGAAACATAAACAGGTATGGCACATAAATAATATTGATGTACCTATCTATACATTTATAAATTAGGGTAGCCCAATTGACTTATAATGATAGTTAGAGGTAAAAAAAGAACAATATTAAAATATATTGAACGAATTTAATTACTAATAAAATAAATACTACAAAAAAATAAAACATGGAATACACCACTGGAATACGCTTTAATTATTTATATGTATCGAAATTAAAAGCTATAATAATAAGTGTGTTGAAAGAAAAATCTTGCTGCCGAGAACATCGATTACGCGGTGTGATAAAGTTCATTTTAAAAAATGAATCCAGAACTGCTATTATTTTTTTAAATTTATTAAAAATGTGCACAAAGCAATATATCTTAAGTAACTAGTCTATTGCCTATTCCAAGGAAGTCATTCTATCGTTATTAAATGCTCTGCTGTCGCGTAAAATAAAATATATTATTATTATATTAGGAACCGGTCGTGACTAACATCCACCTTGTGGAACACCATAATTTAAATTCAGAAAGAATTTAGTGTGCGTGCTCACTTGTCGCTTGGAGAATTCTCGAAATGGATTCTCATGAAATGGAAAATATTATGAAAGAAAATTTTCTACGTTCAACACGTTCAGTCCATTAAAAAGTGTAAACATGATTGATATATACTATACGTTTAACACATAAAAATATATTTTAGACACTACCATATATTTTAAAATTTTTAAAACTGTTATACCTACAAATAATTTAGTACAATACAGTTGCAGATTTCAAAAAGCCTAATAATATTCAGTATATGTTTTACTTTGTTTTACTTTTATTCAAATTTCTTGGAATGATATTCAGTGCACATTTAAATATATGCCTCATAATAATTTCATCGTTTCGTAATACTATTTACACTATTTAAATTTGCAATTGGCCTATTATCATTTTGACTTTCACGCGAATAAATATCCTCCTTGTTCTTTGTATCTCACGTCACATCTATGTGTAGGCATAATGGAAGATATGAGCAAATATATGGAGGAAAAAAAATGAAGCTACTGAAAGTAAAAATGTAACACTTAAAATTAAACTCACCCACTTTTTCACCCTTTTAACTTTTTCACCTTTTCAACGTACTCACTTTTTCAACCTAAAAATTATGCATTTTTGCCTTGACAGATTATTAAAATTGCCAGATTATTGAAAAGGAATCCGAAGTTTTCCCTTCGCATATTAATATATAGATTACTATTGCGAAATATATAGGTAAGTGAAAAAAAAATATTAATATTTTTTTATGTATTATTTGCTATTATATTAAAAGATAATGATACTCACCGCTTGAAATCGTGGTAGTTTAGGGGTTTAAGGCTTTAATTATTGACTCAACTACAGCGGGTTCGAATCCTCATATTATATTCATACAATTTTTAACTCTTCATTACTACTATCTTCTCTAACTTTAGCACAAGAAAATAGTTTAGCTTGGTTTAGTAGCAATTAAACTATGTCATAACAATTATTTTAAAAACAAACAAAAAAATTTATCCAAAATAAACTAACATATAATACACTAAAAAACACGTCATTCAACGACAGACGCCCTCTTTTAAGCTAAGCTAAAAATTCTTAGAATACCTATAACTTCAGATAAAATAAATAAAAAAAAATACGAGTACTACACAATCTACGAAGATACTAAACTAAAGTGAAGAAAATTAATATTCAAAATACAAAAATAAATAACCGAAACTTACAGGCCATCAAGCCGAATTTCATCACTAATGGATTGGCATTTCATAATCCTGCGGTCAGACCACATCTAAAAGCTGCGTCAGAAAGTCTGTCACCCAAGTGTCAAACATCGTTAGTCACGCTAAGAAGAACGCCAGCGTCCACAAAAATCTTCTAGTCCAAGAGCACAGTGCACATTTTGCGAAATCGAATATAAGTTAACATAATGGAGGTGATATAGCTGTGGTATACCTACCCATTTTTTCAGTCCTATGTCATCATCAAGTCTACCGACTCTACCAGATAGATATTTTTTGTAAACATTTCGTCTGGTATAGTTTACGTAAAATTTAAAGGACGGGTGATTGTGTCACTGACTCTCGGATGATTTCTTTGTGACAGTGTGCAGGTGCTGCAGTCGGCAGATGTCGTCCGTCTAGTTATGTCATCGCGACCTAATGATCGGATGACAGCCAGCGCCTGCGAGATATAAAATGGTACTTGGCAGTAGCGCTATTTAGCGAATTTGTGTCAGACACTCGATTTCTATACTTAGTGTATATCTGCTCCCTCTCTATCTGCTTGAGATGGAAAGGAAAGTTTAGTTAAGTAAATATAGGCTATAGATCTACGAAAACCCATATATATTTATATAAATATGAAAATATATGGTTTTGTCTATTTTTATTTTTTTTCTTTAACTTTGCATTTTGATAGGTTGTTAATTTTTACTTTTTACTTTTTGTTGCTATCTATTTTATTGCTTTTGCATTTTATTATATTGTTTTTTTGTTTGTCCTTTTCTCATTGATGTAACCCTATTGAAACTTTTATACTGTAATAAAATGTTTTTTTTTTCACCCACAGAAAAGGCACCGTCTTTGTGGGGAAATGTAAAGGTGTTTTGTAAAAAATAATAATAAAGTTTTAAAAAAAAAAAAAAAAAAAAGCGCGTCCAAATCTTCATACAGAGTGTATTTACAAGTGAGTTTGTCATATAATTTGCTAAAATAACTCCATAGTGCAGTGGGAAATATAAATGCGTACACTGAAAATAATATTTTAGGTAAAAGGTTGTAGGTTGTTTAAAAATTTGCACCCGCAGCAAGAAATTTGCTGATCGGCCATTGCATATTTTTACCTACAGACTGTGTAAGCAAATTGCATATTTTTACCTACAGACTGATTATTATTAAATATTTTTTGATTAGATTTACCATATTTCTTGCTATGGCAGCTAGAGATGTAGTTAGAAAATATTTCAGCAAAATTTTATGCTATGATTACAAAACAATTTGGCGTCGTGGGTTAGCTGACGAAATAAAACGACGTTTGGAAAATTTGGTAGCAGCAACCATAATATTTCGTTGTTTTTACTTGTTAGTATTTTATTTTGCCGTGATTCAAATCAAAATGGCGGTGTGACTGAACAGCTGATCGTGTAATTTCCAGTTAGCTGTTGTTAATTGTAGCGATAACTAGATATTAGGCATCCATAAATTATGGTACATACATTGAGAAATATGTTAGAAAATTATGTTACTTGCAACCAAGTAAGTATAACAATAATCGATGTGTAACTCCAACAAAAAATTTTGATGTCACTATATTTCTGTTTCTGTATGGTTGCAAATCTCATATTTTTTTTCTAACTTTCCACAAAAACATACATTATAAGTAATTAACCTAAGTAAAATACATAAATTACAATAATCTATTACAATATAGATTAGCGGCAATTAAGTAAGGATAGGATAGGTAAGGTCGTAAGTCAATCTTCAATTTTCCCTCACCATGACCAATCAATCACGCGCATTTGGATCGAACTGTCCCCACTCTGAACTGTCTGTTAATTAAGGGGTGTTTTGTAGAGTTCGTTTGTACAGCAAAAGTTTTACAGCAATATTTTTAAAGCAAAATTGTATTGTTGTTTGTTATAATTCTGATTTAAAATATTGTATATATATATGTTATTCAATCGCCGATTTTCATTAAAGGGCCATTGAAAGTTACATAAATAGGTTTTCTTTCTATAGGTGAACAATTCCTGCTCAAAACTATTACACTAGATAGTGAGTGCGTATTTAAATACTTTAAGTAGACTTAGAGAGAGCTTTATAAAATATTTTCTTTTTTCATATAATTTATAAATATATGCCCAAACGTTAAATGTTAAACTGAAACGGGTAAAAAAGAGATACTTGCACTGTTTCGCGTTGTAAAATTGGACTATTATCTATAGTTTGATCAAAAAAAGAGTTCCCATAGACTAATTAGTTCGCCGATGAAGCCTAAAAAATAATAAAACACGATAAATGCATTCTTTTTAAATCTATAATTTCAGAAATCAAAATAAAATTTGTTAAATAAAGTCAAATAATTTGAGTAAAACTATTATAGTATAATGAAAAATATCACAAGGAAACATTTTATTTGAACAATTGAAACAAGAATTTGATTTTCATATATTAGTATAAGTAGTTTATTATATTAAATTATACAAAGTTTGTATTCTACGCCTTACCTTTATTTGAATCACAAAAATGGATAAGGAGGAGGAATAACTTACATTTCAATAATATAATTTACCATCCATATTCAAAATGATTGAGTTAATAATAAAAAATAAATCTCACAAAAAAAAAACATAAGTTTACTTATGAGTTAAGAATTATTTAGGGACTGTAAAGAAAATATAAAATAATACCGCATCTTATGAAACCATATTTTTTTGTATATACTTATAATCGTTACCTAATATAAAATTGTTCTCACTATTTTGTTATACTAGTATTGTATAACATAATTTAAATACAGTTTATTTTAGTAAACCAGCCGAGATGATATTAATCTTTGTCTGTAGGTATGCACTTTGTAATAAACATTGTTTATGGCATCATTAAATCGAATTGAATTGATTGAGGGTATTATATATAACGAGCGCGTGTGTATGTTTTTGTGTGAGTGACAGAGAGAGAGATATTTAATTTAACTTGTCGAATCTTTTTATATTTCATTAAAAATAAGAAATAAAACAATCAAGAATGGAAATCTCCGCAGCGCTGAAGAAGTACTAAATCTTAATTAAATCCTAATTGAACGGATATGATAATATATAACGAGTGTCACTTATTAGTGGTTATAGCTATCCTAACGGCTAACAACTTACTTTATTTCAAAATGTGTGTTCATTCAAACGATTTGGGTTATTTATTAGCGGCCGGGAAGCTATTTTGGCTGGAAATAAGTATTAATGAGGTATTTGGTGGGAAAGATTTGTCAGGGGCGTTACATCCCGGAAGATGCGCTCTGTTTGACATGAGAAAAATGTCTATGTCAACAGACTCCCAGAAAAATCGGCGGTATTTTGATTTCTAAATAATACAATTAAATTAATGTCGTAAACCTACGGGGTACTCTGTTTTTCGCTCGTACTAGAACTATATCAAAAACAGTCGATCGATCAATCATATAATTCTTGGATATTAGATTTTCAAATATATGACTGTATTCATCATTTCAGTACATTTTGAATAGTAGTACAGTTAAAATGATTATAATTTCGGTTGGGTGGGGGAAGGCATTGTTCATGTCACGTGACGTGTGACACAAATTATCTGTCATTTGCTGGTTTTCGTGACGTTTTTTGCCACGGCATCATTGTTTCGATCGTGGCATTTTATTTGACATAGGAAATAGCTTTCGAGGTAGATTTCCTGAATGTTGGCCGCGGCGCCACACACACTAATATTAGGGAGCATATGACACAAAGAGGCCAACAAAACATGCGTGCATTAAAATATTTAGGCCTAACAAACCAGGGCCGTAATCGAAAAATTCTACCATAAAAATATTCTGTTGTATGTAGGGATATGTCTTTATTTTTAAAAGTGCACTTCAATCGCCAAAGAATATTTATTTTACCTTTATGTTATATTGAATGAAATACCTACTGTATTGATAAGCAGACAAATGAATAAATTTGTTAAAAAACATTTTTAATAAAAGCTTTTAAATGCGTATACAAAATTTCGTGTCTGTGCTGTTTTGACCATTGAGGAGTTCCAATGACCCAGAAAGAAATTCAAATTCAAATAATACATAATATCGCAAAACCAATTAAATGGATTTTTATCCGTAATATCTTGGGATACGGTTTTTCGATTTAACTCCTAGGAAGAATTTTATAACCTCTCTTTCGTACCTTAAACGCAATCCAGGTTTAGCACAAGCCTCAAACATCGTGATTTACCGGAAAAGGTACACAATTTAAACTGCAAACCGATATGAAATGAGCGGTAAATGAGCGTTATTTTTGATTGGTCAAGATTATTGTTTCTAAACTACGAACGTTTGTTAAACCCGAATTCTATACGGTTTGCGCCTGGCCTATTTAGTTTTATATTTTTAAATAAAACTAAAAATACATGTATTCGAAATAAAACGAACGTAGGCCTGCCGACAGAAATGAAATAATAAAAGTGTTCTTGCCCGGGGATCGAACCGGGGACCTCGTGCGTGATAACCGCTACACTACGGAAACTGATATGAGCGGCGTCAGGAATTGGGCATTTAAATTAAACATAAGCATGTCGTGGCGCCAACCTATTAAATTTTCCCTGTCCAAAATTCGTTTGACCCATGCCTATAGAAGTTTTCACTTCAATAATAGTAGCTATTAAAAACGGTCGCTGTACATTTGGTAAATGACGTATTTAAATAGCTAATGAATTATAATTGTTTGAAAGAAAACCCACAGAATTAATAAGATATACACTTGCATGTTTCGTATTAGTTTTAAGACAGTTGATATTGCAAATGATGATGTCAAGATGAAAATGAAGATAAGGAAATTAATATGAAAATAAAAATTAGAAATATGTTTTACTTGGACCACGTCACGAGACATCCGAAGCCCTATGGGATCCTTCGTCACGAAATTCAAGAAAAAATCATTATAATTAATCTCATTTCTGGCCGACAGGGTACGTCATGGGCTTAAAAAACTGCAAAGCGGATTGGCCAAACAACTAAATCTCTTTTAAAAACTGCCTTCAGCAAGCTTATTTTAAGCACAAAGATCACCAAAGAATAGCTAAAGTGTTACTTCTAATATGTATTAAAAGCATATATAGGGCGATGTTTTTAGAGGCGTGGTTTTCAAGAAGAGATAAAACGCTATATGCGTTTTATCTCTTCCTTATATCTTATTTGATGTTATGCCTAAGAATTTAGTTTTATTATAAAGATAAGGGTTTGCCATTATGTTTTAAAAATGATTTCGGGTAAGTGGCCGCCGCGGCTGACTCGAACAAATTCCAGCCGAGAGGCCCAATTTTCAACCACTTTTTGCAGCAAGTTGGGTCGTTATGTCAGCAATAACGCGCCAAATATTCTCTTACAAGGCGTTAATGGTGTCCGGCTTATCTGCGTAGACAAGCGACTTCACATGACCCCACAAAAAATAGTCCAGCGGTGTTAAATCGCACGATCTTGGAGGCCACGCCACAGGCCCACGACGCGATTTTTACTTTATTTTAGAGTGATTTTAAAAAAAATTAGAGTGATTTTTTCTAAAATTGCACTATTTGCAAACGTTGTTCAGGAGTATGTCTATTCACTATGAAATGACAAACCAAACTGAGCATAAAACAAGTGACGGCTGTCAAAAACACCAACTACGAAAAAAGTAGTGCCAGATTGAAAACCACGCCTCTAAAAAAAACATCCTATACAAGGTTTTAAAATATGAAATCAAAATAATATCGATTTTATTTCAAGGCAAATATTATTTGTATGTAAGAGTCACTGATATTCGACCGAGTAATATTTTATGAGCTAGATGTTTAGCAGGTGCAAGCAGCAGAAGTTTGGTATGCCTAAACAAAGTGCTTTGTAAGTGCTATCGAACTGTTCGGTAAAGAAACAAAATGGCGAAATAGGCGAGAAGCGCGAGGTATGTTTGCGAGTCTACCGCTGTTTGTTTGGTTGACGTAACAAAAGAGACTTGTAATGTGCACGCATTAATAATATAAAAAAAAGAAAATGTTGAGAATCGTACATAAAATAAAATAAAATAGTTTCGTTTTTGCATATTTACACTTATAATTAATTCTATAAAAAATGTATTAATTAGATTATGGGTTGTATAGTTATTATGACAAACATAAATATTTAGGACTTTCACCTCTAATTACCTGTATGAGACGTGTATATTTTACTTTTGTATATTTTACTTAATTTTGAATAAATTCAAAGTACAATTAAAAATGTCTAATTCCGAAAGATTACTATTATATTCATGACATATTCTGTGAAGTGTTGCCTTTTTGGGCATATTACATCTTCGTTTTATTTAATAACAAAATATCTGTCTATCTGGTAATTCGTTGTGGTACTCTAAAGTGAATATTTTGTAGAAGCTATGGATAATCTATTAAATTATTGAGTAATTTATATAGGAAGTATTCATCAAATCAGCAGGTATTTTAGCTAAGTAAAGTAGGTTATTGCACCTATAAGAATTGTGTTCTTTCGGTTAAAGTTAAACGACAATATATTTATTATCGGTATTTTCAATTTATAATTTATACCAAAATACCTACTGTTATTTCAAACTGCGTATTTTGGGTCAATTTAAAGGCTGTCGTGGATGAATTTACAGCTGTCCCTAAATCGAAATATGATAAAAACGTCAAGATACTTATATAATTCCGAATCACGATCGACCAAAATTTGATATGAAAAAATGCCGCCAGGTGCCCGAACGCAACCGATGGAACGGCGAATAATCTTAATGCGTTTTTAAGTATTCGATGTTTGATGGGCTTTTAATGCGGCCTCCCTATAACTTCATTTCATCGCCGACCATCGGCGAATTAATTCATTTTTAGCTGAATCAACTCGGACACCGATGACATGAACCTATAGGGTTGTAGTCTGGGCTGTTATTCGAGAATCGACTGTGGAATTTCTTTTTCCACTGTAAGGAGAAATAGATTGTCCGAAGTTGATTTCTCGTCGCAGCAAAAGCAAGGTTGCAACCAAGAATTTCGCGGTATAGTATAATTTGGCACGCATGATTATTATACCTATCATCAATAAGATATTTTCTGGAATCCTATAGTTTCATAAACTATGCATATAAAATAAATTAAACATTTTTTTTGTCTTTTGTATCATATATGTTAATATTATACAATAATAAACATATGTACCTATATATGTATATTATATACCTATTTATTTTTATATTTAAAAACAATATTATTAAATAAGAGTCGTTTCGTCGGCACTGATTCATGACATTACAAAAATGATATTAAATTCAAGACAAAAACCTAAGTAAAAATAAATCTACCTATTGCATAAACTTACTTCTTAGGAAATAAATTAAAATGATTATTATTAATTTAAATTAGAGGTAAGATACGACTAAGCATGTAAATTATTGCATCGAAATAATTCTTTCGTAAGCAAAGTATGGGTGGTCTGAATCTGGTTGCAAAATTTTACACAACTTGCAGTGAAAATATTTCTAAGTTTTTAAACGAAGTCACTTTTTTAATAATTTTTATTTAATTTGTATGGAAAAAAATATATCAAAATTATGAAAACTTTGAAACAAAACCTTTTCAGTTTGGTGTGTAGAATAACCCTATAAAAGGATGTTCGCCATGTATTAACGATAATCTATATATTAATAGGTAAAGGGAAAACTTTGCACCCCTTTTTAAGCATATTGAGCGTACGGAGAAGTGTGAAATTTGGCATAGTTAAAGTTTATATCGAGAAGTAGTGCAGAAAGCTAAAATTTATCTATAATATGTGTTACAAATAAATTAAATTTAAATAATAAAACGTTCATACAACTGACAGCTCATTGACAGAATGAGTTTCGCGACCTGTGAATTTTGTGTAATTTCAAATATACTTTTTTCAATAGTCTCAATGCTAATGTAATGTTAAACGAAAATAAGTATTAACGCCATCTTAAACTTCTATGAATGTCATGTCTTATTAATGAAAAAATTAAAACTGACAATGAATTGTATAAAAATATAAATACAAATGCAAGCTATAATTGTGTTTTTCTTTTCTAACATTAAATTTTGAATTTCATATGTATTGTGCAGGGAATTAAGGCAAAAAACACGCGCTAATGATGTATTTGTACACGCTCGCACCTAACGTTAAAAAAAAAAATATGCAATGATTATAGAGGTATATTCACCTTATTATAGAAATATAAGATACAGGTTTTGTACATCGTACATATATAAGTAAGATAAGAGTATTCTATGTAATTCCTTTTACTATATTTTCTACTGTGTGGCCATCAACGTAAAAATGTTACACACGTGATCGATCTTCGACGCTAGATGGTTAATGACCAAAGCTAAACACCAGGCACTATCATAATGGTCCGAAGAGATTACATGGTTTCGAGTTACTGAACTACGCGGTAGGTAACCCTATAGCCTGGTATATCCGTGCTATAGGCGCTACGCTCACGAATAGGCCTATATTTAAAACAAAACCGGCAATCTACCAAGCCGCCGCGCCAAGCCGCTCTGGTATCAACCCTTGAATGACACATCATCAAGCGAAACTATTCTATTCTCCACCTTTTTTTTATTTATATATTTTTAAAGCTTATACGATTGCGATGAAGCGTTAAAAATACTATTACTATGTGCGGATTCGAACCGCGCCCACCAGTAGATACACAAATATTACCGTTAATGTGAAATCATTAAACTACTGTCATTGGTAATTAGAATAAATGAAACCTCTTTATTTTATTTTTCATTTTTTATGTATAATTTATATAGGTTGTCCAAGTACAGTTGATCATTTTTGAAGTGGGTTAGGTTAGGCTTTAAATTAGCAGTCTACTTAAATCTATGCTTTACTATCGTAACATGGTTAAGAATAGTTTATTTTTATTGTGTTAATATTCAACGAAAAACGTTGACAGAGCTAATTTGATTCATCAACGTCTTCTTTATTAGGTCCATGACCGGACTATACATATTCAAGGCAGCCATTTTACCTATTTACCCTATGCTCATTCCTAGAATGTCCCAGAAACATCCTATACAATATGCTCAAGTAAATAATGAACGAATTTAAATAATATACTCAAAAAGCACACATAACAAATGTATATGCTCAAATGTATGCTCTTCGAAACCATCATTATCGAATAATGTCGTTTCAGAACTATGTAATTTGCCGTTCCGAGTAATGAATTGAATTGAATATTAATTAATCTCCGTTTAAAGTATTTAAGCGTACCAGATTCGTTAATGTTCAAAGTACCAAAATAATCGAACTTCTCTATATTCACAGTTGCTTTTATTAAACGTAACATTGTCTATTTTGAGTACATAACTATTACACGCCAATGCACAATTTTTTTTTGTATGTACAGGCATGGTTACCAATTAATTTGCCACTATTTTCAATAAAATAGTTTATTTTGGACACTCAAATTATATTTATAAAAAAAAACAGTTATGCCAGAATAGCTGCTATTCAGAGCGTGTATAAGAGAATTTTATTTCAAAATATTCTATCGAATATAAAAATTGCACACTTTTTTTATAGACATAATTTTATTGACAAGTTATATATAACGGTGAAAGATTATTTTTAATTAGTATACTATACATGTAAGAGTAGAACTTAATTGTTTAATTGAAAATGTGGTATCGTACTGTCTTTGTTAAGAAAAAGCGAAAAAACTGCATGACCGCTTTGTATAGAACTGTTTTTCTGGTAATCAAGTAATGTTATTTTAAATTTAAGGAAGTTTTTTTAAGGAAGGACATTAAACCTGGCGTTATTTTTGCCTAGATTAACCTTGGGAATGTTTCACTCATTTTAGGTAGTGAATATAGGATGCTATACGTGGCTCCCTTTGGGTTGAGTTCTTTCTTAGAGATGGGATTTAAAGCAAATGCAAGTCAGTTTAAAAACTATTAATTATACATACATACAGCTATTTCAATGGGTGTTGAGAAATTAAAGCTTTCGAGCATGAACTAAGTACATTATCTAATATATATTTCAAATATATAAAAAAATAAACCGATCAAGTGCAAATCAGGCTCGTGCCATCAGGGTTCCGTACCAGGACTGTATCAAAAGAGCTAATCCAATAACCTTATAGTTAAGCCATTGAACGCGCCCAAAAAGCGATTTTTAAAAAAAATCCTTACACTGAGATAATAAACATAAAGTACCTGCATAGTGTACTTACCGTGTTTTTACTTGTTTAACTACAGGCACCTAATCGCGCGTGTAAAAAAATATTTCAATTCTAAAAAATTAATAGCTTTTTAATTACCATCTTGAACTTGAAGTAGGTAATTTTTGATACCTTTTTGTCTGAATCCAAGAACAATGATACCTCTATATTTTGTTTTATATTTTGATATGATAAAAAAAACTCGTATATGGTAGATATTCTCGATATAACTAGTGTAATGAAGGTTAACGTATATAGGATTTGGATTATATTTAACTATCTGAATTGGGTTAAAACGGAATACACCAAAATACAAAGTTTCGTGTGGAAGAGTGAGACCGGAGATATATTTTGCGATTAGCAAAAAGATAGGTGTATCTTGCCACGATAAGTCAATAGATAATTACCTACTTGAACTAAAATATGTTTGAAAAGTGCTCAAACATAATAGGTAATAAAAAAACATTAGCTCCTAAAGTATATTCAAAATGGCATAGGCATATATTTATGCACCAAATGTTTAAGATTACTAACATAATATTTACTTTCATGAAGATTATTATTGTGTTTATTAAAAAGTCTTCGTAATTCAACACCTATTTTAATTAAATTTTAACAAAATGGTTTACTGTGGATAAACCTCTATGTTATTCAAGATTAATTTGAGACCTACAATTTTGTAGTATATTAATTTATAAGTTATTAGATTAAAAGCGGTAGATTCCTGTTATTTATGATCCTATAATGTAATAACATCGTTATTTTTAGATTTCAAACCTAAAAATGAATAAGACATAAAGATAAAGGAATAGAGGGGGAGGAATGGGGAGGGGGTTATAGTGTTTTTACGCACATTTTAGGTTACATATTTTAATCCTATTTACCAAAAAAAATATATATATATATATTTGTAGAATCTGTAGCACTGGCTCTTTCAAGCAATATCCAAGGCCCAACCAACCAATATTAAAAAAAAACACATGGTAGTCATTGTGGACTGCCGACAGAAGCGAAAACATAAGACTTTGAAATACTATTATATTTTTTTTCTAATTTAAAATTAATCAAAGCATCAAAAATTAAAATTTTATATTTTGTAAATTAAAATCCTTAACATATTTAGTCTAGTTTTCGCATTTATCGGTTCCGAGCAACAATTGTATACATTTTTATAAGGTTTACTTATTGATCAACATCAAGCTACAATTTTACTAACCAAAAATTTTAATAATCTAAGGTAGGTAATAAACAATTATTTTGACTTCTCAATATATTTATTTTTCAACCTAAATTTCGATAGTATATGTTAATAAACACTAAATTTAAAATAAAAGTAAATTGCCTCTTTTTTATATTTTGTCAGTTTAAAATTCAACTGACCGAATATTTTAAAATCTTTGACTGTTGGTTAATTTGTCACTAAATTATTATGCTAAATTTCAAGTTTCTATGTGAAATTGTTATTAAGGAAAACATGCGTAGTCAGACAGACGCAAAGTGATCTTATAAATTATCCTATTTTTGAGGTACGTAAAATATAAATATTGGCATCGGAGGGTTAAAAGAAAAACAGAACAGTCGTACTCCCTAAAATACAGGAAGGAACGAAAGCCGCAGCGGAGCGTATTGAATAGAAAGCAAGGAAATTGCGTCCGGGCTGTCAAAACACGTCGCGACCGAGATAAGCGAAGGAAAACAGGTGGATTCGCTTTTTTCTATTTCCAGCCGGGCGGGCGGGGGTTGAGGTTGACATACGCGCGCGTTCTGTTATTTTTCAACTGTCCGCTTATTGGGTTTTTAGAGCTTGATAATTCCAGGCTAAACTTAGCTCGCGCGCTTAGCCGGCTTTGATTTCCATAGCGCCGGCGTAGATTTAAAAGCTACTAAGTTAATCAAAAAACTCATATGATGCGTTTTAGAAAATACGGCGTTCATCTGGAAATTACTTTCTACTTTTCTGACATCTTGACAGTGTTTATTTATTGATATTAGGTCTTTTTAAAAATAATTTCATGGCAATAGCTGATCTACAATAAATAGTAAACCCTTCTCCTTTTCTAATTTTCGATATCCCACAGTGTTTCACTTATCCAACTCATATTTATGCCAAGTAGGGTTTCTAAACTATCCATTATTTCTACACGTTTCTATCAGTACCGTATCATCGATATATTCTTGATAATAAAAACATTTATTTGCCTGTACATACGTAATTTATGAGAATTTACGACAGGCAAAATATATTGATGCGACCGACGAAAATTTAAAGATCATTTTCCGATAAGTCTATAACAAAAGGGTTATAATGACACTAGAACATAAACGTATCTAACTATGACGTCTAGCTAACTTCTCCAGGTAATTACTATCCATTGAGGCCATAATGTGCTTGTTAAAAAAATGAATGGTTTAAGCAACTGCGCTTGTTTTATTTCTCATTCCCATTTAAGTTTCGTTAAGTTTCTCCAAACTCAAAAACTAAGCTTTCCATTCGAAATGTTTAAGTGTCGATGAATACTTAGGTACCTTTTGGGTTAGGTATATTTAGCGTACGTTTTTTTTTTTAAATCTTAGGTCGGTTTATTTTTTATAGTATCCATTTTGATAGCATACCACGCCGTTACATTTGCAGCCACCAATTTCATCTAGCTGAGCTTTTCTATATTTTAAAATCAAGACCGAAAAAAGTGCAATTGTATATTTTTCAATTTCGATTTGTATATTTTTCTTATCTTATTTTGTTTTATTTTTCTTATCTTATTCACGCATTTCTCCGTAGCGCTTATGCGACTTTGAATATTATATTTGCATATATTAGAGAAATTCACAGTGGTGATTAGTTTCGAAAAGATGCATCAAGTGTAAAATGTTTTTCCGTTCAAAATGTTTTCATATCATGTGCTTTCTTTTACTGTTGTACGTATTTTTTTTTGTAATTCAAAAATATTAGTTCAGTAACATATGACGGGTAAAAAAAATATACATCTTTCATTTTTTTGTTTAGCTAAAATAATACCTGTTCAAGATTTTGGCAAAGCCTTCAGACATGTGACAAATTTATCAACCTTTTTTTCTAATTCGTAAGCTAGACACACCACGCCCCACAATACCCACAATTAACTACGTTTCGCTGGCTTCAGACGTCTGAAGGAAGAACCGTGTGAAATTGGTTGGAATCGTCGGGGGGAAGTCTGGTAAACCTTACGCTTTTCCTCGGTTTGTAATGTTGCCGTCACTTTATCCGGCACTAGTATTTTTTACATAGGTACGTTTCAAATAAATAATATCTGAAATCAATTAAAAAAAAAATCTCAAGAATGCTGTCGTTCAAATGCGGAATGGAAAAAACTTGAAATAATTATGAAGAACTTCATTTTTTCAAATGAATGCCACTTTACCAACGTCGGATCATAGCTGATATCTTGTGCCTCCACAATTTGCTTGACAGTTCGAACAGCGTTTCAAATATAAGGATTAAGGATTCATATTTCATATTTAATACATATGTAGAACATATTGTATTATATTATATATATATATGATTTATACCACAAATCTCTGAACATTGACCATAATATAAACCAATATAATTAATAAAAAAAAATCTTTGATTTAATCGACCAGGAAAAGCATCAATTTTTACGCCTAATCTAGGAATAGTTCAAGAATGAATAACATCTATAGAACTAATAATATTACGAATATATATATATATATATAATATAATACAATATGTTCTACATATGTATTAAATATGAAATATGAATTATATAATATTTTTGTTCTAATATTGTGGTTATTAATATACGAAAATGTTATTTATGTGAAGTAAGTAATAAAGTAATTTCACAATTATTATTTTTCTATGAGGTTATACAATTATTAGTCTTTAAGCAATGTAATCAAGTGATTTTTAATTGCAGCCATGAAAAATATCACGGTGATTAGCATATTTATTAAAAGAACGACACATTCTATTTAAAGGTTTTGAATCGCTTATTAGAGGAAGTTGAAATAAGAAGTGTGTATATATATATATATATATATATATATATATATATATATATATATATTTATTTTAAACACTTGTTATTGTTAGTAAACAAATGGAGAAATATTATAAGAAGATATAGATTAGTCGAGTACCTCTGCTGGACGTTTCGGAGCTCCGTGGCTCCTTCTTCAACAGCTAAACGAAGACTGGTCTAGGTACATCATCTGTCACCTGAAGTACCTACATGTTAATTTATCTGTTGTGGTCGTATTGAGGAGGTGGGATTGATATAAAATACATACAATATAATGCCTATTTAATTAGAACAATACGCTATTATCCCAGTATAGATGCCAACAGGTAAACCAACGTGTAGGTACTTCAGGTGACAGATGATGTACCTAGACCAGTCTTCGTTTAGCTGTTGAAGAAGGGGCCACGGAGCTTCGAAACGTCCAGCAGAGGTACTCACCCAATCTGTATCTTCTTCTACTTTTTTTCTCCATCTCTTGACTAATATTAATAAGTATATATATGAACGTATACATGTTAAGTATATTTTTATATTTCTATACAGCTGTGATAATGTGTGCAAAGTATAAAGGAATAATGTATAATGTAGTAAATTAATAAATAAGTTGCTAAAACTCATTGACGTAATATACTCGTAAATATGCTCCTACTGATTGTGCTTCATTTAGCACATAAAAATGCAGTAAAACTTTACGTAGAACTGCTCAAATCTCTGCCAGTCTAATGGAAGCCAAGTGCGTCTACTTCCAAGTCCGTGACTTCAACCGATAATGCTAAAAGCGTGCAGTCGACGTTTATTTAGCGTGTTCAGTTTCAGCTCTCTTCGTATTAACGGATTAACGATCTATGAAAGTCAAACGAGCGCGCGTGTAAAGCGAATGTTATTATAAAAATCAGTCAAGTGTGAACGCTGTACATACACGCACAGACGACAGCATCATTTCTTTATCTTTCGTATTTTTTTATCAATATCAATAGCAAAAATAAATAAGATAACCAAATATTAAATATTAGTATTAATTTTATATTTAATAAAAACCGTTCGAATGTTAAGAACGTTAAAAGTTTGTCGTGGTGTCGTGGTGGCAGAGGGTACGAACTGTCCCCAGCTGTATGCGAACGGGATGGGCACGATACTGGGTAAGTGACATGCTTTTAAGGGTCATTCTGGGCATGAATCTGAAGAACTTTAGTTCAACAAGTTTTCATATAGCTAACAAAAAAAACCCATATAAAAATATAAATACTCTATTGAAAATTTGGTGCGCGTATTGTTGTATTTCTGACCTCAATTATAATATATGCGTACGGGAACCTACCCGTCAATAGATTTATAGGTACTGTGCCGCGTGGACTTTTATGACTGTTTCGTTTGCCATGTTTTCTGGCTTTATTTACAAAGCTGTTTAACAATGGTTTAACCATTTTATGTTCAGAATCACCTCTTAAAAAGATATTGCTGACGTAAGTTCAACCTGTATAATATCTTTATTTTAAAAATCTGCAATTACTGTCTTCAACAAGGTATATATTTTTTTATGATTTAATATGCAATGGTTACCAAATGCTAGCCATAAAAAAAAAAATAATCAAAATCAATAATTATCCGTCGGCTGGAACACAGAGCGACTCGTACGATCGGATCAGATCGACTGGTCGCATGCGGTCTCGTTTTGTTTTTCTTCGTTGGGCGTGTGCGAGACTACCCTCAGATAATGTACATATTTTTATTTAAAGTTAAGGACAGAGCGCACATTTTATCATAAAGGTGAAGATATAGGAGCGGAAACTTATTGGGATTTGTGAAATGTCATAACTGGTTCGAACAAACGGCGATAGTACTCAAATGTGTGTATTGAAACTAAAACAAATATTCTGTCAAATACTCGTATTATTATCTATGCGAATAATATTTAAAAAAATATTTTTTTATTGTCATTATCATGCGTGAAAGTGATGAAAAAAAAAAATAATAACACGACAAATTTATATTTACCTATTTTTTTTTTATTATTTTGTTGCACTCTTTTTATTTTCGTGAGTGCACACAGTTTTTTGAAGAACATTTTAACGATTTGAGTTGTAAAAATAGCGATAGTACGTTAGCTATTATTATAAACGCTACTAAAATTTTAATGTATCACCGCGCTTCAAAAACAGCGGAAGTCCAGCCGCACGGCAACGATGCGGAAATACCAAACTGTGCTTTTATGTGTTCTGTTTTTATTCCATACAAAAGAGTAAAATACTCTTATACTTAAAGTATAGAGTATCATGTGTGTGTTTGATTAGCTTGTGAGTTCAGAGTTCTGAAGCTCTTAATTTAGCCTTTTACGACTACGGTATATAGGGCCGAAATTTCAGTCCTTGCTTAAAGTCGTTCTTAGTTAGGATCAATTTAACTTTTAAGCATGACCTAAATTGAATTGTGTATTTCAGTTACTTTTTAAGTTCGACTTTGTTAAGAATATGTTTTCGCTCTCGTGATTAGTTCGCTACTCGCCGCTATGGTTGTGTATACACTATCTTTCGCCACTGTCGCATAACTTTTGACATATGACGCGTGATCTGACATTTTGAGGTTATGTTGTCAGCTATAGGATTACTAGGATTTTGTCATGCGTGTTTGCTTGAATTGAAGATGTTTAAAATATGCAAATCCAGTCAATTTTAATTAGTTAGAAAATATAAAATCAAGTACGAGACGAAAACCACAGATGGCAATACACTCGCAAGCGGGTCACAGCGACTGTGGCGCCGTTAATGTACTGAAATCGCTCCTAGCAGCGTATTTTAACACTGACTTAAGGCTAAAGTAGTAGTTGTTTTGACTCTTAGCTAAGGCAGACTTTTATGTTCTACTTAACGCTAAGAGTGAGTTGAAATACGATGTTTATCGGTTAAGTCCAACTTAAAATTTAGGTTAGTCTTAAGTAGGACATGATTTCGGCCCATAATATTATATTAACGTATTCATTTACATTTACTAACTAAAATTATCTAAACTGCCTAAAATTAAAATGCGTTATTGAATAATTAAAAAACAACTTATGGTCACTTTATGTTAATATATACGTTGAGGGCAAAGGAAGCTTTACCTTGAAAGGCGATTCGATAGTGTGTTAATATGTAAATATTAACCTCATCTACACCAATACGGAGATTCGAAAGCGGTGGTTCTCATAGATTCAGTACACACATGTACTAACACTTTTTTTTACGCGTTTCTGTTCAACTTTAAAGCTCCGAGTGCCTTTGACTGGACATAATGCAAACCATTATATGCGGCAGATAAAATCTATATCACCATTCAAATAAAATGAACAAGATTATGTTAAAAAAAAAAATTTTTTTAAGCATAATCTTGTTCGATTATTAACTTTTTTTACATTGCGTACCTTACTATATCATGGTGTCTGTATACCCGAAGTATATATAAGGGGTCTTGGTTATAATTCCCTTGATTTTTATGGTATTTTGCTTTAGTTAATTTCTTTGTACCTTTTCCATTAAAGGACCGTAAAAGTTAAATAATTATGTGCTTATTATAAAATTATCTTCAAAATATAAACATTTAAAAGACATTTGATCATTGCGTTTATATTCCTTATAAGAAGGGCATTATAAAAATTCTGTAAGTTGAGATGTATTAAAGATTCTCCTGAAAACAAAGTGTAAACAGCGCGCGGTCTTCATTCGCAACAATGGCGAAATAAACCGGCGAACGCCAGAACAAAGAACTGGCTCTCTGGCCTTTATAGAACTTACCGTTTTGTTCGTTCAGACATTTGTTATACCATCTACCGAAGGGGACGAATTCTGTTTCTCGCTATTAAGATGTTGTGTTTTTAATTCTGTGTGCTATAATTAAATATTGATTACGTGCACTAACTTATAAGCAATAAAAAAATGTATATATTTTTTAATTTGCGTAAGTAGATATTTTTTTACCATTTTATGTTCCTGATTATTTATATAATATTTCTAATTTTATAAACTTATTGCGATCAGCCTGGCCACTTTGCCGTCAAGGCAACAGTAGGCATTTTTGTTTTTAATTTATTTATTTTACATTCCGAATTTATTTTTTTTAGATATTATGACTCGTTACTAGGCAAACTGCCTGTTAAAATACAAATAATAAAAACATTTTGTTTAAATATAATATTAATTACCTAAATACATTGTTATATTTTTTCTGAATCCTCATAAAATACATTGTTTAACATCTAATTTGCAGTACTTTAATAAGAATATAAAATTTGAATACATTTATATTATAAATATTTTTATATGTTTTTGTATGTTTTTATAACAAGAAAAATAATATTTCTTTATTTTAAATGATGTCGATGTTTCTTGTGCTTCTTTCCTAAATAAGTGTAGAAACTGTGGTTTAATATGAACTCATAGGCGGTAAAATAATCATTGTTTTCATATCACAGATACAAACAGTGCAGTATAAGTGCACAACTTAAGTTTTACTATTACTAATAATAGGTGATCATGGTGCTCTAGCTATTATGAGGTTATAAGGAGAAACTTTTGACGTTATAGTCATAATATCAATTCTAAAGCTTAATCACCGCCATCGCCCCTGACTGAAACGCAAGCAAATTTAGCCTGTGCTCGAGTGAAGGAATAATTCGGATGATCATTGCTTAAAATATTGTATATGTCATCGGCCATAGCAATTATTTAAAAATATATTGTAGATAAATTTTATAGGATTCATTTGAAAACCAGTAGAAAATTTAAAGCCTGATGGTTCTGTAATTAAATGAATCGCTTATATTATGGTCAGAGGCCTTAATTTGGCTTAATTTGTACTCCTCTTCAGCGGCTTTTGGTATAATATAAATTATATAAGTTATATTGTTAATAATTTAAACGATAAAATATTATATTAAACCGAAAATTTTCGGTTTTTCGTTAACAATCTATGCAAACCCGGCTTTTTAGCTTCTATTTTATACCGCCACTGATTGTGGTTATTTATTAAAATTATTAAATTTTCGGTCACACGTTTTTTAGAAACATGGTTTTGTTTGGAAATATGGTGATTCAAATGTTTTTTTTATAATTAACCTCTTGTCTGCCTTATTTAAAGGCTTGCACTTTGTTTTTTGTAACAAATAAATAATATTTAATATAAATCAGGAAATACATTAATATTAATTTGTCAATTTAGCAACCCGTGAGTTCGGCAGGTTGGCAGGCGGAGGCATTCATCGCCAACCTTTTGGTGGCGATTATTCATACGACACACAGAATGAAACGTGCTGAAGAGGGCCTGGACGCGTTGCCGATGACTGGATCCAGTGCTTTTGTGCTCGCCGACGGTACCTCCGTACTCAGTCCTTCCGCGCTGGCAAATTATTCATAGCACAAAACGCCCGCCTGAAAAATGTATTCAATATCATTTCAGCGCTCGTGACGCCCTTTTTCATTGAGTTTTTTTCTCTTTTCTGCGCGAGCAGCGCGCGCAAGCGGAAAGGAGACGGCACTCTTTGAAAATGGATGACAGGGCTCGCTTGACAAATTGATCAACGAGTTGTACTGATGTGTCAAGTAGCAACCGTTTATATTATTATTATAATTCTATCGTTAAATTTGAAACATCATTTTAATGGATATAGATTAGTGCTTATAATAAAATTAGAGTAAACATATTTATCTTGCTTGTATTTTAGTGCTTAAGATTTAAAGTATTTATCAGACAACCACGATCCTAATTACACAAAAATTTTGATAGGAAAATAACCAAATTTTTATATTTTCATAAATAATTACTTACTCAATCCATATGCCGTAGAAGATATCTCAGATTAAAATGGTACAAAATCTACCAGAGTAGAGGTACTGACCTAAAGTGTATTAAATCTTAATCATTTTTTAGATTTAAAACATATTAGGTTTTGAAATAACTTTGAGCATATTTAACATATACACCGTGTTTCAAGACCATTTCCGATAAGACCATCCTGCTTATTGGACCTGCAATTTCAAACATTTGTTTTGACCTCATATCAAAATTCATCATGGTCTCAGAGTAACAAAAATGCAATCTTTACGCGATAATATGAAATGGCTTTTGTTGTTTGGTAGCTAGATTATGTTAGCGATTTGATAAAATTAAGCAAGAATAATTTTCGCATTTTCTTATACAACTTCTTACGGGTAATAGGAAATTCCCTTAAGTCTTCGGGAATGGTCTCGGGACATACTGTACATCTCAAAATGCATATACATTTTTTTTTATAATTATTGGCCGGTGCGTTGGTCACATACCAGAATTCTAAAATTTTCGCTACACACCAAAAATAAATTCGGTTTTTTAATTGCACTGTCGGGCCTCCTGAAAATGGAGCGCACGAAGGAGAAGAGAAAATAAATCAGCGAAAACCTCCTTCGAAAATAGAGCAAATGGTCTGTCACCGAATAAATTGCCGCGGCGATTCAAAACAGGAACAAAACCGCCGACTCAATTTGGCGAAATCGACGGGTAGGCGGCGCAGTGCAGTGTGCTCCGGTAACGAATGAACCGGGACATTCCCGCCCGCGCCCAGCCGCGATTGGGCGGTGCTTTTGCCGGCAAATAGACGCATGTCAAATTGACAATTACTAAATGCATTGTGTGTAACTGCATGCTATCCGATATGGCGTACACTTCAACACCTGCTAACATTGCCCAACTGCAAATAGTCGCCGCGATGATAGCGCTGCATGAAATCTACAACATTATGCTGACCGGGAATGCCGGGATGCTATCATGGATGATGTGCAGGATGTAGAAATGAAGACACCGTAGATCACCGTCGGTATTTACTACATTTACACGAATCCCATTTCAATGACAGCGTTGTAGATATTAGAAACTAAATAATAAATAAAAATAATAAATTTAAACAGGAATAACAAATATGAATCTGGTACGAGACTAAAAGTAGATACGATGCTATGAGCGCGCTCGGAAAATGCGAGCCCGGCGCATGCGCGTTCCATTCGGCTGAACTCGGCTACTCTCGGATTTTTTCGCTAATCACGACGACCGCCGTCGAGTCTCGGATCTGGTCAGGCCATTTGGTTATGTGCGTGTCTACAAGATATTTATTTATTTATTTAAAAAATATATATAAACAGTGAAATAGAACATGCTTACAAATTAATATTATACATAACATGGCCAACAAGTATAATTCTCAGATTAACAGATTATTATCGTGTAGGCAATTGTTATAGATTTAAAGTCATGAAACGGGTGTGTGAGAGAAGCGTGAATAACTCTGAGATAAATAAAGTGTAAGAGAAGTGTGTAGGTAGGAGAGTGGAATAGAAAGTAGATACAGGTATTTAATGACATCAAAAAGAATAGCCCTATAAACTGCTTACGGCTAAGATGGAATAAATCAATGTTTTGAAACTTATTATTGTAAGTATCCTGAATTCTATTAAGCGCGACATTCTGTGCGTAAATTGAATTACATTTAGGCAAAAGAAGAATTACATATACCATATAGTTACATAATATCATGCAATGAAGTATTTTAAAGGGACTACATACATGAACGAAGGACACAATTTTAACGATTCTGACCTGCAAATTGTTGCCTTGCCAAAAGAAGCCTTGCATGATGAACGGAAAGGTGTTAACTCTGACTGGCATAAAGGCGCTTATAACACAAACCGCTGCCTTCCATTTTGTTAGAAATATTGATAGCATTTAGTTGTTTTTTTAAAAAAGCAAGGGATATATTTTTTTTTATAATAACACAAAAACATAAATTTTCTTATAGCATTATTTATCATTTTCATATTAAAAGACTAAAACAAAAATCTACAATTTTTACAAGTTGTTGTACCATATAAATATCTCAAATCGCTTAGATAAATCCCTCCTCCACTTTATTCTCATCCTAAAATTATATTTATTTTATATGAGATGTTTCTATTTAACAAGCAGGTGACTTAAAAAAATGCTATTTCAAAAATATGGTGGTTTTGTTTTTTTTTTTATAGTTTTTGCATAATGTTTAAAGAATTTTCCTATTTAATTCCGTAGAATAATAAATTATCTTTAATATAAATAAACTAGATTACTTATATTTCTTGTGAATATTTCTATTAACGCCTTTGAAAACCTGTAAAATTAACAAAAGCCTTTACAGAAAATAACTTCATAAAAGCCAACATTGGCTATTCAGTAAGGCAGGAATGTAAGCAGCTGCTGACTGCAATCTGTCAATTCTATTACAAATATATTTTTGCAATGCAATAATATATTTTAATTAAACGGACTTATTATTATCGTCAATATTTATCTTATTGTTTATATGGTTTTTTACAAGCATATGTGGAAACGCTTTTGAACCATCATTGATTTTATTTATACACACTTTTATGTTTCCTGAAATAAAAGTTAATATATTTTTTATCAACATCACTAACTTTGCCCCGGGTTAAATAATTAAAAATTGGTATATTTTAAAACAAATCACCAAATTTTCACTTTCATCTTTGGATTTTGAAAAGAAGAAAACATTGTTCTTGTCTTTATTTAAAAATAAAAGTACGTCTATAGTTAAAAATATTGTTTCATCATACTTCTAAATTGAAGGTTTTTTTTTCCGAAATGGTAATAAAGACAAAGAAAAAAAAATCACGGCAGAATTTTAAAAATTCGGCATGTCGTACGCTGCAATATCCGGCGAACGAGAACACATCGCAAGATACCGATTCATTTCCTGAAGGAGTGACTGAAGTCTGCACAGATGGAAAGCATATTTTCACTGCTTTCATTATAACAGAGATTTCAGACAGTGGCATTCACAGAGGCGTCTCGTATGAAAGGTATTCATGATTTAATATTTAATAATATTGAAGCACTTGATATTGTAAATGTAAGGAGTGCTCAACCCGGACTCCATACAACCGTTGTAGTGGTGTGATATTATTTGTAGATATTGGAGAAAAGTAATACAATCGTCTTATCTGGGAATTACATACTCTGTTAGCTGTTTTGTCCTACACATTTTTCAAACCCTTAGGAAAACATCTTATTGAATGAATACAAAAACCGACAAACAAAACGTCAGAGGCATAGTATAATTTTTAAAGACGCAAATTTAATAAGTTTTTAAAAAAACATTTATTCTCAATGTTTTTCAAGATTATCTTAAAGCGTCTTTTTCACTTTCTACAAGCCAACGATGAGATATTTAAGACCTCGCACAAGACAGAAAAGAGCTCTTATGAGATGAGGCCTATCAAAACAAAAGATCGCAAGGATAATAGTCCGATTGCATAACTTTAAAAAAAAATGGTAATTAATAGGTAAACTAGGTATGTATATATATATATATATTATTAAGGTCCTGATTTATTTTTTACTACGTCGGTCGGATATTAGAAGAATTTTGTTTATATTTTAATTTATTTATATTTTATTTTGGTGATCGATAGTAAAATGTATTTGGGAGATTATATTCTAAAAGAGTTACAAATAGATATTTCACTGACATTTAAATATGCTATGCCGGGGATGTTCCAGGTCCAGGAATGATGGAGGTTAAATGATGAAGACTTCTCCCATGTTCTGGATCCTTTATTTCTCCGCGGCAATATTGACATTTACAATGAATCCCCAATTGGGAAACATTTCAACGATGATATGTATCGGATACTTAAAATTAGATAACAATTGTAAACGACGGAAATTAAGATAACAGAGTAAAATATAGTCAGGTACAAATATAAGTCGTCGGCACATAATGCGCGCGGTGGCTTACAAGCCTGTCGACCCGACTGACTGCTTGCGTCGCTGGCGGATCGCCAGTGCGCCGTTCGAATGCGCGCCTGCGCAGATGCCGTCCAATCAGATGCGCCCGGCGGCGATCGCCCGTCGCCGGCCAAAACGACGCTGCCAGCCGCAGTCCAAATATGTAGCGTCGCTACAATGCTAATGTTCCTACAAAAGAGACTACTGAGATTGGGCTCTTACGCAATAGTCCTTGTACGAATGGACGTAACGGGTAAAAGTTAAGGGGCAGTCCGAGAATAAGAATAATATTAACCTCATTCTTGACACTCGGGTTACTTCAAAATATAAAAATACACTTACATAAAGTGGACCATTTTGTAGTCTTCTTTGAATTTATTTATTAAACATATGAACCCATATTGCCAGATAAAAAAACAGTTTTAATTTTTCTCTCACTTCTGTGACTTTAATATTACGGACGACTTTCTTCTTTCACCGTTTTTCAATAATATTTATTTATTGTACTATTGACTCATAATTAATTTTCTTTAAAAACAATAATTTAATCATATTATGTGAATTTATGAGAAAACAACGAGCTAAAACTTAAGACGCGAATTCATCTGCATAAATACACCCGGCTATAAGCGCGACCGTTGACAGAACTTTAATATCTCCAAGTGTCAAAATTCTCCAAGTTTAATCACAAGATGCGCAGTTTCCCTTCTGCGACTGTGGTTCCGTCTGCGGGTGATTATATCCAACAGTATTCACACCCAAATGGAGTTAAGGCTTTCATTCCCTCCCCACCTCCCCTCCCCCTCAATCCTATAATAAAGGTAACACAACGGAACTTACCTAATCGAAAAACTTAGACTAGGAAGATTTGTTGATCTGTTGACGTCAATTTTACGCTCTGTTATTTATAATACACTAGCTGCTTAATCGCAGGCTGGTTGGCAGCTAGGCCCTCAGCGCGCGACGTTTCGTGCCTGCGGCACTCGGGCTGGGTCACTTGTCCTAAGGCTAACCGTGCATCTAAATTTGCTTTATCGTAATTGCGTTATATATGTATAATTCCAAAAGTTTTGTAAAATGCTCAAAAGCACCTTCATAGCATGTTAGCTAAATAATTCCCATACAATCTTCCATCCCCTATTCCACCCCATTAGAGGCTGTTGGTCGCCTGGACCTGAGCAAACTGGGCAAGGTATCTGATTCTAGTACAGTCGAGTGCGTAACAACCACTGCAAATCGACATGCGTGCTGCGCTTTGCCATAAAACTTTAATGACGCTATCCGTGATGATGCCATAAGCGGGGTGACATTTTGCAATTGACTGTACGAGCGACCTTACATTTTATATGTGTTTATGTACGAGTGCAATGGGAGCCGCTGATGACCTTACATTAAATAATTTCAAGTGAATTTAGTTTTGTGCTAAATAATAATGACGCATCTCCCTTATTTCTATTGTCTATAATAGGTAGACGGTTCTACACAATTAAGCGGAATTTACTTGTGCCAGTGTCAGGGGGTGGCGTTGAAAATAGTACGATTATTATGTGCGGATTTGAACCAGTTCAAAACCACTAGACCACCGCCAACTCAAACATGTTCACCGCTCAATGAGGGTAGCTCTGGATTAGAGTATAACGCCCCGCCTTCGTTCCTAGACCATTTCCTGGTATCATTTATCACAGGATATCGGAAATAATCCCATCCAGATTTTCGTACGTGTGAATAGTATGCAACTTTTCTTATTTTAATATAACTGTTAGGAGTAAAAAAATCATACATGCCCTCGTATTATATAAATATGCGAAATGTAATCGTAAATAACTTGTTTTTTAAACATTACTTGTTTGATTATACTATTTTATAATCATCAGAACTTTTATTAAATACGGTTACACTGTGTATATTTATTTTACCTACATTTTTTTCTCTTTTATACAACTAATTATTTTTAGAAACATGTGTTTTAAATTAAAATATATATAAAGCCTGCGAATCTGTTTTAGGTACTCTTAGAACCGGTTGATTTCGGAGTTCGAGTGGCCATGGTACTACAAAATTATAAAATAATATTTAGTTTATTTTTTTTTAGCGTTATATTTACATAAATAAATATTTTGTAACAATTACACATTATGAAAACGTTCAGTGCCCGTTCGTAATATCTAAATAGTTGAATCTAACGTTGAAAATATGCAACACTGCAGGTTATAATCAATGAATCCGACTTTAGACAAAAGCATACATAACACTGAACCGCCCTCAAGGAATGCTCTGAAATTGTGTCTGAAATATGCTTATTTCAGTTATTACTTTCGCTATCGATTGCATAATTGAAGTGGAATAATTTAATTTATATTTAATTAACTTTCAATGGAAAACGTTATTCGGGGTTAATCTATTTCATCTGTGTTTCTATTGTTTTTTTAATTTCATTATAGAATTATAGATCAAAAACAGCGGCGTTTACCACTCGACGGCAATCTCTATACAAATACGTTTATATATTTTTTTTTTACCCACAATAGTAAAAAAGATAACAAGACAATGTGTATTTTAAGCATTATTTCTCCCTTTCAAATATGCTATTTTTTTGGTTCTTTATACAGATATACAGAGTGTATACAGACCATTTCCGAAAAATTAAGGAGGGTTTAGGTTCCTCTTTTAGGAGTAAGAAATTATATAAAAAAAATGCAAAAATAATTTATTATTTTATCAGAGCGCTGATTATACCATTATTATTATTATTTAGGAAAATTACGCCAGTAAATTCAATTTTTGTATTTCGTTCGCTCGAACGCACTCGGCCAAGGCCTTTAAATGACCCAGCGCGGCGTCGCGAGCGGACGATCTTTTGACAAGAATGATTTAATATTATCGACTAAAGTTTACATTTTTTTTCTCAGAAACCATATTTTATTTAAATGACGTCAATACAGGTCCTGTTTGAAATAGCAGAGCCAATTAGCTGTTTTTTTTTTATCGGAAATGGTCTCAGGACACGGTGTATACTTAAACTGTCTACTAAAATATGACCTTGAATAGCAATAGTTTCGTCGCATATTTTGTGGGTGAGAAAGAATGGGGTTAATTTTTGTGACGGTCATATATTTACGCGTGGCTCCTAACATGCGCGGGACGTTTGGAGTAATGACCCAATTCGTTTTTCTCACCGCGGGAAACTTTGCCTTCTTCGCAGCATTTGTATAATGAATTTAAATTAAAGTTGAACTTTTCTTCGTCGCGGCTTTGAGCATAGCTTGTTTTGTAACCGATGCTTATTTTAGAACCTTATTTTTTTTCTAGATTAGAACATAGAAAAACTTTTTGAATTCTTAATAAATAAAACCAAATACATAATCTCCCATTTTTTACGTGAAACACATCTAATTTTATTTATAAACATAATTAATATATACTATTTCTGGTATTCTGCTATTTGTTTTCTATCCTTAAATAAACTTTATAAATAATTAAACTCAAATTTTCATACTTTAGTAGTATTTTAGTATGAAGCCATTCGATTTTTTAATGGTTTAAAACCGGGAGTCTTTTGAAAACCCAGCTTCATTACAGTATACAAGAATAATGGTTATTTCCTCACGGCGCGTAAACCTTACTTTATTCTCATTAACAACAGTTCAGTCGATTTTAATTTACATCTTGTTGGTAAAATCAAATCTAATATCGGAGATCAAAAGACGGCGGGCAAGACGGGACATCTGTCGGCAATAAAACAAATTAAGCAAAACATTCGTTAATAACGCCGTTGGCAATTTTGGCATCTCAGCCTTTGACAGAAGGTCGAAATTACTTCCGGCGTCTCGACGCTGGAAATCGAACACAAAGAGCGTCAAATTAAAAGTTGACGTCAGCTTGGAACGGCAGTCTGAGAGCTACCATTCAATTAGGTTAAAACAATTTAATCCCCCTCAATAAGCATTTCAAAATAAATTAAAATGTTATTTATGTATTTATATATTTTTCATTTGTGTTATTTCACAGAAAAAAAATTAAGAAAGAATAAAAAACACGAAGAATATAGCAAGGTATTTAAATGTACAATTAATTTAATAAAACGTCAATTTTATTTAATTTAATTGTACTATAAACAAAGTATATTAGAAAGTGTGTATGTAAACTTATAGCCCGGCCTTAACGATAGTTAATAATGGTAGTCCATCTTGGTAACAAGCTAAAAAATCAAAGTGATAATTTTGTAAATGACCTCTTCCTTCTTTTTTATCAGGCTTTATTATTCACTTCTGGATGTAGGTCTCAGTGCAGTGAGTTCCATCAGAAGATTCTTCAGGATTGACTCTACTGTTACTCTGTTAACTGATTCGCACAATTCGGCTGAAATTGTGAGTAATTATGAGCCGAACTGTACGAGCTCAGTGGATTAATATATATTACAAATAATAAATATTCTTATCTTTAAATAACTATACTAAACAGCCTCCTCTATTTCCTTCTATGTAATTTCCATCTAAATGAGGTTTGTAGCCAGATTTCAGTCCTACAAATTTCATCCATCCACCTCAGCTGTGGTCTTCCGACTCTTCGATTGGTTGTCCCAGGTCTCCACTGGATGATCTTCTTCGGCCACCTTGCGTCGGTTTGTGGTTTGTCCTGTCACCAACCCAATGACATATCTAGCTCATTGCCTACGTTCCAATATTAACTTTTTTTCTAATGTAAATTTTAGTTTATGAGGCAGTATTTATTTTTCGGTACGGATTATTATGGTACGGTGCCACGAAGCTGAGAGAATAAATAATTAGCACTGAAGATATCGCAATGCTCTTTATATCTATACATCTTTTCATAATATAAGCTTTCAAATAAGTATTGTAACTCTAAAATTTAATGATAACTAGATAAAAAAAAAAATAAAAAAAAAATTATCGACCGGTTTAATAATGAAATCAAAAATCAAAAATTGGCGAAATATTTTTTTTTAAACATTTTGTTTTTTTATTTCAAAATCACAAAAAAAAAGATCACTATACCTCAACAATGTTCATCATTATCAGCCTGTGTCTATCCACCGAAACAGATTCCAAGCCCTTTCCATGGCTCGCTATGTGACCTTAAATTTATGGATAACTTTATAAAATACAGTTAAACCTGAGTTGAGAAATAGATTTAACTTTGCGTAACCGTATTAAACAAATGAGATTTACGGCTATAGGTTAGTTTAGGAGTTTGCTTTTAATAAATGCCTCATAAAAACCTGTCGTTTGACGCTATTAAAGGTTAAAAATATTGCTAAATATTAAAAATTCATTGTTAAAATATTAATCGCTGGCTCTTGTTCCATCGCGAGAGTAGTCGAACAGAAAGCGCGGCACTTCTTTGCACTTAATTGGTTAAAATTTTCAGCGGTTAATTAATTAAGGGTAATTGTTTTAAACAATTTCTCGTACTCACTTGATAAGATTGAGTGTGGATCTATCGCGACGGGGACGTTTTTATTGAAAGTTACTCGCTTTAGGCACGGCCGAAATTTTATCAATTAAGCGCTGAGAAATTGGAAAAAATCGTTAACGTAATTGGATTCCTTAATTTGTGAGACACACAGCTCTTGCTTTACAGTAAAAGTTACATTTGTGTATGTAACTGTGGTTTAAGATCACTAGATTATCTTCGAAGAATTTTAATTTAGTCTTTATTAAGGATCGCCCGCTGTTTAGAAAGTATACTCGTATTTTAAAACGTTATAATTTATTTTTTTCTGTGAAATAAAATGTACTATTTTACTTGCAAAGCAATGGTGAGCCAAGTTGCCTTTACGGAAAACACGTCATCTTACATTATACATACCTGGATGATCGAAGCAAGGCGGGGATTGCAAACCTTATCAAGGAAAGTCAAATTATGTTTTTCGATATTAATACCTAACTCATAAACTGTTCATTTGAAAAATATAGCGTCATGGCAAACAATCATCTATATAGGGTGAACTTAAAGTCAGAAGCATCCTTTTAAGGGGTCATTCTGTATATCAAACTGAACAACTTTTCATATAGCTAACGAAAAAAAGTTATATATAAATATAGATACTCCATTGAACGTTTGATGCGCGTATTGCTGTGTTCCTGACCTTTACAATTGGCCTACATTACAATATTTGCGCGCGGGAAAATACCCGTCGTTCCCTGTTATCAATACACACAGTGCCCCATGGAGTCAGTCGGTTACTGGGTCGCCACGTTGCGATGCCGCGCGGTCTGATATTTTGTTAGGTGACCAGACTTTAAAATGTTTTTAGGACTCTTTCTTTTGTCCTTTTAGGCCATTTATTTTTTGCTTTATTTATAAAGTTGGTGAACACAAGTTGTACAACTACATGCTCAGAATCAACCCTTTGTTGTTAAGCTTTAAAATACATAATCTGTCCAAACGATGTTTGTTGGTTAAGCGTCATGCGCCACGGGCGGCACACGGATGGGTGAGGATATTGAGCATGAGCATACTTCCTTAGAACTAATATTTTTAGATAAATTACTCTAGCTCAGGCACGTCAGATGGATATCTAAAAAATATCTGATATTTGTTTAAAAAATATTTCATTCATGATCTTTTCACATATTAAACCTAATTTTTAAAAGATAAATACATTAAAGTACCTGTTTTTAGGCTCATAATAATTTCTTTTAAAACTTTACTTATATATCCGTACCTAAAGCGGAATAAAGACGTGGGCATAGAAATATTTTCATGTAATATCTCCAGCGCACAAACTGAAAAGGCAGTAATCGCAGATGAAAAGCGTCTCGGCAGCATCTCAGAGGCGGCATTAACAGTTGTAAACTGTTATTGTTTACAATATTAGGAATCGCATCTGTCGCGATCGCGGCCCGGGAATAAGCGATCCCCTTCCCGATCTTTTGTCCCGGAGACAAACGGGATGCCGCCCGGAGGATTGTGGGCCTTTGCTTCCCTCGAGTGGCATCACCGGCGCCGATAATGTGCGGGATGCTCAACGGTGCATTAGTAAGCAGATAATGCCGACGGGTTCCGCGCCAAACTTGCCCTGTTACTAATAAGATTGCCTCTGGAGAAATCCACGTTCGACTCGATTGTACTTCTATCCGCGTTGAATATCTCGCTAACAATACAAACAGTTCAATTCCAATATGAATTAAAAATTTAAATGTACTCTTTAATAGCATACAGACACTGGGGGCAATCATGCATCGACAGCATATTCATTTCTCATTAGGGAAGAACAAACACCAATATTAAGAATTAGGGTTTTTTTTCAGAGAATTCGGAAAAAGAAATACTATACAAAACACTATTTAAAACTATTTTTACTTAGGTCTAAAAACACTCAAAAGTAACCTTAAATTTCCTTTTAAAATTTTCCCCCACCGCTTAAAATGGGGTGGGGGAAACTCCATACCCCCTGCTCTTTCCCCTCCATGTGTCCTCCCCGAAAAAGATTTCTCGACATCCTTGGAGGAAAATATAGTAATAATGTAATCTACGCTATTTTTTTTTCAATGTTTTAAACCTCATTCAAGGGGGCAACAAGGGGTGACAAGGGGGCGCCATCTTTTTATTGGTACATTTAATTAAATAAACCTATAAAATCATCAGTATAAAAATAAATTAATCTTTTAAGAGAGGCCTTTCAATTTGATACAGCGCAGAAAGTAAATAAATTAAAATATTTTCCTGTAAATCTGCACTTAATTAAACCAAGTTGAAACAATAAATTTATTTTTGTTAAAATGACCAATGGTGTATTTGTGCTAGTCATTTTATTTAAAAAAATACCAAATTACAACCTTTTTATGACACACACAATAATGTCTCACCATAAAGGCTTATGTATTGCCCATTTTGGTTTAAATATAGGTTCTTTGTGTCTGTCATTGAATTGTAATCACAAACTTACTAATCACTAAAAAATCAACAAATAAAATTAATATTTAAGGATAACTGACTTTGGCTAGAGTTTTTCAGTAAATTATACTATCCGAGTCTGTATAATATTTTTTCGATTAATTTAATAAGCACAGGTCCTCAAGTCTCCTTATCAGAATAGTGTAAATTTGGGCAATATAATAATAACAAATAAACAGAGAATACCAATTCAAATTCAAATTATTTCTTCAAAAAAGGAATATAATTGCAAGCCAATGGTATAATATAATATTACTATATGCTATCAAATTTTAGAAAATAAAAATAAAATCACAAGGCTCAATACCAATATCAAAATGAGCGCGCGGCAAGGCCAGTTTCATACGTATGCGGTTCGATTAAAACCGTTTTACACATACACGGTTGTCACATCAGTTCATATTAGGTTATGTGGTTTCTTCCGAAATACAGGCTCAGTCGTCGAAAAGTATTTGCCATAAACCGCTGATTTTATCAGAAAACTGCGACCATTACTTTCCAAAAATATTAATTATAAAAAAAAGAGTTAAAACAGTAACTGAACCGAGCGTGTGTGAACGCCTGGATTGCTTTCTGGTCCCTGGACACGTGTTCGCGCCTTATAGGGACCTGTTCGTGTCGAGGGAGTATTCGGTGCTCCACTGTTTCTATTAGGTAGAGGTACCTACCGAATAGAAATCGCCGTGCCGTACCGTTTTACACTCGACGGCGACGGAAAACGAATCGAACCGCATACGTGTGAAACTGGCCTAAGTTAAGGCGCCCCGGGACGCATTTGTCCTTGAGATTTGAAAGAGTAGGCTTTATTCGAACATTGACGTGTAGAAAAGAGACGGATATACTCGCCGACCGCGAATTCGTTACATTTGGAATCGATGAAACATGTTTTTTGTATTTAAATAATTATTATCATTTGAAAAAAATGTTTTTTTTAAAGTAATGTCCTAGATTATTATATTGTCTATCTTTAGAAAGAAAAATTAGGTTCGCGTCACTTACACAACTTAAAAGAAAATCGTTGCAAGAAAAAAACAACACTTTCTTATTTATTTATTTTCATTACTAAAATAACGTGTATTTCGTTTTTTTTTAAGCAAAGTACTAAATTAATATATGTAAAATATTGTAGTATTTTTAGTTTTAGCCATTTGTTGGGAATAACTTCAACAAAATGCACCAAAATACGTTACAAAACACGTTTTAGGGACTGGTGGCGCCTTAAGCAGACTGAAATACTTTCTGGCTTTTTACTTGTATAGTAAGTTTCGTTCGCGGTCGCGAACTGATATATACAATATTTTAATGTTACATAAATAAATAATTATAATTACTACGAGGTTAACGATAAATCCGCGAATATTTTAATATGGACCTCTCCTAAACACGAGTGAAATACATTTCTAATACAAATGCTGATACGTATTGAGAAGAATTTTAGGTTCTTTTTTTTAGACCTACGCTAATTTTGGTGAAGCCGCCACCTCTATATGAATATTTAAACCCTTTAATACCATGCTAAAATTCATCCCAATGACTGAGCAGTCACTTCACAAAAAATCGTAAATCGTACCTTTTAAAGATTATTTAAAATTTAGCATTAATTATTTCTTTATTATGAAAGAGCTCATAAAATCTACGTTTGTAGGTAATTGTTTTTTATTAAAAGTGTTTTTAAAAAAAATCTCTTTGAATTGCTGAAACTAAAAGCCCCGTGTAAGCAAATAAAATCTGCTTCGCTTGATTTTTTTTAATTTTAGTTTGGTTTTGAAGTTTGTTTGTTTATGTGAAAAGTGCGTAGTGTTTTTGATGGATTTGGCGGTAAATAATTCAACGTTTATTTACAAAAGTTATGTCAATAAAATATTAAATATACAAAACAAACATTTTCATAGTTTTGTATTTATTATTTCCCAATAATAAGAAACTAAGAAACAGGTAGGAGTCAACGTGGGATACTTCGTTCACTAAACGACCTTCGCCGACAGGGCGGCAACGTATAGTCGGCGCGTTTTACGTACGGAGCAGAATGTGTTAAATATTGTATTTATACCTAAACAATGTGTATTTTGCTAAAAGTTTATACATTTCTTGTAATCCATTGTTAGCCATTTTCGCAATGATACCGATGTTATCTTTAGTGCTGGAGCGTTCCATTAATGTTATCCTCTCCAGGACTTCGAAGCGTCTCGTGCATCCTCCGTCAGCTAATACTCCCGCGCCATGCACGATAAGGCAATAATCTCCGCTGAAGTCAAGACGCGACATTATGTAGGCTAAGTCGAGAGTAAGCTCACTTTGTCAACTTTTCATTTCTCAGCGTAATGACGTCAAGGAGGTTCCAATTGAATTAGATCCTGCTGAATGGCTGACACTGAGCGTTTCAAACTTTATAGATGAACTCTCCTTTATATTACCATAATTCACCGTTTATTTTCATCTTTAAGTAGTAGCGCTGAACATAGATAAACTTACGCAAGAGCACTTTGTATTTTTTTACGGTTCTATGGACTCAGTTTAAGAGAAAAACGCGAACAGTAGCACAATTTTAATTTTAAATTTATTTAGTGGTCATTAACCACTTACTAATAATTATTATTCAATAATTAGCCATACCCAAACAGGCTACGTTCTAAGTTATACTATGTTGGTTATTTCATACTGTACTTTCGTGTGGAATATACTCGTATTCTATACAGATAATGTCCTGTAACGGAACCCCCTCGAGTGGGTCCCGTGGGATAAAGGTAATAACTGAGAACTTGTTGAAGTGCTTATTACTGATCCACTTAATACATAAGAACTCCAATATTTAATATTATAATGTCTGACTCTATAATGTATGGGCGCGGACTGGCGTGACGTCAGGCAGACGAGTAGGTATTGACGACGCGAGACTCTGATGGAATAGGCATCGTCCTAGGCGTCGACCTCCGCTCTTATAGTCTGCGTCGGAGGGGAAACCCTCTACCTCAGCCGTGGTGCATTAGGTGCGCCCGTTTGACGTCATCCGCGATCTGCTGACTGCGGCGTGATGTGGGGTGATGCAGCGCGATGTAAACGTAGGTACAAACCTGGACGCGGACGTCATGTGGCCTTGTGACCTCCACAGTCCCAAGACTATTCCCAAAAAAATTAAGGGTTGTTTACGAGTGAAATTGTATAAAAAAATGCGAAATAATTTATGGCAAAATATATTAATTTTTTCAAATTTCTTGTGTAATTTCCCTTTTTGTATTTCGCTCTTTCGCTTAACTGTCGGCGACCTTACGACTAGCACGATTTAATATTATCACATAAAGTTTACATTTTTTTTCTCGGAGACCATGATACATTTTAATAAATCGTTTTTACAAATCATGTTTGAAATTGCATGGCCAATTGGCTAGGTTTTTTTTATCGGAAATGGTCTTGGGACACGGTGTATTCAAAGTCTGGAGTCTCACGAAATTACTTATAGTAATTATCTGGAGGTAATTCAGAAAAGGTTCTTGATAGTATTATCCTGAAATATTTCCTAATACGTATCCATTAGCATTTGTATTGGGGACGTTAGGCTATAATAGAGTAAAGACGACATACAGGTCCACATGATATTTTGTTTTAAAATTATTCGCGAGATCTACGATAATCCCATAGTACTCGATGAGATTTCCGGACCATTTGACTATATCGTGGTTGTTCAGGCATTTGGCGTATCCTACCAACGCGAAAAAACAAAATCCGTTTGGTAGAGCGGTCGAATTATTAAATTCCATTTCTACGAAGATTGCTATTAAATAGTCTCTTCGCCCGATCAGATTAAAAATCTACTTTATATTCCATCTTTGTACGATCGGCGTAAGTTATTTGTTTTTATTTTTTATCTGAAGGCGTTTTTTTTTTATATTATTGTATTCTTTGTTTTTAATGTAATTGCTGTTGTTTATTTTGTTATTATTTTTCCTATTTTATCATTGTTTTGGTTTAAAATAAATAAATTTACAGGTTACGTATATATTGCAGAAAATAAATAATATAAAATAATTGCCGCTCGCATATCTCAACCCGCCGCTGTCGCGCCGTAGTCCTTGCGCAGCGATAATATACTTTTTCCCTCTTTACACTGTGCCGTAAGAGTTGCTCATATCAAAAAATGTTTCAAGCAAAAGTTGTAGGGAAATTATAGGCCTATAATTTACATGTTGAACGGATTTCATCCTGTGCTTATTAGGAGAGGTATGGTTTAAAAAAAACGATTTTTTCTCACCTCTAGGACCTATGGTTGGTGCTATCAAAAAAATGTACTAAGATAAGTTTTAGGCCCTTATCTAAGAAATAAAATAAAATTTACATGACTTCGATATCTTTTATACCTAGAATGTTATAGTCGAAAAACCCTCTCCATTCTTGCATTTCAAATAAACACAGTGGCTGTTTTACAGAGTTTGATTTTAATACATGTAATTTATTGTCACTGTGGCCTTTATTGTTTACTAAAAGAAAATTACGCCAAGCAACATCGTCTGCCGCTCGCTGGGGCTGCACAATATGGGATCATTTGAATTTCATATGCGCAGGCTGGTAGGCCGCGACGTACATACCGCCCTTGGCTCAGGGCGGGGGCGGCGTTTGGCGCAATGGGATATAGGTACGAGACGAATGTGCCTGTCTGAAAAGTTATGACATCATGCAACGCTGCACGTCTGAAGGGGTGAGACGGTTCGCTTTGTTTGGAATGGGCAAAATCAACTCGTATTGTGCCATAGCATTTTATTTTATTTATTTATTTTGACTTAAAATATGCTTGTGGTTCATAGTGAGAAATATATATGATTTTACGAAATATTTCTATGATAGGTATCAATTATTTGATATTTAATATGGAAATTATTTAATAAGGAAACAAAAAAAAATTACATTAAACATCTTCAAAACTATGAAAATAAATAATATATTTCGTGTAAATTATTTTGGGAAGTGGTTATATCTAAAAATGTACCTAAAACGCATCCAGCATTTCCTGACACGTCGCTAAGGAAAATTATTAGTAAAAAAGATTTCTATATCTCTAAAGATCTCCTGATTTAAACTCCATCAACTTTTTTGCATAGGGATTCTTTGTACGTAATTTTTCTTTTTATGTAAAACTTATCTATTTTCACAATTATTATTGCAATGTGTAAACAATATAAAATCAGTCATTAAATTATGCTGTAATTATAATATTTATGTTTTGACATAATCAATCCCAACCTATTTGGTTTTTCCTGAAGCTATGATGAAATCTATGCAATACGCAAATCAGATACTTTACTACCTATTCGATTGTTTAAGTAGTTCAATATAGTTTTTCTCTAAAATGGTTCCATATTCGGTTTTTCTTGAAGCTGTTAGTTAAAAATAACACTTACTGTGATAAGTTTTTATTGGATAACATGTTTTAAATACATCATTTTACAAATTGGTTAGTACCAGTATAAAGAGCGTAACTGCATATTTTGGCACATTTAATTTTTTTAAGTATTTACCTAAAAAAAAATAAAAGTAAGATTTTTACCGTTTTTGATATTTTTAACATATTTTGGCACATATTTAATTCAATCGTATATAAAAAATAATATAATATAAAATAAATAATAAATATTTTATTAGTTTATAAAATTAGATCATATCTTGTAAAAAATAAAAAATTTCTATGCTAAATATTAGCTTTAAAATTTTCATTTAAACCTTGTTATTGTGTCTACTGGTTAAAATGTTAAATAGATTTTACAATTGTAAATTTATTATTGAAATAGTATTTTTTTAACTTAAGTTTATGGCGATATTTACCATATGACCATTATATTTTTATTAACTACTTTATTAAGTCATACATTAAAAAATAAAAACAATATGTGTGTGGTTTCACCACGCGCATTAGAAGTAAAACTTCATTAAGTAAGTTGATTGTCATATCATATTACAAAATTATCAGTTCTTGCTGGCAATTAAATTTAATAACTTTTCCGCACACAGGATCACAGGAAATCGACTTTTGAGGAATGAGTACATCACCTCCATGCCGTCCTCAAGAATTAAATCAAATGAGCGTATCGCATTCTGAGCGTCCTTGCGAGCTTAGCAGAGTTTAGTTGAGCTCAGCCGAATGAGCATGTCACAATTAAATTCATTCGCTGCCTAGGTAAAAATGTGAAGGAAAGGTGCACTCTGCAGGTGAAGTTTTACTTCAAAAATAGTCTGTAAACTAAGTAATTGCTTCACTGTAGGAATAAAAAGAAGAAGGAACATCATGAATAACTATTGATTTCGATTAATCTCTCAATAAAAATGGGGAATTATTTAATTATTCAAACTATAGGTAAAAACTATACGATTAAATGCTTCTTATTATTGTATCTTGGTTCTTGAAGAGATAAATAAATGGTCAGACCAAAGTAAATTCAAAGTAATTTTATCTTTTGCGAAAATATCTTGTTTGTGCGTGAATTTAGCTGGCTTGAATGCGAAACGCTGATAAATTCGCACGGAGGCTCGACTCGTCGCCGAATTCAGATGACGTTATTTACCGGCCATATTTCCCCGTCAACCCGCCATTACGGCGACGGACTGCGACGGATAGCATTTTTCAATCCCTCCGTTTATCTTAATATATATAAATCTCGTGTCACAATGTTTGTCCTCAATGGACTAATAATAAAATAATGGACTAATAATAAAATTTGAACACCATGTGCAGTTCGATGTGCACTTGAGAGATAGGATAGTTTAAATCTCAAATTATAGTCGCAATTTTAATTTATCGCTATTTTTTTGTCCGTTATTATTTGGCAGTCATAAAACTGACAGATGTCGATACCTTTTTATTTTATGGGCGATTGTGAAGAGCGCGTGACGACTCGGTGCCAGTATAATTTTATTGAACAAGCAGAGGAAAGAGCAATTGTGATATTATTGGAAAATTTTTTAGAAGATCACAATCAACTAATTCAATTGATCAAAAGAGTTTCGCCACGACTGCAAAATGACAATTATCAAATCGTCATAAAAGCCGACAAAGTACCATTAGGTGAACATGCTGGTAGATTCAGTCATAAAACTGACAGATGTCGATACGGAACGGCACGGAACATGCATGCATACAAGATGCGATGACTTACGTACGTCATTACGGCCGACCGGATTTATTTATTACATTCACATGTAATCCGAATTGGGAAGAGATACAAACTTTACTATTGCCAGGACAACAAGCCATTCATCGTCATGATTTAACTGCACGTGTGTTTAAACAAAAATTGAAATCCTTAATTGATTTTATTGTTAAATATACAATTTTTGGTATCACACGTTGTTGGCTGTATACGATAGAGTGGCAAAAGCGAGGTTTGCCTCATGCCCACATTTTGGTTTGGCTTAAAGATAGAATCCGTCCTGAAGAAATCGATCAAATAATTTCAGCCGAAATTCCAGACCCATTAATTGATCAAGAATTATTTGATATTGTCACCAAACACATGATCCATGGGCCATGCGGTGTTTTCAACATGACCTCACCGTGCATGGAAAATGGAAAATGTAAAAAAAACTTCCCAAAGCCGCATACGAATGACACGATCACGGATATTGATGGTTATCCAATGTATCGCCGCAGAAGTACTGAGAATGGTGGCCACACATTTACAATGCGACTGCCGAACTTTCCAAATCAAGTTGAGTTTGATAATCAGTGGGTGGTACCATACTCACCACTACTTTCAAAAACTTACAAAGCTCATATCAATGTTGAGCTTTGCAGTTCTGTTAAATCAATTAAGTATATTTGTAAATATGTAAACAAAGACAGTGATTTGGCCATATTTGAAGTAAAAAACATAAATAAAAATGACGAAATAGCACGATACCAAATGGGCAGATACATTAGCAGCAATGAAGCTATTTGGCATATTCTCAGCTTTCCCATCCACGAAAGAGATCCTGCTGTCCAACATCTGGCAATACATCTTGAAAACGGTCAACGTGTATACTTCACTGAAGAAAATGTTCTCCAAAGAGCGTTCGAAGCTCCGAAAACGACTCTAACTGAATTTTTTACATTGTGTCAAAAACCTGATGTTTTTGGCCAATTCGCGAAGACATTGGTGTATGGTGATGTTCCACGTTATTTCACATGGAACAAATCCAGTAAAAAATGGGAGCCACGGAAACAAGGAAAACCACATCCTTCCATTACAGGCATATTCAAAGCTAAGACATTGGGGAGACTTTACACGGTACATCCAAAGCAACGTGAGTGCTTCTATTTACGTTTGTTATTGGTGAATGTTCCCGGACCAACGTCTTTTGAATTTTTACGAACAGCTAATGGTCGAGTATTCAATACATACCAGGATGCATGTCGTGAACTGCAATTGCTAGAAGACGATAACCATTGGGACTTAACGCTTGCTGATGCTGCGTTGACATCAACACCGAATAACATTCGTCAGTTGTTTGCAATTATTTTGGCGACATGTTATCCCTCGCAAGCACAAACTTTGTGGGAAAAATATAAAAATTGTATGACAGAAGACATCTTGCACCGAATTAGACAAACAAATCAATGCCAAAACATAGATTATACACCAGAGATGTACAATGAAGCATTGGTCTTGATCGAGGATTTATGTGTTCTTAGTTCAAATTTACCATTTAATCATTATGGTATGCCATCACCTAATCGTCCAGCCACCGACTTAGTCAATACCGATTTACAACGAGAAAATCAATATGACCATGGAAGTTTAGCAACAATTATCATGAACAGTGAACCATTACTGACAGCAGAACAAAAAATTATTTATGATCGGATTATGCTGGCTGTTGCTGCTGAACAAGGCGGTTTTTTTTTTCTTGGATGCACCCGGTGGAACCGGTAAGACATTTTTAATATCGTTGATTCTTGCCAAAATACGGTCGCAACAAAAACATCGCATTAGCATTAGCATCGTCAGGCATTGCGGCTACTTTACTGGATGGTGGGCGAACAGCACATTCAACATTCAAGCTGCCATTGGACGTTCATAATAAACCAGATGCAATGTGTAACATCAAAAAGAATAGTGGAATAGCTGCAGTGTTGCGGAAGAGTTCTATAATAATTTGGGATGAGTGCACAATGGCACACAAATATTCACTTGAAGCATTAAACAGAACTATGCAAGATTTAAACAGCAATAATAAACTTTTCGGTGGTGCTATCTTACTTTTGTCTGGTGACTTCCGGCAGACCTTACCGGTTATACCTCGCTCTACTTTCGCGGATGAGATTAATGCATGTTTGAAACAATCATTCTTATGGCGAAGTGTTGAAACACTTCGATTGACCATAAATATGCGAGTACAATTGCAAAATGATCCATCAGCACTAATATTTTCCGAACAACTACTAGATATTGGGAACGGTAAAATAAAACTGCAACCAAATACGCAATGCATTAAACTACCAGACAATTTTTGCACTGTTGTTCAGGATAAAACTGAATTGATTCAGAGTATTTTCCCGGATATACAGAATAATTATTTGAATCATGAATGGCTTAGTCAACGGGCGATTTTGGCAGCCAAAAACGTTGATGTTGACGAAATTAACTTCCAGATACAACAGTTGTTACCAGGCGATCTGATGTCTTTTAAATCAATCGATACTGTTGTTGATGAAAATGAAAGTGTAAATTTTCCGATTGAATTTTTAAATTCATTAGATATCCCTGGAATGCCACCACATAATCTTCGATTAAAGATTGGTTCCCCTATTATTCTCCTCCGTAATTTGAATCCACCTCAATTATGTAACGGTACGCGTTTGGTCATCAAAAAGATCACCGGAAACATTCTTGAAGCAACCATTTTGGCTGGGAAGTTTAAAGGAAAAGTGGTCCTGCTGCCACGTATTCCGATGATACCATCAGATTCTACCATACCCTTCAAAAGGCTACAGTTTCCAATTCGTTTAGCTTTCGCCATGTCTATAAATAAATCTCAAGGTCAAACAATGTCCATTTGTGGTTTAGATTTGGAAAATCCATGTTTTTCTCATGGGCAACTATATGTTGCGTGTTCACGTGTTGGGAAACCGTCGAATCTATTTGTGTTAGCTAAAGACAGGTTAACCAAAAACATTGTGCACCGATTGGTGTTAAATTAAATTGAAATTGAAAGTATTTATAATTCAAAAAAAAGATATTAATGTTTAAAAGTTTAAGACTGTCTGCCTTGCCTACCTCATTCATGAGTTTAAGCGTCACATGTTATTTACTGTATTATACTGTAATATACTTATATTTGTTATAAAATTAAATGGAAATAATAAATCTGATAAATTTTTATTTTTTACCTATTGATTTCTGCTTAGTATCAAGTGTAAGAACATTTTAATTAATTGTGTTCAACGTACTTCCCCTTCAAATCAATCTCAATCCAGTGAATTTGTATACCAACATCATCATTGTCGTCTTAGTTCGTAAATAATTTCATTGTACTAAAGGGTTATAGTAGTAGAAAGTCAAATAAGGAGATCACCATATTTTTTTACAAATACCATCTGTGTGAAAAAGCATAGTGGACTCCGTGACTGATGTTCTCTTATTGTTCCTCTTAGATTGTTTACTATAATGTAATATAACAAAAACTTTAGCCACAGCAACGCGTGGCCGGGTCAGCTAGTATGTTTATATGTACTATTTTATAAATATTTATTTAAACTGTTTTATTATTTTTGTGATTATTTAAATTAATTTAGACAAATAAAGAGAGCTTACTGAGTGAATGCCAGAATTGCAAGAATTAATAAATGTTGTGTTAACTTATTAGCTGAATTAAATTCAGTTATTTATTAAGAATTAATCAAAATTAAATAAGTTCAATATACAAAATCAAAATGATATGTATTTAATTATCGATGCACGCACAATGACAAATGTGATAACCTCACGAAGTGAACATTTTCGAATGCAACTTACCGTTTGAAAATAGAATGCCACAGAATACAGAGCCGTTCTATACAAAATGTATGAGAAAATTAATTTTCTTTATATTATTTTTTTCGTTAATTTTATCTGTTTTATTAGTTATTCTGCTATTCGAGACAAAGACAAATCTAACAAATCAGAGATTATAAAAAACGGTTCAGCCGTTCTTAATTTATAAATCATATTAGTTACATATATATTATATATGCACATTATGGCGCATTAAGAAGTCACAACAATAAATGATATAATAACACTGAAAAAAAAATATTGCTGTTTAGAAGTAACATGGTCACCCTAAACTAGGTTAAAAAACAACCTGTTCTAAGAGCGACCATAAGAAGGTTGCAGAAAAAAATAAAATACTTATTGGTACCTGAGACATTACTAATAAGGATCATAAATATAAGACATCATACATACAATAAATAGTGCATTTTATTATTTATATATTACATATATAATTCTAATAATTGTGTTACATATAATTTAAAAACTAATAAATATACAAAAACTCAACAGAAATAAACTAAAAAAAAAATACCTTTTATAGCCCATATTATGTTCAATTGCTTTTTCTTCTTTCTATTTCTCACCATCTCTTCATCTTTAACCGTGTAGTTTGGAAATTAACGATTAGGGAATGCATTGTTTTGCGTTTAACGACTGACTGACCAGTAAACTATTTAATGTCAAAGCGATATCATACTTCAGTTATCACAAACAAAAATACGGTGTGTACTTTCGGCGAATTAAAAACGTCAAGTTTTCCAAGAAAATCCCATTCAGTTTTATTTTGAAATTTTCTATCCTCCCATGCATTAACATTAGAACGCTGATGGTTACACGTCATCTTAACACCGTCACATCATGTTTTACACAACTTTCATATGCATTGATGTAGAAAACAAATAGGTGTCCGCGTGTGTTAATCGCATGATACCCTCGCGCAGGCGTTCGTCATCCTAAACGCCGACCGTCTTCACGCCAAGTTGTTTTCCTGACAGCCTTTTTGTTGGCCTGTCTTTCACGTGTCAAAGTAAAAGCGCGCCGTTTTTCGCTCCGGTTATTTTTATTACTAAGACATTGACTGTACTCTTCATAAAAAAACTATCAACTGTAGACAACTATAAATATTATAAATTATAAATTATTAACAACAGAATGTTCAGATAGGTCACTGCCAAGTTAATGTGACTACCTACAACACACACATCAATTCATCAGAACTACAGTATGGTAAAAAATATGTTAACTTAAAGCATACAAATAGGTTTAGTTTTAAGGTTATATTTTAGTTGGTATAAAAGGTCCACTTTATTTAACAATCAAATAAATTACCAATAGATGAGTCTAAATCTTTAATTAAGATTTCTATAGACACATGCAAATAAAATATTATTGTAATAACGGTGGATAACAAATAAAACCTAACATAGCTAACAAATAAAACCTTTTATTAATATTTTGCTAACTTACTCCATAACCTAAAATTAAATCCTAATTGTTATTATATAAACTATTGTTAATGGTACCGTTACACTAATGTGAACAAAAAAACAAGGTTTTGCTGAGTTAAAATTTCGTTGGATGAAAAGTTATCTTAAAAGGTGAAGGTGAAGAGTAAAGATTTTATACAGTTATAGTTCCGAACTTAATACTGAAATTGGTTTCCTTAGGGCTTCATACTAAGGTCCTTTACTTTTTTGAATATTTGTCAACGATTTATGTAATCTGGGTAATAGCTGATATATAGCTGCGTTTGCGTTTGCCGTTATTACATTCGTTGCTATTTCTTGGTCTGTCGTCTTTAAATAAGTTATAAATTCTTATATAACCAAAAAGATTAAATAGAACGCTATAATAGTAACCTTCGAATATACATTTATCGATCCGAGGATTATCGTACATAATAATCGCTAAAAATATAGATTACAATAATATTAATAATAAAATTGGCAATTACACCGCGTTACACGACGTTTTAAGGTAGCTTAAAGGGATCTTTCTTTATTCACAATTCTATATAGTTATGATTTTAAATAAAAAAAAATACTTTTTTTTAAATAGTGTAAATTATTGCTACATTTCTGTGCTAGGGATCGCCGCGGCGCGAGCGTGCGTTCATATGAACATATGTTTTAAATTAAGTTATATTACTTTAAGCAAATTTTAGATTTCGATGCGACGCGATGATGCGTGTCTTTTCAAAATCGTAGGCCAATATTTCATTAGTACGGTACTCTCTGTATAATAATATCGTATCATTGTAATAACTAAGCACCACACTAAAATACAGATCAAAGAAATTACGAGATGTAAGCACGCACGTGCGATCGTGTTTACACGCCAATCCAAAACAAACTGACTATTGATTTTTGAGTGCACTACCGCGTAGCTAAAAACAGTAGACTTCAACATGCCCGTCACGCCGTACACGGTTCAAATGCACTCATCTTCGCAGCCACGCGTGTCATGATCGTTTCATTATAATTACGAAAAGTTTACATAATGATTTCTCTGAAACCATGATGAATTTCGAAACGCTTTCGTCACAAATATTAGAGGAAATCACCAGAGCGATTAGCTGGATTTTTTTATCGTAAAAGATTGGTAGGCAGCGTATAGATATCATTTCTTTCCACCATGACCAATGACATAGATGGTTGGAACCAAATCATTGTCCTGATAAATACATTAAAGGGATTTTTTCCCCCGCCGCTGTCATCTGCCGGGGTTCCGTCGAACGTGTCGCGTCCACTTCGAACCGCGGCACAAATTGAAATCCAATGAATAGACAAAGATCGCCTTTTTTAGGGCTTCTTTAAAAGGCTCGGAGATTCGCTGCGCGACACCATTCGTCATGTTCAACACCGACAATGTGAGAAATAATATATTTTTTTACATTTTCGAATTACACATATAATATATTTTTAACGAGTCTAGTGTGATTGTTCATTTTACTATTGGCTGTGAATATTTTTTTAATAGATAAATTATTGATTACGTCCTCATATTATAAAATTATAAATTTCTTATTAGAACTTTTGAAAATTTTAATAACTGTAATAAAGTCCCCAAAGTGGAAGCCTAAAATATTTATATATATATATATACAATATAATATAATATATACAATACATATTTAAAACGTATAAAATTTTACTTGTTAATGAAACTTTCAAACTAAACAGTCTGCTGTTTATATTATAGTGTACGAAGTGATAAATTGCACTGATCTATTACAATTTATTCAATTTCTGGGGTGTAACGCTCGTCGTGTTGTAGTATCTACAAAAATCTTTTCTACAACAATGACATTTCTTTAGGCGATTTCAAGGCAGGGAACAAAAACCTTGGTACTTAAGTAATCGATCGCGATGTCGGGTTGGGAAGATTAATTGTTTTTATAAGAATAACTGTAATTTAATATTAATTTATGTTTGTTTCTGCATAATAACATATTTTAAAGATAACATATAAGTTATCTATTCTTATGTTTTCTTATTTTAATAAAAAAAATATATACATTATTTCTTTTGCAATAAATTGTACAGGCTGCCCCAAGACCATACTCTAAGACTTAATTCATATTTATGGTTTATGGTATATAGTGTGTTTATGTTCCCTATTACGAGTAGGAAATTATATAAAAAAAAAACAGAAAATAATTTATCCCTAAATTTATTATTTTTATAAAAGTGCTGGTGTAAATTATATTTGGCATGGCAAAGCGCGATATCTCGTAGCCTTGAATGAGTGCGGTCAACGACCTATACGTTACGAGTAGAACGATCAGCTGGCGCCCGTAATATTATGATACAAAGTTTAAATTTTCTCCTCAGAAACCATGATAAAGTAATGATTTTTGATATTTCATAACCAATCATGTTATAGCAGGGCCAATTAATTGTTTTTTTTTTTATCAGGAATAGTCTCGCGATACCATATACATTTCTTAAATATACTAACTACTCAAAAGAAGATATTAGAAATAGTAATAGTACTTTATACTAGTAAAAAATGTATAATTTAAACATTGAAAAATCTATATTAAAAAATTTTAAAAAACATGAATAATAATTTATTGTTTAAAGTCCAAATTTAGGTATGTTGCCGTGTGAACTCGTATAGAAGTAATACTACTGAAAACAGTTTGGTAGACCTATTTAAAAGATCCTTTGCAGAAATATTGAATTACTAGAAATATTGTGAAATCATATACACGTACGATCGCAAATATAGATGATATTATAATTTAGAGAAACATTTTCGAAATTAAATAGCGTAGTAATATTAATATTGATCTGAAACTTACGAAAACATTTTAAAACGGGCGAAAACTCAATTTTTATTTTTTTACCTTACACTAGATACCTAACCAAACAAACTCAATTGGGACCGCTTCTGAAAAATTCCCTACCACGTGAAAAAAATTTTATTCGAAATCGCTCAAACCACCCCACGGAGCAATGAGTGAGTTTATACCTAAAAATAAAAACACACGTATTGTGAGAGAAACCTGCTTCAGTTTCGAAATCAGTTAATTAGCTTGTACGTTTGATGAAATTATAATAAATTATAATATAATACCAGGTATACCCTTATATAACGCAAAAAAAATATAGGCAGAGTCACTGATGACTTCCGACAGAAGTGAAAACTACAAAAAATCAAACTATTCTATTTTTATTTTATTCTTAGTTTGTTGTTTATTTGAAATTGCGAAGGCCTGTACAATATATAAGTATTTAAAAAATAAAAAAAACAAATTCATATCTAAATTTGAAGCTAAATTTAAAAGATAAAAGCACGCGACCATAGATGATTATAAACATCTTGAGCCATAGTAATAGAGACTCAAAATTCATTGTTACTAACAATTTATACCTAAACAAAATGCCATTCGATTCGTCCGTATAAAGACGTCTATTGACGTTAATCCAAACAGTTATAAAAAACGCGTCGAGGAATTCGTTCTCCGGAGGAATTCTCGTAAAGGCGATCCGATTGTTTTCCGTGTGTTTCGCTTTGATAAGGAAACGCCGTGAAATTGCCTCACGATTCAATCCAATAGAGTAATCAATAAACGTTCACTTGATGTAATAAAGGCGAACCTAATTTTGATCTTTCATTCGAAAAATGTCTTAAGGATCCTAGATATTATATATATCTATATTATAGTTAAATACCGAATTTTAGAATAAACATTAAAGATCGTAAAAAAAGAATGTTTCACGAGTTCAAATTCAAATTCAAAATTCTCTTTATTATTTATAACATACAGAGGAAATATTTAACAATACAATGGAAACAATATCCTCAATAAGGGTTGATGGTTACTCGGCTAGACTTTAATCTGTTCTAGAGTGACCGTCGTTTTGTACCAGTAAATCGTATGAAAATGATTTTACTATTGCAATTAATTCTTCACTATGTACAATACCCAAATTTATTTACCATGTAGATATATTTTTATTAATACCTACTTTATGAATTAATTAACAGTTCCCTTCCGATACATGAGCATAAAATTCTTCGAATAATTTAGCAGAGAGAAAGTAAAAACTTTTTCTATCCGAAAGTAGTTTTCATTTCAAGAACCTCAGCTCAGTCTTAAGTTCTGGTGAAGCAATGGATAAGGTTAAAGTACCTGTATCCTTCCCTAAAACAATATCACATTATGAACTAATGATGCCAGTAGTAAAGTATGTGAAAAATGAGATGTATGGACAGTATGGACGTATAAAAATTTTGAAGCTACTTTTTCATATTTTCACAGAAATGAAAATTATCCAAACAAATTATAAAGCCAGAATATATGTTTAATCGTTAATTACCTCGTAGTGGCTTAGGGGTTTTAGTTTTTTTTAATTGCATATGAATTATTTTATTAGCAATGTCTCAGGGTGATCACATATTATGAGGTTAGCAAAGTTATCACTAGACATACCACCCCTTTGTTCTGACATGCCTTTGTGCTAAAAAATAAACAACCTATTGTAACATATTGTATTGTATTGTACCATTTTATGACTACCGGAAAATTTCGACATTTCTTCGCGTTTCACATCCCCTAGAGCCTAAAACTACCCTCAGTTTTAAAGTTTATGTATAAGAATATATATATATATCTATAATCTAGTCGATCGCGCAATGCTTGATACAAGTTCGTACAATTGGAGTTTACCTATCCCCTATTTCAATCCGGTGAAATCCGAAAGGGATTTTTAATTTTTAAAGTTGGTTTAATTTTTTTGAATAACATATTTTTTTGTTGTAAATCCGATATTTTTTAATTTCATTATTCTGCAAACATTATTTTAAATTATGCTCTTGATTTCGTATGTTCAATAAAGGTTGCTAGTAACTACATATAGACAGACAAAGGTATTTTTACTTTTTGCGATCTCTTTTCGGAGCTTTTTGCCTTCCGCTTTAGTTGAAATTTACAAGTCATAATCACACGGCTAAACAGACGGAGAAAATGTGTTCGTGCGACGTAATTTATTGCGTGTTTCCTTCGATGAAAATGCAATTTTCCCGGGTGGGACGCTATGCATGACGTCGGCGGGCGCCGCGACGCCTGCCTTGTGCATTCCGACCGGCAAAAGGAACCGCTCGACAAATGAATGCAAACATGCCTCCTCCTTATGAAGCGGGTAGTCGAATAGTCCATACTTGTTAATAACCTGAATTAATAGTCCGACAGTGGGACTACCTTCAAAAAATAAAATACATAAACGGGTGTTCCATTCATATTTTAATTGGTCTCAACTAAGAAATACAACAACTAATAAAAACTTGATTGAAAACTACATAACAGGAACGTGCTAAATTCAATTATTAATTTTTACAATGTACGATTTTTTTCACCTTACCTTTAAAGATTAAAATTATGTTCTAAAGTAATCTAATCAGTTCTCAGGTAATCTAACAAATAAAGTATGTATTAAGCTATCCATGCATGTGTGCTACAATAAAAAAAATAGTTTTTCATAAAACACCATACCATAAAGTTTTCGCTACCCTTTTTATAGAAGAAGAATTCGCATATATAGGTATTGCATAAATTATCACTCCGTTGGCATCTATATTCAAAAATATTTCCACATGCCTATTTATAAGAAGAAAATGAACGTATCGACCTTAGCACCCTATCGATGATGCATGATGATGATGATGAGTATCGACCTTATCGATGATGCATTAACTTTTTACGTCCTCTACCTAGTGTAACCAAATGAGCGTATTGCATTCCGCGCGTTCTGCGTAGGACGTCTAAAATTGTGTGAAGTGTGTATAAAAAAGTTTTACTCCAAATTTTTGAAGTAAAACTTTTGAAGTGTTACTTCAAATTTTTAACTTTTAACTCAATTAGTTTACAGTCTATTTAGTCTGTGACCTAAGTAATTGCTTCACTGTAGGAATAAAAAGATAAAGGAATATCATGAATAACTATTAATTTCGATTTATCTCTCTATAAAAAGTGGGGAATTTTTTAATTATTCAAACTATAGGTAAAAACTATACGATTAAATGCTTCTTATTATTGTATCTTGGTTCTTGAAGAGATAAATAAATGATCAGACCAAAGTAAATTCAAAGTAATTTTATCTTTTGCGAAAATATCTTGTTTGTGCGTGAATTTAGCTGGCTTAAATGCGAAACGCTGATAAATTCGCACGGAGGCTCGACTCGTCGCCGAATTCAGATGACGTTATTTACCGGCCATATTTCCCCGTCAGCCCGCCATTACGGCGACGGACTGCGACGGATGGCATTTTTCAATCCCTCCGTTCGCTTTGCCTATTTCGCGGCCGTCGATGGTGCGTCATCTCCCTCGAATATTAATATTCTACAATTAATTCAATTATTTCACCTGCCTAACTAATAAGTTAGGCAGGTGAAGATTTTCATGCATACAATTAAAATTATTATGTGTAAAATAGTGCGTTTGGCAGAAATTTCTATGAATTTCAGAGCATGTGTTTTGCAAAGAGATGATCACCAAGTCTATATTTAATAATTTTAGTGATTAGCAAATTAATAAACATTTCTAAATAATGTATTCATCACCTACGCATAGTTTCGTAAGCGTAGGATAATTTATAAGGTTTATTTAATAATTTCTTATATTTTAGATTTTTTCATATTTTTGAATATGGACTATTTTGCTTAGAGATATCAGATTTATAAACATTAAAATTAACATTTCTTTGATTTATTGATATTTTGCAGTATAGATATAGGGTTTTGCGGGGGACACTTATATATTTGAATCAATAGCTGGATCCTCTGTGATGGCTGGCGTTCCGGATTGCTTATTACGGCGAAAGATAGAGGAAACTTAGAAATATAATCCCCACGATCCCAGTAAATTGGCTAGAAAAGTTATACAGATTAAGGGTTTGTACCTAAATGTAATTGAGTAGGATCTTGTTTTTTTTTCAAAATAATTTTACTTAGACTCACACCCATATGCGGAGTCGTTCCTCAAGTCAACACAGCCTTAACTGCTTAGGAGCCTTCAAGGTATTCGATTCCTCGCCCTCCAATTTACTTGAATAAAGCCCTCTAGTATTGATTTTTTTAGATTTGTCTGCATGCCAATGCATGTTCGTGATTGAGACCTCAAGGAAATAAACACCTCAGTATTGAATTTTGTACGGCAAGGAAAGCAACTTATCATTAAATTTTCAAATTAGATCCGAAAATTCTTGAAAGAAAAGTCAAGGAAAGACTGTATACGGGTGGTAATGCACACAGTATATCAAAATTACTATTTAGTATATTATTTCAGTGTATTATTTATGTCAATCAAGCCCCCCTCCAAATGGTACATCGATGTAGAAGTATGAACCGAGTATCCTTTCCAATAAGCCAGGTTCATTTTTCAATGGTGTCTTTTTCATTGTCCCCCCTACAAAGACTTTTGGGCTAGCCTAAATCCGCTAAAGAAATCCGTTTTGAGCTGTCATCGCCAGTGGCTATTTTTAGACGCGACACCCTCAATCTTGTACGCGACCATGGCAGGCTCACAATCAATCATATGATATCGTGACAATTTTCTACATGTTCAAACACGGGAGAGCCACTGCACCACCCCGTGTCCTGAGAACGGCGTTTCTTTTTAAACTTAGGAGTGGCTGGAATATTCTTATACTTTTTTTTGTAGTATTATATTTTATAAATAAGTTTTTTTTGTCCTTGGTGGCGATCTACAAGCAATTAAAACGTGGTACTTACAATTTAGATAAATATCTTGCAACAGGGGCGTTCTATTACCGAATAAAAAATAATCGAATAGTGTTAGCGAAACCGATTTATTATGACTAATTAACCTTTTTGAAAAACGAAAACAAGAAAAATAATCTGCCAGTCACAAAATATACCAGCTATTCGAGTTTTAGAGCACTCTATTTGGGCATTATGCAATTATTAGAGTAGACAACTTTGTATAGAATTAATACCTACCTAATCCTATACCATTCTAAATGATGCTATTAAAACATTGTGTCAAATAAATAAATACTTCAGTATATTTACTTCTTTAGTAAATTATTGTAAAATTACAAAATAAATGTATTATGATGGAGTATTTGTTATTAAAAATATCTATAATAATCATATTATCCATGGAAAAATGATATGTAGGACTCTTATTTTAATCATAACTGTAGGTTTTATCTGACTCGATATTTTGGAGTGCACACCATGCATTGGACTGAAGCACCCTTGATGCACTTCGGAATAAAATGACTTTTATTTTATACCACTTTCTGAGGCGCTCTCGATACTGCTGGAAGCCCTGCAGTATTTTTCGAGCCTATTCGAAAGGAGGAAGCCTGGATGACTCAGCGCTCGAAAGAAAATTCTGCAAACAATGATAAAGATTGACCAGAAAGCCGTGAGTGACCTTTTTGACACGTAACCAAGCAATATTACACTCAAATATAGGATGACCTATTTTTTTTTATCGCGAAAAACACAAAAATGTATAACTTACACACTATTGTAATATCTGAATACGTAATAAACGACGAATCTTTTTTGGATTTAATTAAAAATATGCAAACATTATCATTTACAAGCTGACCCGACGAACTTCGTACCGCCCCAGAATCAATAAATGTTGTGTTGACTTATTAGCTGAATTAAATTTAGTTTTTATTAAGAATACTCAAAATGAATGAGGTTGAATAAATGCACAAAAATCAAAATAAATTACATAATGAAGGAATTATCGATGCCTCACAAACCTCACAAAGTGAACATCTTAGAAGGCAACTTAGCGTTTGAAAACAAAATTCTACAAAGCCGTTGCATATAAAATTTATGAGAAAATTCATTTAATTATAATTTATTAATGTCAATTTTTCCGATGTTTTAATAGTTATTCTGCTATTCGGGGCGAAGACAAATCCAATAAATCAAAGATCATAAAAATCGGTCTAGCCGTTCTTGAGTTATAAATGGTGTAACTAACCCGACTTTGTTTTATATATAGATTATTACTATTATTTATGACATATTATTAAACTTTATTTATGACCAATAAATAAAGTTATATGATTTTTATTAAAAATCTTTTTTCACTGGTTTTTAAATATAAAATTGACAGTAAGCGGTCTCAACTGAGTTTATGAATATTCCGAAAAAATCCAAAATCATTCCGATATATGAAAATCAATCTGTAAGCAGAGTTATATAACGTGACCATTCTGATAAAAAAACAGTTAATTCGTTCTGTAATTCCTAGTGTTATTTGTTGAAAAACAATTTTAAAAAATTGTAAAACAAAATGTAAAGTTTACGTGAAAAATAGTAAGAGGATCATGTAATAATGCGCTCAGCTGTCGCCGTACGCCGTAACGGTGTCAAGGCTATTATTGATCGGCGCGACATCGGAATTCGTACACTCACCGAATTGACACCTTCTGTTAATAAATATGATCATTTTTTTTTTCATATTTTTTTATTTCTTACAGGTTTTCTATGTCACAGGGAATGGTCTTAGGACCCCCTGTATATTGCGAATTATGCTACCAGATAAATGACAATCGTTTTAAAACTTAATAAGTATATATTGTATTGGTTTTCTTTTTTCCAGTGTAATTCTGCTGCAAGAATTCTTTGCCCGCTCACGCTGGACGCCATCTGTCATCGCGGAGGGTAGAAGTGGCGGCCGACGTGTCGCCAAACAAATTGATCGATAGATCTGCCGGCGCAGCTAAAATTTCAATAACGGACGCCAGTGGCGGCGCGTCGCTGCAAGTGGCTGCCGTCGCGAGCCGCCCGTGCGCGATGGGCGGCTCGCTACTGATGCGTCACCGTTGAAGGGGTAATGCGGTAATCACTAAAACTTGATCCGTCAATGCAAAGGCCACTGAAAGCTTAAAATATTTGACTAGCATTATTTATTACTGTTTTTTTAACGTTTTTAAAATATCTTATAGTTATAACGATAATATATGATAGTATTTTAAAGTATCGTACATTGTACAATAATTTTAAAAAATCACAAAATATTATTCGTAATGTCTTAAACTGCACTTACAATAGAATAATAATAGTGGTAACGTTTATCAACATTGTAAGTGAAATACAATATAATGTTCATCATTAACCAAGCCTAATTTCCCTTATCAATATTATTAATAGTAATAAACTTTTAAATTATGTAATAATATAAAATATTTAAATAGGGACATAACATAAGGGACAAGCCAATGTAATTGCTCGAAAATATTTTAAAAAGTCGCGGGTTCCAATCGGCACATGGTCATATAATTCTTAACACTTCATTACCATCATCTCCCCTGACACACTTGCACAGGCATATTTGGCCTAGTTGGGTAGGGTCCAAAATAATTGTATATGATTTCTAGTAGCTGCAAACAAAAACACACAGACACGCTAACACAAAACACACTCCACACACTACACACATCAAACAAACTACACTACTACAAAACAAGTTGGTGTGAATATTTTACCCGTTGTGCCTGATCCTATTTGTGCCATTAATTAAAATTCTTAATATAACTTGAATATCTTATAGAGCCACGGTGTTAAGCACCCAAGTAACTTAATAAATACAGCAGGAGTTATCTTTTTACCTTCTAGAAATATGCGACATTGTTGCATGCTTAGATATTGTTATTTTTTTAAAATTGGAAACATAAAAAAAAATATGAAGATATACGTAATGTCGCAAAAAAAAACAATATTTTTTTCAATACATTCAGAGTCAATAAAAAGCTCGGTGAATTTCAGATTCGCTCCATCTGCCGGTGTCGTTATTTTGAAATGAAATAAGGGAGATCGTGATTACGGTGACATTTCAGGAAGGCAGGAAGGCAGGCAGGCAGGCAGGGAGAGGAAATAAAAGGGGAAATTTGAAAACGCATCTGCTCAATGCAATACCGGGGACATGCGAAGCACTAGGTACCAGGTGTTGGGGCAACTTTGCCTCGACCATTTCTCTCATTTCATTTACCTTCCTCCTTATCCTTTTATCCCGTGATGGATGGGCGAAACACTTTCAAATGCAATTGAAATTAAATATTTAAATACAGAATTTTACATCTTACAGCCTACCCACAATAAATACTTTACTTTTGTTGTTACGTGGTGCAAAATATTTTAGATAAATGGAATTTAGTCGTATTGACGAAATATCAGGTAAAATATTAGGTTTTCATTAGGAGTGTTCTGAAATAAACAAAAGATATTATTTTTCAGTGTCCTGAAGTCATACATATAAAGTATAAAGTTAAATGTAAAAGTGAAAAACAATAATTTAAATATTTTACTTATTTTTTAAAAACCCCCTAAATGCAATATTGATGTTTCGACGTGTTGTTTCAAAGCACGCAATGCAAGTTTTCGCGATAAAACCGGTATCGGAATCTAATTTTCTTGACAACTTAAATAATACCGTTTTAGGCGCTGAGATACATAGTTATTTATGTTCAGTTAATATGATTAACTGCTAACAATGTAATAAAAAGCTTTTATGGTAACATGTATAAAAAAAACACATCGCGCAGTCAACGTTTAAATTCTACAAGTCTAGAACTTTTTTAAAAAAAAAGAATTAATATCACTTGGATCATATAAAATGATTAACCCAAATATGCTGGTGTCCGAGTCAGGGGAGATGGTGGAAATAAAGTGTTATAAGTCGTATGACTATGTACTGATTTGAACCCGACACAATAAGGTCATTAGTATATGCCACTAAATTATTAAAAAAATGTATACATTTAGATTTCCTTTTTTAATTTATTCATTAATAATAGGAAAGCAAACATCCATTCAGTCTCTGGGAATGGTTGTTTTGGGACCATTCTGTAACTGATGTGTCGTATGGCTGAGCCAATGCGTACAGCATCCACAACACATTCACCCGCAAACAACCAACTCTTCCCGACACATTTTCAATATCGGGATTCCGTCAAAAAAACACCCCCTCTCAAAATGCAAACTCAGTGGTTAGGGAAATATTGACCTTCTCAATTTTCGGAGCTCTACACCTCAAAATAACGGCAATTCAGCAACTTTTACAGCATTTTTTCCAGAATAAACAAAAAAAACTTTATACCTCATAGTAGTAATTTAACATTTAAAGGAGTATTTCATATTATTATTTTTTTTTATTTGATTTGTGAACATTGTCGTTGGCTCTACTTCTACGGGAATTGATTCGTTTCTTTTGTGGTCTCAAGAGCAGTCTTCTAGGAAATTACGCTCCGGAGACAGCATGTAATTTTGTCGATCCACGTAATGGTTAACTTCTTGCTCCGAATACTCGTGCGTTTAAAAAAACTACTTACTTTGATAAATACCGGTTTAAGAAATCTGTTTAAAGGGCTTATGGTTTTACTCGGAATATGAATTTGTAATTGCGGCCTTAAATAAAACTTAACGGTTCGCATTTTTTTGTGCGGTAAAAAAAAACCAATCCAATTTCTTTTATTTTACGTCTCAATAGAGCTTGTACGAGCGAACTAGACAAAGGCCTGGAGGTGAGTGAAGCGAGCCGTAATCGGGAGCGGGTGAAACTAGCGCAAAGGTTGAATGCGGTAGGTGTGTAAGACATGTTGGCTGCGGTCTGCCGCCGCCGGACTGCATTCGTACCACACCCCCCCCCCCCCTCTTGCGGGACGAACCGCGGCTGCCTCATCTTCAATTAAGACTAACTGCCACGGCTGCCTACCCTGGTGGCTGTGGCTGGACCGATAAGCCTTTCATCTCAATCTAAGAACCACAGCGCAGCATGAAAATAGAATAGGTACACTTGCAAATTACCCCCTAAATTATATTAGTTAGAATGAAACGACGACCGCGTACATCCTACTCGAAATTTTAGGGTCTTCGAAATATAACTTTTCATACGTGTCGTTAAACGATAATTTTATAAATAATCCGCTATTCATTTTGTGCTTTTAACTGCTTTGGAAGTGCTCGGAATAATTTGACGAACTGAGTGCACACAATTCGGCTTTACGACAGTTTTTTTTACTGTTTAGGTTGAAAATAATACAGAAAAAGGTTCATCGAATTACGTTTGTTATACAATTCAGGTTTTTTTCTTCTAATGGATCAAGACTATGTATTTCGACACGCTGGATAGTTTTCCCGAACTTAAGTCCTAACGATATGTGCAAATTATATTTCGGATATTATCTAATAAAATAGTTCCTTTTAAATAAAAGGTTTTAAGGTATCCATCCAATCTTATTGTTCAATAAACAATAGGGCTTTCGAGTTTTAATAAAATTTGAGCCAATTGAGTTTCTACGCCAAGTATTTCAAGGTATTGATTACTACTGCGAATGCTTTCGTCAAAGTTACGCTCTTAAAGATACGCACATAAAAAATATTTAAAATAAAATTGAATTATATAAAATATATAACTGATTTTCTTAATGTTTAATACGTTCAAAATTTATATCCAAATTTTACAAAAATAAATGCATTCAAAATGTTCGAAAAGATCACTTTCAAATTATTAGGGCTAATTCTACGAATGAATTTAAGTAAAATAATTAAATGAGGAATTCCAAACACCCTGTTAATGTTTTAGTTAAAATATTATTATTCCCCCATTTCCTATTTTGTATTGTAATTAAGAGTATTTAGGTGTAAGAAATCTAAATGCTTATTACAACTAGGTTAGTATTCAGTATAGGATTTATTTAAAAAAAAAACACCTTGGAGTTGTGTATGACTGAACAATACCCTCATAGAACAATGAAAGTACATAGAACAAGATAACAAAAATAAGATACATAGAACAAGAGAAATAATTAATTCTAAGCATACACTTTATGATGACGGTGAGTGCAAGTAAAAGATTGTAAATCTTGTGTAAAATAATAGTACAATAATATTATAAATTTAATAAAACAATAACATAACAGTGAATGCAATAAACAATAATTAATATCATCGAGATTGTACAAAGTTTTTTCAATTAAATACTTTTTTAATTCTGTTAAAAGCTTTTTTTTATATTATTGGAAAAATTATTGAATAAATCTACCCCTTCTAAACACTTGTCTTCTGAAACTGAGTTGTACAAACTTTAATTACGTTTTTGTGCCTTGTAGTCCTGTGTTACAACCTTGTGGAAGTTTTATATGTTTGTAAGTTTGTGTATATGGATGAATTTAATTTTTTACTGATCAGGCGTGCGATGTTGTATGTAAAATGAATTGTCTTAAGCCCGCATTAATCTTCCATATATATTCGATAATCTTTTATTAATGGCATCCCAGTCCGTATGCCGGCAGAGCGCATACCAACTTCTCTTCTATACGCGTCCTGGTTATATTACCTTTTTATATTATATCGATTGCGCTGACGTTCGCTCTAAGACAAGACTCCCGTCTTGAGTCAGGGTACGCGGCGAGTTTAATATTCGAGACAAGGATCTCCCGCGGTCCGCCCTTAATTATTAGCTGCGAGAGTATTAAACAAAGCGAACCGGTTGCTTGAAGCGAACGTTTCGGAAGACGATTTGTTCCTTTTCGTGCGTGGAGCGTCCGAAGCCACTCAAAACCATTTTAAGATTAAAATTAAATATTTTTAATATAGGTGCATTTTTGGTATTTTTAAAACATTTAAATATGAAGATTCATTAAGCATTTACAATTTTTCTTGTCATCCAATTATTTTTTGATTAGTTGAAGTAAATTTTTCGGTTTACAATATGTTTTTCCTAGTTTTCAGTTTCTAAGAAATCATTTTACTTCATTACTTCCACCACAAGTGGATTCTTTTTTCTAAGAGTCCTCATGACACTATTGTATTACTTAAGTGTATATTGTGCTCATTGCGCTCATTGTGCTTAAATTACTTTCATTCTATATCTCTTATATTTTCATAATCAGGGAGAAAGCTGTGACCTGAGATTAAAAAAATAATTGTATAGTTTTTAAAGTAGCAATCGTTGCAATAAGGCGAGTTTAAGGCGATCATTAAGGTGAGTTTTATATTGCCACTGCATGAGTCAGATAATAAAATTAAATGTTCAAATTCAGTAGAAATGTGTTCAAAATGTTTATGAAGACATGATCCGAATTCTTGTGCACCCCTGCCTAGCAGTACCTTCCACCCAAACGATCCATTCCTTCCAGATTGTAGATTTATAGTTGACGTTTTTAAAATATATTTTTCGTGAGAATTCTAGTTAGAGGAAGTATATTTTTGTAAGTATTTACCATTTTGGCTTGTACAAATTGTTGTTTTTTTTTTATAGAGATTTTTTTTCTTGGCGGTATCCTATTAATCAACTTTAAGCGATAATAGATTAAGGTGTGTAATTTTTAAATAAGTAATGTAATACGCTGCTCGATATTATGTGTTTTTTAGTAAGTTTTTGGTAGAGGAGTCGGTAGATTCTTCCAGAACATGCAAATTTTATGTACTAATAGTTGTATAATTCCGGAATATACCCTGGGTTATTATATTTTTTAAGTAACTAATATTCTTTCTCAGGGTTCAAGATATTTCCATACGAAAAAAAAAATATTTTTTTATATTGTAACAAACAGACAGATATGGATAGCTGTATCTGCAATAAATAGAGCGAAAGCGTCATTGAATTTTATTAAGATTTATTTTACTTCAGAAATTTTGTTAAATTATATTCATTACAAAAATATGTATGTATTTTGTTGTAATATAAACCCATAAACGAATATATTTTTTGAAATGTATAAAAAATATATTTTTTTATATTGTTTTATAGTACTTACAAAGTGTAAACATTTAATAATGTATTAAAAAATTTATTTTTTTATATTGTTTTATAGTACTTACAGAATGTAAACATTTAATTATACCTACAACAATTTGTTCCCACTATCATTTAATTAGTTTTTCCTTTTTCATGTAAATAAATTCTTTTTTCCTGTAAGTTTAATACAAGCCATTCATAAATGGTTATGCGCCCCTGTTAAACAACATCGATTTGCCGTTTATTTAGATCGCATTGAATCGACGACATTGTATTTGATTACATGCGCAGAACTGAGATCGTTTTGTGATCTAATAAAGGAGGGGTTTGCTTGCACAGAAGATGTTTTAAAACTCAAGAATAGATAAATTAAAATAATATACTATCGTGTATTTGTTTCGATAAGTGCTTATTTATACAATTACACAATTAGCATATTATTATTGTTATATTTTTTAAACAATGCGTTGGAATTTGTAAACATTATAAATATGATTTAAGATTGCCATCCACAAAACTTTCCGACCCTAAATTCCTTAGTAGGTATAATATTATATTTATTTAATAAAAACTTTAGCTTTTTTTTTTTATTAAATGACTTTATTCAGGAAGCTCTTTGCGAGTTCTTTAATAATAAAAAGTGCGCTTTAAAACACTAGATTGTTTCATCACAAGACATAAAGATTTGTTTAATCAGTTCGGGCTCGAACTTCTTTCTACATTTCTTCTCTACATTCTTCTACGAACTTCTTTACTACATTTCAAAAAAAAGCAGAAGTAAAAAATATTTGGTAAAATAATCATAAAATATCTGTGAAATAAGTTGAGTTTTTTTAAATTTTTAAATTTCCTATCTTAAAATTTTGCTCTTATTTATTTAACACGACTTCTTTTTATTTTTAACGTCCTCTTATTATCAAGGTTGTTCTTTATTGATTAATTAATTAAATGTGTAATTATTTAGTATATAATGTAAAATTTAATACTGTAGTAACACATTTCTCTTAAATACTATTCTAGTATTACATGTATTGTAGCTATATATGGTATGGAGCTTTTCCTTGTATTATATTTTATGGTATTACATTGTATAAAAATAAAAAAAAAATATGCCTATGCATTTATACAAGTGATGGAAATAAGAAATCTTATCTTATTTTATTTTCATGTGGCCTCCTGCGAAGACCTAAATCTAAATCAAACCTAAATCTATAATTTCGTTGCTGCGTTTAGTCACAATTGTGTTCACAGACACAAACATATATACACACAAAAATACTTTATGATCTCAAAAAGTAAACGTCTATCGAAAAGGGTGGGGGGGAGGTCAACATTCTTGCGATAAAAATATACTTCACAATACATAACAATTTATAGAGCTGTCCATAATATTATACGACCATAAAAACGTATATTAACGAATAAAATGGTATACCAAGTGTACGAATTATGATACAATAGAATAGACCATTACACTGTTTTCAGATAAACCACATTATTATTAAAAGATCAACATGTTACTTAAACCCAAAAATAGAATTGTAGTCGATTAACATGCTATTTACATTTTGATTTATAGAAAATGAAATAATAAAAATTGAAAAGCTTCCAAACTATACCTCCCATAATAACTCTGTCAATTTTCACCCATTTTGATGACCCACGGCTAACATTGTGGCATATTAAATATTCACTCGTCTTCCGGCATATTTTTGAGTTTTTAATATAAACCTCGCCGACTCGCTCTTTACGAGAGGCACTGTACTAGCGGAAGTTTACAATCCTAATTTCCGCCTTATTAAGTTGCCAAGCAGAAATTGCATAATTGAACGGCGAGCTGTGTCCCCCGGAAAGCACGGTTGGATGATCCCATAGCCGAAGGAAGACATACTCGTATTATCAGATGAAAATATCAGGTATGTTTATGAACAATTTGTCTGCGTTTGAGGTTCAGGTGCTACGCCATCAGTTCTGATGGGCGATCGTGTAAAAGGAACATTCTTCGTGAAAGATATAAAAAATATATTGAACATTGAACTGTGTGGATTACTCGACTTTTGTTAATTTCTATTAAATGTTATAAAAGAGCTAAAAGGCAATGAGTATTACGACGATGGAATCGTGATAATGATGAAAATGATAATAATGATGATGTATGTGATGGTGATAAAAGAGACAGTAAATTATGGTGATGACCAATTTAAATCAATAAAAGAATTAATAAGTAAAAAAGAGACATTCCCTATATACTGTAAAAGATGAAAATAACATTTCTAGATCATATTGATAATATCACAGAATGATTATTTATGATAAATGCATACCAATTGAAAATACACATTTTGATTATGGATTTAGTTATGCCCGATTCTAAATTTCCATTTAGTTTCCAAAATAATTTCTCATCGACATTACTTCAAGTTAATATTTATTTTCCATTTGACTCTAATGTTATGAAACCCAATATCCGTTACCGCTATTATCCATTCCATTGTCCATTTAGAGTAGTGTTAAACAATCTGTTATATATCAAATGTGGATGAGAAGTATGTAGAAGGGACCGCTTTCTTCTTTCTCTCTTTTGTGCCCCAATATGGGTTTTGGTCCGAACACCTGGTCGATTAAAATTATATTAGCTGTCAACGGGTTTCGATTAATCGAAAAAGGCAATCAACGCTACGAAGCAACAATACAAGGACGATATCCCGGCGCGATGAAAACAAAGCGCCAAGAAACGAATTAACAACCAAATAAGTGGAAATAATACGGTGGAATTATTAAAAGATAGAACCCTTTCAGACCATATGCCTTTAATAAGATTGGTTTAACGAAAGGAATTTAACAAAAGCAACCACGCTAATTAACTCCGATAGTAAAGGATTTCTTTTGAAATAGAAACACCTTACTCGTATATTTCATCAATATTAGCCAGAAAACATAATAAACACAAAAATATATATTTTGATAAATTATTTTATTTTAGTATAGGTATCACATATATTGTATATTTTGGTATTGCAATTCATACTGAGTAGTATAATACTTTCAAATTTGAAGTAGAAAAACCAAAGCTACATATTATCATAGGTCATTTTCTTTGTTGTAGGCTTTATTTTATTTTAGGAAGCAACAGCTGAGATAGAAGTAAAATTTCAATTAAAAAAACAATTAAAATATAAAATCAATGAGAGTTTCCTCCAAACTTAATAAAATAGAAAATTCATTCGGGAGCGAGGTTGGGATTAGGAAGTAGGAGGGATTGGGGAATTTACATAATTACCAGAATATAAAGTACAGTATAACTAACTTAATATAAAAATAATAGATTTTACATATACATATAAATATAGTACTCTAGGACTAGATGTCGTTAAACATGCTGTTGCATGCTGTTGCTCGATGTACTCGTATATATGAATTCTGTGCATAATTCGTACTCAACCGTGACAGATGGAATATCTCACACTGGTGAGTGGGTCTAGATGGAACCCGGAAATCTATGAACCCAGAAGATCAGAGCAGTCTATGTGACCATTGACAGGTATATATATAAAAACAACATATCAGCTCGCGATCTTCTGAGCTCAAACCTCTGGAGTCCGTAAAATTTGGCGCATTGAGCATAGTCAGACAACGAAAGTCATAGTGAGGCTTAAAGAATTCAAGATAAAACAATTTTAGCAGTATAATATAAGATAAACTATTATGTCATATACCTCTGAAATAATAATATAATCAATAAAACCTTTTAACTTAAATATTATGAAATGTCGTAAGACATAATTAAAAATAATATTTAAAAAAAAACAAAGTAAAAAAACAAGCTCTCTATACCGGTATATTTTTATACTGACACTATCTAAACTATCTAAACAAAAACATGTGTTATAACGACATATGTTTTGAAACCATATACAAAATTAATACAAATTCGCACTTGCGGGGACATCATTTAAAACTCTCAAGCACAACCTTTAGTTTTAATCCGAGAAAGAATTTCATGTCAAATAGAGTGGTGAATGCATGGAATAAGTTACCAAGTGCAGTGATAAGTGCCGGAAATGAAGTTTATCAGAGACGATACAAGTGCAGATTTAGGCTTATCAGCATAGGCTGCCTGCCTAAAACTAATAATAATGATAATTATAATCATCTAGAACCATTTTTAATTAAATATTGTTAAGCCACATTTGTATTAACCTATTTGTATATTTTGTGTCTATTTGTATCGTGTATTTGTTTCTTCTTTTTAATGTTTAATTTATTATATTAAGTATGAAACTAAATATAAGTTACATTACAATGTATAGGAGGAGTATAGTTGAAACCTGTGCTTAGGCTGTGGACACATTTTAATGTTACTTAGAACCTGTCATGGATAGCTTTCAAAATTTTAATTGAATAAACAAACGATTTATCCATGTCGTGTTTTTGAAGTCAAAAGCCGCGTAACTTGTTAGCAGTCGAATCAGAGACCACAAAAGCAGGTGAGAGGCGTGGAGTAAAGTTTCAAAGCGGCCCAGGCTATTAATTATAAGAGGGCTCCTTCCTATGGACTCATTTTTCATACTAAATTGACACTTTTGGTGTTGGGCCGTAGGCACGGCAATAATTACACGATTCCTAATTGTAGGTATAATTACATTTTCGTTGCTGTTGCTCATTTGAGTTTGGTGCAACTTTGACCGATTTTTTTATTTTATAATACCCTCTTACAATCTCATATTGTCTATGATTAGAATAACTAAAACTATATATGTTATTGAATAAAACAACATGCGAAATTGTACCAGCGTTATATTAATACACGTATAAGAACTACAATTGTTCGAAAATGAGAAGTCCCATATAAATATATAGTTAAAAATGTTCATTTCAAGTTTTATTAAGAGTGACAATAATAATTTGCTTAATTGAAGATTTCAATAACTTGGTTTTATTTATTTTATTTTTATTTATTAAGTGAAAAAATCGATAAATTAAAAAAAAACTCAACAATATATATGTCTAAAAGTGTGAACCTACTTATTTCTAATATAAATGATTTAAACAATGTGTATTGTGTATTGCTACGTTAAGATATTGTAATATGTTAGTTCACAGACGGGTTCACAGACGTTTGTAATGCCTTTATAAATACCGATGTATTAATATATCACCAGTAGATAATTGTTTTTCGTCGTTGCAGATGATGAAAAGAGAATAAGAGGCTTATTAATAAAATGCCCAGACCTTCACGCCGAACGAAACGTCTGGCAGTTTATTAGTAAAACTTTTCTTCTTTCCACCACCTGTAACGGCTAACATCTAATAATCTATATACATATTATTATTATTATTAGTTTATTCATTAAATTTACAATTATTTTATTTTATGTACCAGCTAAGCCCAAGGCTTATCTGCTGGAAACCAGGTGTGTAAAATTCAGATAAATTATTAATTGTGAAATATTTCCAACTTATTTTTTTCTGTATTTTACACGTCCTTTACAATATACATATTCACATACATTGAGGTACATTTTTAAATCTTAGTAGTATATTACAAACCAAAAGAAAGTATACTAATAATACATTTTAAAATAATAATTAACACAAATTTACTACTACTAAATATTTTTTGTTAAAATATCATCCTTTCCTTATTTTATCTAATTAGATGGTTACATAATATTTGACAATAGTTTACACTAAAGAGGATAATGCATTTTTATAAAACTCAGCGCTGGGTTTAAACCGACATCCTGCGCTCTCATGTACAGGACCTCTTTAGAACCTTTATAAATATTATGCTATCCAGCACTTTATCAAATTATTAAAAACTTATTCAAAATTTTTCAATATTGTCAAAGATTATGTCATTTATCTTTTCAGGCGATTTGCCGTTATTAAAAAACAATAATCAAATATAAGTCAAATAACTTTACAACTCAATTATACAATTGTATATATATATATCTATTTTATTTTGTTTTTGTAGGTCAATAAATAATGAATTTTTGACTTAGTTAGTATTGTAATCTAAGTAATCTAACTCAAAACCCTTACTTATCAATGTATTAAAGTCACTTCCATAAATAAATAAATATAAAGGGATAGAATATTTTAAACCCATTTACATATATTTTGCGATCTCATTAACATAAACGGAAAATTATTGTTTGTTCTGAGCGAATGTAAAAAAATGCTCCCTGTTAATTACATAAAAATACGCCGTCTTCAATTACTTGCAACTTTAATTACGCTCAAGTCGTAAAATGTCGCCAGGAGCAGGGGAAATTCTCCATAGACTAAAAGTAGGTACCTACTATTAAAGAAGCCAGATAAAACGGGGAATTCCCCGAATAATTAGAGGGGATCTCGGCTAAAGTGGATTAAAACACAAAAATATTTTTATTTGTTGTCTTATAGAGTTCATTATCTTTTGATAACTAACTAATTTTTTTTTGAACCTACAAACCAAGGTTTGGTCAAATTAATTAATCAATTAAATTAATAAATTAAAAATAAATTAAAAAGTGAGGAAAATAAGTTATTTAAATATTGTAATACTTTACCAATAGAAAAAAAAATTGATTATCAGGTAATATTGGAACAATTTTACTCTATGAAATATAAACAGAAAATACCGCACAGTATAAAAACAAGGCAAACAACAAAAGGAATTTTGGAAGTGGCCAAATTCAACAATGAATATGGCAAAAGAAGGCTGGAGAGAATTGTTCCAATTTTATTTAATAACCTTACGAGTAATATAAAGCAATCGAATAACTTATCTAATTACGTTTTAAAAAAAGAATTAAAAAAAATATATTGTAAATAGTATTTTTGTTGATGAATGTACTCGAAGCGACCGGTGTGAGATGTACTCGTACCGATTTCATTATAATTACACCGACGCGACTGGAAGTGACCGTTTTTTTTATAAATAAACAATTAAAGACAGTCTGGAGAGATACCGTCATGAGTAGCTCGTCATTGATAAAAGTGTTTTAAGTGAATATTGAATATGTTTTGTAGATATAAATGTTATTAAATAAGTTAAATTAGGAACGAATGAGTTCACATAAAAACCCGCAAGGGTTTTGTGAACAAACAAATTAAATATGTATTCTGTTTATAAATAAAGAACTTATAAAAAAAAAAAAAAAAAAATTACAAATACTGGAGTTACTGATGTTAATGTGGGTTTATACCTGATCATTTTTGAATGATTAATTTAGTTGTTTTTAATACATGTTCATTTACCTAATCCGGATCGACTCATGCGATTTCAAAGACCAGTTTTTATTTTTTCATGCCCAGAATGACCCCTTAAAATGATGCTGTTGTTCACCCTGTCTTAATTTTAAAATTTGTCTATTATAGGCTGACTTATCATCACCTTCAATATCACTTATTTTACTATTACATTCTGCATAAATAATGGTGTGCTACTTTTTTTTTACGTCTTGAGCGGTCATTAAAAGTTTAACTAGTTTAAGTATCATATAAAATAAATAAATATAAGGCCATAGTGTTAAATAGGTTTCATTTAAAATAAATTATAAAAGCTGTCTACTTAAGTCAATATCCGCCATTACTCGCAGCTACAGTTGAACGTGGTAAAAATCCGTACCGGCTCTCGGGCCATAGAGATATAACGCCCGCTGCACTCGACTCGCGTTCTTTCGATCTGACCTTATCCATGGAGGTATAAAAATCGTCACTTTGAACAATTTATAGAAATGGATCTACTGCGAAACATGCTGCGTCGCCTTATTTTTACTCAAAGATATCACAAATATGACACCTAGATCGATCCCTCCCCCCCCCCCAATTAAGGCCCGTCTGGTCTAATTTTGCCCTTACATTTTAAATGACCTTAAATTTTATGTAGCAATTTCAAAAGTGATTGGTGTAAAATTACGGCACTTATCGTGTCCACAAGAAAGTGATATAGATAGTCCAAATTGATATAGATATGTCGAAATTTTCGTGACATGGTACCCATTACAATAGGTAGGTTTCCTAAAAAAAAAATTTGGACTGCGTCGGACCAGACGGTGAAAGTTATACTTCTTTGGCCAATCGCACACACACACATAGACAGACAGGATATATATATAAATGAAATATAAGACATTTTTCTCTGTTATTCAATATATTTCTCTTCAATATATTATTATACTAAAGACCTATACATTATCATTATCAATCATTTCTTCTATAATCCGGATTTTACTCCTAACGCGTGACGCGGTTTCTCGACCAACATCCCATCCCAATGAGTACAATGGGCGCAAAGAAGTATTACTTCAAAAATCTACCTAAAACAACATAGTCTCCTCCTGACTTTCGACGCTCCCAGCATCCGACGCGTTTCGACTTTTGTTAATGATACGGAACAAGCCGCCCGCTGCGGCGTAGCTATGAATATTTCAAGGCGACTCGTGCCGCCCGCCCGCCCATAGAAGCCCCTCTTTTTTTAAAATGCCTCCGAGTATGAAAATTACTTGAGTGCAAGAAGGGAAGCAAATGCGGAACTCGCCCCTCAAGTGGTACAAAGGACAGAATAGAGATTTTTTTTTCGAAACCTTGATTTTTTAAAGTGAATATTAACAACGTAAATTTCAGCTATTAGACGAACACTATACACCCACTGGATAGAAATATTATTTATCTATGTTTCTTTCAAGATTCTTAATACAATACCTAACCCGTTAAGGATAAATAAATATAATAATAAAATTAATAAATAACTTCTGTACATTGAAGTGATATCCCCTGGATATCATATCCACTTTCTTTTAAACAATATCTACATTTTTTTAGTGGTAAAGCATTAGATATATTTTTAATATCGTATAATGGCGTATTTGATATATAACACATTAATGCATTAAAAAAAAATATTTCTATATGAAAAAAAATAATTTTACAGTATGTTACAAACGTAATTGTTTTACAGATATTTTCCTATTTGTATATTTTAAATATTAGTTCTTGAATGAATTTTCGTGTGTTATTTAATTACCATTTAAATTGTTCATCTCTCCTTACGTTACGTTAATATATTTAAACGGAACTCTCCGATTTTAAAAATAATTGTTAGTCAATTTTAATAATAATAATTCGCTCTTTCATCATGTGCAATAAAAGGAAAATTATGTAAAAAAGAAATAGCTCTTGTTTTACGTTTTGAGCAACCTATCTCTTTCCTTCCAAATTCAGGAGATAATTAGTTTGTGCATCTCAAATTACAAAGGATTCATGCATTACAAGCTTTTTTTAATAATAATTTGTCGTGTTATTATAAACTTTTTTTTAAGATAGTCGAGTCCAGTGACTAGTTTGTTTTGAAGGGATATACTGAACTCTCCCCAGAGGGTGCCTCTCCTGTGTATAAGTGTATATACGATATGTAAAAATCCGTAAAATTATGTTTTTATTGAAGAACGACCGTGAACGTTTAAAATCAGTTATACAAAGTCAATATAAAAATCATGGTTTTCTTCCAGATAATATGCACGATAATGCATTAAGAATAATTTGTGTATAATGTTTATAATCAATATGCGTGGCCTTCTATATAGAGAAGAGGCGTCAAAACAAAAATTGGGAAAAGAAGAATGAACGCGCCTAATCGCCGGACCATCTTCCAGCTTCCCATGGCATGGCGTTCCAAGGCAGGTAGTCGCGCGGGGGGCGGGGGCGGTGGCGTCGGGGGGGGGTGTACCTTGTCCCCAGGCGTCGTTTGACACGTCCTCTGCTCTCCGAGATGATATCTGCAACGTAACAAATGGCTCGCCCTCGGCGAAAGACGCTGATTGCCTCGTATTTTATACCAGATCTGGACCCGATCGCGGTCCGTCCCGAATCTGAATTCCTTACCGATCAATCAAGCGAATGACCTTATTAGGCGCAGTGGTTTCTGATTCACTGGAGATATATAATTTTCGATTTGGATTTTTCTTCCCATTTTTTTCTATTCATAATATAGTATTTATACAAAATAATAAATAATGTAGTTTAACTACAAACAAACAGTAAAGTTTAATATTATCTTTATGATCTAAAAAAAACATTTTTTAATGTAGTAAATAAATGTCACCCATAACATTAACGTGTTTGAATAATAATATTATTTGTTTTAAAGTTACCAAAAGTTTATAATAAAGGAATTATTGTGTGTTTGTGTAGGATTGCGCTAACTAAACCTTAATCTAAAAAATGATGAAACATGAATTCAGAATAGTAATTCTGTAAATTCTAAGAATGATACGTGAAATATGCCGGTAATAAATAGAGTGTTAAGGTTATAATATAAAATTTATTTCACTCAATGCTTTTTTATTTTAGTTTATTTTGGTTTATTTTATTTAAAAATTAACTGGTAACAACCACTAATAAAGATTTAAAGTATTTTTATGAAATTAAAGCTTTTCTTTAATGTAGAATAGTAACTTTTAATAAGGAACAATATTTTTTAATTTTAAAACAATAACTTTTTCAATTCCAGGAGTGGTAGCTATTTCATTTATGTAAGATGTACTTTAATATGTCAATATAATATACCTCTTCAAAATTTATTCTATATTAGGCATTTGTTTTTACTACCAAAAGACTACTTTATTATATAAAATATATAGAAATATTTTAAATGCACATTAAAATTTAATTATAAAGAAGTTAAAGTAAAATAAAATGATTTTACCTTTTATTAAATTATTATATTAAATTAATTTTAATAGATAAACCTATCTATTAAATTATTTGCCGTAATGATTATTGTGTGAATTTGAATATGAATAATTTATGGCTACATTTTTCACGACCATATAGTAGAAGCCACATACTGATATTTTTAGAGAATATTCCCGTATTATTTACACTTTGAGCTAAGGAGGCAGAAACAGTTTATTAATTAAACAGTTATTTTTTTATTTATTTTAGAAAAAAAAACAAATTTATTTAGAGTACCCTACTCAATAATTATTTAATTAGCTTGCCTATAATATTTAATTTTAAAATTTCTTTAGAATTAAAAATAATAACTTATGACTTTCAATCATTATCTTTAGCATTACAAAACCTAACCTAGCCTACGGTAGGTATAATGTAATAACTTTATTTTTGAAGTAATGTTAACCCTATTTTGATGGCTTTGTGTAATATGGCCCTAATGAATATTAGCGTGGAAAATCTTCCAGTTGAACCAGAACTTTCGCACTATAATAACTTTGTTTGGGTTCGTCTCAGTATTGAGGGCAAAACGGCGAAGCGAGTTGAAACAATTAGCCGAAGCTCTACCCTCGACTAACTCGGGGTCAACATTCGGTCGACTAGTTTATGAGCCGAAGTCAATTGTCTGTACGAACTTTATGACTACAAAGTACTCAAGCCAAGATCAAGTAGACTCGGCGAACAAACGCTACTCGTATTAAGACGCTCAGTGGTTAGTGCTCCTACCTAGACTGATGTTGATATTCTCCTCAGCTAACAATAAACTAAACCAGAGTTTCGCTAAATTATCACTTCGCGCAAATTAAATCTTTAGCTCAACTTATTAAATTTTAATTATAAAATTTGGCACTGGAAATATTTATCGCAAAATACCTATCTCAAAAAAAAAATTGGATCTGCGTCGTACCAAACGGTGGAAGTTATACTTCTTTAGTCGTTCGCACACACCCACTCACACACACACACACAGACAGGATATATAAATGAAATGTAAGACATTTTTCTCTGTTATTCAATATATTTCTCTTCAATATATTATTATAAGTTACTTCATTATTATACTATACACCAATACATTATCATTATTAAGTTATTCGTATACTTTCGTATAATTGAAAAAAAAATCCCAGTCGGGGATCGAACCAGCGACTCTAGCGTTTGGAGACGAGTGCGTTAACCGCTGACCCACCGAGACTCTTGGGGTATCTTTGGTAGAGAACGTATAAAAAGGCACTATACGAATTTTACTCCTAACGCGTGACGCGGTTTCTCGACCAACATCCCATCCCAATGAGTACAACGGGCGCAAAGAATAACTTCAAAAGTAGTTTTCCAAGAGCTATGATAATAGTTTTCGAAATTGGGAAGCACGCAATGTCTAATCTTATTCTGTATTCTATAATTGAATCGTATTTAAATACAACTCTGCACGTTACTGTTGCATAGTTATATAAAGATATATGTATGTTCTTCCACCAAAATGTATGACGTATCTCCCCGATCAAGATGCCAAGATATGTTTGTTTGAAAAAGAGTGTTCATTAATATGGCGTCATTAAGCCTACCTCATTAAATCCTTCATAGTGGCTTAATAGCGTGTGCAGGCGTCACTTTGTCACGGGCCACAAGTGGAAACCCTCCTTTAATTATATACGCGGCCGTAGAAATTAAGGATGTGTGAAACACACACCGCTGTTTAAAAAGAAATTTAATTAGGCGGCGTGTTTTCGGCGGCGCGGCGACCGACTGGCGGCGAAATGGCTGCGAAGAGAGATACGATTTAAATTTTATTGGGTTACAAATCCTTTTGTAAACTTTTGTATTTATTTTTGCCGTATTTCGCCCTTATCGTGACGCACTGCGCTAATTGTATTCTCAGTCGAATCGTGTCGAAGAATTGCATAGAAGATTGATTGTAAGGGAAGAATGTTATCGGTAAAATTTGACTGCATTTTTATAATTACACCACCTATTGAGAGATACGGTTTAATATGTTTTACGTCACAAATCCTTTTATAAAATTTATATTTATGTTTTATTGATCCTTGAGGGCCCTGCGAGCGCCTACATCGGGAAAACTGAAAATAGTTGCGTTGAAGCATGTTACTAAAAAAAATCCCATACATTTCTCCGTCCCCGTATTTACGAACAAACTATGAAAGATAAAAATAGTTACAGTGCGTCATTCTTAGAAGATATACATGCTACTGCGGAGTTTTCTATGCCCTATAATTATGTAGTGTATTAATTTTATATATCTCCAATGGTCTAGTCAGTGTAAGCCACGAAAGCGCTCTAAAAGTTATTTTTACGACTTTATTACAAAACATCGAAATTTCTCTATTTTTAAATATATCGTGAATATTTTATACACATAAAGTATCCCAGAAGAAATTCTTTAAATAAAGGTAAAAACTGCATCAAAATCCATTGTGTAGTTTCGAAGAAGTATGAACAGCGTACGTTGACGTTTGAGAATTAAAATATTTATTTTCGAATCGCTTTCAATTGTTTTCTAATCGCTGTCAAAAAGCATTCCAGACGACTGACAATACATACTTTTTGTGCCTATATGAATGCGGTTAAACCAATACATTCAAGAGAAACTCCAGAAATGAATACAGCGCCTTTAGGTCACTATCGGTGAAGGACGCAGCAGGAAAGGTTTCATTACCTGGATGCTGCACGAGGTCAAAGTATCTCACAACTCTCCACTCGCCGCTTCGAAAACTGTCCTTTAAAAAATCTCTCATAAAACGAGCTCGGTCGACGAATTCAAATTCATTATTTTTTTTAAATTTCGGATTTATTTGAGATATGTTTGGGATTTTACAATAAAACCGTTATTTCAAACCGTTACTCTATAATTGCTTCAAAAGTCATGGATTTTATAAAAAGCAGTCTTTATTGACGTTGGAGACAGAGTCATTGATGCTACGCAACAAGCATACTACATCAGATCACCGCGTCGTGACTTTAAACGATATTTTTGTGACTTAGGTACTTAAGTTACTTATCGTTACTGCTAAGGTACGCGACACGGACGGCCCGTCGACACGCAATCTGCAAACCTAAGTACCTTTGGAAGCCTAATCATCGACTCTCTCGGACAAAAAAAAAGGAACCTAGCCCCTTAATCGTACGTTGCTAACACCACAGATCAAATAAATACGTAGATGTGGTCCATCACCCCGATGCCATACTTTGTGCCCCGGAGGAGTGCGAGGCACAAAATACAGTTTCAATGCGATAGCAAGAGATGAGACAGTTATCGGACCCGATGCTTGAAATCAGCCCTCTTCTAGGTACTTCTATGTTCTGTGGCCTTATACTAGCACTGAGCTCCTTACTTTCGGCCCTAGTTTCAATTGCGTATTGTCTCGCGTCGCGAATAGAAGTTCCCTTAAAATAAGCTAAGGAAGTTTCCGAAGAGCAGACAGCTGTTCCGAAGAAGTTTGCAGTGCAGCTAAGCCTAAAGTTCCGACTGAATAGATACCGGGGTGTAGGTTGTGCCAGCGCTAGATCTATTTATTTATTATGGGTACACAACAAAATTCAGGCACGACTCAAAGACGATGTGAATTAAAGTGTACCAATCCGTAAGCGAGAGTTGCTTGGTTGTCTATTAAATATTATTGGTGTTATTGCAAAGAATTATTTTAAAATTTAACTAACAAATTTAAATTAGATGAACGATTATAAAATTACAAAAAAAAAAAAAATAGATACACTTACTAATTTAAGCTTTATTTTATAAAAAAATGAACTATAGGACTAACTTAGAAATTTTGCTGGCGGATTTTAGTATAAGATTGCGAAACTTATTATTAGTTATTGAAAAAATATAGTTTGGGAGTATTTATATTAAAATAAGTATATGGGGACGCTAATCCTGAATTAGTGCAAATTTTGTCCAGATAGAACTTCAAATTGTATCTTCTAGTTGTGCGTTGAATTCAATAGATGTTATTGGAGAGTGCCATATGCGAAAATAATAAGTCTTAACCAATACTCATATTTGCCAGATTTTATCTTCAACGTGAGTTGGCACCTTATGTTTCTAAAAATTATAGAAAGTAAGTAAAAAATATAAATTACCATTAAATCTAAAAATTATGCCGTTTGAATAAAGTGGTTTATTGAGAAAATTGTATAGTTTTGACTGCTGAATGCGAATCTAAAATTTAAATAGTGATCTATTATTATTGATAGTACATTTTATTTCGAAATGACTTAAGATTATTGGCACAGTGGGGCACAGTTTATACAGAGTGTATTTAAAATCACTACTGTCTTTTTAGGGTGGTGTTAAACATCAAAAACTAAGCCAGTCTTATAAAAAATAAAATTCTAAATGAAATTGCCGAAATACTTATAAAATTACGTCAAAGCGACTCGTGTGCCTATGCGTGCCGGACCGCTCAAATAACCTTGATGTAACCTAGGTCATAGTCATGGGATTTACACACTGTTGCTAGTTTTTGATTAAATTTATAATTAATGGGATTTTTTTTTATGATTCATGTTTTATTGTTGATCAACCTCCTGAAACAACAGGAGTGATTTTAAATGCATCCTTTATGTTTCTGATAAAATTACATGAAATAAGAAAAAATATCGCCAGTGAAATGTAATCTACAATGGGCCTCCTGTCGAATTATTTTGTCAAAAGCAAACAATGCACGAGCGGTTAGAAATGGAATTGGAGTTTGCTACAAGGCATTGAAAGCGTACGTAGATTTGATAGAAATTCCGTTCCCGACGAATGTTTTACGGCCTGGCATTGTGTTTATTTTATGACGGCACTAAACAGTCTTTAATTTTATCCGCATTGAAAACGGTAGCAAAACAAAGCAAATCGACTCGGGATCGACGAGGTCTATACAGCGTGAATCCTGGAATGGAAATTTACCAGAGCTTCTCAAATATTCCATTGCATCCAATTACAAGTGATGTTTTTGGCCGCCTACAGGCCATTCGGTATTTTTCGCGTAGAAGTTACATATCACATAAAAAAATTTTTTATTTTATTTCATAGAATAACGCGTATAAATAATTAACGTTTGCCCTTGAATTAATCTTTTTTATACAACTTTATTAATCCCACATATCCTTCGAATACTTTTACCTATTTCTTTGTACAAAATATGTTTTATAATTGCAAAAATTTAAACTTGTTTAATATAAATAATTCCTTGATAAATATACATAAGCAAGCAGTTGATAAAACAAATGTTTATTTGTGACACATTAGTAAACATTGCGTTTATATGCATAACAAGATTTTCAACGATTTGGTCCTGCTAGCTCCGTTAATCACATTAAATTTTAATGTGATATCTTTACCATACCGCAGCAAATTCAAATATGAATATATCATAATATGAGTTGCAAAAGACAAACATGTTTGCAAATAATGATTAAATACAATCAAAAGGTTGACAATTCGATGAATTTTTAAAAAAAATTGTTTTACCTACATTATATTTTAAATATTGTCAAATTAATTAACAGTAACAATCATGCTAAACTAAATTGTTTAGTTTTTTTACGTACCTATTTATTTCTTTTAATTTAAATACAAATTAAGATACAGAAATAATAATACAACCAACACACCAGTACAAATCATAAACACTTCCCTTACTTCGATTCAACATTATGTTATCGCAATCTCGAACAAGTTTAAAAGGATTAATTTCACATATATTTTGTCATGTTTATGACATTACATGTATTTGTTAAAACGGGTTAGATTTTCGCAAAATAGGTGAAAAAATGCATAAGTTGTCGAGTGTAAAATAAAAAAAAAACAGTTTTTTTGTCCGTTTCAGCAATAGTAGTTGTTACTTTTTGGAAGTTTGTTGTTACTCTACCAAATTACTAAACGATACAGTAAGATAACTTAAATAAAAAAAATATATACCTAACAAAACCACTTTAAATGTAGACTTTATTAAATGCTTTATGTTATGTAGATATAATTAAAGAAGATAAAGACCTTCAATTCGATGTCTTATGTTTTTTTTCATGTTCACTTATTATAACTTCGGAGGATTTCAACTATTTTTTTTGCATATGATGAAGAACCGTCCAATTTTAGTTTCGATAATTTACGTCTAGCGTAAAGTAGGAAAAAACAATAAATTAGTTTTCCACTCAATTTTTTTCCATGCCATGGCGTGGGCTTTATTTTTGAATGAAGTCGATTATATTTTTGAAAAATGAATTATCATTAGAGCGAAGCGAGCGTAGCGAGCGAAGCTCTCATAAGGAGACTCCAATTAGAACTTTGTCACGGGCTAACTTGGTCATTCCTTGACCGATTTGAAAAATTTTTGATTTTGAGAGAATCTACATGAAAAAGTGAAGGTCGTGACGGAGCTTGATTTTAAATATTGTCAAAAATAAAATTTTTGGGGTCAAAAGAAAATTGTCTATGGGAATATCCATTATAAAAAAGTCACGCGCTTTTTTGAAAATTTTTTATTCGAAAATAATTAATCGAATTTTATTTTAAATTATTTAATTTGATATTAATTTAATACAATTTAACAATAATAAATCGTTTTTAACAATAAATAAAAATACTTTTGATACATAAATACAGAAATGCTTTTGATCAATGAATTTTATGCTAAGATTCAATCTATTGGTTATATTCAATGTTCAAAATGCAAATCAATGTTACTATTGGAAGAGACTGATACCATTGAGTGTTCTTCCTGTCGGAAGAAGCCTTAAAAATACTCAAGCTCTAATAACATGGAAGTTGCTACTCAACCAATTGAGCTCAAACATCTAACTCAAATCGAACAAATGCTTATCAGTCGAGTCCAGCCAGTACTCAGAGTCTATCAGGTAAAAGCTTGTGGAGGTGCAGGACAGTATAGATATACTGGTAATGTTCTCAACATCCAACAAGATATTCAGCCCATCGCAAATACATTACCTCTTATACCAGAAGAACTTCAAGTAATTTTAGTAAGACGAATCGGCATGAATGGACATTCCGATTTCAGAGTTCGTAGAGAAAAAGTACTCACAGCTTTAAGATGGCTCATTCGCAATAATCCTTATTATGCAGATGTTACAATCAACCAGGATGTATTAAATTCATTGCCAAGCGACGGAAATATTGCTGAACAATTACGATATGTCAGTGAAGGAGAAATAATGACTGATGAACTTGAACAAGATTCATTGAATGAAAATTGTGTTCCTGAATTTTATATACAAAAATGAATTTCTCTTTTTGTATATAAAAGATTTCAAGAACCTCATTTTAGAAAATTATCCATTCGTTGAAAAGTTATGTTTTCAATTTCCCGATGAAATTCTCTTGTACATTAGTATTGAAGATATTTTAAGTACCTCATTTTAGAAAATTATCAAAATCTATCCCGTCGTTAAAAAGTTATGCTGTTGATTTCCGGATGAATTTTTTTTGTGCATTTGTATCAAAGAGATTTCAAATACCTCATTATAGAAAATTATCAAAATCTATCCCGTCGTTAAAAAGTTATTGTCACAGACTAAATTTTATTTAGAAAATTTTAGTAAATCGCTTCGCTCTAATATGTGCTGCAGCGAAGCAAAATGCGAGCGACTGCGGCGACCTAGTTAAATAATTATCAAAATAACACACTTTGAGAATCTTTTCTGTTGTAAATAAAGACGCCTTCCCAATGACTAAAGTCAAACAACACCGGCACTCAATAAAGACTCGCCACTGCATACAATATAATGTGTTAATTAAAATAACACACCTCTTTATTAGCATACGTATGCCAAGGGATGGACCTTTCGAACGCCAAACACTCACAGCGCCATCTTTTAATTGCAAAACCGACTAACAACGTATTCCTACATACGACATACAACTTATTCCTTAATAATAATATGCTGTTAGTATATTTTTAAAAACTAAAATCGTGGTTATATCTATTTATTTATTTCTATTATAGGTTTCGCCGTGTATACATTTTCTTTCCACAACATAACATAATAATAATAAAATAACGTTTTAGACGAAAAATATTAAACAAATAGTTCGCGCTGACCTCATAAAGACGCCATAGGAAACTGATCCCTATTACGATCAAGCGGAGAGACGAATATACCAATCTTGGCAGAAATGGAATTTATCATTCGAAGCCTCAAAAACGGATTATACTCTTATACGCGTTGGTTACACACAATAAATGCTGGAATAGTGTGTCGCTTCCGTGATGTGGTAAAATGGTCTGGATCGCGACTAAATTAAAAAATCCGACTAAATTTAAAAATAAGTTATATGACATTACCTTCTAGATACTTTTTGTGTTTGTGGACGTGTTACAAAAATAAACGAATGGTTTTTTTATTTTTTTTTATCGAGAGCTTAAAAAAAAAAAAAAATACTTTAAGCCATAATTAACTATACTAACGTCTGTCTATAATTGTTATTTCATAATGAATATGGCAGGTAAATGTTAGTTTATCTACAATAGCCAATATAAGTTTTATATTAATTTTGATAATGAGGAAATATAAATAATTAAACTTAGGTATGAAAAATAAGGTTCTTTAAGATAATACATAAAATTTAACAAAATACGTAGTACTTATGTCGAAGCTATTACAATTGTATTCGCTTTGGAAAAAAAATGAAAAAATGCGAAAAACTCATTAAACAATAAATAAGACGGGAGTTTCGGAGGTACATTTGTTATTTTTTTATTATAAAATATGATTATCTTAAAATATAATAATATGCACTATTTTTTTTATGTATAATATATTGTATATTTATTTTATTTATCTCATATCTTAGGATTCATCTTTAATTGTAATTTTTTTAAGGATTTATGTAGGTAATAAGTAATTATTTATTTTTCTGGCACGTTCTTCAGGTCTCTTTTAGAACATTTTTTTTTTTCTACCATGGGGAACTAAAATTTGTTCAAATTTTATTAAATAATATTTTATTGCAGTGACGTCTTTTTGAGCCATTTGTTATATTAAATAAATAGATATATATTTGATAATAATCACTTTTGGTTGAGATATATATTAATTTTTTTTTGAAAGTTTAGAAGTTTATATCCTGTAGATTGAAATCTTTCTATGAAGAATAATACTTTCTCTCGAAAGTGCCTGGAAAAGGTTTTTTTTATGCCTTATTTGTATTCTAAAGATGTCTGTTTATTGCAAATATTTGTAAATAGGTAGGCAGTTAAATAGGTTGTAAATTTAGATAAAAAAATAAAAAAAAATTGTATTTGGAAATATTTCTCTTTCTTTTAGTATATTAATTACTATACCTATTGTTAAAATATAAAATTAATCTATACTCATAAATGTTACTTTCAAAATATATGTACGTTTCTAAATGTGCTGAACTTTATAATCATTATATGGTTTGTTAAAACCAATAACATAATAAATTGGCCTCTGTCAGCTTATAATATTCAAATATTAAGAATAAAATCTATTGAGTTCGCCTACCTACTGTTCTCAGCGCCAAATTATATAATAAACTTCGTTTAACAGTCAGGTAGTGCACGTTCAATACGAGAAGATCTATAAATATATATAAATTCTTCGCTCGGTCAAACCGTGCATCTGATAACTGTACCAATTTACTTGTGGGTCAAAGCGAACCGATATTTTAAGAAATAATGGTACTTACATTTGCCGAAATGAAGTTTATCAACCTTTTCCATCGATTATTACTCTTCAGTAAAAGCAAGCGGCAAATGGTTATTTCAAAAAAAATTGCAATAACATTTAAAATTATGAATAAACTGTGTAAAATTAGGGTGTGTGTAGTTGTACTTGCCAGAATGTGAAAATGAAAGGGAGGGGGAAGAAATGTGACCCTTAAGTCTTAAGTGCGAGTGTGAATCGTATAGTGGCTATATCGTGAATACACTGAACTATTATTGTAAAACAAACCTTCCTACAATTGCATTTTGTGATATTTGACATTATACATGAATTAATGGTTTAAGGTAGGATTTTATATAAAAATTATAGCAATTTATTCAAAATAATTCCTTAGCTAAGCAAAAATAAATATAAATGTTAGGAATATAATGAATAAATTTTAAATATATTTTTTAATAATGAAGATTGTTATTATGTTTCATTTATATATCTTTATTTGTATACTCTTATATTTAATTATTTTACTGTATATTTTTAATAGACAAATATTTATTTTTGTATTACTCTGTCCTATTTTTAAAGATTCAACATTATAAAATATTTATTATGACGAAAATACCATTAAATATTTTTTTAATTTTATAATGTTTTTTGTTTAAATAAATGATAAATCTCGAAAAAGTTTAATTAAAAAATTGAAACTAAAATTGTTTTTTTATATTTTCTATTTTACCAATTTTTGCTAAATTTATTACGCTTGAAGACATAATTTTGGTAGTTGGTTTTTTTTTATATCATCAACAAGTTTATTTACATAGATATTTTGGGTGTTCAGAAAAAACATTAAATTATAAATTTTTGATCTTCAATCAAGTATATGTTATTTTGAAGTAAGATTAGCGTTTTTGTATGATTATTATACAGAATGTATTTATATTCACTGATATCCTTTTAGGGGGTTGACACCGGTCTCACGAAAATAAAAATCACACTTGAGTAATCCCTCTTTCTTTTTCTTCGAAGAACTTCGCGAGCCGCGAGGACGCGGGGTCACTGCCCGATCTGACGCCATGCGTTCAAGCGCTTTGTCAAAGATAAAAAATATTTCGTTTAATTTAGAATTCGTTTTTCCCGTAATTGTGATTAATGTTTGACTGTTGACATAAATCAAGCATAAGTGAATGTAAAAACACCTGTATAAAATAAATGTATATGTATTGCCTTCTTAGAACCTCATAATAAAGCTGATACTAACATTTTTTTAGGGTGAGATTAAATGTTTATTAATACATAAGTGCATTATTATTGTTTATTTTTAGAAAAGACACTTTTATCTATTTTTTTATCATATTGACAAATTGTCAAACGGATCATACTAATGTGGTGACAATAATAAAAAAATGGGTCACCCACTCATACACAGGATATATAAATGAAATATAAGACATTTTTCTATGCTATTCAATATATTATTATAAGTCACTTCATTATTATACTATATACCTATACATTATCATTATCAATAATTTCTTCTATAATAAATCTTTCATCTTGGTTATTTTCTGACTGTTCATTAGAAATCGTACTGTATTCTAAGAAAGACGCAATCGGTTTATGATTACTAAAGTAACTAACAAATATTCTAGATTAAACTTCTCAAGATATCTACTAAATACAGCATCGATGGTCGTTCCGTATTTGGTCGTACTTTGATTCTTATCATTCGACATTACCAAGTTTAGCTCGTCTTTTAGAAAACGTATCAATGGTTCCATTTTTTCATCGGAAAAATTGATGTTGAAATCGCCGCTCATTATCATTGGTATTTAATGACGATTTTACGAAACGTATAAAAAGGCACTCTACGGATTTTACTCCTAACGCGTGACGCGGTTTCTCGACCAATAAGTACAACGGGCGGAAAGAAGTGTAACTTCAATAAAAGTTCATTTAAAAAATCAGGTTTTTTAAGTACAGAAAAATATTTGTTTTGGTCTTTAAAATATCATGATTATAAAAACAAATATATTTGAAGAAAGTTCAACGAGGTGGCATCGTTCATTACACGGCGAGATAAAGCCGGCATCAGACGGGCGCGACACGATCTCGACGAAATACGAGGCGCAGGCCACGAAAAGTATTTAGCATTTCGCGTCACGGCCAAAGTGAGGCGCGATAAAACGCGACGCGCGACGCGCGACTCGCTTTGTGTACAATAAATATTCCGTCGAGTGAACGCGCGATCCGATTGCGGGCGCCTTTTGTGATTTACTGGCGACGGCGCGAATTAAATTTGATTTCGCGCGTCCGCGACGCGTCGCGACTGTGGGAAGAATGCTTTTGTATTTTTGCGGAACACGCCCGAAACTCTTTGACCCTTGGTGTGCTATATTTATTTATTTATCAGCGTACTGTATTTATTTATTTATTCTTTATTGAAAAATCCACAGTATTAAATTTTTATAATTACAAACAAAACTTATTACTAGTATATAAAACCAATTATGGATTTCGGTCATTTTACATGTTAAGATTAGCATAAAAATTTGAACAGTGTTCTTAAAATATATATAGATTATTAATAATATATACGTATACAGTAGACTTTTTTTTTTGAAGTGTTATGTGTAATTTGTGAGTGATGTCTGTGGTAGTTGTGAGTGTGTGACATTTGTATGTTTTAATATATTAGTTGTGTGGTAGTTGTGAGTGTGTCACATTTGTTTAATATATTATAATTAAGTATGGTTTTAGTATGTATAAAAATAATTTACGATGAAGGTGATATAAATATAGTATGTATGTATATTCTATATGTAATTGCAATTACAAGTACCTATATATTACAATTAACCATTAACAACACAATAATCTAACAATACTTTAGGTTTTATAGCGATACAAAAACATAATTTTCTAGTACTGCATATGGCCAGAAAAATATACCAAATATAAATATGGTTGAAAACATCAAATTAAGAAATCAAATTAATAAAACAATGTGTAATATGCGTGTAGTGTGTAATGTGAAGTATGTGGTGCCTCTATTTGAAAAATTTGGAAATGTTTGTGTGCGTGTGTGTTGACAAGGGTTTGTATTTGGGGGCGGAAACTTATTTATCTATTTATTTAATTCTTATAAATGCTTACAGCTATCCGTAAAGACAGTCACATAAAAATAAATTAATCAACATCTTTAGCCGACTACTACAGGCATCTCCAATTTAACATTTTTTCTTTAAACATTCTGGCTATATAATTTGTTTGAAAATGTTCGATCTGAAAAATATAATATTTAGTCGGAATATATTAAGTTGTCTCAAGACCATTCCCGGTAAAAAAACAGCTAATTGGTCCGGCGATTTCTAGTGTTATTTGTTAAGATTCATCTTCTTAAGATATCAAAATTCATCATGGTTATTGATAAAAAAAATAAACTTTACGTGAAAATAGTGAAAGGATCGTGTAATATTGTCTTTTTTGTGAGATTTCAGCTGTCGGCGTACGCCGTAACAGTGTCAAGGCTAGTATCAATCGGCGCGGCATCGGAATTCGCGTGCTGACCGAATTGACACCATATATTAAAAAAATAAATAAATTTGCTTTTTCTATTTTTTTTAAAACTTTATTATTATTTTTTTTACAAAACACCTTTACATTTCCCCACAAAGACGGAGCCTTTTCTGTGGGTGAAAAAAAAACATTTTATATACAGTATAAAAGTTTCAAAAGGGTTACATCAATAAGAAAAAGCACAAACAAAAAAACAATATAATAAAATGCAAAAGCAATAAAATAGATAACAACCAACAGTAAAAAGTAAAAACCTATCAAACGCAAAGTTAAAGAAAATTTATTCTTTATTCTTACTCATAACAGGTTACACAACACCCCTTTTAGTCTTAGGGAATGGTCCGACTGCCTTATTGTTGTTTTAATGATGCGAGGCCGTTCATTACAGGCAAACAACATCTCTTGTTACTTAACTCATTCGACAGTGTTGAGAAAACTGCCGTTGAATATTCTCAATGGCGAAAAATGACTGGTCGGATTTGACCCATTAGGTATTTGAACCCGGGCCCTCTAGATTTAGAAGTAGGCGCTTATACCACTGCGCCATTAAGTGCAATGAGCTCCCGTTTACAATCTTACGTCGAAACGTAGCCAGCTGCGACAGTAATTTCGCGACTTCGCGCGCAGCCCGCTTTATACCTGTGTCGCTCGTTCGTAGAAACGTGGCGCGGTGAAGTGCGAGACAGACTACTGTGTCACACTACCAGCTGCCCACTTCACACCCATCCCTTCCCACCCGAAGCCTTCTTCCCGTTCGACGAATGCACTTGTCAGTGCGGCCCTTAGAGTCCGGCCGAGGAAATGCATTGTCTGAGCTGCGGACGCGGCGGCGATAGCATCACTTGCGGCTCCGCGTCGTGACGTGACGACTAATAAACAGACCGGCGAATAAATAACAATGCGAGCCTCCGACCCGATACGGCTTTTGTTTATTGTATGCACGATTTTTTTCGGCGCGATCTACCCGCCCTCGAACTCCGCGCACGAGAACGAGGGTTCGTTCGCGCACACTTAGCACTTAACTTATCATAATCTACGCCAATATTCGGACATCTGAAAAGTTCTTTTATGAGTAAAATATGCAAAAAGAAACACCTGTAGGACTTGCTACATTGTTTAATAATGTAAATTGTTTAACTAGATCCTGACGTCTTACAGCTAGGTCCTACAGGCGTCATTAAATGCATTTCCCACCCAGACTACTCGCGCCTATGATAGTAACTTGTGATGGGTTGCTTCGTTTCCTATATTCGCTTATGCCTGCGGCACTTTCAACCGATTCGATGTGTATTTTGAATGGCCATAGAGGCGAAAGTGGGATATTTTTTAGGTCTGAGTAGATTCAAATTAAAATAACAAATAATACGTCCTCAAGCTTCCAACAGTCGTGCTATAATGTGTAGGTTTTCTATCGAACTGTCAATGTTTAATTTATTAGTACTAAAAATGTGTTGTTAATGATATATATCTATATTATCTGACTAGCCTCCGATGTACTATAAACGGCTATGGTTGTTTTTCAAGAGCATCAATCTACATACAAAAAATCAACTGTTTCGCAGTTGAAAGCGCATTCGAACGGCGCACGGGCGATCCGCCAGCGACGCAGGCAGTCAGTCGGGTCGGCAGGCAAGCCACCTTTCCCAATCATTTCACCTCCATCATCCTTGGACCCTAGAATTCCGCGGCATAAGCTTCTTATACATGAATCTATAGACGCTTAAAGGAACTCGATTATGCGAAGAGAATTTAGAATAACCTTTATAGAAATAATTATAGGTCGATGGCTTAGTCATAAGGAGCGCTTAGCGCCGGGAGGTCGGTTCGTGACCGGCGCGGCGCCGGTGGGAGCCCATGTCACTCTTTCGCGATGTGTGCAGGTGATATGTCACGTTTTAATCTGCTCTCGCCGTAATAATTTCCAAAGACATTTGGCGTCCTTGTCGCTCGCTCCATTGTGTCGCACCCACTCGAAACGACAGATTTACTATTTGCCGAGCTTCCCAGACGCGATGGTGCCTAAGGGCCGCGATGACAGTCTGTCGCCTATTTTTCACACAAACGGTCGGGACCCGACGGCCACGATTTATTGTTTCCAACAAATTGTAGAAAACCTACCGATTTGTCATATCCTAGCTAAGACATTGTCTTTTCTACCGGTTCTTAATCTTAAATCAAATACAATTAATTTACACATACATAAAATGAAATAAAATAAAATACGAATTACTTACAAATTAACTTAACATAGTTCGTGTAATATAAAAAGCGAATACGCGAGAATGTACGACAGCTAAATTAGGATATTTCAATAAATTATTTTAGTTTGAGTTTTATTAAAGATTTTCGTTTAGATGTCTAACTTCTAGAGGTATTTTATTAAACAGTCTGGGTATTAGAACTGTCGATATCCATACGTATTTATAGCCAATCGAGTTGGCCAAAAACCAATTTATCGGTTTTGTTAAATGTTAAATGTGACAGAATGTGTCGTCTGCATTCCACCCAAGAAAATTCATTATCGCACACCCGGTCAATATATTTTTAAATATGATCTGTTTTATGAAATGGTCGTCTTTCCAGTATATTTTACTCTTTTAAGGAGCCTGTTCCTGAAAATGATTTTCTTTGTTTTGTGCATGTTATTAAATCATTCTATCTCATCTAACGCTCCGCTATAGGATAAGCTTGAAAAATAATACATGTATTTAAAAAATCGTAGGTGTATTTGCTTCTTTATGTATCAACTATAGGTCTGTAGTTTTATTTTCTCAATTCTTGTACTTGAATCAATAAGATATTTATGTCTAATGTTTTGATAAAACTTTTGACTATATGAGATTTTTGACTTTTAGACAGAGTGAAAGTTTATTTTTTTAATTTAATCATAATTTACAAATACATGTTTGTGTGGCGATATAACCAGATCGAGTTTATTATATTTTACTATTAATTTTTTGACGTCTATAACTTGGCTTTTAAAATATACATCGACCGGTAGCCACCCAGTCGTAACCTAACTCAGTTTTATTTAGTTTTTTCTGCCTTCCTTATTTCCCGTTACCCGAACAAAACATTTATAAATCATTTTTCAAAATGGTCCAACATTATTTCTTTTACTTATTTATTCCTACAATATAGGTTATTTAAAGTTATTATAGAAATATATTCGAATATATTTTTTTCAAAGACTCGAATCATTATAAATCTAAATAACTTTTTTCCTATGTAAGTCATTTTTTACGATTTATATGATTGGCAAATATAAAGTTGATAATGTTAATGGAAAACATAGCACTGTTAAGAACTTTAAATGCGCAACTGGAATAATTTGCAGACTATACGAAATCTTTACTATATATACGTACCTACATTAAAAACAATAGCTAAGTATATTACAATATATTCAAACATTTGAAAATTTGTGTGATATTATGTACATTTTTTGGAATACTAGTTTATTTACGCAACAAAGAGCGTTAATTAATTTCTTGTATTTATTTCGATAGAAATGAGATTCGAGATACAATTTCTTGTGCATTAGTGTTTTGTATTGTGCGTGATTTTGATTTTTCAGTTTTTTTCGGTCGGATAAACCAAAATAGTATTTAAATTCGTATTATGAATATAATGTTCGTTGTACTATTTGACCCAAAGTTCGCGGGTTCGAATCCAGTCACGATCATAACATTTTTAGCGCTTCATTACCACCATCTCTCCTCACTCTAGCACGGACACGTTTAGCCTAGTTGAGTAGGGCCCAAAAATAATTGTATATGACGTAGATCATAGCAATTCTTTTAAAAATACTTCACATTTTGGATTTAAACAGGCGACGACCCTAGGTCCTCAGGAACTGTCACTCCGTCCCTTAGTATTTGCGAACCTCTTCTCGGTGCTTTATAGCACGCAAATTAAACGCTACTATATCCCGAGGTGAATTTACGTCGAGTGAGTCGCGTGTGAGGGCTTCTTTGTTTCATTACCGAGGTGGTGCCAAGGTGACACTGGCAATTGCCTCAATAGATAGGTGAACGATGTGCATCAATTTTCAAGGAGGAATATTGCATATTGTTGACACATGCAAGTTGTGGCAATATAAACAAAATTTTTTTAAATAAATTTACAGAAGATTAATATTTGTCCAACAGCTGGCAAAATTACAATTACCTTGGTAATCCACTTCTCCGTTTCTTTATTCGAGTTGCTATTGATTCGGTTGATTCCAATTAAGTCGGCCGAAAACTCAATAAATCGTTAAGTAACTCCCACGCGATTGGGTAACCAGGAAACAAACAAGTTCATGAGTACTATACTAAAGTAGGCAATACTCACTTAAGCTATGTAATCGATCAATAAGTGACCGCCAAATAAGACTGCCCTACTAAGATATTCATAATTTCAGTGTGCTGGTACGATTTGTTTATTATGTATGTAATGTTAAGTTACTAATATATTTTTTTTGTGCCTAGAGTCAGGATAGGCAAAATGGTATGACCATGTGCGAATTTGAACCCGCGACCTTTGGGCCAATAGTCCAACACCTTATTTGTAGTCAAGTGGTTAAGGCTTAACCACTTGACTACCGCGATAGCACACACTCTACCTATAGTAAATACACTGAACCCTTATCTAGTTCCATTCCTGGTTATTTTTTGTAAGTTTATTTTGTGCGCTGGACAAAAAAAATAATCTTGCGGTGTCTATATTTATATTTATATGTTTATTTTTTGAGCCATTTTTGGTCGTAGATTATTGAAAACAAACCCTCATCTAGATATAAAGGTAATAAAGTTCCATTCCTGATTACTTTTTATAAATTGTTTTTGAATAGTTTAAATGTAAATTATTTTATTATTATCCGCATTGGGACCAGCGATAGACCGAGAAAAAGCCTACAATAGTAGTGTGTCTACGCTCCTTCGCATCAGTGTCTGAATCTACGAACCCCGTCTGAATTACGAAGAATACACGCTGAAAATATGTTTTATGAATGAAAAAACACAATTAATATTCTACTCAGTTTTCCATTTAACTGAGAAAAACCCCTGTAGGTTCTACAGAGATCTGAAGTATTACTGTAATAAAGTATTTTTTCGTTATATTTTGTCGGTTGGCAATCTCTTTAAATTGGTATTTCTGTACAACCACCCACCACTAATATCAACCACTTGACGTAATTAGACAAGCTCGTAGATTAAATTAGAAAATATCGTAAAGAGTTTTACGACCCATTAGCCAGGTACGATGGCCTATTGCATCGCACGCTACTAGCGTAAAAGTTATCTGCCTTCATTGTGTGTCGCCCTTCTACTGGTCAATTACATTTCATTAATTTAATGTTACGGGGGACGTCCCAGTAAAAAAATCGTACGTTATATTTAACGGCGGTTGAACGGAGATATGTAAAAATCCCGTAATAATAACAACAATATTATATTAAGCATTAGTAAAAAAAAACATTATTATTAACACGGAATACACATATTAAAATCATTGTTTTAAATTAAAAACTCATAAATATAATACCGCACAATATAATATAATGTTCGTATATGGAATTTCCCTGCTTTATCATCACAGATAGGAGTCATGAATTTAAATAGTATGCAAAGTCAGTACCGAGCTGAAATCGACAATGCTTCTCCGGCTCTCTGAATACAAGACAAATTCATTTACATCCGAAAGCCTTCGGGTATGACAACAGGTGGCGCCCGCTTCGCCCACAACTTATTGAGTTGTGTAATGGACAAGTTATCTCACTTGAGCCAATATCCTGGGCTGTTCTCAACTTTGACGTTCGTAAAGGGTTAATGTTTTGAGACGATTTGCGGGTAGGAAACTGAGATTATAATAATTATCATCTTGCAGTTTCTCTTCTATATTTTGTTACTATTTGCCAGAATTTTTTAATGTTAAACCTGAAAACTGGCGCATACCTAACTTTTTAAATACCCGTTCTATTGAGCTAAACTCTTGTACTGAGATTATGTTTTAGATGCTATACGAGTATAATATGATATAAAATTCGATTCAAACTAGCATTTTCTTTTCGCCAAATTACATAGATCACTACAAAATACAAACAAGCATTATTATAAATAATTTTTCACGTTTTCCTTCTAAAAATGATGACGATATCACAGACAAATAAAACTAAATCACATACAAATAAACTAATATTAGAGAGATCGTTGACATAGGTACAATAGGAATAGTAGCGGTCCAAATATATTGCCTTACAGTACACCATATTGCTCTGCCTAAAAAGGAATTCTTAGCGTAATTAGTCTTAAATTTGGGTATTTCAAACGTACGAGGGTCTCTATTTCGGCGAGAGAGTACTTTTAGTTAGATTTTTGACAATATATAAGGGCAGTACACAATATTGTGTAAAATTTTGTTTAAAAGGGCCATGTCGGCATAATTAAAACTTTGCTACTAATGATACTCCAAAATTGGTTTTCTGACTTCGATCAGTTAAATAGTTTCTGAAACACCGCAGGGCTAGACCACGCACCCCAAGATTCAAAAGGCATTTGACAAGTCTAAAAAAACAGCTACACACTTATCCCTTATCATCGAGAGATATTGCAATGTTCTGGGTTAAATATTTTAAGTAATCGCATTCTAAATCATATTACTTAGGAGAAAGAATGTAATCGACAGAATCTTTCAGAGTCTATTAGCAGCTTACATTAAATTTCATGCTGCCTTTAAATATAGGACAAATGAGCGCATCCTTATAGATATAGTTTGTAACTAATGGCAGTTTATTTATATTGATATCAATTCTAAATGTCACTTTCTTAACAATTGAATACTGGCCTCTCCTTTCAGTACTCACTCTCGCACTCAACGCGTACGTACTTGGCGTTGCAAGCGTCACTGTTACTCCGGCCCTTAAAAATCCCGTGTGTCTCGGTATTCACATATTGAAACCCGCAAGAAGACTATTAACTGATAGCTAGTACAGGTGCCTGTTCAGTCGCTGAACGGTTTTACAACTGCTTCTAATTTGCGAACGGAGCGCCTGTCAATTCCGTCATACGTCACATAAATTATAAAGAGCCGTCTATAAGTCTGCCGAACCAATTTAAAACGCCGCTGCGCAGACGATTAACGCTATTTGCATTTCATTCTCTGCGCTCTGTGCTTCTCTATGCTTTCCTTTTTATTTTCAGCAGAATAAAGAAAAGCGGAATTTCATTTCGGTTGTCCGAATTGAATCATTCGTAGGATGTTTTTAATGCCCCGTCGGCGAGGGGTTCAGACAATCGGGTGAGGAGGGGCGGGGGGGGGGGGGGGGGGAAGGGGGAGCATTTTGGCCTTTTTAATATGTTTTCTTTTATTGCTTGTCCTACATAACAAATGAGGACGCGCCTGCTGTGTGCACATTAAGGACGCGTTGCTCTCCCTTTAAACTGAAATATATTTTTGTGTACATAGGAAATTCCAGTGGAAATTGTATGGAAATTTTTATTATTTCTATAAAAAGTAATATCTTCGTAAAAAAACACGGCGCACGCAAAATATCCACTTAATTTACTTGTATTTTTTTAACGCTTTAATTAACCCGCCCTCTAGTGACAAATATTGTATGTTTCCTGTGACAAATATTGTAATCAAATTTCAAACCACTTCCCACAGTTGAATCTTGCTGATTTTTTTATACACATTTGCTTCAGATAATAATATAAAAAAAATACAAATAATATATTATTTAAATTAAAAATTAACTATAGCCTATCTACATCATGAAATGTAATTTTAATAAAAATTGTGAGCAACGCTTGTAAGAAAATGAATCCAATAACTGACAGTAAAAACTAATTAGAAACATGTACACTAAAATGTGGATATTATGACGCAAAATGAGGCAAATAAAAAAAATACATATTTTTTAAAGTGCATTAAAAAATGAGAAAATAAATTTAACTAAGCGTTGTGATAAAATCATAACTATAATTTCCATTTATTATTTGACATTTTTCATGATAGACTTAGTTAATTCAAAAGGCATATTTTTAATTGCTTCCGGATAATAAAAATACGAAAGTACATATTTATGTTCATACATTTTATTTATGTATATATAAATATATATATATAATTCCTTACGTCATAATAGACGTTCGCCGTTAGTTTGCATTACTTATATTAAAGTCTGACAGTACTGATATTTGGAATCGTCTAAATACGGTATTTAAGCAATACATTATACAATTTTACTATAAATATACAATAATATATTTATTTGTAAGTAATCATATAATATCCATATTTATAGTGTATGTATTATTATGTAATATATAATTCATATTTTTTCTATTTAGTATAATCTGTGTTTTATCTTTTAAATGCATATGGTGTTCTCTTTTTATTTAATTACTGATAAAGTTTTTCTTACTTAAGTGTCTAGAATTAATGTAACCATGTTATATATTTAATATTTTGTTGGAGTACCGCATAAAAATAAAATAAAATAATTAGTGTAATAAATTAAAGATTACATTAAAAACTATTTTAATGTAATCTTCGCAAGCGCTTTTTTAATTTATTTTCTCAGTTTAAAATAAGCGTTGTTTTTTAATAAGTTTTTTTTCTCTTTTCCTGACAAAGGACCACATAAAACCGACTCATTGTAACCGCACAAAACCTATAGAACCTCTCGTGTTCGTGTTTTTCCTTGAGCAGTTGAAAGGCATACATTCTTATTTTCCCAGATAAATGCATGTCTTGTTTGATGGAGGGACAAGTGTAGGTCATTTGTTGCAGCGCCCCTCACCCTAGTCTTCTTTATTCTGTGCCCTAGCGCACGAGATAGAAGGTTTGAGGATAATTTTTCATGCGTAGGCTTTCGTAAGGGAGCCTTTGTGTGTGTTACTCGTGAGCGAGTGGAAAAATTAACACTCAGTTTGAATACTCCGTCTTGTCGCACATACGTACCTATGTACGATTTTATATTACGAATTCATTGTTTATTAATTTTGTTATATTGTAGATTTGTTTTTCATAAATAAACAAAATTCTATCTGTCTATCATGCCATTGCTATAATTTTCTAATGCTTTATTAAATAATCGATATGATATGACTACCATATTGAAATTAAGGTTTAAAAAATATTTAACATACATGCTTCGCGAACTATTTAGTATGAGGGCTTATTAAACTGTTTGCGAGATTCACACAAAAGATATACATTCTAGTTATATTCTAAAATGAGCTTTATTTATTTATTTTGCTGGTACATTATTGTCGTGATGACTTTTCTGCAATCAACCCCCAAATCGTCGGATTATATGCTGTTTACTGATCGCTCGTTAGTTGATGCGTCGCTATGCTTTGTTCTTTTCGTTCAATTAATTACTAAGTAAAGGGAGAAAAAATTCGGGCCCCACCTTCGACCCCTGCGGTCGCCCCGGCGACGAATTCCAGACGAATCGGCCCGGACAAAATGCGGCGGGACTCTGTGTTTATTTCTTCTGTTACATTTTAGGAAGTCGCGTAAATGATGCTCTCTACTTCCGACCAAAATGGGAGTCAGCAATGTATTTAAGATATATTAGAAGATAAATATAAATGTTTGCTAAATTATTAAAATCCTTATAATTAAATAACGAAATATTATTGTAAACAGTATATAAAAAAATATTATCTTATTAGGCATATCTTATTATTGTATATATAATAAATTATAAGATGAAATAGAGATAAGGAAAATAATTTATTATTAAATCATCCAATATTTTGCCCTATGAATGGTGAATGGCTACAATGGTTCTTATATTTAAAAGTGTTCTTGTTAAATAAGATAAGATAAGATAAGATAGATTTATTTCCAACATATACAAAAATGTACATAGGAATGACATAAAAGCTTATAACGTACAACAATGTAGATAGAAAAAAAAATAGACAATGAATGCAATAAAATAAAAATTGCATAAAAAGATTTTCAAAATACAAAATAAAACAAATTTAATTTAACAACCCAAAGAAGTAAAAAAAGAGTTCTAATAAGGTATACAAAGGAAATACAAACAAAAAAAAAAAAAAACAAAAACAAAATTTACATAAATATAGTTAAAAATAAAAGAGAAACTGAAAAGAGATAATTTAAAACTCTTCAAAACTGTATATAATTTTTTCTAGAAGTAGTTTCTTAACCTCTTTTTTAAAAAGGCTCAATTTAGAAATAAGTTTTATTTTCTCTGGCAATTTGTTAAAGAAATCAGCGGCTAGATAATTGTTGGTTTTTTTGAACCTAGCTGACTTGGGGATGACGGTTTGTACATAATTGCTCTTGTGGCGAGTGTCATGATCATGGATCTGGCTATGAGTTACTGCTTTGTCCTTGTTAACGTAGAACTCACACAAACACTCCTGGATATACAAGCCATAGATTGTCAGGATTCCAAGTTGTTTAAACAGTGGTCTACATGATACACGTTGGTTCACCCCTACAATAGCTCGGATAGATCGTTTCTGGAGTCGAAAGATATCACTCACATACGGAGCTGTGCCCCAAGCGATTATACCATATCTAAGGTGTGATTCAACGAGACCGTAATAGGCTGACAACATTGCAGATTTGTCCATATATTTTCTTATGCGCGAAAGGGCATAACACGCTGAGGAAAGTTTAGATTTGACATATTGAATATGCTCTCGCCAGTTAAGTTTTTTATCCAAATATGTTCCTAGGAATTTAACGCTATTTTTAACCTCAACAGCATGCTGTGTCTTAAGCGTTGAACTCGGGACATTGCTGAAGTCGACTATAACTGTCTTTGACATGTTTAGTGACATCTTATTAGCCTTGAACCAATCTTCAAGCTCATTGAGTGTTGTGCCTATTTTTGTGTCCAGGTCGTCCATTTTATTGGTTACAATTACCCCACTAGTGTCGTCAGCAAACTGAATAATTTCGGCACTTGCTATGTTTGAACTGAGGTCATTTGTATATATTATAAATAGAAGAGGCCCCAAAATCGATCCCTGTGGTACACCGATGTTAATCGAACTAGTGTCAGATTGAATCACTGTTTCGATTTGGTTGTCTGCGATGTATTTCATTTCCACACACTGCTTTCGGTCCTTAAGATATGATCTAAGTAAGTCAAGAGCCACTCCTCTTATACCATAATGGCTTAGTTTGCTTAGCAATATGTCAATATCAACGCAGTCAAACGCCCTGCTCAAATCGCAAAATACTGCAGCTGCACACTTTTTATCATTAAGAGCATTATGAATTGTATTGCAACATTTTAAAATCGCTTGTTGAGTAGACCTATTTTTCCTGAACCCAAATTGATTATTTGTTAAAATATTAAACTTAACGAAGAAATGAGTCAGTCTTTTCTCTATTAGTTTTTCCAATAATTTTGAGAATACACTCAGAAGGGAGATTGGACGATAATTCTCAATATCTTTTTCGTTGCCTTTTTTGTAGATAGGAATAATTTTAGAGATTTTATAACAATTTGGAAATATTCCATTATTAAAGCTGAGGTTAAAAAGGTAAATCAATGGATGAATTAGATCATCTTTATGTTTTTTTAAAATGAAAGATGGGAAATTATCGACTCCGGTTGATCTTTTATTTTTTAAGTCATCAATATGCTTTCTTAACTCAAGTTCCGATATTGTACGCATGTATATAGATTTTTCGTTTTTTTTCATACCCTTCATTTTTTCTTGTGCAGAGGTTTTAGATGCTCGAATGGCCGAGACCAGCTGCAACGGTTTTCTTACAAAAAAGTCGTTAAACTCTTTACAAATTACTACTGGATTTATAATATCTTTACCATTTCGGTAAAGAGTTATATTTTTTTTTATGTTTTTGATATGCCTTCCAGTTTCATGATTTATTAGAGACCACGAAGTTTTAGTTTTATTTTCAGCTTTTTTTATTATATTTGAATAGTAGGTGGATTTCGCCTTTCTAATGTCTTTCTTTAACTGACTGTTAATGAATTTTAAATATAATTTTACATGTGGCAATGAATTTAAATAGTTTTTTTTATACATAGAACGTTTTTGTTTGCATTTTAAAATTAACTCTTTTGTTATCCAGTTTTTACGTTTTTTATAAGGGTAATGCTTTTTCTTTTTAATCGGGAATGACTTTTCAAAGCAGAAATCTAGTTTATTATGAAACCATTCGTACGCAGCATTAACATCATTTATACTGTATAAATAGTCCCAATTTATGGTTTTTAACAATTTAGAAAACAAAATATTATTAGCATCATTAAAAGTTCTCTCGTTTTTTAATATATATTTATCCTTATTTGAAGTGAGATTTTTTATTTCTATTAAATGAAATAAGTGATCCGATAGCCCTGTATGTATCGAATCTCTTCCGATATGTTTAATTGGGATATTAAGGAAAAAATTGTCCAATAATGATTTTCTTCCGGTATTAGAGTCTAGTCTCGATGGTTTATTTGTAAATATAGGATTAAAATTATATTCCTTGTTAATATTAATAATTTTTGTCTTTGCGTTTGATTGTAATAAAAAATCGATATTGAAATCCCCACATATGCATACAGTTTCATTTTTATAAGACATTTTAAGGAGATTAGTATATTTAGCTAAGAATTGATCGATCGAACCGCCAGAACGATAAACACATATAATAATAAGGCTAAGAGATTTGATCCTAATCGCCGTACCTTCAAATGTCTTGTCATCTACAAGATGAGAAATATCGATACAAGTTGTTTCATATTCCTTTTTAGCGAATATTATGGTGCCGCCATGTTTGCGTGAGAGCCTAATCTGGCTGGCAGCATTATAGTATCCCGTGAGCTGTGCAAGATTCAGGTTGCTCTGCGTTAGCCAAGTCTCCGAGAGGCAGATGAAATCCGGCTGATTTTGTAGTGATGCCACAAATAAATCCAGATTATTAGTCTTGTTTAAAATCAATCGTGCAACTTTTTGCAGACGAAAGTATCATGTTTATGATAATTAGGAATAAATCAGATTGTGAAACACTGCAAATTGATCTAAATGCAGTTTAATAAAAGTGGCATGCAATTAAATTCGGAGAAGCCGGATTTGTTTCAATTTGGTTTCATCAATAATGATTTTAAATACGAACGAGCTAGCAAATCACTGTCAAACCCTCTACTATGTAGCATCAAGGAATTACCCTCTCGTTTAATCTCCATTGGGGAACTCATGTTGGTGATGTAGTGAAAAAGGCATCGAGCGCCTTAGGAGCTCCAAAAGCATTTTCAGAAGATGACCGATACGGCTCATTTAGGATCGCTTTAAGAACTGCTTTCTATGCTATTTCCAGAGGCTTAAAGTATGTTTTTAGATATCATATAATAGCATAGTAATGATTGACCCAGTGTGAAGTGTGCCGTTCCTAACGTAGTGCGATTTGTAGGCATTTAAAATTAGTTTTCTAATTCAACAATTGTTCCTAAATACTTACAACTAGCAACACACTCTCACACAAAATTAAGAGGGTTTAATTTAAATAAAATGCATTTATATCAAAACATCAGGCACAAAAATATTTTCGTTTTAACACGTTAGTAATAAATTAATTAAATTATGTAAATTCGCGAAATAATGTTGCGGACCCTTTGATTTTTCTACTTCCCTTTTGTAGCTGTCAGCCATACATCTAACGCCCCTTTCGGTCCCCGTCACCCCCGTCACCCGCGTCTACCCCTGCCGCCCCCCGTCACTCAGACTGGCTTCTCTCTTTTCTTCGAATGAAAAATTAATACCGCTAAAGTGCTTATACAGTCGAGCGAAAGCGTAGTTATTTTTTTTACCATTTCTGGTGAGACTCTTTTAATGTGGTTTAGCTTAGTTATGTATAAATTTAGCATTTCAATAGTATTTACTAAAGCTTATAGGACAATTATTTATTTTAATTTACTTAGTTATTCTTAATCGAACGACTCCTACTTTCACTCAGGATTAGCTTCTTTGCTCCATATATTCTGCTCCTTCGACGTTAGACGAATATTTTTTCTGCACTCTGGTGTGCCTCTTCAATCTCTATCTCTAACGCCTACCAACAAAATAAAATCGCGTACGATTTTAAAGGATCTTTTCTTTAACGCCGAAAAAATTCAGTGTCTTTGTGACATATTATTTATTTATTTATTTATTATTGACATGTAAGCATACAGCGTAACAATATTAGTATATACATTTTACAAAGGGTTAATTATAAGGCCAATTAAAGCTTACGCCTTTGTACAAAATATTTTGAGCTTAACGCTACTTTAGAAGGTGTATGTGTGTACGGTGTAAAAGTGTCAGTGAGGGTGTGTGGTTGTGTGAGATGGTGTGTGGTTGCGTGTGTGCATGTTTGTATGTATGAACATCATGTGTTGCGCATAGATAATTAATTTTATTATGCAACGCTTTTATTTTGAGTCAGATTGGCATGATTGGCATATTCTTTATATATTCTTAATCGGGGGTGATTATTTTCATTTACTCGTAATAGGGAACATAAACACCCCATTAAGTCTTTGGGAATGATCTTAGGATATCTAGTATTTTAAAATTATAAAAATTTATTAAACAAAGTGAATTACTTAAAACTCACTAGAAAAATTAATATACTAAAACAAATTTACACCAGTAACACATACATAACCCTAACATGCAACACGAAACTATAACGTAAAAGTGCAAGTCATAAAAGTGAGAATGTTGCATTTGGTGAACATTTATAAACATTTAGAAGACCCATAAGTAATAAAACACTGCTTTGCTACGAATTAGACGATTTTGTTTCTTCTATTGCCGTTTCGGATAATATTATTGTAGGAGGGGACATAAATATAAGCACCTTAACAGATAACGTAATATCGTCAAACTACAAAAATAAACAAAAAAAAAACAAGTTTAAAAACAAAAACCCAGCTCTTATTTAAAATTTCTCGTCTATGACCGTTGAGTAAAAATGCATTGTCATCGAAACTGAACCAACATATCAAATTTCAACTCCCTAGAATAAGAAGAAATGGTTCTAATTCAGCTTGCAAGATTTGAATTAAACCGACATACAAACATTGCAAGCTAAATAAGCTTAACAGATTATTAAAAACGGCTTAACAGATTTTTAAAAACGGCTTAACAGATTTTTTTAAATCATAACTAAGAACATTTTAGATCAAGTCACCTATCAAACAAAAATAAAATTCGTTTCATCCGTTTGGGAGCTACGATGACACAGATACATACATTAAACTTATAACACCCCTCGGGGATTAATTAAAGGTACGTATATAACATCCTTTTCAATAGAAGGAATTTACTTAAATATATTTAATAATATGCACTTGTTTTTGTATAAGAAGTACCTACTTGTTTCCACCTACCATAAGCTCTGACACTTGAACCTTCCCTAAAATCTACCTAAGTATACATACACCTATTTAGTTGAATACTGTACCAGATTTTTTGACTTAATCTAATTGTGCGAGTATGAGTGCTACATGCTCTATGTATCAATTACACTCTATGTAGGTATTACTCTAAATAAACTTTATGTTAAATGTAACAGAGATAGTGTACTTCATTGATACATTTTAACAACAATGTGGTAATATTGGCGAAATTTAAACTGTATTCCAAGAATAAAAAAATCGCGAATATAATATTATAACATACATTTCATTTATTTTAGAATAGATACAAGAAAAATTATGATCCCTGCCAAATAGCCATGCAATTTGTCGCTGAGGAACGTCTCTCTTATTACATTAATTTCTAATAAATAATAATTTTTAAAAAACATAAAGGTTAATTATTTCCATATTATTCACACACTTAATTATTTTTAGTCTATATATATAAAAAAAACTATGTACACACACATATTACTTTTATACGCTACAATTTATTTGCATTTCCACTTGTATTAAACCACTTACTTTTATTTAATTTACTTCATTCTTTGCTACTTTAGTATTTAGCTATTTGTATTTTTTTTATTTTGAACTTTGTTATTAAGCTGTTGTTAAACAACTTTCCCACAGTAATTATATTTCCGTTGAAAATGCAAATTTTAAATATTCACCTATAATTATGAACTTTAAATTTCAAATATTTGGTTACTAGTGTTTCCTCTATAAATACTTTTGTTTTTTAAAAAGAAAATGATGGAAGGCGTTATATTCTAATGTAAATTTTAATATTCCATGGTCATTTCTGTCTAGACGTTCGATCGAAATGACTGATAATTAAGGCAGGGCCATTTCTCTATCTATAAAACGAAAGAGGCTACTGTAAAAGTCAAGAAAGACACTTAAAAGCGATTGAAGCGTATCACTTTGGCCTCTTATCCCGTCATTTTAGGAGCAAAGTTCTTCTCGCCTGTAATTATAAAGCTGGCCGTAGACTAGCGGACGCGATTGTGGTAGCGGAACAAAAATATAGACTTTATCATCGTCATTCGGTTGCTAGAAGTCTAATAGTAAGGAAGAACCTTTTTGAAAGTTCGGCAAAGATGAAATATTTTTATATTATATTATATATATATGATATAGTTTTGACGCACTCATCCCGCGGTACTAGCATTGTACTTTAGCAATAGTGGTAGTCTATTGGTTAGGGCGTTTGACTTTTAAACCAGCACATTGTAGTCGTACCAATTTTAATGCTTCAATGCCACCATCTCTTCTGACTAAAGTACAAGTAAATATAGGCTAAAAAAATATATTAACCCATACCTATTGGCGTTTTTGCAATTTTAAAAATATTTTCACTATTAGGCAGCTCATTTATCCAGAAATACTATAATAATATTACTATTGTTATGTTAAATACATTCAGAAGTAAATATAATTAAAATTAAATTTCATTATTAAAAATTAATTAAATAAAGTTGAAATTTAAAATAAAAAACAAATACAAATCAATGAAAGCCTATCCAATATACTAGCTTCGTTTTATTTCAAGAGCGCGTTAGCGGCGAAATGTGCCGGCGATAACGTGCGTCGATTTATCGCCAGTGTGCCGCCACCTTTACTCGTTTACTTTTAAGTCATTTCGTCTTAAATAATTATGTTAAACGGTGCTCCGCGATGTTGCTCCAATTTCGGATACACATTACTTATTCAAATCGGGGAATTTGAAATGAAATAATCCGTCAGAGACACATTTTATTTTTGGGCCGTTCGTGCGATTGCTCTTTGGGTTTGTATAATAATCCCAGATTATATATAATATGAGCACGAAACGTGAATTAGCAAATCATTACAAATCTTAAATTCAAATTTAACAGGTTCAAGGCAATTTTAAAATGAACTATGTATTAGCTAAAGGATCGGAACCAAAATAATAAAATAAACAATCTATACTTTTGTACCCAGTACCCATATTTTGATATAACTAATAGAGGTAGATTCTTTCAGTTTGCTATTAAAGTTACTCACTCAAGTGAAGAAACGAGAATGCAAAATAGCCCTCATGAATTCTTGCTATTTTACAATTTTAGACAAAACGCTGGTATTTACACTCCCCCTTCTAACAACCACCAATCGGCCTTTAATCATTGGTAAAGAATTAGAAGAGTAATATTTCTGAAGAAAGGGTAGTTCCCTTATTTATACTTAAAAACGAAATTTTGCCAAAATATTATTTCTTTAATCTATTCAGAATGCAGTAAATCAGCTTTGAATTTTTGTTTGGGAGACTGGTCGAATATTATAGATATATAGCATTAAAAACAATATTTTTTTAATACTAATAAATGAAACTTTGACAGTTCTAAGGAAAATCCTGTATGGAGGATGGAAGTTCTCTAAGCGGACAAAAAAATATTTCAACAATATATATAGTCAACCCTCAAAACTGAATCATTAATGTGATCTAAAAATTATTTTTTTCGTCCATTATAAAAGGGTTCAATGCTGGATGTAAAAGGTAGGACTTTAATAGGTTGAATGTGAAACTGTATGTACTACGTGCTGCAAATCACTGGAACGCTCATCAAATATGATTGGGATCATAATTCCTATCTAAATTCTGAATTTAAAGCAATCCAGCTGTCAGCAAACAGCTATATGTCTCCTAAAAATGACAACTTCAAATTTATTAATAATATCTTAATGATCAAAACCCGCGACTAATTAAAATGAGGTAGAACCCATGTTTTAATTAGTTGTCCGCACGACATCGAGTCGCGGTGTATAAATAATGACCTCATTGAAAATGCGATGACTATTCCAAAGGAGACAAAAAGTGCCCTCGTAATGTAAGCTCGCTTAGTTTGCGCCGGGGTCTTGATTGATGATACTTCGAGTATCGGCTCTCGGCCTAATGTTTATTTAATCAACAGCTCCGAGCTACCGACTGCATGACATCCCGAAATATTATTATACATACTTGTGTATGCAAATATTATGATATCACCAGATTTATGTTCATACGCGAGTTGGTGGCCATTAAGTGTCAAATTAAAACGGTACTGGTAACACCAAACGCAAACTATTACAATCATACTAATAAAGCGCTCAGTTAATATTTAATTAAATACTAGATAACAAAATCGTATAGGATAGTTTTTTTTCTAATATCTTTAGAATTTCGGAGGACATCATGCAATCATTGACATGTCAACCTTTACGATACTTATAATCATGCACTGAAAACTAGGTTTAAAAAAGGTAAATAGTTAATTCGTTGATAGCATACAGTTCCGTTGCCCCAACCAAAATACTAGAAATTATATCCTTTTTAATTTAAATCATAAACACACTAATTGCATAGGTTATAATAATTTTAATAAAATTTGTATAAATGTCAATTAATTAATTAAAGCGAGCTGATAATGAATAAAAGCGAGCTGTTACTGAATCAGCCTTTGCTTAAAACGCATCAACTTATTTTAATTCACTAAGATACAATTTTATTTACATCGTTATTTAATTTAATTTAAGTAAATTATAGAATATATATATTTATAAATATAAACTCACATATACATTGCTAGTTTTTATAGTTAAATTTTTAATGACTCAAAATGGATTTTTAGGTTTTAAAAGTTAAGAAAGATGTGCCCTACTTTTATTATCGTGATACCTACTTTTAACTACTCTGTGGTTGTACTCTCAATACAATTTTGTTCATTTCCAAAATACACCGATAAACATTCACACACATTGACAGGCATTTTTTAAGCATAGTCGTGCTACAGTGACAGCCTATGCATTTTTCTAAAGCTTCCTAGCGTTTTATTGTAACTAATGTGTTGGTAACTATGACAATGCAGTCTTGTTTTAAATATTCAACCGACTTTAAAAATAGGAGATGATCTATTTTATGTATGTTCAGACTTTACTCTAGATTAGCTTGTACGGTTTTTGCAACCTTGGTTTTTGGAATTTGTCATGAATGACTCTTATTTTAGTTCACTCAAGTTAAGCCTAGTGTTAGGTGAAAAAAGTAAGCATCAACAGTAACAGTAAGTAAAAGTGTTTGACTTAATTAAATTTCATATTTTTTTTTAATAAAGAAATATCGCCTGATAGAATGAAGGTCATTATTGAGAATATGGAGAATTTTCGAAAAGTTTCTTTATTCAATTATAAAACGGTGTTAGAGTTCGGTAAACTTAGCACTGAATTTTAAATAGGTGTAATGTTAATTTTCACTCTTCAGTATGAACTATTGTCAAACATGAAATAATAAAAGGACTATATTATAACAAAAGATAAATGCAAATTGCCTTTTATAGTATAATTTTTTAATCTGAACAAATTATATAATCTAGCAGTTATTTATACTATATGAGAATGACTATAAATGACAATTTATCTTTACTATTATATCGTTTAAAAATTCGCAAAATTATCTCGGATCGTTCGTATTTGCTTTGCGAAATCGGCGGTGTGAAAAAACCAACAGAAGCGACAGATGCCCCTCCCGCCCCCCCCTTTCCTCCCGTGCTGCGTGATATTTGCATAATGAAAATATGTTTTTAATTACTGCGACCGCTGTGAGCTGCTGCAGTAGGGGATACGCGTTGCTGTGTTTTTACGCTTCACGGAACTTGATTTGCAGGCATGTCGGTACGTGGTTGGGCCTTTATCACAATACAGATTGTCCCGAAAACCGTTCCTGATAAAAAATCCAGCTAATTCTAAAGACGACTTCTTACTCTCCGAAAAAAAGAGTATAAAATTTATTTGTTATAATCATACTTTAATCTTTTAGTTACTATAAGCAATTTAGTTACACTTATACACCTAACATTAAGTTATTCCAATAGAGAAATGTGTATTAGCATTTTCCAAACGAGGGTGATATCAATTACTGAAAAGGTTAATGTGCTATGTTTGTCTACATGTTTATTTATCTATGTGCACGTACTATCAGTAGTTACGATAGACACGCAGGGATGAGCACTAGACCTTTTCCATTAATATAATTGAATCATTTAGTACACCCAAGATTTTAATCGAAATAAGTTAGTTAGTCATGACGATATTTAGAATTTAACTCCTGGTGATTTTATCGGATTAAGTAGGTTATTATTTTTTCGTTTTTTTCCAATTAAAGGAAGTTAAAAATTTGCTTATAAGTAAAATGAAGAAGATGACTACCTTTAGGTACATACAATGTATTAATTTAAATATTGTATCAAATAAATTATGAATTCAATCAAAGAATGTCATTACCAATCATTACATTCGCCGGTATTAAGGATTAATTTATATTTTTTACAATATTCAGATAATCTATTATGCCTGCTTGTAGCTTATGACAATCTTCTAATGAATTATTTTTTATAAAAACTTTAATATCATCGGCGAACAGTGAAAACACGGAATATTTAAAACAACTTACAATGTCATTAATAAACAATATAAATTATCGAGGACCAATATGACTCCCTAGACTGACACCAGACGTCACATTAATAAATATAAATAATTGATCATTAACTAATACGGCTTGAAACACTTGGTTAGGTCACAATGCAACCACCTCAAGACACCACGCGAATGCCTTATTTATTTAACTCTAAATTATAAGACGGTAGGTTCATCACTTATTTATGTGAGTCTTGTTTTGTATACACGAGTATGTATTAAAATTGTGTACTGTATGTATATGATCACCTATATGGTTAGATTTCTCTAATTATTTGGAAGCTTTCTTTTATTTTTCATTTTAAGTCATTATTTTGAATCTTTAAATTTTTGTTGTTCTTTAAGTTTTCATTACTATAACGAGCCAAGCCTTTTATGAGTAATTTTATCGTTTTATTAGGATCTATTATACATTCTTCGTCGCAAATTTCAAAAACTTCAAAAATTCTTCTAATCCTTCGCAGAAATTCAATATTTCAATATTTGTATTAGATTGTTTTGTTTAGTTGCGCTTTGTTACCTACCTTAAGCGATATGGTAGGTAATTTTACGCACTTAATTTATTCTTTTTTTATTGTTATCATACATAATATGAAATACCTAGATAGTAGTTAAATCGGTTTAAAAATAATCGTAAATTGAAAAAATATATACCTAAACGAAAAAGCTTAAGTGACACAATTTAAACATAATAACGAGACATTGTAAGAAACAAGTGGTGCTGCTACACTAAACAAAAGCCAGTCATCGATTGACAATGAAAAATTGATTTCGGTACGCAATATATGAGCTCGCATTGCGTGTTGGGACAGAATTAGGTAGGGTACACCAAAAACATTGATTAAGAGATATTTGATATTGGTCGCGTGTCCGATCGGACACACTCAAGTAATTCATGAAATATAAAAAAAATATGAGGGAAGGATAAAAAATAACATTTTTTTAACCTTAATTTTCGGGTAACTAATAATCGATTAAATTATATATAACATGATATAAAAATGTAATATGCTAATAGTACTACCTACTAACTATTATTATAATATTATTAAATTAAGATAGGATAAAATTATCTTATTCAAAACTCAATTGTATTTATTTAACAGGTGCCCTTAATTAATAATTATTTATGTCGCAATAAATAAAATCATTTATATTCTTTTATTGAAGTAAAAGTAAATGAAGTGAAGCCTTACTAGTGTGCGCTCAAATTAAGGTATGTATTGGACATTCGATGTGAATACACGCTTCCCAAAAAACACATTTTTTTTTATATACAGGTTGTCCCAGTGACAGTAGTCAGCCTAAAACCTAGTGATAGGGGACTTTAATAGTCTCTGAATACTATAAATGATGATCCGAAAAACAGTTTAGAATTTATTCCTAATTTTGAGATTTTTGAGGAATGAAGCACTGTGCTATCAGGAAGAAGTACAATTTGTGGTCTTTGGCGGAATCCTCGCGATCTTTCTTCGATAGGGTTCCGATCTACTTTTTTTTAATAAGAATTAAAACGTCGAGTTCCACTTGACTTGAATGTTGTATAAAAAATATGTTCAATGATGACGTTGAAACAATGACGAAAACTACCTTGGTTTATGGTTATTTATACAGGGAATAATAAATAAATTCGGTTTTTGATTGATTATTTTTTTAAATAATTATCAATCATTAAAAGTCAGCAAAAATAAAATAACCAAAATGTACAAAATAATAAATGAAAGTAAAGGCATAATTAAATACACAAATCGTAAAATGTTTATTATTAATACCTAAAATAGGTACGTAATAATATTCCTGTGTTCTACCCCCACATGCTGTGATGTGTGGAATCAACTCCCAAAATCAATCATCGAAGCAAGTAATACACATAAGTTTAAAAATCTACTGGACAAACTCACTGAATTCAGTCGTCATCAATGAAGTTGTGATCTCGATATGGGCATATCAGCTCTAGCTGCTCACCCATTAACCAATAATAATAATAATAATAACACATCACTGTATCATTTTTTTTAAAAAACTTACTTATTCGGATTCGAAGGCCTGTCTTCTTTTATTTGCTTAATCCATTGCATCATTGCCATTTGCAATGATTGCTTAGTTAAAGCTTTCCGAAGCAAAATATTTCGTTTAAACCACATCGACTTTTTTGTCAGACGTTTTTAAAATAAATACGTACTTATGGACAACTTTTATAAATCCAGGACATTTTATTTTAATTTTTAATAGCAATAATAAATTAATATATTAAAAAAAGGTTTTACAATCAAAATTGTCCACTGATAAAATTTAAAAGTAGTGTAATTTTAGTATCATATAAATATCTGAAAAAAAATAATAGAGATGAGGGTATATAAAAAGAGTTACTTATCAGTGGATAGATCAAATAACACGACAACTGTAACTATGACTCTCACCTTACGTTTTGGATGAAATTTATTTTATATTGAACATTATGTAATACGGCATCGTTTAAATAGTAACATTAAAATTATGTATGTAAATACAATAATTGAAGCGACTTACGGCTAGTCCAACGTACTGTTGTTTCCTGTATCCTTAACTAGATTAATCTTTATAAAACAGGCCGTTTTGTTTTATTTGATCGATAATAAATAATACAATAATACGTTACAATAATATTTTAATCGGAAATATTGCAAATTTGCTGAAAAAAATCTGAAACTTTTTACTTTTGCCAATATTTTCTTATATTCATAGTAACGGTAATGCTCAGATGAGGGTAAAAAATTACAATCCTACGCATCATTAAAAAATCATCTAGTTATTTTAATGTATAATATCAAATTTGACTACCATCCGATATAAAATGGGAAATATTTTTTTTTTTGTACGAATATTTTACAATAGCAAATAGTGATGAGTAATTAATAATATTTAAAAGAAAGAAGTTTTTTTTCCAGTTTTCATGAAAAGTTCATTTATGCCATTATTGACTCGAAAAATAACTCGAAGGAAATTTCCATGTACTAACTTTTATGACAAAAACACATGGGGTTTAAATTTATGACACTAGAGGTTTTGATAACGTAAGGCTATAGTGAAAATGTGGGTGGTCCTTTCGCAAAAGAGTGTCATTTTTGCGCCGAGAATAAGTACGTGTCGAGATTAGGTAGTCCATTATCGTTATCACCCTTAGACTGATTGTTTTATACTTTATAATATTATATTTGAACTATACCTAACAAAATTAAATTATTCGTCTTTGATGTGTTACCGTACGGACGACGCAAGCGGCTGCAAGTAACGTATTGATTTCCAGTCCGCCCGCCCTGTCGCCGCTCGCTTTCTAGGGCGTGGGCGGTTTGAGAGGGGGATGGGGCACAAATATAAAATATAGCGCAGGGCTACATATTAAAAAAGGGATGCTAGTTTCGTATTTGGGTGAGCGGGTATCTCTTTCACGACGTTTCCGTGGGGTCAGCGCGTAATTTTGGTGTTTGGGGTCTTATACATAAACTACTGACCGACATTCTCATTTCTGTAATCATTTTCTGTAAATATATATTTTTTACAAATATTGCAAGATGCTTTCTTCTCTGCAATAATATTCGAATAAGTTAAGAAAAAATCAGCAAAAAAAATATATTTTGAATTTGTGTTATTAAACCCTGATTCGGATATAATGTGACATTATGTAAAAAATATATATAAATAATTTAAGTTATTTGAATATATAGGAAGTTGTATGCATACTGTTAAAAATTACTAAACATTGGTACAATTGCAAAAACTTTAAAACTGGGCTGTAGATGTAGTATTGGTTAAATCTTTTTAATACCCTTAAAATAATAATCACCCTGAGGAGGATTCAGTATTCGTGTTTGTGAACAAAAAATTATAATAGTTCTGGAATAAATAGTCTCGCTAACGGCTTCAATATTTTATGATAAACTATGTAGGTACTCTTTATTCAGATAAAAATAAAACAATAAACATAATAAAAACAAAACACATAAACATTGAAATAAGACTATCTTTATTTTTTCAAAATAAAATTTTAAAATATAAATTCAAAGTTAATTAGTGACTACTGATTATTGCAAAAAATAATGATTTTATATGTAAATATCGTAACAGTTTACTTGTAAAAACTATTACAGCTTTTGAAAGGGGTAAAGTTCTACAGCAATTTCAGTCGCTATAATTTTCGGTCCAAACGACCCTCGGTCGCAGAAAGACGGTTGGGAGCGATTTTGTGACATCGATATCGAGTTTCCGCGCTAGGCTTAGTTCTTGAAATAGTCCCGAAATAAATCATAATTATATAATATTATTAAAAGCTTTATTTTTTTGCATTTTTTGAGGTCTTATATTAAAATAAACGATTTTATGCTAAAAAAAAAAACTGTTATAACAAAAAGAATGAAATCAGTTTATTGTTTATTTATTTAAATATTCCGAAAATTGTTAGTACTGGCGTCATTGGTGTTGCGATAAGTTTTATAAGTAGTAGCAGGTGATAAGTAAGGGCGTGACTGATTATATTATGCTGCAGGCGCTGGGTAATTAATTCTTTAACAAGGTAAAAACCTAAAACGTTGTTTTTTGTTTTTTTTTTAATTGAAATGTAACGGTATGTACATTTGTACATGTACATTTGTACATTTGTACATATTTATGTAATTGTCATTCCTGTACAATAAGTTTGTTCATGGAAAATAAATTATCTTATCTTATCTTATCTATATATCGTGGTAATTTCTTCAACAACGTAAAAATCAAAAAAATCGTCGACGAAATCAGCAAAATCATTAAAGGAAAGAAACTAGTAGGTACATTTAATAAATTTTAGATCTACAAAGTAATCCTTGTATAATGTAAGACTCCACATATTTTGTAAGTGCCAAATTAATAATTACATTTATTGTTGCGTTTCACGGCATTTATAACCTTTTAATAATAGCTATCTGTAGCTGGCTGAGTTAAAAATTACAATAAATAGCAGTTTTTAGTGACATTGAAGCTAGCATCCAAGCGGTCAAAAAAAAATAATATTATGTAATGTCCAAAATTGTAAATTTGAAATTCAATTAAAAATATGTATTCTCATGATTTTTTTATTCTTTTATATATATATGTATACATATATAATACTTTAAAAGATATTTAGGTTGTTTTAACAGAAAAAAGTCCCCCCCAATCCCAATCCCCCCCAATCTCCCAATCCCAATCCCAATCCAATCCAATCCCAACCCAATCTTTATCTTCTTCTTTTTTTCTCCATCTGTTGACTAACAATAATAAGTATAATATATAAGTCAATATATATTATACTTGTATATGAGTGATGATAAGTCATAGAAGTCGGAAGACAACAAGTTGCCCCTCGGCGACAGAAAGAGCGTAATTTCAACAGTATTTCAAGTAAATTTCAAGTAAATCAAATCATTGAAATACTATTCTAACTCCGACCGAAATGTGCGCGAGAAACAAATCGCAGGCGTCGATGCAACGCGATTCATTCGTTCGAGTTTCTCGATATCAGAATCGAGCGGCAAAACAATACGTCGTCGTCTGGCAGTTCGGCCGCGGAATGGGAAAACTTTGCCCGGCTAATAAACTATTCTTGTTTGAGCTTTTGGTAAGTTTGTGAGTTCTTGCGTTTTTGCGTTTTGTTTCCGCGCCGGGCGGGGAAATGTCGGAAAATCGACGGCTGCTCTAGTCCTACGTTTTTTCGTTTGTGTGTTATTCAGAAATGATATTTAAGAGGCCGGTACGACGTGCGGTCTTATATGCGAGGTAAACTCGTACCGGCATTTTTATTTATTTATTTATTGACAGTAACTTAATATTAATTTCACATTATGCAAAGTACTACCTAACTAGGCAATGCCCGTAGACTTTACTAGAAGCATCGTTCTTATAAGCATAACTGTGTCACTGCGCAACATACAATTACAATTATTTGAATTGAATTGTATGCAACAATACATAAAATATAAATAATAATACATAAATGTACCGTTAATAACTAATACATAATTTTAATTATAATTTATTTATTATAAAAATGTAATATAGTATAGTATAATAAATACTTACCTAAATGCTATAAAAATGCGAATTTTACAGGTTTTCAAAGACGGTAGAAGACATACAAATAAACGACTTTATTTATATTAAAGATAATTTAATGTTAATGGAATTACCTAAGGATTTTTAATTTTAACATTATGCTAAAAATATAAAAAAAATAAGATCCCATGTTTTTTAGATAGCATTTTTTAAAGCTTAGGAAAATTCAAAACCAGAAACATCCCATATAAAATATAGTTTTATAATGAGAATAAAGTGGAGGGATTTACTTAAGCGATTTGAAATATAAATGGTAATAACTTGAAAATAAAATAACAAAATTTGCCTAAAATTGGAGATTTTTGTTTTAGTTTTTAAATATGAAAATGATAATTTATGCTACAAATTTTTAAAATTTTAGAAAAAATATTTTTTTGTGATATCATTAAAAAAAAGATAGATTTTAAAAACATAACCCTTATATTTAAAAAAAAAACAACTACATGGTATGTGAGAAAGTGTAATTAATTTCTTCCAAAATTGACCTGGTAAAAAATCATATAAGCTGGTAAGCCTTATTTTCCTAGCGAAACTTCTATATAGAAGAAAGTTTTAAAATAATTATACCTCTTGGATTTTCCTACAGAAACCGACAAGGAAAGTTCGCCGTAAGGAATGGCCAGTTTTCCAGGAGAAGCCACGTTCCAGGATTGATATTCCGGTTTGGCGCCGAGCCAGTCGCACCCGCGGGACTTCGAGCGCAATGAAGTGATTTCTGCATTTTTGGCAAGGTACAGTCCATTGCGATGTTTCTCATGCCCAATGTACTGGTAATACTTTCATACTGTTTAATAATAAACATTCTATCATTCTTTTCATCCTATCTTTTTTCTTTATCATGAAGTATACCAATATGTATGTATCAATTACAGTTGCAGAGTTTTCATTTTTTATTTCAACTGGATGGTTCTTGGGCATAGAGGAAGGCTCTCTATTAGGTTTTTCACATAATATTAAAGGCGAGAAACGTATTTTTAAATCTTTAGATTACGGCAAAAAGGTAAAATATCTTTTCCCTTCGAAAATACTCAATATACACCAGCATTTTTCGTTTTTGACTATAAATTTAAAACTGAAACCTTCCTTTTTATTGTGACGGGTTGGTATAAGTAAAATGTTGTTGAAAATTCGATGCCACATTGACATTGACATTGTGTTTGTGTTATCGTGTATTATATTTTGTTAATTCGCAGTTATGTGGTAGATTATTTTAAAAATTACAAACGAACTTAAATCGTGTTTCAAAATAAAAATCACTTTTTTTAAGGATGTATAATAATTTTCGTGATAATCGTACTATTGTAGTATTTAAATTATATGGTTATAATAATAAGATAATGTCTTCTCTAAATCTTATCTTATCTTATCTTATAATAATAATAATGTTTTGCTGGTAAGATGAATCAAAATAATTGTTGAAAAATTGAAATTAATAAAATTATCTCAATGATTTAAAGCCGACAGTTAAACAGCATAGAAATAAATACATACCACTAGTAAGTTTAATTAAAGGTAACATAAAATTACACTAAGTTTTTATCGCCACCCGGAAGCACATTATTTAGCTAAGCACTCGGGGGACAACAAAAGCTGTCGGTTTACCTTAAGTCCAAATCGTGGTAAGCAAACAGCAAAAAAATAAAAGATACCCTCCAACGGTCAAAATGAGAGCGATTGTCGAAGAAATAAAGGCGAAAGTGACAGGCCCGAAAATAGAGCGCGGAAACAGTCAGCCGCTGTCGCGCGTACGTGTTATGACATGCAGGCTCCGGCGGCATGAATTGTGTGCGACGCGCGGGGCACGCGATTCGCCCGAGGAGCCGCCGCTGCGCGCGTGCAGCGGCGCGACGCGGAAAATGGCGAAAGGGCGGGCCGGTGCAATTAGACCAGTAAAAGTAGATTAATAAAAGGATTTTCATCACATTGATTCTGACTAGTGTTTTTTTGAAGAAAAACCTCACACATTTTTTCTGGGCTATAAATGAATAAAAAAATATGTATCTAATAGCGGGATAGCTACATGCCCTCACCACGAAGTCCCATTCCTTTAATTAATTTATTAATACTAACACATGCAAAATTATTACGCTGACGCCACAAAGAATAAAAGGATATATTAGGTCGACACGCACGTATAACATTAAGATATTTTATATATAAATTAAAAATAATTTAAAATTGTAACCTTTAACTTTGATAAGTGATAATTTTATAAATCAGTAATGAGTTTAAATTGAATGTTTAATTTCAATCAAGGTAGTAGCGCATTAACCGTGGCTAATATTGTATGATGGCAACCTAACTTGTTTGGATGGTTAGTAAATTGACTAACAGGTGGCGCGCTGGTGTTGAACTTAGCGCGCACTACCATTCGATGCCTTCTGTCTTTACTGGTATGAACATTAAAGCGAATAACATTTGACGTGACAAAAGTGTATGGTTTCATTTAAAAGCGAGTGAGTTTGACACATGTTATCAGTTCTAGTTTATATTACAAGAACTAACCGAGTATGATTTAACCTGTATTTATTTTATTTAATTTAAAAATCCAGTTTCAAAGTTATTCATGGTTTTCCAATAACACAGAATGTATTTAAATTCACATATGTCCTTTTAGGGGGTTGATCTATATCGACATCTAAATCGGTCTTACTAAAAAAATATTAATTATGAAAAAAAACATACTAAAATGTTTATATCATTTAAAACTTTGTATATTATTAAGTACTTCGCGAGCCGCGTACCCTCGGGAGGAGAGGCTTAAATTTTAAATTCGTTTTTCTCGTAATTGGGAAACATTTTTCAAATATATTTTCATGTTGATTAATGAAAATCAGAAAATCAAAGTAGTGGAAAAGAAAAGTAGTGATTTTAAATACACAAGTATAATGTATGTATGTGCATGCTTAGATAGGCCCCAGGCGAGGTCTTGATGATTTTGCCCGAGGACCGCATTTTATATACATAAGACCAATCCACTATAAGATCCACTATACAGACCATTGGCGATTTTTTCCATTCCGAGCCATTGAAATTTAAAGCGACATGGCCGCGTTGTCTTTTTGCCGTGTTGTATAGCATCCGAAGCGGCGCGGCGCAAAGCTGAAGCTAAAAAGCACGCGATTATACGATTGCTGGATTTCTAAGGGTAAAAATATAGCCGCATGTCAAAGCCAGCATGGTAACAACTTAAGAAAAAGACAGGTATATTTCTTTAAGTACACAAAAACAGAATATGTAAATACAAACATAGTTTTTCACTTGTCAGCGTGTGTTTTTTTTTATTTGTTTTATTGTTATTAAGCGTAGTCAAGTGCCTACTGTTTCTAAACCTAGGATTCGTATCAACAGCTCAAAAACATGCAGAACGTAATCTTAAAGTATTATAGTAAAGTATTATACATCCTTAAAAAAAGTGATTTTTATTTTGAAACACGATTTAAGTTCGTTTGTAATTTTTAAAATAATCTACCACATAACTGCGAATTAACAAAATATAATACACGATAACACAAACACAATGTCAATGTCAATGTGGCATCGAATTTTCAACAACATTTTACTTATACCAACCCGTCACAATAAAAAGGAAGGTTTCAGTTTTAAATTTATAGTCAAAAACGAAAAATGCTGGTGTATATTGAGTATTTTCGGTTTTTACTTTTTTTGGTTGATATCTATTTATTGCTTTTGCATTTTATTATATTGTTTTTTTGTTTTTCCTTTTTCTTATTGATGTAACCCTTTTGAAACTTTTGTACTGTAATATAGAATGTTTTTTTTTCACCCACAGAAAAGGCACCGTCTTTGTCGGGAAATGTAAAGGTGTTTTGTAAAAAATAATAATAAAGATTTAAAATAAAAATAAAAAATTGTGTGACCTGGCCAAATTAAAACTACCGGGGCTCAAACCCGGGACCAAAAGCGTATTCAGACTGTTACCTCCTTCTTTTATATTGAATAACACAAACATTAATAAATTTGAAGGCAAATTTCAACAAAAAAATAATTTATTTTTATTTATTATTATTAATTATACAAATTCATTGGCCTAATAGTATGTGGCGGATTACAAAAAAAAAATATAATTACAATGAATAGTTCGAGTGCTACATCGCTGCAAAAAAAATCCTGCCTTCTTAACTAGACCATTTCTGTACCAAAGGAGACAGTGCATTAGTGTTGTTTTCACATGATTAATTGATGCATTTTTCTAAGTGTCTAATTAACCTAAAGTTATATCGAGTGTTGTAACGAAAGCGCCACTATAACCACACACATATTATGCGATTGTCGGATTTCGGTCGATGCACAAAAAGCGCCCCCCACCGCCCAATGGCTGGAATGTGCCTAACATGACCGAAAATGTTAACTTCAATCCTCTCAAACACATTTTTAACTTTTTCTTATTAACCTGTAAATATTTATTACGAATTTCATCAATTGCTATTTAAAACAAGGTCATAAAACTGCATTTATATATTACATACAAACTCTTTTTCTGACTGTGTGCCCATGAAAAATATTCCCAAACGTAAATTTCTCAACACCACTGTGCGTATATGTCATGAAACTAAGTTATGTGCGCGCTCTCACAACTGGAGTAAGCATGCATCTATCCCCGGGAATGCCGTAATAGAGTCAAATTTGACATCTTGTCGTTTGTTCTGCTATTTGTAAACCAAGAAATATTCTATGGGACCTTCATGGTATCGTCATGGGACCAAGAAATATTGGCCAGTTCTATCATAGATTATATAATTCGCTGAACCATCCAGGACCATTGAGAACGAATTTAGCTCTTTGTTAGCTGAAATTAATGTTTCACTGTTTCTTTAGAATCTATCTAAGCGCAGGTCAACAAACTATTTTTTTTTATGGTTATTTAAATATTTTCTTTCGATATTTTCTAGTTTTTAGATAATGCTGTTTAGACAAATTTTATTTACTCTATTCCATTCTAACAACATTGTAACGTTGTTTTGTATGTAATTAATAAATAAATAAAATACAAAATGAATGAAAAAGTAAAAAATCTATTGACTTGCTTGTTTTAAAAAAAAACCACTGAAAGAAAAAACTTAAAAATGATAATTACCTAAATATTTCGGTAAAAGGCTGTACCTATTACCACAAGTAGTTACTTATGTTCGTCTTAAATTATCATTCTAAGGGTCAGATTATCAATTATCGGAATATCTCTGAAATTATCGGAACTTATCGCTTCGCTCCTCTGAAGTCAAGCGAGCTGATGGCTTTCGGTAACATAACTTGAATAATCTCGTAATACTCAACACGCCTGTAAACTAATTTGGTTATAATTGTTTGCTAATAAGCAAGCACGGAAAAGCCCCAGGAATTTCCAATCAAATTTACACTTTGATCCTTATAACGCCTACGCTAACGGCGGGTATTCAACAACGCTTGCGTTATTTGCATATTGCAAATAGATATTAAAAACTATATATAATAAATGACTAGTGTTTAATTTGTCTATATTATATTAATTTAATTCCTTGTTCAATGTTATTATATCATTTATTGTTGTAACTTCTTATTGTACCATAATGAATAATAAATAAATAAATATATTTTAGTGTATTTATTTTTACTTTTTACCTCAGTGTAAAGAATTGTGACAATAAACAGTCGAATGAAAAGGAGTATTTTGCGATAATGTGCGATGTGTGTGGGTTTTACGAGTATTTTTAAATATTTAAGAATATTAGCTATAGTAAAATACTACTGCTAAAGGAAACGTCAAGTTTGGCTGGTTGAGCTTCATAAAGATGGCCTGTTCGGAAATCTGTTGACCAGTTACAAAAAAATTGTTAAACTTTACTCAACTAAGCAAAACTTACATGTGCTAGGTAAAATTGGTACGACTGAGAGCGGATTCGAAACCGCAACCACTGGGTTAATAGATAGGTTAGGAATAAATGAAACTTCTTTAATTTCTCACCCGCGCAATGACCTTTTCCTAATATGTAACTAATATTGAAAAAGAGGAACATTAGATTTTTTTAATCCTTCCCAGGATAATTCGCGAGTTATACGAATGTGTTTGGTTCGGTTTAACGAGTTGGTAATTATGAATTTTGCGCCAATAACCCACTAAACCGGACCTCGAGAAACTAACTAGCTAAGAAAAGTTACAACACGAATTAATCTTACAGGTGACCCAGGAATTATATAAAATTTGAAAATTTATATTGACTAAGGGTCGCCCAGTGGTCGAAATTCTACCATGATTCATTAAAATTTTAGGTTTGAGCATTATTGAGTTTCTTATACCTCTGTAATAAGGTGAGTATAACTCTAAAATCATTGCATACATTTATGTTATTACGTCAACTGCGAACGTGTACAAATACTTCATTAGCGTGTGTTGTTTGCCTTAATTTCCTGCAATATCTATGACATTTGAAATTTTAAATTAGTAACAGTTGAAAAGAAACGCAAATACAGCTTGTATTTGTACTTTTTTTGATACAATTAATTGATAGTTTTTTTTTTCATTTATAAATGAGACTTGAAATTCAAAGTATAAGATGCCATTAATAATTATTATTGCCTTCATTGACATTGCCAGGCTATTAAAAACGAAACATTTGAACACAAAATTCACAGCTCGAAACTCATTCATCAATCTGTCAGTAGTATGTAAGTTTTATTTTATTAAATTTTATGTATTTGTAACCACTATTATACAGAAATTTTAGCTTTCGGCACTCCTCGGTATAAACTTTTACTATGCTATATCTCACAGAGCGCGCAATTTATTAAAAAATGTCTACAAAGTTTACCCGTCACGTATAAATATACCTAATAGATAAAACGAATTTTTATTTCGAATAAAATAAAATACTGAGTACGACGGAGAAGTAATATTTAATTTTGCCATATTTTTGCTCATCTCCTATAAATATATTTTAAGAAAGTTTTTCTTATTTTCAATAAAGAAGAAATCGTTAAAAATGGATTCTGGAATCGTTAAAAATGGATGGAACTGAGCGCGGATTCGTACTCGCGACCGCTGGGTTAATAGTCAAAAATCTTAACCACTAGACTACCACGACCAGTTTAAAAGGTCACTAACAAAAATAACGAAGCAGACGAAAATAGAGAGACTAGCTGTGTAAATTCTTATAAACCTCGTGACATAAAATCTCATCAAATTAATTAACAGGCATGAAACAAAGCCCGACTCGAAAGAAATAGTAAGGCGGCGATCGATATTCCCACCAGCGAAGTGAACTTAAAAATATAATTAGCCATCTAGACGAAGTCGGGTTTTTCACCTTGCGAAAGAAAGCGTGACGGCGTCCTTTAAGTTTTTTTTTCTTTCTGCATTTTCCAAGGGAAAACTCTCACGCAATTACGCCGGAGCTAGGCGAGAAAATAAAAGCTTTGCATTTAAATGCTGGAGGCGAAAATTGCGAGCCAATAATCGTATATTCAATTAAAAAGTGTTTCGCTTGAGACAACAAAGGTTTCATCAATTTTGCTATTTATTGCAGTATTTGATCAAACGCCCTGACTATACATAGATATTTTACTCCTATATTCAGGCAGATTCCGTTCTACTACATGCTTCCTACTCAGATAAGTTTACCACAGTTTACGAAGGTTACTTTAAATTTTCGGCATCGAAGATCTTGAACGACTTGCCTCCCCCGCTAAGGAGCAAAACAAGCCCGGCCTCCTTCATGACTAGGTGTCGACAATGGCTTCTGGAACTACAAACTACCAACACCTAGTTACGTTTTATATAGTTTTCTATGCTGGTCATACATTTTGTTTTGTATATGTTACATAAGAGCATGTGAGGATTACAATTCACTGTCAATAAAAATAATATGTTTACGTTAAGTATAAATAAATTATATATTATAATGTAAAAAAACGGAACGTGCTGAAAATCAGCACCCTCCTCTCTCAGAAAGGAGGACAGCTGAGCACACTCCTTTTATTGGAAAATGCGATTAAACTTATGTATCTACCATTTATTTTTGTTTTACATTTTTGAATAAAGAAACATTTTCTTTCTTTCTTTCTTTCTATAAGATACATAAAATATGTAAAAGAGACATTATTATTCTATGTTCTAATGTAAAAGAGAAGCCTAGACAGTATTCGAATTAGTCTGCGCTGTCATTGAGTACGCAAGCAATTTTGTCTTAGTTTGCCCGCCTGGGCTTCGTATAGCAATGATTCAAGAGGTACACCTCACCTCATAGAAGCGTACCAAGAAACACTAGTAATATTTAATCATTTAGATGGCTTATTTCCACCAGAAAAACACACCTTAAAAACACTTTATCTAATTTACCATCGTAAAATAGTCGCCCATAAGTTGTGTTTATTGCTCAGACAACTTTCGTTCAGCGCCCGCCGATTCCCAGCCATCTTAATGATGTATGGGAATATGAATGCACTTGTATAATATTATGAAAGTTTTGACGCAGAGAAATTAGTATTTGAGTAAAAGTATAGTAGTAAAAAAATCGAGTTCTCGCCAGCTTACGCTTGAATGAGGCAAAATTGAAGGTTAGAAGCGCGAAAAGTAGAAAGTACGCAATTGATGCTTCGCTGACGAACGTGCAATAATTACGGTTTTTTTTGCTGGTTAGATGCAGGATATTAATATTTATATAAAGTATGTTACGATATGCGCAATTGACACGTTGTAAACCTCACACATAGTAATTTTTTAGTGTACCTAATAATTATTACACTTAAGCCAACACAACATCACCCTGATGCTATGAAGGTGACACCGTGACATGACCCGTGTTCATTGACGACCTTTAAAGGGACATGCAATATAATAATATATTATATTTTTATAATAAATAAATTATTATTAAAATTATGTACATTTATAGATACGCCGTGTCCCAAGACCATCCCCAATAAAAAAAACAGCTAATTGGTCCTGCTATTTCTAGCGTTATTTGTTAAGAAACTTTATCAAAATTCATTATATTTAACGAGAAAAAAAATGTGAACTTTACGTGAAAATAGTAAAAAATCATATAATAATGTCTTTGTTGTGAGCGCTCAGCTGTCGCCGTTTGCCGTAACGGTGTTAAAGCCATTATTGATTGGCGTGGTATCGGAATTCGCACGCTAGCCGAATTGACACCATCTGTTTAAAAAAAAATAATAAATTTGGGGATGATTTTTTATTGCATTATTTTATATCATTTCTTACTCATAATAGGATACACAATACTCCCCTTAAGTGTTCGGGAATGGTCTTGGGACACCCTGTATAGTATGTAGTGTTATATATATTATTATTTATGTATTATTATTATTTATATATTATGTATTATTGCATACAATTCAATTCAAATAATTGTAATTGTATGTTGCGCAGTGACTCGGTTATGCTTATAAGAACGATGCTTTTAGTAAAGTCTACTTTAGTACGGGCAGTGCCTAGTTAGGTAGTACTTTGCATAATGTGAAATTATTTTAAGTTACTGTCAATAAATAAATAAATAAATAAAATAAATAATACAGTCCTTTGTTGCAGTTATTTTGCGTTTTAGATACAGCATTTCTTAGAAATGATAATGATTAAAATGATAAAAAATGATATTAATTACACTGAACCTTTGTCTAGTAGGTACCATTCCTGGCTATTTTTTGTAAATTTATCCTGTATGCCGAGTAAAAAAAAAAAATAAAATAATACGGTGTCTATATTTATATTTATAGGGTTTTTATGAGCTTTTCTTGGTCCTAGATATTGAAAAAAAAACCCCAATCTAGAGATAGAGTTAAAAAGTTCCAAACCTGATTACTTTTTTTTAAATGGTGTTTCGATAGTTTAAAATAAATTATTTTGTGATTTTCCGCATTGGGACCAGCGACAGACCCAGAAGAAGCGCGCAGTAGTAGCGTGTCGAACGACAGAGTAGGAAGACGCGATAAATGTCTTTCTTGCGACAATTTTTTTAAACTGTATGCCCCTTAATTTTTAAGGCTTCTGTAAAAACCGGCCAAAAGCGAATCGGGTTCGCACAATCAACGTTTCGTACTAAAACTTTATTAGCAAATAGTCGATCGATCGAAATTAAGTTTGTATATTTAAATTTAAAACTGCTCGGTCGGCGGCTAGTCTAGTATTTAAATTTAATCTTAATTAATGTTTAATGAATGTATAATTGTTCATTCTTCGACCTGAAACATTTAATAACCTACAAAAAATAAAACCTACCTTAGTACGGGCGCTGCCTAGTTAGGTTAGTTTTGAAATTATGTTTGTGTAATTTAAAAACTGAATTATTATTATTATTAATAAGAATTTGGTGCTCTTTGGTATCTCGTCTGGTTTATTCAGCGCAAGCTATGTAAACAGCCTTTCTCGAGTCGATTATAACACGCAGACATTTCATTCCTAGGTACATAGTTTGTTTTTAATCTTATTTTTCCAATCATCTTTTTAATTAATTATCTATAGGTAAAAATATAAATTAATTCCAAAACCTTGAATTAGAAACTGGCAGATTTTATACCTTTTTTGTCTGAACATAAACTTTATAAAATAGTGGTACCTATATATTTTGTTTTATTTGATATAGTAAACATATTAAAAATCTCGTTTGACTAATGTTTTTATATTTTTTATTTTAACTTATAATATATTTTTTCTTGGTGAACATAATATACCCACAAGTTTAAGTAGTAATAAAACATATGAGATACTAATTTCAAATATAACATTTCGAAACTTATGATCTAATCAAATTAAATGATATTAAATCAAATTACCACCGTTTGTCGTTTGTGAGTTGTTATATGTGTTATAAGTCTAATTTATTGTTAATTTTAATATATAGTAAGTACAATGAAGTTATATGCTTAAAATAAGTGAATTTGTTCCTCCTTAGTAATCCATAAATATGTTCCTTTAAATTGAGGAAAAATAAGATATGAAGATAGGTATTTTCGTATCTTCAGCTTAGCGTCCAACCACGAGAAGCTACTACCACACTTTGAGATCCGAAGCACGTTAAGATTACCGCCCCTAACGAATATTCACGATCGTTCTAAATCATTGCACCCATATTTACATAAAATATACCCGCATTCCAATTGTCTACTCGACTAAGGCCAACCTCTAACTTAATACATGAGTAATTGCCTTCGTGATAAGGGGTAATAAAGCATTAACTAGTTACGACCATAACGTCAGCTTATTGTTTTAAATCGCATTTAGCTCGCAGTTCATTGCACAGACATAAACTAAAATATAGAGTCGTACTGTATTTTGGCTTGTTCATTTAATTGCATAATATATCATAGTATATTTTGTATGTAAAAGCTACTAAGAGATACAAGAAATATTTTATTTTATTTTACAAGATTTTATTTAACTACTTCCAAAAGTCCAATCTTGCTGTATTTTTTTATACGCACTTGCTTTAGCTGACGTTGGATGAAAAATTAAAGTAATTAAAAATAAAATTAAAATAATAATTTAAACTAACGCCATCTAGCGGATACAGAGCACAGAGGTGCAAATATGTGATTTATTGAGCTGCAAATTCACAAGCAGTAGATAAAATTAAATAGTTCATTAAATAAAATCTTGTTTTAAAAAATATTATTCTGAATACCACGTTGCTATAATAAAATATTTTTTATGAATTTAAGTATATAAATACCTCTTATTTTTCGATGAAAACTGGCGAATCACGAATCCTTTTTGGAACATCTGTAATCAAGGAAAAAATTAATATAAATTATCATATTATGTATTATGACTTTTCATAGTCATATGAAAATATATATATATATATATATATACATATATATTTCTACAATAATAGATAAAATACATAAAAATAAAAACGTAAAGTCAATAAATATAAACAATAAGGAGTACGTAGGAGCTATAGCAAAAGCGAAATTTTCAGAATGTATTTTCACTTTGTTGCTTTCGGGTGGGTTGGTTTACATCGACAATCAAACATTATAAAAATCAGCAAAGCAAAAAATATGAAAAAAATGTTTCCAAATTACGAGAAAAACGACTTCGAAATTTAATCGATATCGTTTTACTATTTGATAACGCAGACGTTTCAAAACAAAGCTAACCTTGACCGAGTAACGCACCTGGACCAGGTGCGAAGCGGAGCTAGCGTGAACCGGGCGAGAAATTCCCAACCGCGATGTAACAATTATAATATAATTATTTACATATGCATTTTTTTAATCTTGAGTTCGTTATTGATATAGATCAACCCATGGAAAAAATACATCCTGTGTAGGACCATCCATCTGGTAATAAAGTGTATATTTAGTAAAATATATACTTAAACACTGCATAAATCACTAAATTGTCAGTAGTTTGGTAGTAGACATTATTAACAATATAATTTTTTTTTTTACTAGGGTACCAAATTTAGTACCTAGACTAAAACTATTTTTTATAGTTTAATCAAGGAATCGCTTCAGGTGAGAACCGAACTTGGTTAAAATTTCCATGCTGAATTTCAAAACCCGTCTGAATTGACGTTAGACGGTGAGTTGGAAAGTTTGCCTGTTTTTATATGCCACCATTATTTAATTCTGGGACTAATTAATTTTCAATATGAAATTAGTGTGAGAAATTGTGCCTTGTACACATTAGAAAAGGGTTTATATTTTGATGTTACACAGGAAATAACCGTCCACGATAAAAACATTCTGACTCGTCCTTCCAACGTAATCAGGAATAAAATATGCACACTACAGACATTGTGCCAAGCGCTACCAATGAGATCGTTTTTATAATCAAGAGAAGGGCGGTAATTTTGAGCAGAACATTCTTCTTTAGTACAAATATGGTTCACTTCTTCTCTCCTTCTTCGGTCCTTTGTGATGACAAATGTGTATCACTCTCCTCTTCTGGCTCATTCGAGTCAATCAACTTTTTTGATCGAGCTAAAACTTGATCCTCGTCGCCTTGATATGACCAAAGACCGATGATATGTAGGCAAATCTACATTGTATTTTCATCAATGACATTTGGTCATAAATGGCAATCCAAAAATACAAAATCTATCATAATACATTCAGTACATTCCGATTTTTAATTATTAGCAGTAGTGACCTAATATAAGTATTAACTAAACCATAAGTACCTAATCTTGTGGAAAAATAGCAATTGTAGATATTCGGATGCTCGCATTTGAGAGAAGTACTCGTAGAGTGCCCGGCGGTGGCACGGAGTAAACGATACGTGGAACATTTATTGTATTTCGCTAAGTGATTGCTTCCAAGCTGAACTGTCTACCTCCATCGTACTTGTACCTTTATGCTAGTCAATTCCTGTATTAAATAAAGAAGTATGTAGGCCGTGAGCTGTTTTTTATTACGCAGTATGGTGGAACCTATTCTCGATCAAACGGTTCCTAGTGTAGCGACTGTTGTTTTTTATTTTACCTACTCTAATCTAAAATTTTAACCGTGGGCTAGCTCTCCACGATTTAGACAAATTTGGAAAAATCACTATAATATTAAATTTATTTTATTTAATAGGATGTATCACAAAATGAGCTAATAATCTGTATGGAGCTAAAAAAACATAACAATATAAAAAGTTTTTTTTATACATCTGCTAATAAAAGTGTTTGAGTCATCATTTTTTAATAATTCTATTTTATTTTAATATTTGCTTTATTTTAGTCCTTTAACACTGACTTAGACATATCCATGGAAGTACATTAACTAAATTAATTTCCATTTTATTTGAACTAAATTTTAACTGTATTCCTAACCAAAACAATAACCAAATATACTACTTTGTAAAAGGGAAGAAACTAAGCAAATATTGGTTATAGAAAAAGATTATATCTAATACGAAAAATAGTAAATATTAAAATATTCATTAATATAATATTTTAAGTAATATTATTTAGACATAATTACGAATAAAAACATTATTTGTTACAATTTCAATATAAAGGACAAATCTCTACGTACTTGTTCGGACACTTTATCCACGGCGACTAAAGAAGCACCAGCTTCCTTGGCGTTTCCCAATATGCAGAGTTTATGTTAAAACTAAAGATTTTATGTTGCCTTATAAGATTTTTTTATGATTTTAGTTGAGATTAGATGTACCAAAAAAATGTAAATGGTAATTAAAATAAAAAAAAAACAATAGTAACTCAAAAAATCGAAAATGAGCACTCGAATCGAAAATAAAACCATCCACCATAAAAATGTAATCAATAAATGAGCACAGTACGTGTCCACACTCAATAATAAAAATGTAGTATACTTTGCAGGCATAATTGTTAGACGAACAAAGTTAGAAATTAATACTTGTTTGATATTAACAAGGCCGAACGTGTAGACGAATTATGTAACTTGATTCAACAAGTAAACATTATAAATCTTACTAAGATCTTGTCTGATTAGGACTAACCATGATTTATGTTTACGATTATAATTAATATTTTCAGAGTTGAGCAAGAAACAATTTTACATAAGAGCTTTTTTAAATAAAATAAGATAACTTTTATCATTTTGTCTTTACTATGTTAATCATTTTTAGGGTTGGTAACTAAAAATAACCATATTTTGCTTGATTCAAAAAAGATTTAGGCAACCAAGTTAAAAACCATCTTGTTTGGACCCTAGAATGACATTAAACAAGAAATAATTATACTAAATAATATATTGTGATTTAATTACCGAAGAGATACTACATCGATAATTCAATCATAAACTATGACTAATTATTTTAAATACTTCCTAAATACACGCTAAGCTTAAATTTGGTATATTTAATTGGTTTATATATTATTATGAAAAAAACTTGAAATTCTCTATTCCAAAAATCATTTTTTCGTGAAAATATTAGGAATTTAATAAAATTTCACAGTTTTTAGGTGGTTTTCCTTGTATAATATTTGTCCTAATTTATTATAAAAATGTAAAACCAGTAATTTATGACCCAATTACCCGAGATCCGCGTGCTTTTCGGGTTCCAATTTAAAGCCATGATCCTGCTGGCTTGCGTGCTAGAGGAATTTACATCGAAGTCGAGATCAGATTTAATAAAAGAAAGTCCTCACGGCGGCCGGAAGGCGGGGAGACTAATATTTAGAAACGGGGGAGGCAAAAATCTCTCAAAATATTTACCCGTGTAATATCGCCAGGGGAAAGTTGGTCTCGTTGTGAATGCGTCAAATATCTGCCCACCCTCGGCGGGTTTATGCCTAAGAGACATGACGAAAATGATAATCAGTTATCCGGAACTTTTTCTCATATTACTTGTCCTGTCCTGAGAGACAAGCATTGAGCAAGTTACACATCAGACATTCGAACCAAATTTCCATATCGATTTACCAATTTTATATTGAGAGAAATTTCAAATTGATTATTTAACAGCTGGTGTATATAATATAACATATATAATATAATAAAACAAATTTTCCAAAAAATTGATAAACGTTTAAAACGCAACTAGCAAACATTATTTCATACAATAACGAAAAAAAATATATAAGAAAAGTTTTAAAGTTTACAGTCAAACGAAATATACGTTGAAATGCTTTTTAAAAATGACCTTACACAAAAATATTCCCTTACGAAACCGCAAGATCCCTTTTGTGTTTTTAGGCATAAATATTAAAATTATTAATTCTTCCGTTAATAAAAAAAACAAAATGTTATCATAATTTACCGTGTTCAATATGTGCGATATGCTTAAGATTAAAAGAAACTTATGTGAAAAGCAGGACGGAAAGGAACGAATAAAGTTTTTTAGGCTGGTATCCACGCTGTTACCTCGAATACTTGAGTAATTTTCAAGTAGTACTTTACGCGGCACTCTGTTGAAGGTAAAATGTCTCGTTATATTTTAAATAAGATGTACTTAAAAATACAACGATGAATGCGGTTTAGTTTACGTAGCAGTTGCTACTAAGTCTTTGAATATATGTAGCTCTCTATGAAAATAATGTTGCAGACGTGCTACAACTTTCATGGTCGCAACAACACTGTACTACGAGTAGTAATAATACCAAAGTGCTAATAAAGATAATTTAAAATAAAATTTCCTTATATACTATGAACTCACTATGAACGTATTTTTTTTACACGCTTCTATTTAACTTACAATGTTTGTTAGTCTGTTTAGGTTAAATCCTGCAAACCGAATTAGAACCACTTGCCTACTAACTTCTGAAAATAGAAACGTTCACATTTGCTTGATGGAACTTGATTAGAAATTGATAAGAAATTTAGTCCGTTTTCAAAGTTTTAGGACAAAGTAAGTAAAAGAACAGATCTCGAAGCAAAAACCTTGTAGAATTGTAGAATAAAAGTAAAAACGTCCTAATTATAGAAAAATTTCAGGATAAATTGTTCGTTCGTAAATACTATATAAAACTTTCGCTCTGTTTGGAAAATATTTAGGTTTCAACGTCTTTCCACGTCGATAAAGGTCGCTACTTCTGTTTCTGTCAGCAGCTATTATCAGACTAACATTTATTTCGACGTTTAATCATAATTAGTGCCTTGCCTTGCCACTTGCCTTGTAACCATAACCACTTGCCTGAATTTATTTCCTCGGAAATATCAGTTTGAAGACTTAAATTTAGAATAGTGAGTTCTCTGAAATAAATATGAACCGTAGGTATAACATTACCTTGAGTGGATTTAAATAACGATGCCTTCATAGAATCGCGTGAAAAGCATTTTGGTTCCCTAAAAAATAATCTTACCTAAAGGTAAGTTAGGAAACAACCTAAAAAGTTAAATAGGTACCAAATTTATCAGGTCTCTACATTAACTTTGTTAGCCGAAGATCCTGAGTGACTTACATACTGTAATAATAATTATACAATAATATCCCGAGACTATTCCCTATATAAAAAAAATGTGAAGTTACGTGATAGTATAAAATCGTTGTTGTAAAACATCGCCAGCTGATTGTCCGCTAGCGACACCGAGCTATTGACTGCGTTCTGGTAAAAGCTACGAATATCGATCACGTGTCGGCACGCCAAAGGCAATTTAACGTGCTTTGTTTTTGCATTTATTTATATAAATTTTGGTATGATTGCCTAAGAATAGTTAAATTTTATTATAAAAAATGTGTGGTAATAATAGACGGCATATTATAAGAATATTTAGTTTTATTTTTACTCCAGTATTTCGTTTATCGACTGAACATTTCCGAAATTTCCACTCCTAGTCAAAATACAATTTTTAATGATTTATTGTCAATCCGCTAGCGTAGATTTTGTTTTTTGCAAACAGATTCAATCAACACTGATCAGAAAGCCTTCAAATGTGTTGATTTTATTCAGAGGCGGACATGTCCATAGGCTTTTAATCGTTTTTTTAATGTGTCAATATATTTCAATCAAACCCGGACATGTGCAGTATGAAATACCATTATGCCCAATACGTTTCGAACAAATCCGGACAAATATTATTATAGATATATTATTTTTTTCCGCATAAGTTCCTAATTTGTAAAGAATATTATTTTGCCCATAAAACCGCTCGTGCCTAAGGCACTTAGGATGAGATGCTTCGCTCCTCTTCTATAGGTCCTTCGGGCTACACCAAACGATCATTAAATTTGAAAGTCCCGGATCGTAGATACTATTCTTCCTTGTTATTTCAATCTCATACATTATTTTTTTTTTTATTTCATTGTTCAGGATAAACTTTATTGAATATCTAATATATTTAGATTATCAGCATTTTCAACTCTTTAAAAATCCACATATAGTTTTTCATGGGAAAAACAGGTTATTATATATGTATTCAATTACAAATATTCATAGGAACATAATAAAAACAAAATATTCGTTGATTAAAAATCCGAAAGCATTTTTTTTTTTGAGGTTAGCTATAGCCGAACTTTGATTTTTGCCCCTCAAACCAACGTCTAAGAAGTCCGTTTCATTCAATTACAGCGATGGAGTCGTTTTGAGGCAAATATCGCCACTAGATAGATTTCTATAAAATCCTTTACGCCGAGGCGCCCGGGGGCATTTGAAATTTTATTAAAAACTTTTCCGACTCGCCCCGACGTCGCTTTGAGGACTGTCTTTGACGAAGTGCTTTGAGCGACCAGGAATGGCGGAGGCGGGAGCGAGGATCCATCCTGGGGTTTATTCCGATCATGATCTGTCGCTACTTGGTAATTTAATTATCAAGATGGCTACGCCAATACTTTCGACTCCGAGTGGGACCATTTCAAAACCACTTCAGACAAATAACCTGATTATAATGAAATAATATTCAAACTGTAGTATTATGATATCATTTCGAGTAGAAACTCTTTATTTAATTAGGTAAGCAATCCTTATGTTGGTGTAGCTATCATATAATATAAACTGCTCCTGTACATTCTTCAGTATTAGTAAATTATTTACCCAGAACCTGAAATCTTACAGCTAGGCCATACAGGCGTCATTACCGGAATCTTACCCCCGACTACACGCGCCTGTGGTACCACACCTGTGGTATAGGTTGTTCATTTCCTATCTCCACTTGAGCCTGCGGCACTTTTAGCCCATTCCATTTGTGTTTTGGAAAGCTATTGAGGCGGAAGTGAGTTATTTTTTAGGTGTGAATCGATAAAATAAAAAACTTAGATATAATTATAAATTTTTCATGACTCGACTCGCCAAAATGTTCGCAACAGCTGTCTTAAAATACTATACCACTACACACAACTGCGGACAAAATTCCTAGTTTAGTTCCGTATTAAATTGTTTTTTTTTCTAGATATATAAATAATTATTACTTAAATTGGTATATTTCATGTTTTTTGTTTTATAAATTTAAATGGTTAATTCTTATTTATTTTATCTTATTTATTAATATTAATCGTTTTAATTGTATTACCTGTATTATATACAGTGTATTTATTTCAGTGTATTTATTAAATATTTTTTATTTTTTAAAGAAGTATAGTTTAAATAGTTGTAAATTTTGTAAATTTTGTAATTTTAAACTCTTGTTTAGGTCATTGTCCTTACATCGTTACATGTATTGTTTACAATTTCTGTTGAGTAACCAGAATAAATATTTGAATAAATAAACACGGCCATAATATTTCAGTTTATAATAATTATACCGTGGCACTGAACTTTGTTTTACATATTTCTATTTGCGCTCATAGATGAATTAATATTAATTTATACTGGCGAGTAATAAATAATACGTCCCATCAGCCATTCTGTCATATTTTTGAAATTCAAATATAATACAAATACCGCCTGCCCAGCGAAGTATCGATATGTCAAGTTTCAATCTTCGGTACGAAAAATGTGTTGACTTTAATGTTAAATATCTACATTATCCGACCGGCTTTCGTTGCGATCTAAATGGCTAAGTTTGTTTTTCTTGTAATATAGAATTTATTACACAATAATTATTTTGTTAAAAAAGAGTGAAGGAACAGATATTGGCCACTTCGTTGAAACTTGAAAAAAAAATGTCATTGAAACTTAAAATATTGAGGTAGATTAAAAACAAGATAAGCTAAGTCAAATGATTCATACGCTTTTGGTTTCTGGGTGCCACTATTAATTTATCAAGTTTCGATCACATTTTGAATTCATTTTTCTTATTTTTTTTCTGATTAACCTAATGTCGATATATTGATATTAGTCAACCACAAAATTATTAAAAATACACCCTGTATATTAGGTCAAATACCAGACCTACTTTAAACATTACGTTCAAAGTTAGTACCTATAAAATATTATTTATTGGTAATATAGACACCTATGTACCTAAATAATGATTAATGTGTACACCTCTCCATCTATAAGTACACTAGCCTTGGCTTATTACGGCCCTGGACATCAGGCCACCCGCGGCGGGCTCAGGGCTGCCAACCGTCACTCGCACGCGCTGCGAGGCAAATTAGCGTGGCATCGCGCGAAAGGTCCAATAAACGAACTGTCAGACGACACGGTCGCAAAGTTCGACTCATTGCACAGAAACTTTAATAACAACTTTATACGTGTTTTAAATTAATTATTTAATATTTGTTTAGGACGTCTACAGTAACATTATAAAATACATTAGGGAATAGAACACATATTGGTATAAAAATTATGCACAAAACCGTTGCCACGTTTTCATGTGTAACATCTCAAGTTTCCAAATCCCAACATGTAAGAACAGTTTAACCGAATTAGCTCTTTTTTTTTAGTTGTATTTTTTTTTGTAGTTTTACAAGGTTTGTATTAAGGAATTTTTTGGGAAAAGTCGGTAAATTCATAAAATAAAATAAAATGTATGGCATTTTTGTATGAGAATTTCTCTGTTTTCGTGGCTATTCGAAAAGAAAAATGGGATAATCGGAATAAGAAACTCGGTAAATTCGAAAATTAGGAAAAATCATTTTTTTTTCAGGATAGAACAATGGAAGTCATGTTTCCAATTGAACTCAAAACAATTCGCATGATTATTAAGTGACGTCATCATGCCTAAACCACTGAACGTATCGAAGCCATTCATCATCTATCATGATCGCTTAGTGCCCCGTATATTTTTTTTTGACTTTGTTGGTGGTTGAGTTTTCTCTGAAAACTGAATACTGACTGGCTTTTATCGAGCTTGGTTAAGTTTTTGCTATTAATTAACTGCGAAAAATCACAAAGCGTATTTATAACATTTTTTTCGTGGAACCGGATTAGTTTTTGATATAGATCAACGCTCTAAAAAGACAGTAGTGATTTAATAAACACCCTATTATTTTAAAATAAAATAACAATTTAGGTAAATCGAATTAATTAAGTATACGCCCAAAAAGCGGCTTTTTCAGATTCGATCAAAAGCGAAACATTTATTTGCTACCTCGAGAAATTCAAGATTTATATACAAAATGTATTAAAAAACACAACAACCTAAATAATATAGATTGTTCATACAAAAATATCAATATGACAAATTTGAATTGATAGTGTCTTAGATCTTATTTCGACCGCATCACTTTACCGTGTTAAACAATTTCATCTTTTCCAGAAATTCTTTTATTTCTCTATTTTCCTTCTATTTAATATGATGCTACGGTTGTTTTATTGGATTTTAGGGTGTAGCCAAAGAGTATCGCGATATATCGTTAAAGCGTTGTAATTTACATTGTTTTAATTATTTACTAACTGGTGTGTTAAATCAACCACAGACGTAGGCATTAATTATTATTGCATAATATCGCAAAAGAGCCCCTAGATAAATGCGTGCCGCTCTCGTCCATACAGCGATTATGTTCGCTGATCCCGGTTTAATCTGGGAGTTAAATTTGCAAGCCACACAATGCGTGTAAAATGCGTAATAACACTACGGCAATATAACCAATACCGTTTTATAGGACAATATTATTGGATGTTCGATTATTTGTCTTTTATATCACGCGCAAATAGCTGAACGTTTTCGATTAAATTTGGAGTTATATTACTTGCATTGCCTATATTGTCAGATTATGTACCTGTATGATATTATTAAAAAATGTACTATTTTATACAAGATGTTCACGTCAAAAGATATCAATCATGCATGGCCTCTCTAATTAATTTCTTATAATTAATTTAAATATTCAATTACGTAGAAGGGATCAACCATGTGAACTATATTTTTGTTACAAATGATTAAATATTAAACTAAACTTTAACATATTTTTGCATGACGATATGCGTCACATATAATAATTCTACATAGAAGTAATAATTGATTTGACCTCTGTATATTTTGCTGGACGATGATTTACGTCATGTTTTCCAAATCTCTTTGTTTCCTGATTATATGAACTGGAACACGCCACCATCATGATACGCGATGACGCTCGGAGCATCTCGTATAAAAAGCCAACCACGGTACAACAATTCGACACTTGTCACTTGTTCATCATCATTGCTCACAACGGCAGGCTGACCCGGTATCTATTATCTCGTTATAATTATATTTATTTTGTATATTTATTCACTACTTACCAATGTTGAGAATTAAATTAAATGTAAAATAGTGATTTGGAATCTTTTATTTCTTGAATCCATAACAATTTTGTATTTTAAAATTTAGAATATATGCTATTGTAAAGTTATAATGAAAGCACTGTTAATTGTGTTTATTTTTTCAGAAATAAAACGCAAACTGAACTTGAATAACTGTAACTTATAATAAATATCAACGAATAATAAAAAAAAGAAAGAAAATTAACAGATTACAAGTAGAAATGAATATTTTGTCTACGATACGCTCTATTTTTTTTTTTTGGTAAAACGTATGCTGCATTATCATAGGCGAAGCGATTTATTTATTTTTTTTTATTTAAAGATTATTAATAAGTAATCCATTCGATAAAATTTAAAATTGATTTTTACTCATTGATACATGCCATCGATATATTATATTACATTATTTAGTTTTGCATTATATAGAATTATAATGCTTTTCTTCTATATTATACATAACTAACATACATATATACATCGTTGGTGTTATAATTTGTATAATAAGGTAATGTTTGCTGCTATACTGCGTCCATAATGCTGCCATTAAAGTCGAAACGATTCCACGATTCGATTACGAAACGACGATCGATTTTTCGTGCGGACGATTTCGGCTGTGACATGTGGTTGAGAAGCGACGGATGGCGAGCAGATCAAGTCGAAGAGGCCGCGACGAAAAAAAAATCCTTCAAAATAAAATTTATTTTTTAGCGATCTGTACCAAAATGTTTAGCGTGGAAACTATATAGCTGATAGTATATTAGGAAAACGACCACAACGTCTTGCTCGGGGTATAACCTTATTTATTGCGCGTATCTTTGGGTTGTGTAAGACTTGGATATGTAATTAGCTCCTTCTAAAAGGTGTTTCGTTTTGATTTACTACGTGTTTGGTGAGTTTAATATATATGTAGTTATTAGTTTTCTACGATTTTTTCCGATCTTCTGAAAATGTACATCAGTAATAAAATTTATATTGCGATATTCTCAAACCTAACAATCAATGAAAAAAATTATATGTTAAACTATTTATGTAGCAGGCTCTTTGACTATTTGGGATGCTACTCATATTCAGAGGCTTCTCGCAATAAAATTGATGCAAATTTTCGGATGCTGCTATAGACAGGAGGACGGATGGCTCCGGGCGGATATTTTTGTAATTTTAAAACTTTCTAGAAGCAAGGGCAAATCGTAGAATTGGTTGTTAGCGGCACGTAAGGGGAACATATGTTTTTTAGACACGCCAAGAAATGAAACGCCGTGTTCAATTTCTGGTTAAGTAAGTATATTATTATATATTTTTATGTATCTGTAATATCTGTAAAAGGTGTTACATGATTTATTAAATGTGTTTATATGAAAACTTAATCAAATCTTTTGTGTATAATAACATTGATTTGCACAATTTTGTGTGATTATTGGTTTTATTTTTGTGAAACGTAAATAAAATTGCATATGAAATTAGTATTTACTGTTTGTTTATTTATTGCCTGTATTTAACTGACATTATATTTATATAGTATTATTTAAACATTATTGCATCAAATCACGGAATTAGCACATTAAGCAAACAAACCTAAACTGCCGTGCTGTGTAACAGTCGCTTGTCGCTTTAATTTGGATATTTTTAATGTTATATAGTTATATTGTACCTACTTAAGCAGTATAATATTATGTTTTCAATAAATAAATAAATGTATTTATTTATTTCATTACCTTTAGTAAGTATGTGCCCTCATTTTAATTACTTTAGGAATAAAAAAAAAATATGACTTGTACTTGAAATTTTCAAAATAGAACACTGACTCGAAACATAAAATTTTGTATTAAACTAAAAATTTTGATTAGAGTAATAGCACAGTAACCTGTTTAAAAGAATGCTTCTGAATTCAGCGTTTCTTTTGTTTTCAGCAAATGTAAGCCATTCGTTATTCAACTATCCACATTATCTTTTTTTTAAAAGATATGTATGAGTCTTACCTGGTTAAAAAACCATCGAAATTTTTGAAAACTTTAAGAATTAGTTTGCATGACTAGTTTTATCCAGGGCAATAACTAGCGACATATATTTGTAATAACTTAGCAACACAAATAATAATAGCAGCAACGGAAGTGGAATTCTGTTCAAGTAGAAATATTTTAAAGTATCTCTTTGTTAATAGGATATCTTCACATCTTTCACTATAAAAAAAAAACTAGAACATAAACTAAAATATTCGCTTGCAGTGCGTATAATTTACATGGTGAAATTATAAATAGCTAATATTATAAAAAAAAATATGAAAGAAGAAAGTAAGTTAGAAAGTAAAAACACAAGAATTAGGTAATATTATTTGGTATGTTTATTTCATTGAGTAGTTTGTTTTAGCTAACCGTGGTTATTTTGTATTCATTGCTGTAATTTAAAATCGATGAGCGTTTATCGCGTGCGTCCGAGATCGATTCTCGAATCGGAAATTGCAATCGGTCGGTGCCCACTGCCCGCTTGCCCACCGCTCGCGCTGGCGCCATTCTACGCACGGAGCTTCGAAATCGCTATCGAGTGGCGTTATTCTGTATTTGCTTATGCGAAAGTACGGTCTATACAGACATTTATTTACTCAGAACGATTACTATTCTAGAGAGTTATGCTGATACATTACAATATGACCTTTCAAAATCCTTCAAACGTAATTATTGCGAATAATTATGGCAACTATCATCCTTGGACACGATGCATCCCAGGTACATTACCACGCTGAGAGGAATATGCAACCAAAAAGGTACGGTTAACATAATAGTTTATGGCGCACCATCATACTCCTGTGTTTACAAACTGTGTTGTAGCTCCACTTTTACCGTAATTGTCCATTTGATCCATTAGTGGTCAAGATAAAAAGAAGACATTAAATTTTCAACCGATCAGAATCAGATTTTACACAAAACTTTTTTTTATGCATTTTGCGATTGTAAATAAATGCGGTTCAATAGTAAAACGCCCTAATAACTCTAATTCAAATTCAATGTCGCTTTCGCGACCTTTATTTCATATATTTTAAGTAAGCAGTTTACATGTCCTGGAAGAGCATGCCGACTCGTCTACCAGATACTCACTAGTATAGACATTATCTAGCAACACGTTACTTAATTATTATTATTATTTTTTTTTTATTATTTTTTTGTTAAAAACATTACATTAACAAGAAGAATAAATTAAAGAATACAAGTATAATTTTAGATCTCTTTTTTTACATCCTATTTTTTTTTAATTTCTTGATTTCTAAAGGTACCTTATTAAATAATCGTGCCAGCACGACTTTAATTTGTCTTTCTCCATATAAATTTTTAAATTTCGGTATAATAAGTATTTGTGATGCTAATAATTGCCTTGTCGAGTACTTATGTGCAAAAGACTCTTTGAATTCTTCACGTGAGAAATACTCCATAAATATTTTAAAATTATACATTTGATATACCGTGAATACCTTGCAGAATTCAAAGAGCCCTCCAACATCGTTTTTGTACATCGTTTTTACTTTGTTGGGTACAATTGTTTTAAGTATACGAAACTGTAGAGATTGTATTTTACTTAGGTAGGTATTATACCCTCTGCCGTAAACTATCAGCCCATAACTGATAATGGATTCCACCAGCGCTTTGTAAACTGTTAAAAAAGTATTCAAATTTAAATGGTGCTTAAGATGGTGAATTTTTTGCAAGCATACACGTAGTTTACTACATACTAGGTCAACATGGGATCGCCAGTGGAATGTACTATCAATCATAAGACCTAAGTATTTAGAGGTATCAACCACCTCTATAAGGTCACAATTACAATTGACTGAATCAGACATGGCAATGCTGTTAAGTAGACAGGTCAGGGAGTGGCTTTTTAATGGTAAATTTATAAGGGGAGTATTTTTTGAACGGATATGAATTAATTTAGTTTTTGAGACATTAAGTTATTAGTCTTTTATCATGGGACCATCGCTGGAGGTTATTGAAATCTTTTTGAAGCTTATCTAGGCATTCCTCAACGGTCGATCCGGTCACTACAAGCGCAGTATCGTCTGAGTACTGAAGACACTGGTAGAATTTTATGATACTTCCAAGATCATTGCAATACGCGTTGAAAGCTGTCTGTTAAAAACTTAATAAAATATTAAAATCTCTGAGCATATTTTGTCAAACAAGATACATTTAAATTGTATTAGTATAGGAGGATATTATGAAAGATCGATATATAACATTATAAAAGCAGCGATTCAATTCAATATGAAAAATTTGAATGTCCGTACTTGACGGTGTAGTCGCGCGCTATTTAACTGTCTCCTCACACGCGAAGCTCTCTGTCCTATCTTTCAAGGTCTTATGCATGCAGTGTCTAAAGCGCGGCTTACATTATTATATCGACGCAATAAATTCCGCCCAACGAGGCAGCGCATCGAAGGCTTCGGGAACTATTACTAAAGCCAGCATGCGAAAAATTAAGATATTATTATAGTAATTTCGGTCCATAATAAAATATGGCTTGAATTGAAGTGGTTCGCTTTATGTTAACTGTTGTGCGATTAATAATGAATGGAGAATTTACAAAGCGTGGCTATTTTGTGGAAAAGTATTTATTAAAATAGGTTAAAATAACTTATAATATTATTTGAGTATATTTTCAATATCAATAACCAGATTTAAAATATGCCGAAACGAGTCAAAGTGGAGACGGTCTTAACTGATTGATTACTTAAGGTTGACGGAACCTTAATATTACTAATAAAATAAATCTTTTTTAATAAACATGAAATGCGTCTAATTGATTATTAAAAAAACAAAAATAAATACAAATTTAGTTAAAATAATTTGGTCGCGATTAAACAATATAATGCCATCTCATTTAAAATCAAAAATTAAGCCTTTACAAAATTGAAAAAAGTTCGTTTTACCAATTATCTATTTTAGCTTCTATAAAAAAATAAATGAGTACATATATTCATGTATGAGAAGCTACTATCCCCGTCCTTTGGCCGTCTATTGCCTTTCAAATGTGATAGAGTTGAATTTTTGTGTGTATATTGGTGCTCTTGAAAAACAACCATAGCCGTTTAAATTACTTCGGAGGGTTGTCGAATAATATACAGAGTGTACGCTATCAGGTGTATACTCTGTATATTATTATTCATCCCTATAATGACTACTACTAACTATAAGAAAATACGCAAGGCAGCAAACTAACGCGGTTATGCATATTTTTAAAGTAACGAGTATATATAATTCTGTGTTTCACACACAATGATAATATTTTTACTCGTGTATTAATCAGTAGCTAGAAAAATACATCTTGTTTCATTGTTTTCGTTCCATTTTTTAAGGTTATTTATTAAAATCCTAAGTATTCATTAAAAAAGCAATATATTTAGGGTGATAATGACATTTCAGTAATAAAACAATCTTCCTTTAATAAAATATTGAGGATACCCTAAATAAATTACCAGATGTATGTACCAACATATGGTTTAACTACCAGCAAATATATTGAAATGATCAATTGCCCAACGTTGTACATGGGGAAACCAGTTTAATTAATACGTTAATATAGTTGTAGCTAAATAGGTTCGATTACACATCAAACGAACGAACTCACAAAAGAAATTATGATACACATTTCATTATCTTACTTAATGTAATTTATCACAAATCGTGCAATTGCCCTTGTAAAATGCTAAAATATCATCTCGGCGACATACGATATATCTCTCACGATCCGAGATCTTTATTATCGTGATCATATTAACATATGGTGAGCAATGCAACCCATCCTTAATACAGAAAGAATATTAAGTAACCTCATAAAAAAACAGCTACCGATAGAAATTTCAAATTACACAAGGTATTATAACATTGTGAATAATTTAAGAAACACGCTCAATAAAAACTATAATTTTGGTGTAATAATATGGGTATTTATTTTTTTAATTAAACATTAGTACATTGTTAACGCGTATTTTTTATGGCGCAAAAATTAAAAAAAGGTAGGAATGTGAGGGAATGGTTTTATACAAGTTATTGAACCGTTAAACAAAAATGAGATAAAGAAATTCTTAAAGAGATGATGGTAATGAAGCGTTAAAAATGGTATGCAAGAGAAAATTTAGTGTCACATTATAATTATTAGAAAATACAGTATTATGATCATAAGGTTGTAAAAGATATATTTTATTATACATTTCCTATAAAATCTTTGCAACGATAAATATTAATATCGTAACGATAGGGTGCGTCTTAGCCGTGGTTGTATTACGCATTCATAACAGTATCTCGAAGCGATTTCTCGGATACGTAGCGTAGGAGATAAGTCGGGCGAGTTTATCGCGAGACGATATCGATTCTAAAACACTTAATTTCACGGACATCTTGTTTAAAAGACGCCTTACGGTTAAGTCGAGGTAAGTGTTATAATTTCGTCGGAGAAACGCGCTCGGCAACGCAATAGATAGGAATCGAAGATAACACTGCGAGAGGCTTATCGGTCGGTATTCAAATAGGCACCTTATCGAAAGATTTATAATATGCAAGAAAAATAAAAATAATATCTTATTTACATTTCACATAATTACACTTTAGGTAATTCTCTCTTCGTAAGCGGGATCCAGTGATTTTGCTTAAACAGTTGTGTGCCCTAGGACATACAAAAATCATCTATCTAGATTATATAAATAATACGCACACTAATCATTTGCATTAATTTTACACATTTTAAATATCCATTATTTTTATATTCATCAACTTCACACAAAGTTACTCATAAAATCATCTCATTTCATCTAATTGGATAGTTGAATAATATTTGACAATATACACTAAAGAGGACAAGGTAAAAAATGCATTTTTATGAAACACAGCGCTGGGTTTATTTTATTATTTTAAACCGACATCTTCCGCTCTCAAGTTCAGGACCTTTTTAGTACCTTTATAAATATTTTGCTACTTATTCTACGCTTTATCAAAAAATTAATAAACTTTTTAAAGTTATCAAAGATAAGATTGTGTCATTTATCTTTTCAGGTGCTTTGCCGCTATTAAAAAACAAACATCAAATATAAATCTTACATTAATCTTGATTTTATACTTTTTAACTGTTAGTACAGATACAGGTAGAAAAATAGACAGGGCTTACTAAGTGAATGCCAGACGTTTCGGCGCAAATTCCTGGTGTTAAACGCTACTACTATTACTACTACTACTACTACTACTACTACTACTAATATTATTACTACTACCCTCCTACTAGGCCCTATATTATTTTTATCAATTATCTCGTAAATAAATCTTTGTGGAATCTAACCATAATGACTTTTTGAAGATGACACATTAATAAATGTCTACGAGTATACTGTCACAATAATAATAATAATGTGTATAGTGTAGAAAGACGTGTCGGACTGCGAAGTTCCCTAAACTAATATGAACGCATCCCCATAATGGGATGCGGTTGAATGCAGATAAGTCCCCTTTGATTATGTTCCGTTCTTCCCGCGTTGATTTTAATTACAAGTTCGACGGTATAAATTTGAGCTCTACCGCCAAATATCCCGGACTAATGCAATCAGCCAATCTACACTGGGGAACCCACAATGGTAACTTAATAATTAAAAATGATCAAAGAGGCTTCAATTTGTATTTAGAGATCTTTAAAAGAGCGCTCGAAGGCTTGTAAATCATTTGATCAGCCGACGCTAGAATATTGAGTTTTCGTGTGGGACATTTACATGCACTATATTAATATCCAAGTCCTTGTTCATCAAGATCATTCACTAAAATTTAACCCTATCAGGAAGAAACATTTTAAGTTCAAATTTTCACAAATGGAATGTCCGAAGGCACGAAATACTACACTAAACGAAGACTTTTTAAAAGTAGATTGGTAATAATAGACCATCTGACAAAATTAGAATAATATAAGATAAGATAAGATTTATTTTCCAATATATACAAAAATGTATATAGGAATGACATAATAGATAGAAAAAATAGACGATGAATATAATAAAATAAAATTTCACAAATAGATTTTCTAAAAACAAATTTAATTTAAAAATCAGAGAAATAAATATTTAAAGAGATCTAATAAAGTACCTACACAGGAAATAAAAAAAACAAAATTTACATAAATATAAATAAAACTAAAAAGAACATCTGAAAAGAGAATAATTAAAATTCTTCAATACTGTATATATTTTTTTTCTAAAAGTAATTTCTTAATCTTTTTTTTTAAAATGTTAAATTTGGAAATAAGTTTTATTATCTCAGGTAATTTAATAAAGAAATGAGCGGCTAGATAATTATTGGTTTTTTTAATCTTTCTGACTTGGGGATTGGGGATAGTAAAGTAAATTATTAAAGGGCATATATTTTTTAATTCAAACTAGTTTAAAAGTGATTATTTTTATGAAATATACAATATACAGAATTAAAAAGTTTATTGGCTGTTAATCCAATATTTTTTTATTATGCATTTGTTATTATGATTATTTATTACATTTTCACTTCGGCTAAAAATTCTTATGCGGAGGTGGATTTCTAAAATATCAATGACCGCGTTTGATAAATAACCCATATGTATTGTAATTAGGCATAAATTCGATTAAATTAAAGCGTTCTCAAACTTTGTTTTAAAATTGATTAACTGACCTAAATACTTGAAAATTCTTGAAAATAATTAGGGCCGCTGCACCCTGCTCCAACTAAATTCACTATTTCTGTGAAATGTTTTTCTTATACAAAAAAATGAGTTACGTGTTATTATTTCTGATATTTATGTATAATGTCAATATTTGTATTTTGTATATATCTTGATCTCAACAAAATACGTTTGACCTAGTATTGGTTAAATGTATTCTTTAACTCACACACACTTCGGTTTCTTTGCACTTTCTACACACACAAAACCCTCAAACACACACACATACACACACCCCCTCACACGCACTAATGTCAATCATTTATTTAAAATAGTTTCCTTAATTTAACCACTCTTAATGAACTATGGAAATAGTATATTTATAGTAACAAAATATAATATTCCATGTTGATATAAATAACACACACATCGCAGAGATGCATCGGAACCGGATCACGACGCGTCGCTATCCCTTTCTATCGCTGCGGCACTCGAAGGGGGTCGCGTGAGACGTAGCGATGGCGATCACGCGATAGTTGCGAGGTAGCCTTCGGGGGCATTGCATTATCGTGATCTCGCTCATCGACGGCGGAGTAGGCGAGACGCGTATCGCGACGCATAACACACACATATACATGCACAGACACGGATCCAATAGATCATACCGAATCATTATGCTCGGACGCACGAGCAATGACGAACATAGCCGAAAGCTCCGGCAGTCATCGTCTTCACACGAATCTATTTGAAGTAAAACTTCTTTAGGTGCACCTTACACAATTTTACTTACGCAGTTCTAATGCGACACGCTCATTCGGAAACATTGTTCAATACCGGATAGGTCGTTAGGTGTTATTATGCCGTGTATGATAAATTAAACAATTACCATACAGAAGTTTTACTTCTAACGCGCGTGGAGTGACCACAAGCATACACACTATGTTTTATTTCTCCTCCACTTAGTAAGGTACCTACGTGGTTAAACAGTTTTTATTAATGTTTAGGACAAAATATCTTATTGTATGTTAAGATGTAAAAAAATCTAAGATTACTTTGATCTGCATTTGAACAACGTTTTCATTGTTTTAATGAATATCGTGAAGTTAATAGAAATCATCGAAGATCATTATAATCACATATACTAAATTGATCAGCATTAAAAAAAAACACGCAGAAAATTGATCTTATAATTAGAAAAACTCCAGATACAAAATATGATAAGCACAACACAGAAAATCAACTTATTAACTGCGCCGTGAAGTTTAGTTAATATCATTATGATGGCGCTTGCATTATAAAGAGTGTTTTTTTTAGAGGCGTGGTTTTCAATCTGGTACTACTTTTTTCGTAGTTGGTGTTTTTGACAGCTGTCACTTGATTTATGCTCAGATTGGTTTGCCATTTCATAATGAATAGACTTACTCCTGAACAACGTTTGCAAATAGTGCAAGTTTAGAAAAAATCACTCTAAATTTTTTTTAAATCACTCTAAAATAAAGTAAAAATCGCGTCGTGGGCCTGTGGCGTGGCCTCCAAGATCGTGCGATTTAACACCGTTGGACTATTTTTTGTGGGGTTATGTGAAGTCGCTTGTCTACGCAGATAAGCCGGACACGATTAACGCCTTGGAAGAGAATATTCGGCGCGTTATTGCTGACATACGGCCCAACTTGCTGCAAAAAGTGGTTGAAAATTGGGCCTCTCGGCTGGAATTTGTTCGAGTCAGCCGCGGCGGCCACTTACCCGAAATCATTTTTAAAACATAATGGCAAACCCTTATCTTTATAATAAAACTGAATTCTTAGCCATAACATCAAATTATATGCGTTTTATCTCTTCTTTAAAACCACACCTCTAAAATCATCACCCTATACATACAATGTTAGTATCAGAAATAGAACTGCAAGGGAAAACAGAATGCCATCATCATCATTACACAGAAGATCACCTCATCATTATGCAAAATCACCGAAGCTCAGCGTCATAGCAGTATTGCCTTTTAACGAGAGAAATTCGCTATTTATATTCCTCCGTCGAAGGCGTTTAGGGGACTGCAACGCATCAAATACACATATTTTCTACGGTCGCGACATAATGGCGTTTTCCTACCTATCGTACAAACTCACTTGGTTTGGCTAAATATCCAAATAAATTTATAAAAAAAATATAAATTTGTATTTTTTTATTTTTCATATTGTATTTCGTGGGGTACCGTTTGCGTTTGGGGTTATGGGTTTCAAAAATATATTTATAGTATTATTATTTATTATTATTATTGGTAAGTGAGGATAGCTCCAAATTTCCGAAAAAATACAGTGGTACCCACCCTCTCTACCCCCGGAGTTATTAGGTATAGATTGTGAGAAAAATAGCGCTTTTTTTGTCAATATCATATTAAAAAAAAAGGACGGATAAAAATTAAGGCGCTTACATGGATTACGCTACTAAAACCATGAGAGATACACAAAATTAATGCATAGTTAAAAAACAATTAAACCGCTTATCACACAAATTTGGATAACACACATAGGTATAAACAAAATTTTTCTATGCAAAGGATGTGGGTTGATCGACTGTTTGCTATAAAGTTCTGGTACGGAACCCTGATTGCGCGGGCCCGATTCGCTCTTGGCCGGTTTTTTAACTTTCGATAAAAGCTAAAAAAATATATGCATATTTTCTTATAATTTTTGCTTTAATACTGGAATTTAAACGCAGTCTATTTTTTTGTCGCCATAAAGATTACCTATTAAAAGTAATATTATTTATCTGAAATATTACGAACGTAATTTGATTTGTTATGCTCCGATTTAACTGTTTATTAGTACGCGGTCAGCCCATTAATAAAATCACTAGCTCACAGAATGGTGGCATTGTTAAATGTGCTTCCTGAAAAATCTGTTTTGTTATATATTGCTTTTTAATAAATAAATAAACATTAAAAAGCAAAGAACAAATAAACCATTTTAAAATATTATTTTATTATTTATTTTAATCAAAAATTTACAGTTGCCTTTTACCCGTTTGCTGTTGTGAAATTTTATATATAAATAATTTGTTTATTTTTCGGTTTTTTATGTGTTCTAAATTATAATTTTAAGCTTTATTTGTTTTTTTTATCCCAATGTAATGTTGTAATGGTCTGTTGAAGAAAAATTTGACTATAACTTTAAATACGTACTACTATATTTTTACCTAGTAAACACTAAACTCAATTACTTAACATTATAGACGGTAGATATATGTCTAAAATGGTATGTCTTTCTCCCTCATGGCAGAGGCGTCCAAACTTTTTGCTGCGAGGGCCAGTTTGGTATTTAAATTCATTAGCGGGGGCCAAGCATTGTAAATATGTGAATTAAAAAACCTTATTACAAGTAAAGCAGCATTGAATTTTTTTATTGTTGCCACATATATACACTATAAAAAATTTGTTATAGTAAATTACAGATATAACAATACTAAACAAACATGTCTAAAATATATTATTATAAAATTATTTCATGCAATTTTTAATGGGAATGGTGGAACTGGGTTTTTTCGTGGAGAGTTTCTTCAAAGTTGGGATTCAAATCGGAAACACCAATTATTAGCAATGATTGCAAATGATCATCCGATAAATTTGCCCTATATTTAGATTTCAGATACTTCATCCTGGAAAAAGTTTGTTCGCACATATAGGTAGTGCCATACATAGAAATAAATTTACCAGCCAATTGCTTTAACGAAATTTGCAACGAAATTTTTCAAAATCCTTGGCGGGCCGGATAAAATCGCCTGCCGGGCCGGGTTTGGCCCGCGGGCCGTAGTTTGGACACCTTTGCCTCATGCTCATCCATTTTACCATACTGGCGACGAGCAGCGGTTATTTATGGGCGGCGTCGCATTGATTATAATTTATTTTATTGTCCAAAAAAGAGGCATCAGAAAATACAGTTCTTTTTCTCAATTGAATAATATTAATAAAAGTGAACCTGTACTCGTATGTATATATACAGGTTCACTTTTTTTCATAGTTTAAAACCTATTTATGATAAATTAATTGTATAAATAATTGCAAATTTATTATTTTTGTATTTACCGTTTCAAAAGATACAACCAGGGTGTGTAAAAAATGAGGATAATATGAATTTTGAGAGAGGACTGCACTTTAAGGGGACTATATACGTGAACGAAGGACACCATTTGAATGATTCCTTGCACGATGAACGAAAAGATGTAAACTCCATAACGGGGATAACGGCGCTTGTAACACAAACTGCAGCCCACCATTTTGTATGAAATATTGACAGCATTTAGTTGTTTTTTAAAGAATATAAGGGTCGCTCAAATCGCTTAATTAAATTCCTCCTTCACATTATTTATTTATTTATTTATTCTTTATTGAAAAATCTACAGTATTACATTTTTACAATTACAATCAAACCTTATTACTAGTATATAAAACCAATTATGGACTTCGGTCATTTTACATAAAAACATTAGCATAAAAATTTGAACAGTGTTTTAAAATATATATAGATTATTAATATTATATACGTATACAAGAGATTTTTTTTTTTAAGTTTTATGTGTAATTTGTGATTATTCTCATCAAATACTATATTTATTTTATATGTGATATTTCTGGTTTCATAAGCGGGTTATTTCAAAAAATGCTATTTCAAAATGCTTATGGAAACCTGAAAAAAACGCATTTTTGTAGCATTCAGAAGCATAATAGTAAGACTAGTACCGACTTGCGAAGGTATGTTTTATTAATATGCATGCTATTTTCGTACAATGTGGAATGCCAAAGTGAACATTGTAAATAGTGTAGTTTTCCACGAAACGGTTTGGAGATGTTAAAATATTCCCGTATAATAAGATCGTCGCCGCGATACGTCTTACGAGCCGCGCTGATTGCGCGCCGCAGGTTACGTTGCTAAATGATTTTGAGCGATAAGCAACAATGGCATTCCTCCTTTATGCTCGTCCACACACGGCGGACACTGAGCCATACTAAATATGTCAAGCTTGTACAGTACGCGAAATTTTATTATATTTTATGTTAGAGCATATTTGGTTGGCATACACTATCTTGATCGACCAATGAAAGTTCTACTGAAATACAATGAACATAAAATCAAATATCTTAAATATATGTATATATTACTTTGTACCCTTTTTTAAGCATATTACGCGCACTGAGGAGTGTGAGAGTTTATATGGAGAAGGAGTGCAGAAAATTAATCTTTTTGTGTGATTTCAAGTGTTCCAATACAAATACAAGCTGTATTTGTATTTTTTTTTCTACTGTTACTATTACTACTACTGTTACTGTTACTATTATAGCTGGTACATAAAATAAAATAAATGTAAATTTGATGAATAAACTAATAATAATATAATACATATAGAGGTATGCTCACCTCATTATAGAGTTTTAAGAACCACTAAAACGCTCAAATTTAAGAAAGTAATGAACTATAATCGGATTTCGACCACTAGTATAATTACTTTATTTCATTCATCTTGGTAACCGCTACTCTCATCGGAAACCGAATCATCTTCATCGCCCTCATCCATTATTACAGGTGGGCTAGTCGGAAATGCACGTATCTTTTTCTAATTTCAGCACATGTTCACAGCATTTTTTCCAGCTCTTCAGGATTTTGAGTCAATTTGGTAGTAACGCAGGATTATTTTTTACAACTAAGTGTTATAATAATTACAAATTTTATTTAAGGCTGCAACTGTTGAATCTGCCTGGTTTGAAATTGGCTCCCAGCTTAAATGTTTAAATTCACGATCAGAATGACCAGCCTGCTGAAATAAAACCATTATTTACAAAGAAAACTTTCGATATTCCTAATTATACTATACTAGCTGTTAAACCTCAGGCTTCACCCCAAGTTGGATTTATTTTAATTTATAAGTTTTATTTATAAGATGTAGGTATCCTCTATCTATAATCATCTCCCCCTCTTTAATTAAATTCAAAATTATTTATGAATCAGTACGCCATCTGAGAAATGGCTAGTATGCATTTTTATTCTAGTCGGTTAACATTTATTATATTAATAATTGTATATAGTTTGAGCTATCTAAAAGCACTAGGTATATTTTAACATAACGTTGCTATAACATAATTAAATACATGATGTCTTCCCGATAACCTTGTTACTTTGTACGACATATAAGTTGAAGTTGGTGGCAGTTTTTTCTCAGTTTACGAGGCAAAACAGTCAATTAAATTTGGTATTGGCCAGGACCTGGTCGTCGGTCGTTTACAAAAGTGCCGACAGTTCTCCCGCGGGCTCGGCTTCATGTTAAGGACATGTAAATTGCAGCCGATCTTAATCAGCCGAAGTGTTAAGAGAAGTCCGCTGCGCAGCATCAGCGTTGCCAACAGCCAGCAAACGGTGCTGCCGATCGACCGGCGATTATCGAGCGTTTCAAGTACCTCATTAAGGCAAACGACCTTCAAAATGACTACATAGTTTATTGTGAAGAAATAATGTAAAAAAAAAGTTTAAGAAACGCCAAGGGTTCCGTGCATAATATTATATTTTTTCCCCTACAATTAAACCAATGTTAATAGTATGCCAGGGGTGTCTAGGGTCTAGTATGAGAAAAAATTACGAACTCAGATGATCATTGAACCGCTAGAGGCCGGCGGTATTATTTATTTAGGTGATTCCAAATAGGGATTCACTTCAACAATTGCGTCGTACAACAAGAATAAAAAGTGTAAAACAATGCAAATGAAGATACAACAATGAATAAAATATAAAATTAGGTACGAAAAGGTCGTCGGCGCAAAACGCGCGCGGTGGCTGGCAAGCCCAATGTTTTGACTGACTGCCTGCTGGCGAATCGCCCGTGCGCCGTTCCAATGCGCGCCTGCGCAGGTGCCAACCAATCAGATCGCACGACGCTGCCAGCCGCATTCCAAATATGTAGCGCCGCTACAATAGAAATAATGAATGGAAAATAATGTACTTTTGTAAGTAAAAATGCAGAGGAAGAAGACTAAGCTATAATGAAAACATACAAACAGCAATATCGCTGATTTTGTTGCCTTTGTCGCTTACTGTGTTTTATTAAAAACAATATTACTAAAATAAACGTTTCTTTTATAAATGCTTCTGAAAAATCTTTGAAGGGAAAATATTGTACAAACAAGGGGAAATCAGTCTAAACTATTATGCGTTTGTAATTCCCATTAGAATACGAATCAATTTCACAGATTACTTATTTTGTTCATATTATTTCATGTGCTCAGATTCTACCGAGGTGTCGAGTTCTCTAATCACAAAGCTGCATTATCATTCAATTGTATCGGTTACAATCTTTGAGCGAGCATTGCGCTGTGATGTAAATTAATTTAACTTCAATTTGCCAACAAAGTCATTTAAATGTATTATTTGTTCCTCGAATCTCCCTCGAATCGAACCTCCCTCAAATCTCCCGCTTGTATAATGATTCAATTGTCATGATAGGCTCTAGCTGCGCATATTTCAGTTTAAAAAAAAAAGTCTGCATGTTATAAATAATTGAAAAATTTGAATTTGAACTTAAACATTTATTTTGACGAAGTTATCAATAGTATATATTATCATAAGTAGCATAATGCAGGAATCTGTGTTTCTCTTCGCATGTAAATTTAAATCTGTAGATTACTTTTAAGATTCTATATGTAAAAAGTAGATGGGAAAGACTAGGCACACTAATAGTTTAAGAGGTAATATTTAAAACGTATTTTTTCTGAACCTAATGCAGGTAGTTGATAATGATAATTATTATCAGTTGAAAGGAATAATTGCAGCCTCAGCCCTTGTTAACGATTCACAAATAAAATTTGATAAGACCATAAAAGTAATAAACATATTTCTATCAGTAGTAAAAATAAACAATAAAAACTTTGTTTATTCTCTTGGGATATTTTTATTTTTCATTTTAACATAAATATGTTTTAATATATTTTTTTATCTGTATTGTAAATACAGATAAAAAGTCTTTTGATACATAAGTCTTTTGTAACTTTTTTATTTAACTACTTTATACTCATACTTTTAACGTACGCATATATTTAGGTTATTGTTTTTTATTTTATTTTTTTATTAATTTGAGTAATGCACCATGAACATAACCCCTCGAAGGCAACTGCCTTTTCGGTAGGTATAGAGCTAGCTAAATAGAATTATTACAATTCAAAATGGAAGCAACATTCCATATCACACTACTAAAAATACATAGACACAAGTTAAATATATCAATACCAATTTCAACAAAATTACACATTCTTATGACTATTCATTTTTAGGGACTAGGAAATTTATTATAACCTAACTTGTGAACACTGACAGCAATCCAATGTCCTTTCTCTATTTTAGTCATGCGTATTGATTTATTTATTTATTGACAGGTATACACAGGTATTTATACAGCGTATAGTATATACATTTTTCAAAGGGTTAATAATAAGGCCAATTATAGCTTACGCCTATGTACAAAAATATTTAAAACTTTTTTGTACAAACAAACAAGCATTATATACAAACTTTCATTTAAACTATAGTTAAATTGCACTAAACAATAGTGTGTAACAATGTTAGAGAAGCAATTAAATAAATTAAATAATAATAATAAATATTTAAATTGATTTGTAAATAAAACAATTATGTTCACACCGAAACAACGAACCAAACGTTTTATATATATCTTTTTAAGTACCTAATCTAAGAAGGAGAAGGTTCTTCAAATTAACCATGGTACATACCAAGATAGTTTCTAGGTGTTCGCGAAAAAGGGTCCTGATACATGCAATCCAAGAACGCACGCTGAAAAGGATACTTGACGAATGGGAATATGCAAATTGTGCCACCGTCAAATAAATCGTGCGTTCCTTGTCTGCGGCCTTCCTACATCGATGTATTCGGCAACGTTTCGTGAACTTTGCCGCAATCTTGTACGACTCAGCCAATCAGATCGAATGAAACTTCATTATATTTCCCGCGGCCGGAGGCGGACGCGCTCTATAAGCAAATTGCACGTCATTTCGTGACATACATAATGCACGAGAGGTTTCCACGCAAAGAAAGATAGAATCGAATTTACGACTGGTGCCTCCTGGAAATTAATTAGCTCTGTGGTAGTTCGGCTAACTCTCGTAGAAGGCAGATTTATTAAAATAATACAACTCAAAAAGAAAACAGTAAAATTAACAGCATACCTACCTGTGTGTACTTTTAACATAGAAAGCACATCTAAAAACATAGGTAAAGTGTTCTCCAAACTCACACAGCATAAACAATCAACATCAGTAAATCTATGGAATTTTAACAAAGCAGACTGAGAAAAATATCCTAAAACATTAGACTTACTCCTAAAAGATATTGTACCCTCCGTAGAGAATTATCTAAAATACGTAAAGGCCGTCTTATCAGCAGCTACGGCAAGTATTCCTCATAGTTTTCACAAGGAATATATCCGAGTTTAGAATTCCGAGTAAGGCTACCAAACTGTTGGATTACCTTAACGGAAGGCGGAAGAAAATATGGCGAGAACGAAATAAATCCTAAATTTCATACAATCGAGTAGAAGGCATGGTCGCTGATACATAAGCCAAAAGCAGACCCTAAAAATGGCCCTTAAATGCAACATCATAGAAAGCCATATACTTTCAGTTTCAGAAAGCCATTTACTTTCAGTTTCAGAACTGAAGTTTCAGAGTAGAAGCTCAGAGGAACGGGTGTCCTTCCAGGGAACCTACTGTGTTTAGTGGGTGAGTGAAGTGATGCAATCTCATTTTTGTGCTTCTCCTCTATTCTGGGGGTATTTTGATATCTCTCCAGAGCACGTTTTTTTGCTTCATGATTAGATTAGCCACGTTCTGGTCTTCAAATATAGGGTTTGTCTCAGTCTATACTTTAGATTTATTAGATTTTCGATTGTTTGGATAAAATAAGAATGCTTAATTGCTGTTTTTTTTTGTGAATTCTTTATTTATAAAAAAAATACATATTCTATTTGTTTGTTAATAGTTATAAGTTTTGTGTTTTTTTTTTCAAATAATTAATAAATGATGGGTTACCTTTGTTTTGAGCATATATAGCGATACTAATTGTCATTGCTACCCGCAACAGTGGCTGGTTTAAATGGTATGTTAGTAGATGCTTTCATGACTGTGAAGAGAAAAGTAGCGATGACTTAACATGATTAATAGAAGACTGACCCTCAAACGACGTGCAATATGCGACTAGGTCTTTCGAGCGGCTGCTGTTTTACGGCTCCGGGGTGAAAAAAGCCAAGGCACAAGTTCATCTGGCGATTTTCCCTTCCTGAGTGGAAAGTTACGGATGTAATAAATGACAGGTTATTACCTGGCTTCGATATTGATACCGCCTAATAACCCCGGGGAAAGCCGGTATAACTTTTTCTACTCTGAATTCAATATCGCCTCTATTGCGAAATGTGTATTTCGCCCTCCCCGATCACGGAAATCCTATTTGGGGATGAGGATCAATATCGGATGGATGGATGCCATTTTTGACGGTTACAAGGATAATTGTAAAATTGAATTTCATCCAAACTGTAGTCCTTATTTGTTGTTATGTACTGAACTGTACGAAAAGCAGTTATTTGTTATCTTTTACTTTTGTATGTGTGACATAACACGCTTTAGTTCGTAAAATATTAAAGAATTTATGACTGTAATCCTACGTGAACGGGCCTTTCATACACCAAAATAGGACATTCATCGTCTGACAGAGATTTTTAGTCTAGACTCAGCTTGTATAGCGATAACTTACAAAATATCAGAATATTTTTAGCTTCTATACATATACATTCATGTATGAGAAGCTTCTATACCGTACTTTTGGCGTATACGTCCGTCCGTATGTTGCAACTTTCAACTCGGAAAAGTACAAATGAGAAAAAGTTCAATTTTTATTTGTAGATTGAGACTTTAGAAATCACATCGGAAGCTGGTCGGATAATATAGATATTTAACATTAAAATCAACACATTTTTCGTATCGAAAAATAAAACTATCGCAACGATAAAGCGTTGCGCAGACGGTATTTGTATCATATACAAATTTCAAACATATGACAGCGCAGCTATTGGAACGTTTTATTTATTAGTGGCCAGGATAAATGCATATAAATTTATCTATAAGCGCAAATATTAATATTTAAAAGAATGTTCGATGCCACATTATAATTATAATAAATTAAAATATTATGTCGGTGTTTATTTATTCTGATTACCTAACGGAAATTGTACGCAAATCATGTATTAACGTAAAAACAATAACTTAAAAAGAAGAATATTAAAACTACTAATAATTTAAAATAAAATAAATAAGAAAAAAAGATATTAAATTTATAAAAAAAATATACAAAAAAAAGAACATAAAACACACCAATTTAAATTTTGATTATTTATATACATTGAAAATATTTAAAAAAAACTGATTTATTACAGAACTTAATCAAGTCATGACAAATGTCAATTTGGGAGAAGTTAGTATTAAATAAATCACAAATCCAGTAAAGGTTTTCATTACCAGCCGCGAGTCAAAATTTAGAAAAAAAGTGTGTAAAATGATGTCTAATGTATGATGAATTGAAAGAAAGTCATAATAATGCTATAAGTCAAAATGTACCTAAGTTTTTTATCTATTCCGAAAAATAACTCACTTTCGCCTCAATGCCTATTAAAAACCACATCGAATGGGCTAAAAGTGCCGCAGTCTCAAGTGGACATAGGAAATTAACAACCCATAACAAGTTGATACCGCCTATAGGGTCTGGCTGTAAGATGTCAGGTTCCGGGTAAATAATTTACTACTACTAAACAATGTATAGAAAAGTTGATATTGTATGATAGTTACAGGGCCATTCTTGTTTCTATAACTAAAACACAAGAAATCAGTTGTTAAATTTCATTATTAATTTAATAAAAAAAGGTTAAAAGTTTATGAAATCAACTTCAAATCAAATCAACTTTAGGAGGCTCTCAATTCAATATGCAGGATTTTTTTTATTTATGTTCACTCTTCACTCGGGAGCGGATTGAGCGATCTCGAATATTTTTTTCAGTCTGAAATTAAGTTTGTTAAAAATGATGCTGCGACGAAATCTATTTAATTTAGAAATTTACCTAAAGTTTGCGTAAAACTGCTAAAGCGTTTTTTCTGGCACTTTAAGTGCGTGGATTTTCAAAGCGCCATCTGTCTCGCGCGCGGGCATAAATCGTTCCGTCTAACGGCTTGTAAAAACAGAAATACTCTGCCATTTTCGGTTAAGTTTTGATAAAATGTATGAAAAAATAATATTTTAAGGCTCGTATATTTTAAGATAAAATAAAGTGATATTTTTTTATTAAGCCAAGATAATTATTAGATATAAAGATATGCAGTATTATTTTTTCCTATATCTATAAATACGCGAGACAGTTACAGCACTTCTACCAAAATCGACTTTTTAATGAAAATTATATTGTTCCAAACCATTGAAATATAGGTAGACAAATGAATAAATAAACAAAATAAGGCTTAGTGTTTTGTTCTATAGCCACTATCATATCCGGATGTTTAAAATTGTTTTCGACGTTCCATATCCATTTCAAGCAATTGTGTTGCAATAACTATAACGCGGCCTTTTTGAAGGCGATGACAGGTTGTTCGTTTCGATTTTAGACGTGATATAATTGTGGTTGTGATGACATGTGGTGGACACAAGAAAACCCGAACACAAAAAGAATGTTAATATGACAGTGTTCCATAATAAACAGATGGGTATTGAAGCAACCCACCACATGCACGATTTGTCGTGTGCCGAAGGCGCCTGCAGGGCTTGGATTGAACACCTTGTTTAAAATATAAATTCTAAATAAGATGCACTAAGTTAGTATTTTTGTTTTATTTGGACTGTGCCTTTAACTAATAAAATTAATGTTAATTAATTAATGTTTTGATATTAAACGAAAAATACTGCTTAGAAATAAAATATTATTTTATTTTTCCTATAGCATCGTAAATCAAAATGACAGAATAGAATCAAATTAACTTTTTGTGTCACGTGCAAAATTTTGTTCACTCCATACACTACTGCCATGTTTGTGCTACATCCAAAAAGTTTTTTTTAGGTTATTTATAATAGGTTTTTATAGGTTTTAGGTTTAGAAATAATTTGTCTCACAAAATAGCTATGACTATTTGAAACTTTTAGTGACATTTGCCAAAACAAACCAATATTGGGGCTACGAGTAGCATTGTGGAGGTGTTCGAGAGAAACAAGGTCGGAACCGAAGGACCGAATTGAGAATCCGAATGTGACTGAACGGCCCGCAGTTTGAGTGACTTTTTAGTGTTTGAGTGACTTTTTTAAACCAATTTAAACAATCGATAGCAAGTTTTACATATAATCCACTCGGCATCGATAATACCTATTAACATCAGTACACTTAGAGAACTAGCAATACCTCAACGGTAACAATAAGACTATTATCATAAACAGTTTTAATTGATTCCTGTTAAGTGAGAATTTGGTGACTTACGAGTATGTGGTTTTTTTTTTTGATGAGAGATTCATGTATATAATAATTTTAGGTATGATTTTAGTTACTTTAAGATTTGAGTAACTGTTGGGTGTGCTCTCGCTATAATTAAGTGCTTGACGACCCAAAAATGCGATCTCTTCCCGTAACAAAGCTGTACAAATTTCGTTGCCGAGATGAGATGAGATAGATGACTGCGGCGAGAGCGGCTAAAGAGGACGCTTCGTGGACCAAGGCTGTTTTTAATACCCAAATTACATATTTACTTTTTACTTGAAATAATTGTGATGATGATAAAAGTGTACATAGAGATTTCGCCGCAAATACCTGTTTAAGGTTTTAAGGCCTCCTGACTAAATTCAATGTCGTAGCAATTTTGTTACCCCCGTTATATTTAACCAGCTGATTATAGTTTAGAGCAACTTGAGTTAGATGGCAATTTAAGTCAGATAACATACATATAAAGATTGCACTATGATGCACTATTCGTTCAGTTTAACGAACTCAACCATCTTATTTCAACGTCTTTGCTAAATAATTTTTACACACTTTTGACAGTGGTTTTTTTACATACTTATATACTAATTGACTTTTGAAACGTAGATCGTAAATACTGCGTGGATTTGAACTTTATGTTGACTTTTTAACATATGTCAAATTTGCCTTCTCTTCCATCGCTGCTTTCGGAGCGGTCATGCCGCTCCTATAAAACTTAAAACGATGGTACTAAAAAGACACATTAGTAACCTTCGACAACTCTTCGATCACATACGAATGATCAGAATACGTTGTTCAGATTTATGGAAACATAATATTAACTTAGGTAATTTATTTAAGGATTAATATGTAAAAAAGATTTAAAAAAGTATATGAAAAAATTAAAATAGTTTTTATTTTAAGGTAAGCTTACGTTACATATTAAAGATACCGAGTGTTTAATGAGACATTTCCGATAAAAAAATCAACTAGTTGGCGGTGCAATTTCGAATATGATTTGTAAATACGACATATCAAAATTTATCATGGTTTCCGAAAAAAAAATGTTAACTTTTTCGTGATAATATTATACGGTGTTTGTAATAGGTACCACAGCTGGTCGACGTATCATAAACGGCTTCAGCCGAGCTGGCGGGCGAGAAAAGGAATTTACACCGGCGCTTTAAAAAAAATAATAAATTTGGGGATGAGATATTTTCGCATTTTTTTATATAAATTCTTCCTCATAGTAGGAAACATAAACACCGCATTAAGTCATCTGTATAGGTTTTGGGACAGCCTGTATAATATTTTATTATATCAAACGGACTATAATAGCGTTTTTCGTATATGTATGTCTACAAGTTTGCTTATGAAATTTCAATTTTAAAATTATTTATGAATTACAGCTTTGTATTTAATTAAATAAATAAATATTATAATAATGTAATAATAACAATATTTGATCCTTACCTAGAAAATAATAATTGTTGGAAGTGGCTATTTAGTAATAAAAGATTACTCACAAATCAATTTTAAAAAATCCCTAAATTTCGAGCAAATTCCCTATTTTAATTGTGCATTCGGCAACGTGTCACGTACGAAAGCTCTATGAGAGTCGCGCGTGATCGTACTGTAAAATGTGGAACAGAGTGAGTTTGGCCTAGATTCGCTTAATCCCGAAACGAACCTTCAGGACACGGCAACTTCACACGGTCATGCACGATACAGTCAAGTGCAAACAATTCACTCACTTCTAAGGGTCATAGTCGACTAAGCATTAGTCATTCGCGCAGAAATTTAGTGTTCAGATTTGATTGACACCTTGTGTACTGTTAAATAATTTTATAATCATATAAATATTATGTCGTCAATACATGTTTTGTATTTAAGAATCAAATTCCCTTATAATTAACGTATTTTATTTAAATACAGAATTAATAAACAGTAATTTATATGGCCTGGGTATTTTGGAACAAACGAGGAATGTCGGGGATAAAGATGTCGCACAAATCACTACGGTACAAATTCGCGTGGCAAATATTCGCATGCCTCGATGCGAATTTGCATGAAAAAGGTTCGGAAAAGTGGTCGACCGGCACCACTTGGTACACACGAAACGCGACCCTACGCAACAGAAGAACGCTTTTATGCTAATTTCTCCTTTGCCGGTAAATGAAATTGATCCCCAACCAATATGCGAACCAATTTGCTTTGGTAACATTCCGAACCAATCGATTTGGTATTTTGTAGATGTCGGACCTACCGGTTTGTAGGTAAACCAAAGCGGTATAACCCAATAAAGTTGACTACCTTTTTAATGAAACTCACATGTAAATATAATAATATTGTATTTATAATATTTGTAATTTTATGACTTGGGTCCTCTTCAATTAACATTAATAAGTGACTACCCAATACCATCAAGAGTGCAAACTTAATAAAAAAAAAATATCTTAAAATATTAACCAAATTGGGTTTTTAGTTTGTTTTAAATTACATTGTTGTTTACTATTAAAATGTCATCCGTTGAAATATTTTTCATGTGAGAATATTTCTTCTAATATTCTTCAATTTTTCTGCGATTTTTTACAGAATATTAAAAATGATTATTGTAAAGTATAACAATAATAATAAATCTCTTATTTTAAAACAAAAACGTTATATCTTGTATCTTAAGTGGGTACTGGTAAGGTAGGTTTATCTAAAAGATTTTAAAATATATTTTTTAAAAAAATAAGTTAGTGTTTTTAAGTGTGTTTTTTTTTACTTTTCAAAAGTCTTACACAATATTTTAAAAAAAATACTATTAATAAAAAAAATGCAAAAATAAATCGAACTTCTTTTTATACTTATTATGATAATTTAGTATTATGTCAGACAATAATTTGTGTTGATTTTTTAGTGAATCTACGTTACGTTTATGGACAGTAATATTAAATGCAAATAACTGCGGAGCCTTTAAAGATATATCCCTTACCACTCCCATAGTATTTTTTACTAGGCTCAATATCACCATCTAAATTATTCATCCTATATCATATGTTATAAATACATCCTGTATTACATATATTATTATATAATATACTCCCTGTAGTATATGAATTATAAACTTCAACTCTACATGCACGCTATTTACGCCTTATTCATACATAACATAACTATAACATTGACTCTAGCTGTTTAGTTTACACATAATTTAAAGTAGTTTCCCTCATACAACTTCAAATCGTTTTTTTTTTGCTGTGACACTACGCATACAATACCTTCCTTACGTAAACATGTGGATCTGTAATATTTACTGAAGAAATTGTGATAAAAATGCAATTTGAGAAATATATAAAGGAAGCTAATATATTATTCAATTTTATATGAGTTATATATATATTTTTTTACACTTCTGATTCATATATTTTTTAAATTTGTGTTAAAAAAGTACGTACAGATATGTTTTTATCGTATCGCTGTTTTGTAATTATTAGATAAATTGCACAAAATAATAAAGGTTTTAGTGAAGATTTAAAAATTCGCATCTAATCGCAATCAAACGAAATGTAATTAAATTTATTTTTTCCATACGTTTGTCCCTTTGGCCGCCCGCCTATCCCGTTGCAGGCAGGCACTTAATTAAGTAGCGACCCGCGCAGAGGGCGCTGGCGATTTTGCTCTCGAATGTTGTTTTAATTAAAACAAACTCAAACGGTCTGACGAATTAAAAAAGGAAAACTCTCCGCGCTTCGAACGCTCGCGGTCGACCGAAATGACGTCACCTGGCGACGACCGTTTCAGGCGGTCGTAAATCGAAAACGGATCGGACAGGCCGTTTCGGGGTCTATGACATTACCTTAATTTCGACAAAGGTGTATTTTAAATAAAATCGCGGCTCAGGCGTGACCTTACGATTTCTAAAGGCCTCGTTTACAAGGTCAACTGTTTTACTTTGTTGCGTGCGTGACTTGTACTATTGCAATCTTTCTCCATTCCTCTTGGTATGGTACGCAAGTAAATGATGTTTTTGTATGTGTAGGAAAAACAAATCTATAATCGTTGATATAATCTTTATCGCGAAGCTTAAAGCAATCTTTTTTTTTATATACAGGCTGTTACATTCACAGTAGTGTAATTTGAATTTTCAAATATATGAGACTGGCCAGTGCAATGGACAGAGGTTATTGCTATTGGCGTGCATTCAAATAATCACAAAATTACCTTTCTATTAATGATTGCTAGTCAGTGGCAGCTTTTGTCCAACCGCGTCAGGTTTGAATAATAATTGATTATCGGGCTTACGGCGAGTTCGTAACAATATGGAACTGGTGCTATCCAGAGTAGTCGGTGGCGGAACTCTTCAATTTCAATGGCAGTATCACGGGCCGTTGTTGCGAACATAATTTCCCGAGAGTACGCCTAATTCGTATAACCGAGTCATAGCCACCCGAGCGTTGTGACAGCTACGCGTAGTGCAGGCGTCGTGCACCATTTTTGTGCGAAGCAAATTACGAACCCCTTTCTTTCATTACCCTCGCTATGTCTCACGGCTGAGGGCCAGAAAACGTCCATAAAAACCTCAATGAAATCGTAAAAACACTTGTTACCATTTTCAGAATTTCAGTTTTTAATCGACGTAATACGGTCAAATAGAGCTAAAATGGATCTATAATAGCAACATACATATAATGTTGAACATATATCTCATTGTCTATTAATTTGTGTGTTAATTAATTATAAAAATAAAATTTAAATTTAATTAAAAAAAACTACTAATACAAATATCTAACAATTGAAAAAATAAATAAAATCGTCTCATTTCTATTTATCGTTAATCATTTTTCTTTATTTTTTAGGATGTCTAAATACAGTATATTTGTTTTTTTTTTATATCGGTCGAAACTCTATAAGTAGAATTTTAATAGAATTAAATTTTTTATTTTAAATTTGAATAGAAACGTAGTTAGCTTTTCGAAAAAAAAATTACAAAGTATGTAGTTAAGATTTTCAATTTTATTGTTTTAGGAATTATAATATATATTCTATAGAATGATTTAATCTTTTATTTTATTCTAGTGTAAAAAAAAAAACAAAAAAATATATTATGATAATCTGAAAATACGCTACCCAACGGTTGCGCTCCTCTGTCGTCTAGATACTCTGTCTGGCCCAGGCCCGGACTTGACACGATGGCGTGTATTGTGACTCGAACTATGATCGCTATGATCATTATCAGAACTGCTGATGTTAGTTTAATTTGAGGTCTTTAACCTCAAGTCAGTCTGTGATGGCCAATCGACCCTCGTCTTCTTATGTTTCTGATAAAAACACGTGACGCGAGTAGCCTTAACTCCCAGCATGAGCAGAATTTACTGACAAATTCAGGATTAAACTGCTTTATGTAATTCTATTTATCTACAAATATTTTTTTATTCTTTCAAAACAATATTCTTAATTGTATAACTAATTAAATTAGGCTTAAATTAATACATTATACTTACAAAACAAAATATGAGTCAAAAAAAGAATCGTTAAAGATATTTTTATTAGGCTGCACCTTATGAAATAAAAAATATCACGATGTAAAGAATCGATAATCTTACATAATCGATAATATTATATTTGGGTCAGATGAAACATTATTTAAATGTAAAGACATTTATTTTATTCATTTTTGTTTGTTTACTTATTTCTTAGATTTCTAACTGGAAAGGCCATTTACGGTATGCATATATCTATATGTTTTAATATATATCACATATTTTTACAGAAAATCTATAGCGTTATGAGTATTTAAAAAAAAACAGTTAGACAGTAATAAGCATAAAGGAACCAACTTACGAAATGTTTTCTGAATGAAAAGTTTTAGAAATATAGATTTAAGCTCTTTCCGTAAATTAATTTAAATTTCTATTAAATAAGTAAGCAGTTTCTTTAAAAATGATATACGAAATATAAAAATAATAAAATAGAAATAATTTTATTTGTTATGTTATAAAATATACAAAAATACACTTGGTTTCTTTATGCATTTTGTCTGCACTGAAATAAATCCAATGACTAAAAATTTTTTTAAGATTCGCTATGACCTAGTTCAAACACAATTATTTTGGGCTCTACTCAACTAAGCTAAATGTGCATATACTAGAGTCAGGGGAGATGGTGGTAATGAAGCGTCAAAAATTGTATGATTGAGTGCGGATTCGAACCCGCGAACGCTATGCTAATAGTCAAACATTTTAACCCCTAGACCACCACTAAGTTTGATTCCTCTTCAATACTTGATAAAATGCAACAAAGTACTTGGTTCCTTTGGCGTATTACAATTTTCCGAAAATAACTATATAACTTTATTTTTCATATCTATGAAAAACCTAGAAAACATTTAAATTATCCCTGGTTTTCCTTTACATAATAACAAATGTGTATTTTACGTCTAAATTGCATAAATAAATTAAATTAACCAAAAATATCAGTTGGTCCCTTTAGGCTTATTACCGCCCAGTTTAACATTACAAATTATTACAAAAATGAACACTCACAATTATAATAAAACCTAAATATTTGTTTATTTTATCTATTATGCAGAGAAACTGTTTACGATCGCAACTCTACTCAAATTGAATAAAACAATTATTGAAGAAGCATGGTTAGGCAGAAATATCGCCCTACTATAAATGAATGAAAAGCTATGAATTTCAGTAGCTCTATTCTGCAGCGAGGATGTTTAAAAAGTATGTGATAGCGAACACGTTCTAATACATTTTAGTATACTAATTATGATTATCAGCAAGGCCAGTTAGTAAATTCAAAAAATGTTTCAAAAAAAATATTGTACCGAATTAAATTCACAACAATCTAATAAAAATATTGAAGCATAATATACTGAATGTGACATTACTTTATAAATCGCCAAATAAAAATATTTTAAATTTTTTCAAATGTTTGAACATGGATTTTATAATAAAAAAAACGAAATATAATGGTGAACGTAATGAAGTTACAATTAAAAGATATGAAAGTTTGTTAGCATTTTTACATATATCGTGTCCCAAGACCATTTCCAATAAAAAAAAAACAGTTAATAGGTCCAGCGAATTCTAGTGTTATCTGTTAAGAAACTGTATCAAAATTCATCAAGGTAACCGAGAAAAAAATTGTAAACTTTACGTGAAAATAGTAAAAGGATCGTGTTTTGTGAGTGATCAGCTCTCGCCGTACACCATAGGGTGTCAAGGCCATTTTCGATCGAACGAATTAATGAACGGAGAACGGATATGGTTTTAGGAGCCAGTTCTCTATTGTTACAACTCCTGCACATTCACAGATGAGCCTGGAAAGCCTGGTTTTGACGTTCAGGAAAAAACCTTCATTGCTTTCCTGGTATCATCTCCTGGACAAACTTCGTATTGTCCGTTTGTTGCCTCGATCCGTAGCATTATATCGTATTCACGCTCATCTGGTAGCGGCGGCTCGGATGACCGCAATCAAATTAACAAGCACAATTCCGATAATAATATTCGACGTCCATAAATCACGCGTCGCTCGCGAATAGCGTCTCGCCACTTGACACGATTACTCTTCCTGCCCGCTGCGTCTGTCCGCATCACTTGAACGCGGTATAAATCATTATCAACTGATTATTTACCGTTTTATTATTAACGCTTTATTTATTACAGGAACGTTTATCTAACGTTACTGTAAAAAAAACGAGACTTTCGCCTATAGGTTTGTACCTACCCCCTTTATTAACCCTTTATTTATTATGCAACTGGTAGAATTTGCAAAGACTGAAAACTAATCAAAATATTTACTATATTCAATGCAATACAAGACAATAGGTAATTAAACCATTTAAAAAAAAAAAAATGGTAAGTCGTACCCAGGTACTCAAGTTCATATACTTGAATATTGTATTTTATTTCAATATTTAACATAAATAAAGACAAGAAATTTCCTAAAATTAATATATTTTTTTATAGCGCCTTTTACGTATCTAATTTATTTTTATTAAATAATAAAAAAACACATTCAGAATAAAAACACTAGCGCAGCTGGAATTGAATTTTGGACCTAAAGTAAATCGCGGACAGCCCGCAGTATTCAGCGAAGATAGTATTTTGATTAGTATTACGATAAATTATATAATTAATTTCATTCAATTATTTTTAGCGCTTGGCTTTATTAATTACAGGCGTAATCAGCATAATTACTGTCTGCCTGTTGAATATAATAATAATTAAAATAAATATACTTTAATACGTCATTAAAATATAGTACCTGTTTTGTTTAAAGTGTCACCGACTGTTTGGAAGTACTCTCGTGCGCCAGTAGATGGCAGCACACCACACATCTATTCTAACTAAGATTTTAGAACCCTCTTTTCAGCTGTAAATTGAATGTAAATTTTGATAGCTGTTTTGAAGTAGAAAATAAAAATTTGAATTACAAAAATAAAAAAATGGTTACAAAAACTGTTTTGGAATAATTGTGAATAATAAGTAACTATCTAGTAAAATAAATATTATTTAAAAAAACAACAAGAAACCGAAAAAAAATATAATATAACTTTCACTTAATATACCTAATCTTTTACTTTACTCACTTGCAAAAACGCACTCGTCTTATCAATCATATCGCCATATAAACACTAACTTACATGGCATTCAACCCTTACATGTCACACAATATATACACATGACGTCACGCATTATACGTATTTCGAGAACATTAAATATTTATCAATAATGATTTATTTATTTATATATTTAAACATCCATTTTCGAATTAAATTAGGGAAAATAAGACTACTTTTAAAGAAAACATATTTGTACATAAAGGTTCCATTTTATAGTAATACATTGCATTGATTTTATCACTTCACTAGGCTGGTGCCTGTCCTTAAGTGATATGCATTTAAGGGTCCTTAACACCCTTGTGTTATTAATATTACTAATTAAGATTTATAAAGTATAATTAAAATTAATTATGACAAGTGATTATTTTAAATTAATTGTCTCAATTAATAATTATAATATTAAGAATGAATTATTATTTGTATTTAATAATATTATTTGATAAAAAAAATTATTAACTCGGATACTCGGGTACTTACTTGTTCGGATACTCTATGGCACGTCCATCAAAGAATCAAAAGTTCACATTAGAACAAATATTTAGGGACACCTAGTAGGTATACATAGTAGGTACCTACTTTTATGCTGCTTTAAAAGTCATTCTGTTCTAATTTTAGAAAAAAGAAAGAGGAAGGTTTATTGATAAAAAATTGAAAATTGATAACAAATAAATACATATCACAAATTTTAAGATTAAATTGACCGTGGAAACCTTAACCGCATAGCAGCATTACCTGCTTCAAAATGAGACCATTATGAGACAGTAGAACTTCACGCCGAAGTGCAATCAAAGTTAAAGTTTTTATTTTAAAAAGTATTTGTTACTAACTTCGGACGGTAGAGCTTACGCAAGCTATTCGTTTAGAATCAATTCTGCGCGACGGACTCGCCGGTGGACTCCGTCAGGGAACTTTTAATTATTACTACATTCTCGTGATCTTTTTTCCATTCGAGGAAAGTTTCGAAGTAGCAACTTTGATGCAATTCGATCTTACAGCCTGAAATTTCAGTTTTATCATGAATCGGAGTGAAGTTGTCACCCCTTTTCGACATTTTGATTATTTATACTCTGAGTCCTTGACTCAACTAGAACTCCGAGTTTTGTTAGGAATGTGAAAACTTTCCTTTAGTGTCCGTTTATCAGTTCAAGACGGAAACATTTCTTAAATTAAATTTCTTTTTCTATTTATTATTTTGGTTCTGAAAATATTTCTCATAACAGATACCTCAAAGCATAAGCAACAAAATATAAATGTCCCTATACCTAAAACTAAAAAAAAATTAAATGCTACCCCTTAGAATCGAATATTTTAGGCCCTAATAAATTCCAAGAATACACTAGAAATAAAATATATGAATATATATGTATATACAGATGTCAAAAACGCTATTATTATGGACTGGCTTGCATGAAAACCCTATGCGAAATTTAGACGGAAACCATTTGTAAATATTGTATAACCTGACAATTGTTTTACTGATTTCTCTATTTAAACTTAAGCATCTGTAGTTTCGCATTTCTTAAACTGTTTTTTACTGATGAATTTTATCTTTCATTATACAAACTACTAATTAACACTAAAGAGAATGCTAAATCCTAGACAACACATTAATCAGTCAAATTTATATCTAAATAAGGAGTACATCCAGCCACCAGGAGTGCGAGTTCCAGGAGTGCCAGGAGTGCAGGAGTATCAACGTTTCTCCACCTCTTTAACCCATCATCTAAATAAATCTAATACTGGAAATTTGAAGCTAATTAAAATAGAACAACATACATGCAATTAAATTAGAATAAAAAGTAATTAAAGTCTAAATGTATTTTTGAACCCGCAACCGTTCTGACCTAACGATTTGCCTTTTTTACCTTAATTAGAAAAAAACTATTGAAACTGAAAAAGTTTTTAACAAACGAAGCGAATTTCTTGTTGGCGCCACAATCCAATTAACCTCCTGTAATCTTTTCCCGGGCAAAGTTTTCGAAGGGTCCTCAACCCGGACCATGAGGAACATCAATTACGGCCCTCGTGTTACATCACGTCCGTATCGATACGATGGCATCTCGGCGGAGATGAGGCGGGAGGGACCCTCGCGATAAGACGCTGATGATTCTGTACGCGTCGAGCTGATTGAGGTCACGCAATATCTCGAGACATCCCACCCCGAGATAAAAAATGATCTCCGCATCTTAATTTCTTTCGATACTTTCGCGGGCTATGCAGCGAGAATGAACGAATGATTCATGTGAATTGTAATGTACGAATACTATTTCGCTTACTACTCGGTCTCCAGAATTATAGCAAAATGCTTACCTAAATTTCTTCAGTAAGTTGCTTAGTCAAATAAAAAAAAAAAACCATCGCGGATAAACAGCCAAATGAGGGCACAAAAAAAAAACCAACCCTGTTACCAATTTTCTTTTGGGCGTACCAAATATGATAAGAAAAAAAAAAACACTAGACGCTTTTATTTTACTATACTTAATTTAACAAGTTATGTAGTTACCCCTTTGTTTCATACTGTTAATTTATATCTCTTAATGTAATATTTAAGATTTCTAAAAACGATTCAAATGTCTTTCATGCCTTAATATTTAGTATCAATTGACTTTTTCCAAAATTTATAAGAACGGCGTAAGTGTATAACATTTATACAGACATGCAAAAAAATATTTGTTTTTTATACTTTTACCAAAAACTCATTTTGAAACCTTTCATCGAAAAATACACATTTTATTACAAACATATTATTTTTAAAAAATAAAACAATAAAAGAATATTAACCAGGTGCCGAGGATAGTAAGCTAGGTACAACAAATATTTACACTTTTTTTGAAGAATATGATATACTACAAAAAAAACTCTTTTCGCTTTTTCGACTGTTTATTGATATGCTTTAAATTATACCATATAATATTTGAAATTACATGCATATTTGTTTAATTTACTGTATGATTGCTAATTTTCAATAATTTATTTTATTTATCTTAATATTATTTTAGTATCTATTAGATAAGTTTATTGGTACAGATAAACCGAGCTACGTAGATATGGTACAACAGGTGTAACGTTGATTGTTATTACTTCATTGATATAATTTGGTATTTGGTATCAGACTGCGAGAAATCTAGCACATTTCTAAGTATACGATTACTAGATTTTGTATTGAATTATAATATGTACAGTTATGTATTATCACGTAATACTTATATCACGTATCACTTATAGCTTGTGATTATACTCCCACGCTCATATCTCCAGAAATTTCCCTACGCCTAGTTGAGATTGCCATCAAATCACTTTAATAGTGTCGTAATTAATTTCGCGAAAACATCTCAAGTGGTGTGCCAGCGGACGATGTAATAATATCGCGGACGGCATCACCGTGCGTTGTTTCAATTAACATTCTAATTGCTGGGCGGGTAGGAGACCTGCATGTGCCAGGTCTTCGCACAAAACCCGATCCTAGCGATTCGTTCAGCCCGGATGATACCAACGAAAGAAGTGCGTAATTTTTTCCACAGTAAAAAAAAATCTGCAGGTTGCGTGTATTTAAAATCTGTAACAACACGCAAAATATATTGCGAAAATATTTTATAAATACGAAAAAATTCATTTCAAATTTATTTAAAACCATTCCACTATTTGAGGTCTTTAAATGTTTGTCACGGAGTTGAGAGGGGTCGGGAACGAAATGAATACCTTGTGGCTATTCCCGACTTTGGCCACATTATATGATCTTGATTATAATCCTTCAAATGTGTTATATGTTTTATTTATTACCGCTCGAATATGTACACTTCAGTCGTAGCCGTCTTGTTTATAAATATTAAATTTTACCAACCTCTCAAACTAACATGTCCCGAGCCTCTCAGCTAGTAACTATAAAGTAACATTATATACCTGCTGAGATATTTTTTCTGATGCTATTTTATTAGAAAATCTACCTATTGCAATGGGTACCATGTCAATACTTTCGGAAAATTTTAACATATCTTCGCGTTTCACATCCCCTAGAACCCAAAACCAGCCTATATTTCAAATTGATACATAAAATTTAAGAACAAAATCTCGGTCACGTTCGTTAATGGACTAAATCGGACCACGGGGCGGATTTGGTGGGTTTATTTCGAAAAAGTGAATTATTGCTATAACTTTCTTAGTATATATCACAGTATATTTCTTAGTATATAAGATATCGAATTTATTTATATTATTCTAGAACTTATTTTATTGGTCCTAGGGGTGGGAAAGAGTGGTTTTTCAAAATTCAACAAATCATACCTCCCTTATACTCATAGCACAGAATCAAAACTTTTCAAAATGTAAATTTTAGGCCTTTAATTTCCCTACAACTTTTGTTTGTTACAATCTTTGATATGGGGAATCCTTACGGTTAGGGACGTACAAAATATTTTACCACTTTGATTCGGTGAAATCTACCTCCGCCTTGCGCGTACCGAAAGGGTTTTTTTTTATATATTTCGTGTTGGTTTTAGCACAAGTTTTGGCCGAAGCGGTGACGCAGTCAAATTTTCAAATTTTATTTTTTTGTCTGAATTTGATCGTGGAAAATTTTGGATAAGTTGCTAAACTCTTTTTACCTTCTTCTGTCCTCCGGTCAGAGTAGTCCTCTTGTTTGAAACTAGACTGCATTGAGGTCGTTCATAATAATTTTAGAATGACAGTCAGTTTTGTACCGATCACACTAAAATCTGTATTGATTTTTTTCAAGGTTTATTTATAAATAGATATATTATGGGAAAACCAAAAAATAATGTTACTATCAAAGGCGCTACGATTTTTGAGTACATATGAGCAAAAAGTTTTGTTATATAAATGCGAGGAAACCCGAAATATAAATAGACGTTTTTCCTTTTTTTCTTTGTGTTTTAGAATGTTGCACCTAGCTTTAATATTTCAAACATAATTGTTACAACAATATTTCTAGGTACAAATAGATTAAAAATCTATGTAGCTATTAAATTACTCACGAAAAATTTTTAGTTTTAGTCTTACTTGTATAAAACGCAAATAAACTTTATTTAGAACTTATTAATCGTGGTCGTATCAGATCCAAGTCGTATGATTAATGAAGTGTCGGCCAACGCGTGTGTTGACCCCCTTAAATTAGCAACCATAAAGCTGTGTCGTTTTTTGCGTGTCGTCTTGTATCTCTTTAACAAATAGTCGCGCCCTGTGCTCAAATGATTATGTTTTGTAAGTTATGGGACTTTTTGAAATGATCGACATAATAAGCCTGCCCTAGGGAAGTTACAAATAAAAAAAATCGATAAATAATACGCTTTATTTCTTCCTTAGAAATGGATGGCCATAGAGGGGGTATTTCGTTATTTTTTAAGTCTAATTAGATTAAAATAAAGAAAACATATAATAATGACGTTTTTTCGATTCATCTAAATTTTAACACCATATTATTTTTTTTTTGTAAATTTTGACTAGTAATGAAATAACACTGACAAAATATTTCAATTAATTACTAAGGCGCCGCTTTGCCTCGCTGCGGCATACATTGGAGCGGAGTTTAGTATATAAATGTATTTCTCCATAGGGATTACCATTTAATTTTTTATAATTCTTTGCGCAATCAAATGTATATGTTTTTTGGTATCTATGCACAGAAGACATTGTCATGGTCATTTTAAAAAAATAATCATCAAAATCGGTCCTGTAGTTCTAGAGCCTTAGTCCGTGAACAGAGTGACATTTGAGTCACCACATTAATAAAAATTTTATAATGTGGCATTAAACATTCTTTTAGATACTTCTATTAGTGCACATAGAAGAGTTTGTATTAATTTTAACTAGCTAGTAATAAATAATACGTTCCAACGGCTGTTCTGTCATGTTGTTATAATTCGATTATGACATTTATACTTTCTATCAAACTGTCAATGTTTCATTAACAAGTAAACGAAATTGATTAGAATTAATTTTATATATCTATGTTATTCGACTAGTCTCCGATGTAGTCTTCAGTCGTCCAAATGATGAGTATTTTAGCTTTTTATAAATGAGTGTATAAAAGCTTAAAGGGTAGGAAAAACTTTACATATCGAACTCATCTGAAAAATATGTGCCATATGTGCACATTAAAATGCAACCTTAAGACTAGTAACGATATTTTCATAGTGGAAAGTGAAATTTATCGTCTTTCTGATGGCATTTGCATGAAATGGTATAGCTTATCTTGTATTTGCTTTAATTTTATTAAAGCTCCCATAGCAGCAATTGAATAAACGTTCTACAAATCTGTAAATTTTTGACCACCGCTTGCGTGGTGTTTCAAGGTATGGGAGCTTATCATCCCGAAAGTAGCTAAATTTTCCCCATGAAACGCTGTTTCGGCATCGTTCTGATGTTTGAGCCACGTATCAGTGGCACAAAAGTCAAAAAAGTCGGAAATAATGGTCTATTTTTTACTCAAACTCATAAAATTTTGCTTTAAGTTCTCCGAATACAATTATGTAATTTCGATCAGACTATAAGAAGAAACATATTTCTCGCCAACGCCATAGTAATTAGAAAACGATGCTGTATCTCGTCATCATTAAAATGGTCATTGTTATTAAATGACTATTAAACTCAAGCGTCAAAAATATCTTCAAGATCCTATAATGTTTCCTTTACCCTAGGCAGTGGTCTTCGAGTACAGAAATATACCCTATGCTAAATTTGTCGATAATTGAATGGACATTCAAACAATCGATTAAATTTTAGCATTCGAATCACATCACTATTTACTGTTAGCATGCAATGCCCACACGATGACCGGAGGCAGCGAGCTGTCAAATTGTTTGAGAGATTATGTTGCTTTTATTGATTGCACCTTCTTTTATCAGCTGTTTGGTAGGTAGATTGTCATTTGTACGAGCGGCTCGTTTTACCGTAGAAGGAACGAACGCGGCATACATTAGACGTCGCTTGAAACCATTACGGTAAAAAATATATCTTTCCGAAATGCTAAACTGTCAAGATAGTGCGCCATCGACGTTCGGGCACAATGAGTAATAAAATATAACCTACGGATCGGAGGTAGCAGTAAGATATATTGATATGACGGCACCGCATTAGCTCCTAAACACATAGGATTCATCGTACGTCATACAAATCTTGGATTTCGAAACGGTCCACGGCTAGTTTTGACAATACGATATCGTCGTGGTCTACTACTTAAGTCGTTCGACTAGTAAGCTAGAGTCACGCTTTACAACATCATTTTTGATCACAGCCATCTCTTCAGATTATTAGTACTATTGAGAATAAAATAATCTTTTTGATCAAACCCTACCCCATTAACATAGGCATTTTATAAAATAAGGTAAATAAAGTTAAAATAAAACTGATACATCATCTCCATAAGTAAGAGTTTGTTTCAACACTGGGACAAATTATTATCACAGTTTTCTTTAAAAATCATTCTTTTGGTTTATTTTACCTTTAAATTTCCTCACAAAATCAAAGAAATTTCTGTGGAAAAAAATCTAACAAAACTTTGACCGTTCATAATATGAAATAGGAGATAATCAAGTTGTGAAAGAAAAAAAAACGAAATATAATTATTATTAAATTCCCTAATAATATTTATGCCTTTTAAAAAATAACCTAGTTAATCATTTTTCTTGCCATTAGTTGATAAAGACCAATCTTATTTCCATTTATTTTGCCTTACTGTTTCAATATAATTATTAAACTACATTTTTGTAATGTAAAATGATTTACTGACAGTGTTCAAAATGTGTACACTCGGTAAAAAAATAAATAATTTCCATTATTGGTCTTCCTTAATTTACTCTTGTTATTTACCATATCAAGCTAGTTTACAATACGCTATTGTATAATATCAAAGTCTTTTTCTTCTTATCCTTCTAATATTTCTGGTCCTTGTAACTGAATTTATGTAAGAACTTATTTTTTATATATATAAATACATATATTATTTTAGAAAACCTACATACCCCATTCATTTCGGAGGTGGGGTCAAACATATTTAACATCACAATAAAAAAATGAGAATCTACGATTTCAAGCCGAGATTTACTCTATGATTTATAGAGTCGGCACACCCACGATCGCAGCTACCGATCGTAAACTTTTTTTTTAAGTGCATTCAACGGATACTTTAATACGGACAGCCATCGAGAGAAATAAATAGCTGCCCACGTGTCGGCAACGCTGGGCGCTAAACGGCATTTTTGTACACGAATACCATTTATAAACTCCAAACACCTTCACGGTGATCACACAAAGAAAAGTCATTCTCGATACTCGAAGCGATGGCCTAATTATCACGTCTTTGTATTATTTGTTTGGTTAGATGCTGATTGTAAAATACGATACAATGAAGTGTCATATTCATAATAGCACCACAAACAATAGTATAAGTGATTACATTCGTTATGGTTTGGGCACAAAACAAATTGCAATTATTTCAACACCTAAAAACGATCTATATTCACAAAGCATGATTAAACATTCGTTATGCCAGGATTCTACGAAACAAAATTTAATTTATCAAATAAATGGTTTCTTTATACAAACCGTTATATTCACGTCACTAATAAAATAACCCTTCAAAGTTTCAGGTCATATCGCGAACGGTGCATAACGGTGCAAAACGGATCGATTACAGAAAAACAGTAGCTAAATTCAGATATAGTTTTTTTCTTGCCTTTTCCTATTACGTTGAAGATAGCCTGAGTCCCGAGTAATGACACTTGCAGTTAGGACAATTATTCAGGCACGACATCCTACGTCGTAGAACCAAAATAAACCTATTAATAGAATGTGGTTATGCTTGAATAAAAAATATGTAGAGATTGATATATTTAATGTAACATAAAAAAAACTATGACATTCGAGATAATAAATTTCCTAAAGTTTCATTCCGGTCTAGACAATCGGGTGAAATTTTCACGTTTCATTATTTTCGGAATTTTAATTTGTTTATACATAGATAATATTTACACTTTTAAAATAATCTTCTATTTTAAAATTTGCATACCAGCTACTTACAATTTACGGAACTAACGCTTTTTTTTTTAAATTTAAGAAATACTGCAGAATTAATCAAACAGAAACATTTTCCTCATTATCTTTAAATCCACACGAACCTGTACTATTAGAGACAAACTTGAGACAGCGATAGATACTACTAAAGATTATATTTTTTAATTCCCCTATTTTACCAATACTTTTAATAAAAAGATCTTGATGTCTTTTGGTCGCGTTCAACAGTTAACCTCAAATTAATACTGTGAAATAACTCATTATATTTTTTAGTAGTGGTAAATGAAAAAATTGTGGGTTGTAAATATTATTCTTTAAGTCAGAAGGCTCACTACAATACATAATAATATTATAGGAAAAATCAAATAATCAAAACAAAAGTTCGTTTTTAAATCAGTAACTATTTTTGATAGTAGATTATTTTTGAAGCTACGTTAATATTCTCTTTTGAAATATAAAATAAATAATATACAACAAATAAAAATTCTATATAAATACACATTTTTATTACCTGAAACTAATATAAAGGAATTACTCAAAGAAATGCTACCTAATAAAGGATGAATGCAATATTTAGAAAAAAATAGATTTAACGTTTTTATTTCTTGATTTTGTGCACAGAGACGAAATAGAAGTTTGTTGTTTTAAAAGTTTTTTTAAAACACGTTTAAACACAAAATATTCTAACCCATCCAAAAACCACATAAAAATATATTTTTATTATTTTTCACGGGGTTCTGTGTTATACTTATTACATTTATACTCACTTTGTTGACTACTAAAAAAATGACATTCGTAGAACAGGTAACTTTTACATAGTTGGAAAGGTAACAGGCCACATCACAGACCACTCGATTTCCTAAAGTTTTGTTTAATTTACTAATGGATATTTGTATTTCATTTGAATATTTACTTTGAGTAAAACATAACATCGTGTTACTTACACTTCATATTGCTGTATATTAAAAATAATGAAATATAACTTTGTAAAAAGCAAGCGGAGGTTTTTCATTTGTAATAATTTGCAGCACGGATCAGCCTTTCATAAAATGTGGCCAATTTTCATAAATTTTAGTATTAATTCGTGTACGCAACCACGTTTATATCATATTCGATCATTTAATTATGAAAATTAAATATTCTGAATCTGCGCGTAAATGTGCAGTATGTGGAAAATTAATCGCCTACCTATTAGTAAGTTAGGTGCTGTCGCAATGCGGTTCGTATTTTGGGATCAGTATTTAATCCATGATAATATATTTAATATAAAATTTATGAAATTATATGATATGGGCTTCAGTTCAGTTTAAGACGTACTTCATTTGTTGTTTGTTTTGTGCAAACCGCTTTTCGGCTGTGTCTGACCTTTGTGAACTCATGACAGGTGGGTTTTTACATGTAGTGGATATATGAGGGGGTGGTTGTATGACCTGTTATTTGATACGTCAATAGAATGGGCAAAAAGCGGCATTTATCTATTACATACAAAAATCAAGTAAAAATAATAAATTGTCTTTAGTAATAAGGTACTTTAACGTTAGTTTTTAAATTTATGTAAGGTCTTAAAATACAGGTATAGGGTATACTTTACTGAAATACAGGTCTACAGGTATACTTTAGAGGTATCTTATTCTTCCGGTGGTATGGCTGATTGTAGTTATTTTTTAGAATTTATTTTATGGGAATGTGGTTATTTATTTAGTTAACAATAAAAAAAACCGAAACACTTAAACGTTCACACCACGCAAAAACACCCCGTACGCAACTTGACCATAAGCTTTCCGCTGACAATATTAGGAAGGTAAAATTTATAGAGGATAGATTCGTAGATTTCATTATAAGCCTGCGTAACTAATTTTTTATTAAAAATCATAAGTCCGCCTGCCTATGGTCGAACCCTCAATGGCAGTAAATATTGTCATAAAATTAACACATCCATTCAAAGAACTTTTAAGAAAATAAATGATCTTCTCGATATTAATATACAAAAGCAACCAACTCCATTTTAAACGGCTATAAAGCTATACATTCAACCGACGCAGTAGGTAATTATTCAAGCAAAAGTCAGCAGATCGCATTACTAAGTAAATTCAGATGTGAAGCATTCATAAAACATAGCACGCCTGCGCTGCAACTGCCCGGCGACATGCGATATGGCATATATATAGCATATAAGCGTCTTCAAATAATAATTATTATAATCGCCGCCCACCTTCGGAAGTAATCTGCATATTATATGAATACGTCTCATAAATGGCTCTATTGCTATTAATAAATATATTTATTTATTATTTGATACCTGTGTATGCAATATGCCATCGAATACTTGAGTATACCTATTACATACAAGGACATTTGGCAATTGGAAATCCATCCAACTAGGCGAGTGCCTGTAAGAGGATGCATTTATTAATAAGTACGCTAATATGGCTTTTTAACATTTTATATAATAATACATCTCTTAGTTATTTATTTTAGATTATTATTTGATTTAATTTAAGATATCTCAATTTCCATACTGCTATTTACCTTTCCTCCTGCATTTCTATGCAGGAGGAAAGGTACATATTTTTTTAATAAATATAAATAAATGCAATCGAAGGAAAATGTTAACAAATATGATTTACGTATTAGAAAAGAGATTATGTTTAAATGTAACGCAATGAAATTTAAAAATAATTGATTTACAGCTGACTCAGTTGCTTGTGCTTGTGTTGGTACGCGGAGATCACAGACCATTGAATTAGGTAGACGCGGAGTAAACCAAATCTGCGTACTGCGTTGTTAATATGCCGACACATCTAACACAGACACAATCGCTGCCTAACACCAAGCTGAGGGGCGGAGCTTAGTTTTCGACTGACGGCACTGTCATGATTTTGTCATATCCGCTGTATCTCGCTTACGGCGCTTCAATGCTGTTGACTATTTCTATGGTGGAGATGTTGGTAATGAAGCGTTAAAAAATGGTATTGTAACGGCCCCAATGAATGATGGGAAGAATGTTAAAACTCGTTTATTTAATCTTGAAGGCGTTACAATGTAAATTACTTAAATTAAATCTGACTGTGCTCCGCGCGCTCGGCGCACGTGACGACCGCTTGAGGAGCGGGTGTTGACGGGGGCAGACTCGGCTGGAAAAAGGCGATGAGCAGTGTCGCGGCCTGCTCTTATAATCTGCCAGCGGGGAGACCCTCTTCTTTGGCCGTGACGCTTGCGGTCGATCGTCTGACGTCATACGCCAGGTGGCTGAGCAGATGGTCGTGAGCGCCTCGCCGTGGGAACGCAGGAGTTCCGGCAGTTGGCCGACCAGGTGTCCCGAGCCCGTGAGAAGGCGGATGTTGTAGAGTGGCCTGGGAAAGCAGGTGTCCCTGGTATGTAGAACGGCATCGACCGTGTGACTCCCACAGTACTCCCTCCCAAGAGCGTGAACGGTCTCCCAAGAGCGTTAACGCTCTGATGCTGAAAGGGTAGGTCCGTGTCCAGTGTTGGCTTAGTAGATAAAATCTCATGTGGTAAGTCTACTTGTCAACAACGACTCAAAAAAATTGTATACTGTATAAACTTAGACTAAAACCTTAAATTATCGCTAGTGTAGTTATGTAAATGACAGTTGTAAACAGAAATATGAATTTGATGTACAGAAAGTATAGTCTATGATAATTTGTTTGTAAATAATTAACTACAGAGATTTTCAGAATGTAAATGGTTTTGTTTTGACTAATGCACTTCGCTTAAATTACGTTGTGTTCTTAACCTAGATAAATTCTTAGCAAAACACTTTACTCCCTTTAGCGGAGTATTTTCGGTTCACTTATCACTGTTGTTTATGCACTTCCTGTTTGAATTGATGTCGCTCCGATTGGATGTCTCGTCGGCGTTTTCGCGCTCATTGTTGTCGCTTCCGGCGCTGAGTTCGCGGTATGACTTATCACTGACACTGTTCTGTTGTTTGTTTATTGGCAATGAAAACTTTGTGGCTCGCTCAACCGAATTAATCGGGAAAGTCCGGGCTCCCCTGGCCCCTGGGACTGAAGTCCCGGCCTCGCAGGCTCCACTGAGAGAGCTTGTCTCTCAAATTACTCAATCGTCTATAGCGATTGGAAACTAAACCTTGGCCGGTGGCAAAAATATGCAATAGCACTGCCGTGACGAGCTTCTACTAACTTTGTTTCAAGCCAGCCTGAAGCGTGAGCCTAGTTATCATGCCCAAAAAAGAAACGTTTGACCGCGTACGCGTGTACACGCGTGGACCAAGCGCCGTGTCCATTGTTGTGAGTTGTCAAGTCAGCGAGCGTCCGGATGTGGTCGTCGATGGCTTACGTCGTTCGCGCTGAACTTCCGCGTATCCGAACTGTATTGTCTCGCAGCTGTGCATTTCGCGCCGCGTCGAGGTCCCCTTTGTTTAAATATCTTCTCTTTGTTGCTCAAAACCATGCGTGATTTTTTTGCCTCTGTGCGCGTGCGCAGAGCTTTCACGTGGCCGTTTATCCGAATTTTCGGATCAGTTCCTGGGCTCGTTCTCCGCAGGAATATTGTGAACCCGAATCCAGCGATTCCCAGGTACGGGATCGACCCGTACATGACTCAAAAGTCTGTAAGCAATTGGACGACTGGGGCTGGTTAATGGGTGTGACTGCCGTGTGGCAGCGTGACGTCATAACGATGACGTGCGGTACCTCTCTGCTGAGGTACACGTTTGCGTGCGCTGTTTGTTGCTGTGGGGTACTGACCTCGCGTTTGTGTTGAGCTGGCGTTGTTTTTTTTTTTTTCTGCGTTTGCGTGCGTGTAGTGCTGTTTCCGAATTTTTGTTGCTGATGGTTGATGATGTTGCCGAGTTGTCGTTGTGATGCTGAGTTCGTTGCCCGGGTTTTGCGGACATGGTGTGGCCTATTCCGTTGTTAAACACCATGTTACCGACCCGTGCGTCGCTTACCGACGCGTGGCGTGATGAACTCCGCGCCGCCATGTTGTCCGTGCGTCCGAAAATGTGGTTGCCGGTTGCATCTTCTTTGTAACGTAGAACTGCGTAGTTCACTGTCGGTTCACCTGAATGTGTCCGGAAGGTTACGTAGTTCACTTTGTCGGGTCCAGAATGTACCCGGAAGGTTGCGTATTCACTGTCGGGGTCACCAGAATGTAACGGCCCCAATGAATGATGGGAAGAATGTTAAAACTCGTTTATTTAATCTTGAAGGCGTTACAATGTAAATTACTTAAATTAAATCTGACTGTGCTCCGCGCGCTCGGCGCACGTGACGACCGCTTGAGGAGCGGGTGTTGACGGGGGCAGACTCGGCTGGAAAAAGGCGATGAGCAGTGTCGCGGCCTGCTCTTATAATCTGCCAGCGGGGAGACCCTCTTCTTTGGCCGTGACGCTTGCGGTCGATCGTCTGACGTCATACGCCAGGTGGCTGAGCAGATGGTCGTGAGCGCCTCGCCGTGGGAACGCAGGAGTTCCGGCAGTTGGCCGACCAGGTGTCCCGAGCCCGTGAGAAGGCGGATGTTGTAGAGTGGCCTGGGAAAGCAGGTGTCCCTGGTATGTAGAACGGCATCGACCGTGTGACTCCCACAGTATGATTGCAAATGTGCGGATTCGAGCCCACGACCTCTGGGTTAGGCTAAGTTTATCTTTATAAATATAGATGTAAAATACGTGATCAGATATCAAACTGCGATTAATTAAAGTCAGAATTGAGGATCGAATACAAAGTAGAGAAAGGCGTTGGAGTACAGTACTGCGCAGGGAACACAAATCCATTGCAGCTATCTCATACCTGTACTTATCTACGTATGAACACCACATCTCTACTTCTATTTACTGTCCTAAACTCCTAAGCTCGAATCTGTTTAGGTTTAACAGTAGATAATAAATTTAGGCGACAATAGCATAATATATATGGGTGTGATAAGCTTGGGCATGTTTGATTAATTTTTGTGGATTCAACATATTACTTTATTGAATCTATCTTAGGTAAAAATATCCCTGGTAGATTGAAGAGCACTATATGTGTTGATTTTCAAATATAGGAACTTATTATGAAACATATGCATACATAAACTGCAAATTCGTATTATTCTCAAAGTTATTGGCGTAAAAAATGAAGAATTCAATCAAAAATTCCATCCGCTAAAACATTAAAGTCGGCACAGAAAAATTCGTCTTGATAGCAGCGTCTTATACACGAATGTTTAGAAGTTAAAATCATACGAACCTAATACATCGCCTTTTCGTCATATATATTATAGCTATTTAAATATAATATAATATGCGTGATTGTGTGTGAGAGAGACAAGCCAACGCTTTAAAATTTACTAATAATAATCTAGTGAAGCAAACAGAATAAGTAAGCCGTGAGAAGGCAATAAATAATAAGAGAGTGTTCATAATAGCATCCATGGGCTTTGTGAGCTAAACGTTTCGAACGGCCAGGCTGCTCGCGCTCGCTGGCGCAGTTGCTCATATGCAAATATATGTAAATAGCGGGCAAGTTGTAATAGCGACTTTGTTTATGCTTGTACATCGGCTCTACGCCTTCCTACTTCAGCCCTGCATGCGGCGTGGGCTTCTTGCGGACGAAGGATATTGCGGGCAGGGGTCGACAACAAAAAAAAACCTTTTTCGGCACGCCGGAAGGCGGAGGTAGTATCACCGGATCAAATTAGGGGATAGGCTAACTCCAATTGAATTAATTTGTATCAAATATTGCGCGAGCTTTCGCACTCTTTATCTGAGGAATAATTAAAAAAAAAATGAATTCGATATGTTATTTCACTTTTCGATAAACCCTCCCATTCCCTAAACTGATTTTGTGCTTAAATTTTATGGATTAATTCGAAAGTGTTTGCTGTATATAGATAAATATATGTATACATTTTTAATCTGAGGGTGGTTCTGGGTTTTAGGGAATGTGAAACGCGAAGACTTGTCGAAATTTTCCGGAAACAAACTAAGAATTAAAACATTTATCTAGATACTTATAACCATAAACAATAAAAAAACTTCTGTTTTTAACCACTGGTTACGCATTTAAGCATTATATTTTGGATATATTTTTTTAATTATTTGATAAGTGTAATTCATAAATATTTTTTAAGAAAAATTGAGATGTCTAATCATGTGCGTTTGGTCATGTTTAATGGTTGAATGATTTAAGTGTGTGCATGCATAATGTACGATTGATAGGTTGTGTGAGTTTACAAAGATCGCGACATGTTTCGTATCCCTGCTATAATGAGAGTAGCAGTCGGGCGAGTTGACCAGACTAACAAGTTTACTATACTTACAATCTGACGCAAAATATTGGTACAGGGAGCAAGTGCTGCGCAGCGGCACTGCTCTCTCCTCCATCAAATGTGACGCGACGTGTACATCGAACCACAGGTTGCAACGCTAAGAAAAGAAAGGGACAGATATATCCAAGAAACCAAGTGAAGACTTGTTGCATATTTACCGATTATCGAAGTGAAACTAACCCTTAATCCTTCTATAGAATATTATCACCCTATTCCTTCCCCAACCTTAGAAAAGCGACCCTATCTTATTGTGTTTGACGATTCATTTAGGGTAAGCGAATGACGACTGACTATTGAAATCTACATTTCTACAATCTAACCCAAAATTTCAAACCAATTCAATTTCAAAATTTCAATTTCCACCAATATCCCAAAATTATCACATCGGAAATACAGGAACTGACATTAACAATAAATCTGACTGCATACGACCATATTAATTAATGATACGACTGAATTTACATAGTATGGTCTATATGCCACTCTACTTAAATCACCAAGGAGACATTACAAAAAATCTGAGGTGTTTGTTTGTGCTGAATCTGAATCTCATTTAATTGGCAATTATTTCTCCGTTCAACCTGCAAAAATACGTATGATATACACATTTTTTTAAGCCCTAGATGAAATATATACAAGGAATTTCAAATTACTTTTCCGACGGAATATCGATACCGACATTTTCCAAGATCACAATAAAAAAGTAAAGATGATGACTTCGGAAAGGCTGTCTGAACTGAGTTCGACAGCATCTTACATATGAAGCAAGCGTCGTTAAAATATATTTATATATTTTATTAATACATAATATTTGACAATATTTTACACTAAAGAAGACAGGTGAGAGTTCAAAATGCATTTTTATAAAACTCAGCGCTGGGTTTAAACCGACATCCTGCGCTCTCAAGTACAGGACCTCTTTAGAACCTTTATAAATATTATGCTATCCAGCACTTAATCAAAAAATTAAAAAAATGTTCAATATTGTCAAAGATTGTGTCATTTATCTTTTCAGGCGATTTGCCGCTATTAAAAACAATCATCAAATATAAGTTATATTTATAAGACTTATATTCAAAAATCTCTAATAATCCAAATTGGAAAAATATACTCGATTGTCCCCCTATATTGTCCTACCGATGTCCTCCCAATTTACGTAATATTTTAAATAAAAATAAAACGTTTGGTAACTAATCAAATAACATATTTCTAAAAAACAGGGTTCAACCATGTAAAAGACCTCGTTGTAAAACATGCAAAATTATTGTAAAAGACGATAAATTTTCAAGCGCAAACAATAAAAATACATATAAAATTACCACAAACATAACGTGCACCACCAGAAACGTTGTATATCAGCTTCTATGTAAGTTTTGTGATGCGTTTTATGTTGGTGAGACTACGACGCCATTAAACATTAGAATTAATAATCATAGATTATCTTGTAACAAATTACTTTCCTTTTACCCATTCCAATTCACGCGAGAACTCACGGTAGAAAATTCGATGCTTGCTTTAATGAAAAAGTGTTGAAGTCTTTGCCCGCGAAATTGATTTAAAGACATGGGAACTCTCTCACATTTGTGTTTTGGTCGCTTGCAGATCTGTAGGTCTAAATAGACAAAATTAAACTAACTTAACAGCATTTAACGCATGATGCTTGATATATTCTTTTAAGAAATTAGTTTCATTTCATAATACTGATCGATTTATCTAGCAAAACTGCAATTATATAATAATAATTATAGTGGCTGGATATATTTATCTTTTAGTTGAAAATGCGATTTTCGAATTTATGAAGGTTGCATTTTAAACGTCATCTTTCATATATTTTCTGACGACACCGAATGGCGAAAGCTAAAAAATATGATTAAAAAATTTAAAAAATATTAAAAAATTTTCAATATTGTCAAAGATTGTGTCATTTATCTTTTCAGGCGATTTGTCGCTATTAAAAAATAATCATCAAATATAACTCAAATAACTTTACAACTCAATTATATAATTATATATATAATTAATTTATTTATATATATATATCGTCACTAGGCTAGCCAATCTGCCTTACCACTACTGATTTAGGCCTAAATCCTCGGTAGAGTTCGTGTTGCCAGCAGCCAAAGTGAATCAATGTTTTTCGTGTTTCCGTCGCGTGACATTGATTTGTTGCTCGGCCGCCAAGCGAAATTGGATCAAAACGAAAAACGAAATTGAACGAAGCCTTCCGAAATTAGCAGGCACGCGAGCGACTGGGCGAGTCGAAAATCGCGCGGCAACAATCAAATGATGCTCCCGCGCCGATCCCACGATTCAAATTTCGGCGGGTCGTTACTTTGCCGCCTATGCGCGACCAGTGTGACCACACGCGGGGAAATTATGGGAATTATTATATTTAAATACTTTTAATTTTGTCGCATGTTTGGTTACAAAACAGTGCGATCAGTAGTTATTCCTTAGATTGATTGATTACCATGTTCAATTACTGCATATTCACATAAATCCTATTGCAATTCTATAAAAAAAGTTGTTACCTGCGGTTGTTTAAATAATGTTAGCCACGTTATCGCTTTACCGTAAATAGTTTAAGTTTTTATTTAATATTCCTACACACACACATTTACAAATATTATACATAAGTTATCTGTTAGATTGTAGCTTGTAGCTCTTTCAAGTACCGGCTCATTGCACCAACTCTTAGTCATCAACAGTCAAAATGCGTGCATTGTTGAAAATGCTGTTGATTAATATAGATATTTTTGATATATAACTATTATCGGATTATTATTAAATAAAGAATATTTAATTTAACAGGCTACTGATAAAATTTTCCTGATATTTGAAATCTAGGTAAAAGAAGCTTAAAGCTTTTAAAACATAGTATTATTGTGAAAGAAAACGAGAAAACAATTTGTCAAATAAGGTAAAATTTTGTTGAACAGATTTTAATTTATTTTATCAAGTTTAATCGGCAATAGTAATTTAATCGGCTTCCCTAGCTTAATATTTATAGTGTTGTAAAGTATCGATAAAACTAAGTCTATGTTTTTTATAACAGCATTCTGTTGAAATAAAATTGGTTTCAGTATTGGGCACTAACTATACGAATCCCAAAGTGCATCTGAGAATAGTGCAAGGGCTGAAAGCGGATCCTTTAAGGCCAAAGTTCCCGAAGACCTCAGCAGCCTCAGCGAGTTATATACGTACAAATAATTCCCCAGTGCAAGAAGACACATCATTGTAGTGATAAAGGTCGTGTTGTCAAGATATATATCTCTTCGACAGTTTTCGTAGACAACCTCTTGCTCACAGCTACTTATAGATAAATAATAACTAAGCCCACTAAGGACATTTTACATATTTTAACCATTATTTAAAGAAAGTGGAGATGTCGTCTCTCCTTAGGCGAACTATTGTCGAGAGGTTCTGTTCCCGTTACAGAGTTATTTATAAATATTTACAACAATTAATATGAATCCCTCAGGGAGCGAAATGCGTGGTGAACCGAGCGCCGGTGAATGCAGTACCAATTTTTGCATTCCTTAAACCGCGTCCGCAAATATGCAAGTTGAAAGCTCGTCACCGCCGCGCTCGCCTCCAATGTGCCATTCGCGCATTCGCAGTTCGTCGGCATCAACCGAAATGAGATATTGCTTTATTTATTTATAAATTAAAATAATTTATAAACGGCCATAGGTGAAAATATTTAGGTAATTAACAAAAAGAGTATGCGTAATAAAATATATAGTATTCCTAAAATATCTGCCCTAAGGTTTTTTTCCAAAGAACCTTCGAAATTCAGCATTATGTGAAAAAAGACATTTTGAACTGACTATAATCACCAATTTCACGATTGCATTTTATTATACAAACCAACCAAAACCATTCCCAAAGATTGAATGGGGTGTTTATGTTCCCTGTTATGAGTACGAAATTATATGAGAAAATCTGAACCCCCAAATTTATTATTTTCATTAAAGCGCTGGTGTAAATTAACTTTCTTATGAGCCGTATCGTAACCTTGGCCACGACCCACAGACAATGACCTCGTCGCGGCAGCGTCGTTTAGCTACTTTCGGTATTACAAGAATTAATTAATATTATCCCGTAAAGTGTACTTTTTTTTCTCGGAAATCATGATGTATTTTGTTATATCGTCTTTACAAGTTATATTTAAAATCGCAGGGCCTATTACCTGGATTTTTCATCGAAAAAGATCTTGGGACACGGTGTAAACTCAACATTCAAATGGACCCATTGATATGATATGCGTGGATATGTTATACGAGTAATGTAATTATTAAGTCTAATTATTAACTCTAGGACAAGTAACCTAGCCTAGTTAACCCACTGAAAGAGGTTTCAGAGTAAAACGCAATTCACCTACCCACAATAAAACCTCGGGGTCCACAATAAAGACTCGTAATAATAATTACAATGGGTTATATTTAAAATTAAGACTTTGTAATTACAATGGTTAATATATAAGGCTTATTAGTTGTGAAACTTTGTTTATTTTTAATTATGCTCGGTGAAGATAACTTTCACAGTAATCGAATTATTTCCGTTGAGTCGACACTAAAGTGCAAAAAGCTGTCATACAGCGTTAAAATGTATCGTAACCCTGATGACGATACCATGTCTCTGATTAAAAAATATACTTACCAATTAAAACTTTTTAAACTCTGATGCTGACAAACATAAACGCGAGAGCTAAAATTACAGGGCAAATTGATAGAAATACTAGGATAAAACCTATATCAAAATGGCATGGATGATGAATGTTTTTTTATGAAAAGTTTGTGTAATCTAAAAAAAAAACAGGCTGTATTTATTATAACATTGAAAGCTTTATGCAGTCTTCAAATGAGTTGATAGATAAGATATATAACTGATCTTATTGACTTTTATACGATCGATATTTCCAGTGCACTCCTACAAAGATACACAAATTAATATTTGCGATGAAAAATTACTATAGTATAATTTAATTTTTGTATTATCATGAAATTGTAAAGTTGTGTAAGTTATAATATAATTAATAATATGATATCCGATAAACAGGTCGGCTGGACTTAGCATACGGTTCACACTTTTCATGTTTTTTTTTTAATAATCACTTTACTGATTTAATAACCTTCAAAACGTTTTGATATTTTGAATAAATATTTACTTATTTATTATGTTGTTATGTTATCTTAGTGGATATGGGCTGTTACTTGCTCCCCGTCACGTCCCTTGGAGGACTATAAATTGTACTTTAAAATCAACTTATAGTTCGCCCTCTAGTCATGTACTGTACTCGTAGATAAAGTTGAGTATGTTTTTTGGGTGGGAGAATCTTTTGTAAATGATAAATAACCCACATTCATCAAGTAGGTGTATTTATGTAATTAGGTTTATTATGTGGGTACATAGAATATATGATATATTTTAAAATAGCTTTTATTAGAAGTACTCTTGGTAACTAGAAAATTAACAAACATTATCTTTCATTAACCTAATAATAAAAACAATAACTCACGTCCCACTGTATGCGCCCGCGCAATAATCATGAACACATTCAACAAGGTCGGTATACAATAGCGAAACGCCTCAAAGAGAACTCATGAATCGTAAGTTGCTCCAAAGGCTGCTTGCTCGTCACCTTGACATACTGATCCGGTCTTTGAATTGTCAATAACCCTTAATTTACTTTCACGTTACTTACGACAGACAAACAATTGTAAGCGCAACAAATCGAATTATATACAGATACCATACAAAGCATTTGATACAAATGTAACCTTGGTAGAGATTACGCGTGAGTAATTCGTGTACAGCTAAGAAGTAAAATGTCATTACACTCAAAAAAAGAATTACGGTAATTGCAGCACAAATATGGTATTGGCCATCACAAAGAGACATCTCATTTTTCTGGGCCCAAAAATATATAATCAGATAAGCGATGAAATTAGGGATGCTAAAACTAAAGCTAGTCTCGTTAAATCTATATTACACTGGTTAATCTCTTTGGATAGAGATGCTGCTGAGAAAATAATTTCGGAAATATTTGTCTATATAAAATTTAATAATACTGTAATTTAAACGACTTATATCTACTAAGTAAAAAATATTTCTGCATTATTTTAGTCACCTAGAATGTTACAAAAAAAAAATATGCTTACTTAGATACGTCATACCTCATACTTTAATATGTTTATGCCCAATGTATATGCCAAATGGTAAGTATTTTCAAAAAAGTGGTTGTAAGTGGTATAACTTCTAAACCATTGAGAATTGGTAGACCATGTTTACATTAAGTTTGATTGCAAAAGACCTCTCCTATCACCTCATTTCGTTTGATCCACCACTTATGGGACACCCTGTATAATTTATATAAATCACTACTATACTATATATAAATATATGATACTATACTATATGTGGTATAACACTATTTTATATTGAATATTTATTTATTTATATTAGATTATAAATTATATTAGACTATTTAGTATATTAAGTGTCAACGAGTAGACACTTAATTCTTGTATTCATGTGTGTGTGTAGGTGTGTATATTTGTGCCTTAGTTAATTTTTATATTTTCACAGGGTTTTGCGCTGGTCTCTTGTATGCTCATTGTAACACTTCATATATAACCTTCCTTAGAACAGGTAACTCTTACCTTGTTAGGAAGGTTATAGACTTGTACTTATCGGCCAACTTGATATCTCAATAATTACAAACAAAAAGTATAGTTGATATAGTGACAGCAATCATTTAAAACTTCTTGGTTGCAAGTACCATAATTTTCTTACATATTTCTCAATGTAAGTACCATAACTGTTGATTACCTTTACCATAATATCTATCTATCGCTACAATAACTTTTGGTTGCTGTTTAAATAACAGCAAACTAAAATGGTATTAAAATATATTTAAAAATATAAAAATTTCAACCTATAACCAATTGAGAAAACACCTCAGCTAAAACAGGTTGACTTTTTAGCGATTTGATGTAACTGCTTTATATATAGGTATTACTGACGTATATTGTGTGCTCGAGGAGTATATTAGGCGTAGTTCCGTTCGCCCTATTATTATCTTATGCGAGATTATTAATTACAGGCAAATGATAACCCGCAAGCCTATTCAATTATTCAGCGGTGTGGTGTTTTGCTACTTGAGTCAGTCGATAGAGCTGGGAAAATAGCAGTCGTAATGATAATTCTTGCTTAAATCCAGGAGCAAAACAATCTGTTGGTAATTTAGCTAAAGCTACCATTTTAGTTTTATATCTAAACATACAAATTGCAAGTTATAGCAAAAAAATAAGAAGAAACTATGTACGATCTGTTACATTTGTAGGTTTTTTTTAATGAGATTCAGCAATCGTCGTATGTGATTAGAGTTTTACAATATGGGCGTGTGAATTGAGTTTCTGCTTTTCTAGTATTTTTAAAATAACACCGCTTCCTATAAATATATTTAGATATTTTTTATCGTTCGCTGCTGTCCGCAAATGAGAAACAAATGATACGGCCCTAATATAGTAACATTCATATGATCATTGTTTAACAATGTGTCGTCATTGTGCAAGAGAATTGCGGCCGTTCACACCGACGTGATTGATTCGAAATCACAGTCTCTTGCTTCTGTGACGTGTGATTAGCGGGCAAATCTATGCTTCTTCGGCCTTCGAGCAGAAAAGCCCAAAGGCGTTTGGTCGGTTCTGCATTTGCCGGACGGCACTTAGGTTGAGGTCATAAGCCCGGCTGCATTCACGTGAGTATAAAATATTTAATTTTCACAAAGATCAGTGCGAATAATAATTGAGTCAGCAAAAACTAATTGGTTCTTGGTTCAACAACAAAATAAAATAAAATAAATTTATGAATATTAATTTATTTTGTTTATTAACTTCGCCCTTCCGAACCTCTTGAATACCCCTTCCCCCCCCCCCCCCCCCGGAGCATTTTGTCTGAAAGAAACAATGGTATATATTTTCTCATAAAAAAATATTTGTATGTAGCGTCCGTAAATTAGTATTATAAATTTAATACTAGTTTATGTTGTTACCACACCATTACAAAAGTCAATGGGTAAAATCTCGTCGAATCGACATATTCTAAAGTCCACTCTCTGTAATTCTCGTTTTAACGCACTTTCACTTTACTTGACATTATTTTTATGTATATAGTTAAAATACCGTTTTATTAATAATTATGTATTTTTACAAAGTGAATACACATATATCTGATGTCAATCTAAAAAAATATTTTACAATAACAACAAATTTCTACTAAAATTCGATAATATTGAACATTTTTAGAGCAATACCCTCTTTGTAAGTAAACAAAAAATATCTATTTACCATGTGAACTTAGTTCACATATTAATTGAGTAGCCGCTATTGAGATATAAAACAATACCCTGTGTAGGTACGCTTTTACAACCCTATGTGCGGTTGCGCTGACGATCGGGTGCAGTGGTGGTATTACGTCGCCAATTACCTACTGGCAAATCCTTAAAAGAGGAACTGATTACAGAGAGCGGCGAATATCGCCGAGTATCCCCGAGCTGCCCCGAGCGACGGTCGTGTTTGCACCGTGGCGAACCTTTTTAAACAATTTTATAATTCGAAAAAAATACTAAACTAAACAAAGAATAAAATTATTTCACACGCTAACTGTCAATAATATGTAAAATATACCTATAAATTCTACTAAAATTCATTTAAAAACCCAAAAAAAACGTTTAGTGTGAAATATGTGAATATTGTATACGATTGGTTGTCTGCGTCGTATAAACATTATTGATTAGTATAATTTTCGCTGTGATGTCATTATTTTTAAAGAGGGGATTATGGCGTCAAAGGCCGGAACACGGTAATTAATGTCCCTCGCCCGGGGCATATTTTGCCTACGCACAAAATTTTCAATGAGTGCTTAGCATCAAAGCGAAATATCCAAAGTTCGAGAGGAAGAGTATTTCAGACCGTTTGCCTTTGCTAACCAAATCGAGATTGGGAAATATCCATCGACGCCGGTGTCAGACCGGGACAAACCGCATCAAATCGATTATTATTATTTGAACTACTTTTTAAACAGAAATGTTTCGAATTGAAAACAATAACCAGACCGCCAAAGGGTCTCCTGTATTGTATATAGCTGATTCAGCTGTAATTGTAATAAGCTGTTCTCTATGTTTGTAAATGACTAAATGTCAATGAAAAATAAATACACTTTACATACTGTATCCACGTGCATAATATTTTAACATTGTTTTTATCCGCGGTGGAAAATTAAAAAGGTGAAAGACGAGGGATGCGAACTACTTTGAAGGCTCAGATATTAAAGACCTTTTGACGATGTAGATCGCATTCTCCATCGTCTCCATTTTACAGCGCAAGAGTGAGATAGTACTTTCTACCTGTCTCGCTCGTGTTATTTCCGCAAAAACAAGTTTTCATCCTGAATATCGAATATCAACCCGATGTGTCCCGATACGCAAATTTAGTAAATTAGTAAAGTTATTAGCAGGTTTCTATGGCATAATGCATACCGTTGGAAAGGGGATAAACAGAAGAAGTTTTTTAAAGAATTCGAAGATCATGATCGCTTTAAGTTTTTTTTTAATTGCAATGTAAAGCTGAGTCTTAAAATTATTTTTACCTCTACCAAAAAATTTATGATTTAATAAAAATAAAACTAGACAGTATTCGCAAGTAATACTGAATTTCATAGAACCATACAACAGTGCACATACAAATAAAAATTAAATCGGGGTGCTATACCAATAACTTTTTTTTTTAATCTAAATTTATATGCTGAATTGTGGAATTTTTCAAAAAAATAATAAAATGTTATAATAAAAAAAAACCATGGGGTTAAAAAAAAGTTATTGCGCCTCAAGACATAGCAAATGACCCCCTCTATCGGCCAATTCATTTTGACAAACGATGCACCAAACACCCTGTACATAAACAAAATAAATCTAAAGTTTTGGATCCAGCCCTCCAAATTACGGATTACAAAGCGAAACCACCTCTCCTGCATGTAGACTCTATTTTCGACTTTGACATATGGACGATCATATATTTAGTAATGTTGACCTTAGGCATATTAAAGCCTGAAATTAATTTCTATGCTTTTCGTTCTCGAAAAATGAATAAATGTGAAATTAAGAATAGAACCTAATTAAAAGTTAAACAGGAAAGATTACGAATAATATGCTGATTTATATACGCTCTGAATCGGCCTTTATTGAGTAGATCGTTGAACATACTTCTGATAAGGGTTGCACTGTGTACGCTCGTAATTAGCAAACTTCCTCGCTCTGTTTGTGAATACTCTTACGGAATAATTATGCAAGGGGTGTTTAGGGGGGGGGGCTTCCTGATGAGCTCTCCCGCGCACTCTTCAAGCCATTAGCAGAATAAATATTGGATTACTAGATATTAAGGCAAATTTCCCACTTCATAAAACTTCAGCAGACTGCAACTGGTGCAAATATATAATTTAAACAGATTTAGTCATCAGTTTTTTATTTTTTTTTATCGTTTTTATATAGCATATCATATTATTTATTTATTTATTTAATTTAATATATTCTAGGCGTAACTTAGTTTATAAAACAGTAAATAAATAGTTATAAATTTAGTCACACAATATAATTAAGATATCGGTTCACCTAAAACTGATTGCATAAGAAAAGAAAATTATGAGGATCGTACATAAAATAAAATAAAATAATTTCGTTGTTGCATATTTACACTTATATGGGTCTATATGGCTTGTACAGAGTTATTATAGCATATTATCGTGTTTATATAAACTAGGTTAGTCGTATATAACATAGTAATTTTAAAAATACCAAAGTGTTACATAACAACAACGGAGCCAGCTACTCAAAATAATTATTCTCATTCGAAAAGCAAATAACATAATTTTTAAGCCACGCTTAAATGTCGCCGAGAATAATTTAATTGTGCTTAACGTCAAACACTTCTCACGAGATAAATCACTCCTCTACAAGACACATCTAAAAATATAACGAAACGCGGATTAAAGACCCGCCGCCCCGTTCCCATATCTTTGACTCATCTCCGCGTCTGGAATTGAGATGACAGGCGAGTGCTAATATGGAATGAGGAGAATTAAAGCAGGCAATGACAAGGGTTGAGATGAGACTTGAAATTTATTTGTCACATATTTATTTTGGTCGCTTTTTGGAGGGTTTTAAGATGATTAATTATTGCTGTATCGCATAACACCCGTTTGCAATTGAATTAACAAAATCGATGACATCCTAATTTAATTTTGATGTGTTCGCGGCGAATTAAAAAAACGTTTGAGCTTCACAGTAAATTTAGAACATTTTTATTAAGGAAGCACAATACACACACTAAATAAATTAATAGTCCAGGAGATCCTTCAACTGGAGTCAAACCTGGGTGTAGATTCACGTCATGCTTACCATAAAAATGCATTGTCACGTCAAAAGTCAACTCCGTAGGATAAGAGAAAGTGGTTCTAACTCAGCTTGCAAGATTTGACCTAAACGGGCATACAAACATTGTATGTTAAATAAAAGCTTATAATAAATACATGATGCATACATTCAATTTTGCATATACATATAATTTACCAAAAGTAAGTTACTGCTATAATACAGATATACAATACAAGTAATTGTTTTTTCAAGCTCTATATTATATAATTAAAAGAGTACATATATATGTACTTAATTAATTGTTAATTAATCATATTTTTAAAAGTATAAAACATACGTATAAGAGTACAATAATAAATATATTTCTATTTCGGCAACTATAAAGAGTGGAAGGAAAATATTTAAAAATATTTCTGAAGAAAGGATTTATCACTTAAATGGGTTCAGAATGCAGCGAAACAGGTTTACTCCAAATTAGTTCTTTTTTTCTAGCATAAGGTTTGTAAAGGTGCTACGATTTAAGTGCGAAAAAATGACTCCTACCGATTATTATTCATTACTCAAATATAAAAAAACATTTTTTCAGCAACATAAAAACTAAACTCTTGATAATTTTTTTCATAAAACAAATAATTTTATAAATAAATTTCTTTTCGAGCTCCTAAAATACTAGATTTTTAGTTTAATTTATTTCAACTCAGAAAAATGTGCAATATATATTGCACATTTTTCTTTATGCAATATATATTGCACATTTTTCTGAGTTGAAATAAATTAAACTAAAAATCTAGTATTTTAGGAGCTCGAAAAGAAATTTATTTATAAAATTATTTGTTTTATGAAAAAAATTATCAAGAGTTTAGTTTTTATGTTGCTGAAAAAATGTTTTTTTATATTTGAGTAATGAATAATAATCGGTAGGAGTCATTTTTTCGCACTTAAATCGTAGCACCTTTGCAAACCTTATGCTAGAAAAAAAGAACTAATTTGGAGTAAACCTGTTTCGCTGCATTCTGAACCCATTTAAGTGATAAATCCTTTCTTCAGAAATATTTTTAAATATTTTCCTTCCACTCTTTATAGTTGCCGAAATAGAAATATATTTATTATTGTACTCTTATACGTATGTTTTATACTTTTAAAAATATGATTAATTAATGTATATTTATAAATTTATGATATTTATAATATTGTGGCATATTTTTATAAATTTCTTTATTTATTCTATTCTATATATATAAAAGAAAGTCGGTTTAGTTACACCATTTATAACATAAGAACGGTTGAATAACTATTAAAACATCGGGAAAAAACAGAATGGGAAAGAAAATATAAAGAAAAGTCATTTTCTCATACATTTTGTATAGAACGGCTTTGTATTCTATTTTCAAACGGTAAGCGCCTTCAAAGATGTTCACTTTGTGAGGTTATCACATTTCTTATTAAAAACTAGATCCTAAAGGAGCTAAAATTACTACCGAAAATGTCGTATAGTCTGTAGATGGCTTCAAACGAAAAACGAATCTAAAAAATTTTAATTTAAAAAAAAACTATAGAAAAAGAATTGGATCGGTTAATTTCTCTTAGTTGCCAATGACCATATTTAACTCTTGCTTCATATCACTTATATTGTTTTTACTCGTCATGGAAGCTAAATCTCCCTACTTTGCTCCGCGACCCTAGTTCTAAAGTACGACATGCATAGGAGAGAGCCCAGTCTCCTAATAAACCTTACATACGTCGAAAAAAATAAAGTCAGGTTAGTACAATTATTATTGTCGCTGTCAATGGGGGTGACGTATGGCGGCGGTTTTATGTTTGACGTTTTAATGTCTCAAATTATATTTATCGCGTTGCGCTACCGAGAATCGAGAAATTATGTGACGTCATAAGCCTTGTATTGCGCACCCAAAAGATCAAGCTTTTTGACGGCGTTAGCTCAGTCAACAAACGCCGACGGCGCGTTCTGCGAAACGGAGAATGCTCCGGAAAATGGATTATTCCGAGGAAATTAATTTTCAAAAGCTGCTTTAGCTTGTCTCTCCGGAGGTTGGAATGCGCGTTTCTCTCCGGAGGTTGAAATGTCTGCGATCAAGTAAAAGTTGAAATTCTAGTTTTTTCATTGTGGTTCTGTGTTTTACTAGATTTGCCATTGGGACTCAACCGGGTCATACAAACGCTGCAGTGTTGTGACTCTTTTACTTGTAGATTTTGAAGAAAAATAACACCAGTTATCGCCATATCTCCTATATATTTAGGCTTCTGTGGAATTAATAAGTTAAAACTTTATTTTGTCTAAAAATTTAGAGCCCCAAAATGTCCGTATTTTTCCGTGCATTTAATCAAAAGTTTAGACATAAATATTTTATTAGTTGAATATAGGAATCGAGAAATTAAACCTACAGAAGCAAGGTTCATTTTATAAAGATGCAAATTCAAGTGAGTTTTTAAACATAAATTGATTCTTTTTTTATAATTAACCAACAACGGTACAGAGTGTTCATGCGTTAGATACAGCCTACAGACCCACAAAACTAGCGGTTTTATAAATCGCTTGTGTAAAGTGTTTACGAGTGCGGAAGCACTCAAGACCTTATATGTCGCATACTTACTCGTACGCGGTGTTCTGGAATTTGCCTCACCTGCCTGGTTCCCTAAATACGCTGTATATGGAACGTATACAGTGCCGTTTTATTAAGCAACATAATTATCGTGAACAAGTTCAGTATGACAACTACGAGTACTCATTATCTCATCACAACTTACTGAGCCTGGAGAATCGAAGGGTAATCAATGACATGACCTTATTGCACAACGTGCTACATAACCAGATAGACATCTCCTATTTGCTAAGCAGTTTGTGCTTAAGGGTTCCGCCACGTCTAACTCGAAAAAAAGATATTTTATTCATTGTTCCTAAGTGCAATACGAATTATGCAATGAGTTCAGTAATACCCCGTATAAAACCACGACATAAATGCATAAAGGCGACTTCATACTTAACATAAAAAAAACTCTCTTGAACATTATAATACTAGTATTAGTATTCACGTCACACACACACGCAAACGCGCATATGTTTGCTTAGTATTATTTGATTTTTATTATAACTATTTGAAGAATATACTCATAAATCAAAATCGCAACAAAAAAATAACACTTTTTAGTTTTAAAACAACAATTTTACGACATACTATTAATTTTCTCAGTTGTAATTAAGTTGTATAATAGCGGAGACATTAGATTTACAATGTTAGTAATAAAGCTAATGGTTATGTCAGCCCACGAAAACGCAACAAACGAAGGAAGTTTCGAAGAAATTTCAAACGAGCAATTATCCAAATTAAACCTTGTATGTGGGTGTTTCGCCTAAAAAACTTTCGTTCAAATTTATAACACTCAAAAAGTGATAATAACACGGGTAATAAAATTAACATACGGTGAAAAAATGAGATTTCAATAGGTAATCTGAGGTCAATTAATTTAATGCGTTTTTACTTTTGTACCTTAACAAAGTACCTACAGTAAAAGTAAATGATAGAACGAACCATCAGTTATGTAGCCAAATCAATATAAAACGATTGGATCGTAGATTTTTTGCTCGTGGCAACACAATTGCCAGTTTTTCGTAAAGTTACACTATTCACCATAACAAATATTATTTTTTTTTAATAATAGATAACTCGGTAGTACCCTTTTTACCCTTTTCTTTATTCTCCTCTAATTTAAAATAAAAAACATTAGATTCATTGAAGAAGCCATGTCGTTATAGATTACTTAAATTTATGATGATAAAATGTACCTAAAATTGTACAAAAAACTGATTTACTCTTTTCAAATGTAAAATATTGTAAGGTATGTGCTAATGAAAATAATAAATAAATATTATTTTTATTATTTCCTCTTGCGAAGAAATTATTATACTTGATAATTTTAATTTAACGTTATCCCTTGAAAGTCATCCTGCCAACATTGAAATCTTTGCTTGCTTTGATTTTAGATTTATGCAAAATTATTTTTAAATGTATGGCAGTCCTAACTTTTACTTCTAAGGTATTTAAAATTTACGGTCCCGTGACAAAATCTCACCGTAGAGTGATGTTTTTGACCATCTTCCGAAATCTTAAAAATATTACCTACCTGCTTTTCAATAAAACAAAAAATACCTACACCATTTATATAGGTAGGTATAATATATATAAAATACATGAAGTATAAATGTGTTACAGACATTTATTTTATTACCCCTCAGAGGAGCATCGCTGCATTTAATTTAGTGTTGCCAACTAATAATTATTACCGGATTCAACGTCGAAGTCGACACTCCAACGGGTGGTATTAAAAGACGCTTAAAAACGTCAAATGTGGCGGTCCAAGTTTTCAGATCAAGAGCCACTGACTTACAAACTATTTAATGGAATATATATTTATCCATCATGAAATAAACCGTTACAATAATATGTGTAGTTAGTCATACCTTACTAGGTCGACTATACTTTATTAGTTTTGATGAAAATGTAAATAAATTAAAAATAATAAATAAAAATTACACAATATCTATCGCCTCACTGCCGCTCTTAATATAGCAATGTAAAAATGCACATTTTTGCTGTTAAATTCAAGTAGAACTGGACCTGATTTTACTAATATTTTTTTTTTTTTTTTTTTTTTTATTTTACTTAAAAAGTCAACAGCCTAAAAGCCACATTGACTATGACATAATCTGTTGGAAGTAGGTCATGTGCATCGCTGAGACTTTTCAACGGTACCTTTCTAAGCACCATCGACTGTGATAAGTAACATCGCATACGCGTACCCACATTTAATTACAGACTTATGAGATGTCATTTGCCTATTATGTGAGTGGATTCGCATAATAAAGCGCCTCCCTGAAAATCAATACGATAAATAGCAAGTGATACCACGCAAAAATAAAAAATATAATTGTTTTTTGTTTTAATGATCGGTTCGACAAGCCTAAAGCACAGTCGCGTTAATTCGCTGTTGAAGTGATTGTCCGTGATTAGTCGTTACGTTTAGGCTTAGGAGCGCGTTTATGCAAAGTCCGGATATCTTTAACCAACAAACAAAGAGTTACATATTCAATTCGAAATTAAATTCTGTCGCGGGCTCTCGAACAATTTCGCTGATTTAAAGCTAGCGGCCCAATGCAGTAATGCAGGGCCGAATCGCAGGGCCTGCATAATTGATAATAACACACGAATCTTACACGTAATAATAATGGACGTTTTAAAAGAAAGAGTCGATATTATTATTGAAATAAAACTCACGTACCAATCCCATTCATCATCATCACCTGCTTATGCCAGGTCATGCGGCAAGCAGTCAAAATTTGGCCTTTGTGACTGTGAATTGACAAATAATTTGCTAAAGTTTATCGATTTAATTAGCTTAAAAAATATTCCTATAACTTCTATATATATATATAACTATATATATAATGCCGTGTAACAAAATTCGAGTAGGTATCACCCCAGAATAGAATTTTTCTAGTGATGAAATCCACACCATCTTTACCTGATTTGTTTTGTACGAGATAGCTTAATATACGGTTAACTATTTTCTTGTATATTTAATAACTATTCATTATTATGCATTATTTTTATTCTTTATTCATTTCTTGTTTTATGTTTGAATGAATTGAGTTGAGAATGTTTGAGTTAAAATGAATGAAATGGATTTTCATCCCGAATTATGTAATACCTAACGTTATGATGCCAGTGAAAATGGAAAACACTAAGTATGCGATTTTTCGCTTGCGTTAACAATATTTTTCAAAACGTGAATCTCTTTTATACTTATTTTTCATTAAAACACTCTACGCACGCGATGTGCGAATTCATTGCAAATCGGGTAATTTAAACTATGTACTCGTACATTTCAGACAAAAAATGGGTTTCAGCACGTAATGTTATTTTAGGTTAACCTATTCAACCAGGCCTATTCATCATATACCATTGAATATATGGGATATCTCGGCTGTGTGTAACTTCTCTGGATAGCAAAATGTCTTGTTCGAATTTGGTAGAAGAATAAACAAATAAAAAAATATTATTAAAGTGAGATTTTAGTATATCTTTTAATTAATAAATAAAATATGTGAAAAATATTTACATTTCAATAGAAAATTATAACTAGAATATAAAATTATTAAATAGAATATTAAACAAATGTTATAATATACGATTACAAGCTAAGCTAGCTGGAACGCTATTTATAATAATTGCAGGGGTCAGGAGAAAAACAACTTTTGTCACCATTTTTTTTTTTTTGAACTGACAATGCAATCTGAATTAATATACCCGTCTCTATATTCTGCTCAAAAAACCGGGACAATAACATTTAGAGTCACTGATTTAACCCGTTTTTTAAATATCTGTACAGAGTAAAAATAACCCATGTTTACAGTATATTTTGATTTACATTCTGCGTCACTTATTTGACAAGTTATATGGGTGCTTCAATTACGTACTGTTTTACTTGATTTATGAGATTTTACCAAAAAATGTCAGACTAATAGCTTAAAGTCAAACGCCCTAATAACTAGATTACCGCAAACGTAATATCTAATATAGGGATTAAAATACAATAAAATACATTATAGTGCTATAACGTTGAATAGAAAATTGAAAGTAATTTGCTATAAAAATCTCAAAGTGTACCTGTACTTAACATGCATAAAGTTGGTGTGAACACAGGCCTGCATTTTATAAAAAAATGAAACCTTTTTCTATAATCTTTAATATTTGAGGTAACATATAATTTATTATTTGAATTATATTGTTTGTTATATTGATCGAGATGATTATTAAATTAAAATATATACAAAATTGGGAGTGTACATTTGTTTTAAATTATTGTGCTAGACTCTTTAGTTTAAATACTATAGTATATAAGGGTTGGAACATAGTAATACAATCGTCGGCGTACTTTATGGTTCTCAATATAGGTCTTACCGTTTTAATATTGGGCATCTCGCCGACTGCGGCCGCTATTAAACGAGTATTTCATCTCGCTCTTCATATTTTTTTGTCTCTTTTCGTCGCATGCTTTTTATTTCATACCATGGTTGGGACGCGTGTTAATTCCTAACATATTTCATCCACTCCCTCTTTTTCAAATTAAATACAAAAAGAGGTCGCCTTCATTGAATTTTTTCGAAAGGCAAAAAAAAGATGAGTTTCAGCCATGTTACGAGATACCATTACATTACATACATTTAAATACCTAACACGTGTTTTTATCTTCATCAAACCCCAACCTTTGAAAGATGAGTTAGTCGTTTTGTTATATTTTTGAAATTTGAATATGATATTTAAGGCCTCTATCAAACTGTCAATGTTTCATTAATTAATACTAAAAATGTGTAGGCTTTAATGTTATATATTATCTATATTATTCGACCACGTTCCGATGTGATCAAAACGGCTACGGGGGGCGGTTGTTTTCGATCTGATAGATGCAACAGTTAGACAGTTAAAGGAAGGGTATAGTAGCTTCTTATACACTAATGTTTAGAAGCTAAAAGGAATGGCAGTTTTATTGGGAAAAAAATAGTAAAAATGCAATTGGTAAAAAATGTTACTTTACATAGTGTTATTTTACTTTAACTTAATTTAAAGAAACATGATTTAATAAAAAAATCAGCGCAATTGATATATTCAGGAGGATAAGTAGTTATTTAAAAATGAAATTCGTAACTTGAGTTATAATAATAATTAATGTAAAGGTATAAAATATACAAATTAACATTATATTGAATGTTTAAGCATTTAGTATACCGCTAATAATATGTTGGTTTAAACACACATACACACATTTCTATGCCACAAATAGAGGCACCACACACAGTAGACATAATTCACATTGCACACTACACGCACATTACACATTGTTTTATTAATTTGATGTTTTCAACTATATTTATTTTTGGTATATTTTTCTGGCCATATAAATATAGTACTAGAAAATTATCTTCTTTTATCACTGTTTTGTGCGTTGATAAATAAATACCTAATAAAGGTACTTTCTTGGCTTGTTTATCTGTTGAATATTACTTTGAATGACTTCAGACGTATTGTCTGTCTCGCTCGCGTGAATGAATACTATGCGAGACAGATAGATGATTGTACCCCGCCGCCCGTTCGGTACTATAATTTGTCCTACTTTTTAATGCCTTCTTCATATACTCCTTATAAAACAGTTTCATGCGCGCTGTACGATTCTAAGTAATCTCTATCCTAAAGATCCATTCCATACAAACACATTCAACTGATAATTTATGCGCAAATTATCCAATTTTAAAAATATAATAAACGCTAACCCAATAGCACAAAATCGCCGAACGTAATTATACTAATATATTACGAAGTTAGAAACCCTTTTCAGTCATTATCCATTCGTTTTTAACCGAAGATTTATGAATAATCAGGTTAGTCGAGCGAAATTAAAAGTAGCATCACGCGAACGGCCCAATTCAGAAAGGACCGAAAACGGGATAGATTTACCTACCGGGTAACTTGAAGAGGGTAAAATATTTTTTTACGCGTGTATGAAACTTCAGTTCGAATGGCTTTGGAGTTTGATAATGAGAAAATATTAAAAACTGCACGCGGGCTGTGGAAGTACAGCGAAGCAATGTAGGATACACCAAAAATAGTTTGCCTAACCCAAGGAACTACATATACATATTAGACAAATAAAGATATCTATGCACAAGAAATATTAACGCTAAAACATTTATTTTCCTTATATCCGAAAAAAATATAAACCGCGACCGCTGCTAATTCATTAAAAATAAAAATGATTATAATAAAGGTTTTTTTTTTAATTTTCTTGTGGAAGGGTCAGGGGAGATGGTGGTAAAGAATAGTTAGAAATTATATTTATTTATTGTAGTTACACAAAACATGTAATGACAGAAACAAAGTAAATTAAAGTATACTATCCTAGGGTAGCCCAATTGACTAATAAAGACAGTTAAAATTTAATGCAAAGATTAATATTAAAACATATTAAACGAATTAAAATAAGATAAACGATTACAAATGAAAACAAAAATACTAATAAAAATCAATAATATAATTTAATTTATGATGATTTTATAAAAATGGTACAACATAGAAAACTAATGGTAAACTAGAAATTTTATTCGTAGTTTTGAGCACTGATATAAAATTCTAAGACAGTGTTGCGAAACCTTTCCTGAATTATTAAAAAGCTATTTGGGAGAGGTAATTATCAATAGAACGAGAATTTAATGTGTAAATTACAACCCACGACCTTTGGGTCAATAGTCAAATGCTTGGTTTATTCTGTTCAGGACTCAATGATTTACTGTTGGGTCTAAAATGATACACGGACGTATGAAAGACGCGCTTTGAAGTAGCAATTAGTCCGAAATGGAAGCCTATAGTGCATGTCGCGTGGAGTAATATTTATAGGAAGTGTTCGTCCAGGGAGATCAGCTTACATAGAATGCAGTTAAGAGTTATGGACGCTATTAATTAGAGGTTAATGTTTTGTTCGCTCGCGTTCGGTACATTGTCGGTGAACTTTCAGACAGATCTCTCTGACGCAGCATCACAGACGAGGAGGAGTTGCGCTATTAGTAGGCGAGGCGATACGAGAATGTCGCGACGATTTTGAAAAATTCCCTGTCGAAGAACCATCGCAAGGAATGCTTATTTATTTTCGAAGTTCAAGAATACGTCGTCAGTATTTATGGTGATTACATTGGTGATTTAGTGATGTTTCGTCATTTTAATGCAATTTTAGGTTTGTTTAAATGCGGGCTGCTCTTCGTGATTTAAAGATTGCTCAACTATTAAAAAGAAATTGGAAATGAGTTTTGAAAACTCTCAAACAAATAAAGCAAAAAAAACTAATCTAAAAAGGCGGAAGAAAGAGTCCTAAAAACATTTTATAGTATGATCACCTAACAAAATACCAGACCGCGCGGCGTCGCGAACCAGTAACCGACGGATTCCACGGGGCACTGTACCTACAAATGTGTTGACAACAGTGAACAAAGGGTAGTTTCACGCGCGCACATATTGTAATGTAGGTCAATTGGATAGGTCAGGAACACAATAGTACGCGCACCAGACTTTCAATAGAGTATTTATATTTGTATATGGATTTTTTTAGTTAGCCATAACAAAAGTTGTTGAACAAAAGTGGTTCAGGTTCCTTAAAAGGATAGTGCTGACTTTAGGTTCGCCTGTATTAAATATAATTAACAAAACAATGTACCAAATGTGTATAGGCTGGATAAGCTTTTCTAAACTGTAAACACTTATGCATCTCTGAGGTTTGCGTCTGGGTTATTAACAAAATAACTATATAACAAAATATTATTTTTTGGGCACCCACTAATTGCATGAGTTTGAGCTATTTAAAACCACCGTATGATCGATGGTCCCGAGTAAGGGGCTGCACAGAGGGTTACTTCTCACCAATATGTCATATTATAAACCCTTCAAAATCTCTTCCTCGTCGTTATCACTCGTGTTCTTAAAAAAAAAAAATACAAACATAAAAAAAGGAGAATACTTGAGTAAAAACAAGTTGAGATAGCAAACAAAATAAATGGACCATAGTATTGTATAAAATATTATTTAGTTCACCAGAAATAAATAAATAAATGAGGCCATAAATAGAAATATTTTATCGGTGGTCGTATCGAAATAAATAAACTATTTTTTCTTTACCATTTTCGGGTCTTTATATCTGCCCAACCAATGAATAGCCATCATTTATTTTCATAGTACATTGTTGTGGTTCATATAAACATTAAAACAATGCAGGGTAACAAAATAAATTTAGAAACAATGGAGAATTTCAATAGTGGTACAAATAGAAAAACATACTAGAGATGAAACAGTAATTAAATAACTTCTCCTCCAACCTCCAACCAATAACGCTCCTGCCAACCGCGCAATGATTCAGACCTCAGGCTTGCGCAACATTCCAGGAACGAAGCTTCGCTGGGGTCAATAAAGAGTGAGAAATATTCAACTATCAGCCCCTTGCGTACACGGGCTCCAGCAGCAGACTCGAAAACCTCAAAGTCTGTACGCACCGGTTATTGCAATGAGAGGAGTCGCTGTCCGCGAAGGAGAATGTTTCTAACTATTACGGTACGTGCCCTGTGGCACCAAACCCGTGCGGCGTAAGTGATTTGCGCGACGAAGACTTCGTGGTAGATGAGTTTAAAAGCATGGAACGGCAAACCCCAGGATACTCGCATGCTGAACAAAGGACAGCGAAGGTTCTAAAAGAAGAAACAAGATCACATTAACAACATTTTCAAATCCTTGTATTCTTATGTATATTATACCTATCTCGTGTAAAATAGGACAATGCATTAAACATTTTTTCGGTGGGATCTTAAAATATTGAAAAGCGGGCAATCCAAAATATAGCCAAAGTCTTATTTGGTTATAAAAACGAACACAAAGTTTAATTTTACAAAATTAACATCGTATTTAAAATTCAAAAAATATTGCAATTTTAATATCTAGTTCTTCTTTAGAAATCTGTAAACTATTAAAATAAATAATGAGAATATTAGACACTGAGTCATTCCTTAGAAAGACTTAACTTTGGCTGCGAATAATGAGAAATGAAAAAAAAGTAATTGGAAGGGAAAGGAAAAAAATGTCTGGTAAGAAAGAATCAAAGCGACATAATTAAATTTCATTTCTTTAAACTTTCCACGGCATAAAGTAGTGTGCTAGCTCCAATTGGCCTTACACGACTTGGTAAAAACTATAGCATTTCACTCAACACATGGGAAATACATATTATATGCTGCTTAAACCTGCCCATGAAAGTCAATCGCCTATCGAATTTTGCCCCGAGGCCCTCTGCTATCGGCGCTCGCCTAATGGATTGGCCGTAAAATTGTCTACTCTTATTTATATGACGTTCTAGTGAAAGACATTACGAAACAATTCACGGTATTAGGAAAAAATTGATTTGTTTAGTTTAATTCACCGCGACGTCAATATATTAACTACTGAAGTGAAGCAATTTATTATGTATTTCAATAAAAAAAAAAATAATTTTATTTTTAAATTATAGCTTATAGAACTAAAAAGCAAGAAAGTCTTCATTAAAAGGAAAAAATATTCCAAGGAATACAAAGAACATCAGAAAATATATTATTTATAATTGTCGATATAAATCAAAAGAACATAAGTGAGTATAAATACGCTCTGTATACAAAATACAATCATGCGCAGAACATTTATAAGTAAATGGATTTTTAACCCAATTTAAGTGTGTTATGCCATTTTAATTAAGTTACTCTGCATTCAATCAGTATTGTTTTATTTAATTATTGTAGGTTACTGTGCACGAACTTGTAACTTTACTGGTTACAAGTTCGTTACAAAAAAATTATCTTAAATTAGCTGGGGAAACGTGGTACTGGCTTCCTAGGCAGGGCCCGGTGTTCTGTGTTCAGCAGAAAGCTAAACGCCTTCTACAAGGATTAGAAAAAAGAAAGAAGAAGTGTGATGAGAAATATGTTTTTATTTATCATATTATTTCAAAATATTATATTATTTGAATAAAAAATACTCTGCATATTAACAGCTCATATTAATACTTTTACTTCTATAGTTTATTCAAATAATTTAATTGTTAATATACTCGTAACGTCTCTTTAATTAACAATTAAAGCATTTATATTATAATAAAATTTAATCGTAAGAAAATATGGTTTACTATATTTTTAGATGCTTAGTATATTTTGGCATTTACATAATCACATCCAATTATCCAACTGACACAAATTTGCATATTCTTGGTTTAGTACAGCGTACAGTTCCGAAGCTACTACCGATGGGAATATACTGGGCCACCGTGATCTCGTAATTTCTTCCTTGCATTAATAACTTGATGAAACTTGAAGATTCGAATTTGATATAGGTAGGAAACAAATTATCGCATCTCTGTGGTGAACATTTATGTTCAGCATCTTGTATAGGAGTTTTCAATAAATTTGTGTGAAACGAACATGTTAATAGATCCATTTGCTCGAACAGCTTCCAGGACCTATTGAATAGTTAGCAAACAATTTCTCCTGGTATTCCTGGCCTTGTCGGCAGATTCTTTGCCGACGCAGAGATACAAACGGCGCCGCCCTCAGCAAACTCCATCATCAAGCGCTTACGTCCTCTTAATTAACATGGCAATCCATTCTGCTCGGCTGACGATGAATGACAGTCGGAGATTATCGAAGAAGATGCAAATGTCATTCATTTGAATTGATTCGTTGGAGCAGTTTAGTGGGTAAATATATAAAAGCAACCGATGATATCGATCTTCCAATTTGAATAAATTAATCGAAATCAACGTCGATTCAGCATTTCGATTAAAAGCTATATTATCAAGTACATAATTAATAAACGTAACTAGACCATTAATATAGATTTTATTTTTTTGTAAAAGAGTATTGTTTTGGTAAGGTGTTTGGTAGGATTTTATTATAATATTATTTATCTTAACTACTTTGTCCTTATCATCATAGAACTTAAAGAAACACTTTTAATTATATAAGGCGTTGATTATGAGAAATATAAGAGTCGTTTGAGCAATGGCCTTTAAAAAACAGATTGGTTTGCCCCTAAAATAGCCCTGACAGATCGTTTATATACGTACCATAAGGTGTGATTTAACGAGAGCATAATATTAAGCTGATATTATTACAGATTGGTAAACTCACAGAGTTACACAGTTAAAGATAACAATATCAGCAATTTCAAGACCGATTAAGAGTAATCACGTTCAAAATTAAACAATAAGGTGACAGTAGAATTTTATAAAAAGAAACTGAAAAAGTAAACAATTAAAACGAAATACTATAAGAAAAAAACAAAGTTTTTATTTTATCTAAATAATTATTATATGACCGTCCATATGCAAGTATGCCATATCGAACTATTTATTGAGTCAACTAAAGATTTGTACATAGTGATAAAAGTGTCAAATTTAAAGTGTTTTTTTAAATTGGTAAAAGTATTGCAATAATAATCATAATTTATTGCAAATTATGTTTATATGTGTCCTCCTACTGAATTTAGTGGCAATTATGAGACCCAAATTAGTTAGCACTCGAAACCGATTCAATGATGTGAATAAGTTTTTTAATATATTTTTTTATTGAAAAAATAGGGGTAAAAGAACTTTAACTTCTAAACTACAGCTAATCGGATAACTACACATTATCATAGGTTGATTTTTATTGCTAAATGACCATTGCTATGATCTTATTTTGTTTGGTTCTTGAGTTTTAGTACAACCGTGTAGTGGTGTCAAAATCGAACCACATTTTGCCTAGGTTCGATTGCCTTGTCTCTTAGTGATATATTAACCTAAGGCAATAATCTAATTTGTGTGGTTTTATGGGTTTTTAAAACTTTAAAGTGTATTTTGTTACTGTTAAGAAAACAGGTTTAGTTACATGTTGTTTGTGAAAAAAGAATCACAAAAAATCCACGCACGAGATTCGTATCATAACCGTATCAGATCCTCTAGGTGTGAGTCATACCGGTGCGCTGTCGCTCACTCAACCCAGAACCTGTCATTTTTTTTCTACGTTTTTGTCAATCCTCGCACGTCTGGAAGATCGCCGTACCTAGCTGACGCGACGGTCTGTTTCGGCCTAACGCCGACTCCGCTGTCTCGCTTATTTTGACAGGCGTGCTATAATCTGACACGGGTTTTATCTTCCCATATAAGAATTTTCTGTTTTCCGATCCACGAGATAAACTGCCATGCGTGATTCGAACGCGGGCGTAACAATTTGCCGCTTCCAACAAAATTCCTGCTGTATTTTAAGCCCGCAACCATTTATTGATGTGTACACATTTATACGCGGAACCCCCCAGGGTGGAGTGGCATTGCCGCTTTGTTCTGCTGCTATCTAACTAGCTGTTCAATATACAATAATATAACACACTAGCGCGATGACTCGTACCTATGGCACTATTTCGAGGGCTTTCTAAAATGCCCAAACACCTTCCCACATTTGTGATCAAACTTTGAAAGATAAAAATAGTTACTGTGTCTTATCTTTAGAAAATAGATTTTTCTGTAAGCCGATTGAAGACCTAAAATTTTGTATTTGATATATGTAAATACACACATATATATGTGTGTATAGCGTTAGGAAGTATTGAGGGAAATAGAAAATTTTATACTGGGTTGTGGTTAATCGCCGTCTGTCAGTAAGGTAGGTGCTGTTTTCAACCAAACGGAGAAAAGCTGTTAAAATAAAAAACACATAAATCGTCCTTGTATTATTATGACTGACAAAAGTGGCGAGTGATATTAAACCGGTGACCGTACGAGAAAATGCAATAGGCTGAGAGCAAGCAACCTATATTTCGTCCGAACGTGACATTTCGCTCAGCAAAGAAATAAATCGGATAGAATTAGATAAAATCATCGTTTTCTAACTCAATGAACTGATTGTCGAAGACATTTTGGGCTGCATGAGCTTCTTCAATACCTCAAGGCCTGGATGTCAATCCAGAGTGTAAATTACAAACCTTTTTCTGATTTTAGATTCAAAGATGTAGGTACATTTTATAAAGTATTATAATATGGGCATGGGATTCGTCGTTCCCGGGGATAAATAAAAACAAAAACATTGTACGATTTTATTCAACCAATGCAAAAAATATCTCACTCAGAAAACGTTATTTTATTTGATAATATTTTGTAGGTATATTAAACCATATAGTTTGATTTTGAATGTAAAACGAGAGGTTTAATATTATTGACTATATTATTAACAGTAAATTTGTAGACACATTAGGAGGTATAAGTACCTACTACCATACCCATAAAATCTCTGCCAGCGAATATGACTGAACACAATTCAAGCATAACGATATACTACTACCAGAGGACAACCTTTAACTACAACAAATGCTAAATGATATAAAAATGCCTGTTGGAAAAATGTTTCGGTAGGCCTGGATGGTGAGAGATGTTTTGAGTAGAATTTTAAGCTCCCTATTAGGAAGGTGACATTATATAATGGACTAGGTCTTTAAATTTTATGTATATTACTACTATACAAAATATATATTACAATGTAAATAAAACTAAATCAATAATATATTAACAAAAGTTTGTTTTTGAAATTTTGTACCCTTTTTTTTCTCCTTTTTTCCACACCTCTTTTCCCTTTTCCTCCCTATTGACGTTCTATTTACCATTGACCACATCTACCCCCATTACCACCGCAATGCCGGTATATACTAGTATTCCTTTCTTAATACTCTTCAAACGATGTGTAAATCGGATTCTTAGTACAGCACGATATAGTTACTCATCTAGATCCGACCTGATTACTATGAACGACAATCATCGTGCAAAGCAATAATCTTGCAGATCATTAACTAACTCATAAAAAATATTGTTTATTAATGCAGGCTAACATTTTCGAAATTGATATCAGGGGCAGTAAAGGTTCCATAATTTCAAAACGATTACAAGAAAGTAGAGTATCGTTACGTATTTGTTACTTTCAATAAAATTTAATAATAATTGAGTTGTGGGCCCTTAGACTAAAGCAGAATCCTACTCCGTCTTCTAAAAATTATGAGACTAATCCAATTTACTGTGAACGCTATCACTTTTGCCTTAGTATGAAAATATGTGCACGATACTCGTATAAATATTTTATAGTCAAATAAAAATACAACCCTACTTGATCGTACATGTGATGTGGACCAAAAGATCTTATCCAATATCTTGGCATGAATCACAGCGTCCACACAAATAAATTAGGCCTAAGCCAAGCCAACTGTAAAGAATTTAAATATCTTATAAGCATTATTGCATGTTTATTGCTATAAGTTATTGGATGAAAATTGAATCCCCACTTTATCGATAGATTTTCACGTTTTGAGGTCAACTAAAATTCCGTTTCGATAATTTTTAAAATGACGCCTATAACATATGTGAGTATATCTGTAAATACACTCAATATCGTCTACTGGGGAACAAAGGTTTGCGTTCATTAGAAGATTGTTAATATAGGACTATATTTTATTCTGCGTTCTGCGAATAATTTTATTTAACTAGGGAAAAAAAGGATACTAAAAATACATTTTTAAAAACAATCTTCTATTGATGGGTATACGAAATTTCGTGTCTGTGCTGTTGACCGATGAGGAGTTCCTTTGTCTAAAACCATTCCTGGATGTAGAACCAGGTCATGCTTACCATAAAAATGCATTGTCACGTCAAATGTTTACTCCGTAGGATAAGGGGAAGTGGTTCTAATTCAGCTTGCAAGATTTGACCTAAGTAAACATACAAACATTGCAAGTTAAATAAAATCTTGTATAGAAAGTGTTTTTTGCATAAATCTAGACAACTTCCTATTTACATTAGACAATATTATTTTGACTATAATAAAATTAACTAATATTATTATTATTATTAAGTAATTACCATATTTAGGAGCTAGCTCCGGTGATACTGTTGAGTTTAGTAGGTGAGGAAAAAAAAATTAATGCTTAACAACTCTCAGTCTACGCTTAAAAACAGCCTTGGAAGAAAGAAAAGGATCAAATACTGACCTATGAAGAGTATTCCACTGCCGAAGTGTTCTGGAAAAAAACGATTTGAACTCAATGTTCCGTTTTCTCAAGATAGGTTTTATCTTGGAAGGATGGTCATTACGTCATAATTAATAGGTAATATTATAAGATTTCATATCAATCGTAATTAACCTTTAGTTACGAGTAATTTTATACAAGTTAAGGTATGTTTATGATCAACAACTGAATAAAAAATAATATTAAAAAACTATGCCAGTTAACACCGCAAACGCCATTACAATCGGAGTTATAAAATTATTAATATCAAATTGATATAAATTTATGACATCCTCGCGTTCGTTCGAGGCGGGTCGCGGACGCGTAAAATTTTTAATGTCCCACAACGCGTCAACCAACGAATACCACTTCTAATACTTTAGAACTTTCGTTATGGAACTTCGATGCAATAAATAATTTAGTATTAAGTTAGACGGTTACGCTAATAAAGCCTATACTAAATACTGTAGTTTTTAAATTTATTTTTGTATTGCACCATTGTAGGTTATGTTCGATAGTGGATATTGGCTGCTACTCACAATCTCCGTGTACAGCTATTTTGCAAAACTATTGTACTTTTATCACCCACTTAGAGTTCGCCCTCTAGCTTTAGGCCTATATTGTTGATAAAGTTAAGTATCTTTTTGGGTGCGATGATTTGTATCTCTTAAGGGTTGAGAAGAAGCTGGTATCTTGTAAATTAGAGGTCCACATTCACTGAGTAGGTGTATAGGTGTTCTGGTTATAATACTTAATTGTTTTCGGCTGAATTTCTTTGTTGCACCATTTACTTACATGTATTAAAGGATATGTAAATTAAAGTAATTTTAATGAAAGTAATATTAAAAAAATTCATATATTATTTTAAATTTGCCTCATATCCAACACTATCACACACTTAGCGTTGCAGTATCTCTTTTAATTTATGTAAAACTTTAAATTGATTTAGAATGCAGAGTAAAAATTTTTGGACGACACGGAAAAATAACTAACAAATAATTACTTGATCCTAACCTATTGTTAGGAACTTGTTACTTTTTCTTTTGTTTTTATAAGCGTAGAAATTTTATAAAATAAAATATGAAAATATTATGAAATTTAAGGTAAGTATTATTTACCTATGATCAAATTTATTAGCAGTTAATATTGTTTAAATGTCTTTTAAGCTGCTCTAGGATAGCAATAGGAAATTAATGTAAAAAAAATAAATAAAAATAAATATGATGAAATTTGTATGATATAAAAATAATTATATAATATAATGATGATAATGATATAATGAGCGAATCTTTTATTTAATTGTATAATCGCAGTGTAAAAAAGGTAAAATTAATTTAATTTCAGTATAAGATGTTTCTTTTTGGTGCTAAGTTACTTTGTTATTATTTTAATACTAACGATTTTATGTTGATATAACAGACAACAGTTTTAGTAAGTTTATTATTTACTAAAAATAATAAATTATACTAACTACTGTACCTATTCATGTATGTAATAGCAACAAAATGCACACAACTAGTTATTTAAACGAAAAAAAAACATAATATGCCTAATAAAAAGTTAAGTTATTTAAAATTGTTTTTTTTTCTCTATAGTTTAGAGATCAATTTAGGATAGGAGATCAGAACCTAAAACAGTATTTTTAGGTTCTGCATTCGCGGAAGAAATACAGCTACAGGCCGAGTGGGGATCCGGGGATTACGAATTGCTAAACTCAGGTGAAGATATTCAAATGGGCCGTCTGCGTAAAAAAGGAGGTAGGCAGCTCAGCTCCTCCGAGGCGTACTGCGGTCGGAAAGAACGCATCCACCAGGGCTGGCACTAAAAAAAGGTTATTATTATGTCAATCCGAAGCCTTTTCGGCTGCGTGTCGGTATCCGAACCCGCATTATCGAGAAATGTGAGCTTTTTTATTTGACATCTCGAATTTGTCTATTTATCCGGCTATTTAATGCCCGCGGCGAATTCCCGAGCCTGGAGGAACTCGCGAAGGATTCCTCGTGTTTTTTTCCTCTTAATCCACTTATTATTGCCCTCCCGTGTGCCTTATTATAGCCATCCGATCGCTGAATGATTACTTAACGATTTAATAAAAAATTAAGGTATGCCCAGGAGAATTTATTTATGTGTTTTTAATGCGCAATCATTGTGAGCGTCTGGGAATATTTTATTAAAGAAGATATTTTTTCCGTTTCCGTGCCAAAGATAAAAAGTACTGTTTATTATAGAAAGTTGTAGTAGGAACTTGTTTCTTATTTTTTATAAAATACACATAAATGAAATTATACCCGTGTTTTTTAATTTAACTTATTAATTACTAAATACTAAATAAATACCGGTTTTTTAAATAAATATGACGGTTAGTTTTCGTTATTTGGTATAATTATAGTTCCGCCGTCACTGCATTTTACACCTTTGCATTTTGTACTCGTGTGTATGCGGTTTGTATTTAGTGCGAATGCGTTATGGCTCTTAACACGTTATTTACGTGTAACACAAACGTGTATGGCGCCAGTGGGCTGATTTGGATACCAGATCTTTTTATTCAATTTCAACGTTGCCAGAAGTAACTTTTATTCAACAAAATATATAAAAATACATTTTAAATAAATCCAGCTAAGACACTGTTTGACGGGTTGCGATGTCATAACTAAAATACGATTAATTTACACATGCATAAAATGAAATAAAATAAAATACAAAATACTTGCAATTAATTTAAAATAATTCGTATAATGTAAAAAAAAAGTATAACGAGAATGTTAATTTAATTAAGTTAACTAAATCATTTTTCATTTGTTTATTTCATTAATTTCTTTAATTTAAGTTTTATTAAAGCTTTTCTCCTCAGTTGTCTAACTACTAGAGGTATTTTGTTAAAAAGGCTGGGCTATAATATATTTTATTGCCGATACCAATACGTATTTATACATATTTCGACAATATACTTTTTATTAGACATTTATCTAGTAGATTCTAGAGAGATCCATCCATTGAATTAATTACATAAAAAATATTCAGTAGTCGTTATTTTTTTACTAGCCGTTCAACTAGCTAGGTAGGCAGCTAGGCCCTGCAAGCGGCTTTGACGGCGCCTTCGGCATGCGACAACTCGTGCCTGCAGCACTCGGGATGGGTCGCTTCGTTCCCCATCTGTAGGCCCTTCGAGCCATCCACGTACCTAAATTTGATTTTTCGTTTCTCATTCGATGTCTATGTTATCTAAAGAAGCTACATGCCATTTTTCGAGTTTCTAGACCTGACGGTTTGTAAGTTCCATATAAACTTCAAACCCCGTTTACCCCCTTAATAATTGAATTTCGCAAAATCCACTGTTAGGGCGTGCCCATATTATGTAAAGAAGCTATTTGTAAAAAATCTCCAGACCAAATCTATAACCAACGGTTTAAAATTTCCATACAAACTTCAAACCCCCAATACCCCCCCGTAATGGTTGAATTTCATGTTTTTTTTCATTCACAAACCTAATCAGGTATGCTCACGATAACTTTCCAAACTCGTCATCGCCATCCGACCAACGGTTTAGGAATTCATAAAAGACAAAGCAACAGTATTTTTTATATATATAGATAAATATGAAATATTTAGTTGTGACCTTATTTAAACATATTTGTTTTTTGTTTTTGATTTGGTTAATAGAGACACCAATAGTAACGATTTTATAATCGAATTTGGTATGTTAGGACTCGATATTAATCATATAGGACAGCATCGTTTCATAATTTGTTCTAGCACCTATTCTTCAGCACAGTTATAACGGATTTCGGTTCAAAAGCTCAGTCCGGCGAATGACACTGGGCTCGGACCGGCGACCACGCGACGTCACCACGGGATAAATTGCGCGCTCATCGGAAGATAATAAACCCCGCTTGTAATTGGATTCTGTTGGATGGAGGCTGTGCTTCCGCGTTCTGCGCAGATCGCGTGGGAAGAGACTAGTGCAGCAGCGATTCTATGGGCCAAATCAGCTGGTATTAGTTTTAATAGGTTTCAAATTAATATAGAAACTGTTACCAGTTTAGGACGACGATCTGTTAAAACGAACATACTGAATCACAGGGTACAGAGAAGCGAAATCGCTACTGCCGTCTCTGTCTCTTCTGTGTCAGCGGTGCGGTGAGCGTCTGTCCTCAGCCCTGCGACCTGCCGTCAGAGTTATACCCATATGCTGAGAACAATCATCAAAATTTTGGCTTGCACAAATAGCTCTTAAAAGGGACGGATAATAGAGAGAAAACACGTCAATTTAGCTGTTTAATTTGAAGGTTACTATAGAGCAATCTGGTAATATTCAAGTAAATCGAAGGGTTAGGAATCGAAACATGGTGTAAAGACCTGTAACTCCTAAGATCTGCTGCGTTGGTTTGCAACAGCCGGTTGGGTTACATTGGCTGGTCGGCCCAACCAACCGAAAATATTGGGTAATAATAATAATTACAGAAGTTACAATTTATCGGTTTTGGTTGGAAGTTCATTCCGACAAATTGCGTCGTCTGTTAGTGCCTTTAGGTGTGGTTTATGCGGATAAAAAACGCACAACAATTAAACCTATAATTTACCAATTTATTAGAAAATTTGTGTTCAAAAGTTCAATAGTTCAAGCGACTTTTAAATAATTTTGGTCGCGTGTACAAAATATACAAAAATATATCTATACATCCGTATTCTCTTTAGATTTAATAAATTATATTGTTTTTAGCAAAAATTTAATATTATACAAAAACAATTAATTGTGTTATTAGTTTTATGATTTGTTTTGCGTTATGAATAAACGAGAGCCTTGCTTTATCTAGGAATCGTTAAAACTGCCCGCAAAAGAGGTGGGTAAAAAATATATTTTATGTAGATAGGTCGATGAGGAAAGTGTTCCTAACCTTAACCCAGCTCGCAGTCCTCGGAGAGAATTAATAATCTCATATTACAATCTTCCAATGAACACAGAACATTGTTTTCCAGTAAGGTCGCTGTTCCTGTCAAAATATTCTTCATCCACCGGAGAGTCTTCAGTTTTAGTAACATTAATATAAATACGTATTTCCTAGCTGGGTTGCAATTAATAATCGAGTCGTTAAATTAAATCATTTACTTGCCATTGCATGGAACACATGAAATTAATTCACTTAACCTCAACTGCAGCGTCGAACCGACCTGCAGCCCCGCAAACGCGCAGGGAAGTTCTCTCCGCAGAATATCATTCTATTAATTGAGCTCAATTAGTAAAGATCTATGAGCCAGTCCTTCCGTATTAAGTGTCACTATATCTCAGATCTTTAATAATTTATTTTGGGATCTTCATACACTTTTAAACCGAAATATTAAGTTACATTTTAAATTTAAGGCTTGGTTTTCAGCTCAGTATTAAATAGGGCTAAATATATTTATCAAAATAAAATAAAAAAAAGAACGTGAAAGTTATATATTTTTTTTTATTTTCATTTACATCTCTCATTTTATCTAAAATTTAATAAATTATTAGGAGAATGGTGTCATTAGTGTGATTGGAATCATTAAACTGAAATTTCTAGAAAAGTATGAACAAATATACATATGTATTTTACCCTAAATCTTTTTATATATTTTTTTTAAACATCCTTAGAAATCTATCTTAGTTTTATGATTGAGTCTTAATTATGGATGATCAAGAAACAGATGTGTAGGTATTTTTATTATAATTAAAATAGAAATTCAAATAGGCCGCCGAAAACTAAAATATAAGGATTTCAATTCTAAACAATGATGTACGAGTTTTTTTTTTCAAATAACATAACACCTACTGGAAATTGTGGTTAAATTAATGACTTTAAACTAATGTTATTTTCAACTGGCTAGGTATGATTATCGCTAAGACGCCTTTATTAAGAGGTTAATAAAAATTCCAAATTTGATTGTAATTATCATTTAAAACTATATTTCTTCCCTATCCCTTTTATATTTCTCTGAAATTTCTGTGTATTAAAAAAAAACATTGTATACTTATTAATTTATGGAAATTATTGGTTTGTTCTAGTTCCAAAATTCTAAATTATTGCTTTGTACATCACTTATTTTGTATATTTTAATATCAATATTTATTTCCTAAATAAATAAAAAAGTGCATTTGAAATTTAATTAAAACAACTCTAATTAATAATTTTTCTGACTATTTTATAATAATAATTTAAATTGAGTGAATTAACCGAAGTTTAATTTCCAAATTAGATTTTGAATTAGAATTTTAGCGGGATTTGCACGGGCATTTTAACATGAGGGGCATTATACCATCGCAATGGAAATGGATATTTTAGAATTTAAATATTTCACTACTGAAATAGAAAAACCTACCAAAAACGAAAATTAAAGATACCTAAAAAAAATATCTATAAAATAATCTTATGATTTTACTCCTACGTTATTATTATTAATACTTTCCGAAAAGTGAAATACTTGGCAAGATCTTATCTGTAAAGTTTTATTATATTTATCTTATATAAATAAAAAAAAACAAATCATTTTAGTCTTAACAGGTAAGACCAATAAGGGCGAGCAAAATCACGATCGAGGCTTGCATTTCCTCGATAATATTAACCTAGTTCGCCATTTAAAAATAATCTTCCTATAACGATTATTATTTATTATTATTATTATTATGGAGTTTATTATTATTTGTTTTTTTTTTCTTACAGTAAACCAGTTCGACGAGCGGCGAGTTTAACGGATTAAGCGCGTGCAGTGGACTGGATTGCAGCCCATTAAAGCGAATCTTGGAGTGTAATCTACGCATAGGGCGATCGAGGTAGAAGATAGTTGCCCGAAACAACGTTTTGTGTCCCCTTATTATATTCACAAAGTGTGTACAGATTTTTTTTCCGATGTAAGTGTAAAATACACTGAAACCCGTACCTACAGTCGGCTGCACAAATATGCATATTCAAATTTACACACTAATTAACTAAAAAAATAAATAAAACTCAGGCAGTCAACGAGTGGAAATTTAAAAATAAAAAATCGTGCGTGTGAAGCAAACGTGATAAGCAATACACTACTATATATACGGCGACAGGAATAGGGTATTCAAATTGATACTGTTAACATTAGCATGTTGTGACGCCAACCATTAAAACTTCATGTCACTTCAATTTTTTTTTTAAATACACCATTAATTAGAAATAAAATCCTAAAATAAAGTTAAAGTGTGTTTTTTTTATTTTAGGATCTATTTTTATTTAAGTATATTATTAGCTCCTTAATGAGTTCTTGTCGCTTTTCGTCTTTTTGAGCAGTGACAGCGCATAAGTGGCAATTTTTTTAATTAAGATTTTTTATTATCCAGTTTTAAACTAGGTCGCCGCAGTCGCTCGCATTTTGCTTCGCTGCAGCACATATTAGAGCGAAGCGATTTACTTTAGCGAAAGTTACTTTAACAGAACGTGAAGTGTCGTTAAAATCTGTTTTCCCATCAGGAAAAAGATGTGGGAAAGCCTTGACAATGTAACCAGCATATCTGAACTCATTTACAGCTTCTTGGTCAGCAACTGGCCATGTTAGAGCAGTTGTTATTAAATCTCTTTGATTACGAATAGGGTTCATAACAGGAACACAATTTTCATTCAATGAATCTTGTTCAAGTTCATCAGTCATTATTTCTCCTTCACTGACATATCGTAATTGTTCAGCAATATTTCCGTCGCTTGGCAATGAATTTAATACATCCTGGTTGATTGTAACATCTGCATAATAAGGATTATTGCGAATGAGCCATCTTAAAGCTGTGAGTACTTTTTCTCTACGAACTCTGAAATCGGAATGTCCATTCATGCCGATTCGTCTTACTAAAATTACTTGAAGTTCTTCTGGTATAAGAGGTAATGTATTTGCGATGGGCTGAATATCTTGTTGGATGTTGAGAACATTACCAGTATATCTATACTGTCCTGCACCTCCACAAGCTTTTACCTGATAGACTCTGAGTACTGGCTGGACTCGACTGATTATTTTTTGTATTTTTATTTATTGTTAAAAACGATTTATTATTGTTAAATTGTATTAAATTAATATCAAATTAAATAATTTAAAATAAAATTCGATTAATTATTTTCGAATAAAAAATTTTCAAAAAAGCGCGTGACTTTTTTATAATGGATATTCCCATAGACAATTTTCTTTTGACCCCAAAAATTTTATTTTTGACAATATTTAAAATCAAGCTCCGTCACAACCTTCACTTTTTCATGTAGATTCTCTCAAAATCAAAAATTTTTCAAATCGGTCAAGGAATGACCAAGTTAGCCCGTGACAAAGTTCTAATTGGAGTCGCCTTATGAGAGCTTCGCTCGCTCCGCTCGCTTCGCTCTAATTATTATTTATGTAAACCATCATCCCTTTTTTTACGGATGTTCCTAATTATTGTTAGGTGAATGCACGGATTTTTACAATTCTATTTAAAATTTTTATAATACTTAAACTACCTACTGTCCATACGAAATAATCTGCATAGGTAAATAGAGCGATTTGCATTCAACGGTAAAATTTTACTATCCGACGGTAGAGTGACCTAGCCTGCCTACGCCGTGCTGCGGGTACAGTCGGCCGCTGATAATCGGGCGAAAAATTGCTGGCGGTAGCAAACGTGAGTGAAGGATTCACGCTTCTCACATAAAATTTGTACTCAGCCGATCTAGTTTACTACCGTCTGGTAAGTAACAGGTATCAAATTTATATAAGAAATCAACTGTACTGCAAAATATGCACTTACAACTAAAATGTACCAATTTGTAAAACTAAAATAAATTTCTACAAGTATCAAAAGAAAAAGATAATAATATTTTTTTTATTATTATACATTCCGAATGGAATAATGTATCAAAAATATATATCCATACACCCTAAATATATCAATTATAGGCTAATTAAAATCAAGAACGTACGTAGAAACATGCAATATTTCATGATAAATATTATTTATTATAATTATATTACTTTTATATGCATTATTTCGTTCTCGCCATTGCCTAGAAGCAATGGTGAGAATTCAGTGCTCGATTGCGGAGAATCAACATGGTACAAAATTATTTACAGTTACTCAACTGTTTGTGAGTAACACGGTAACTTAAAAAAACCCTATCAGATATTAAATAAGCTCATTTTACATACTATGTGTACAGGATTATTTAACTTATTTAAAAATTATGTTTTATAATGAATGACGACCGTAAAACCTTAAAATCAGTTACTAAGGTCATAAGTGTTTACCAGAATTTGTACTGGGTGAAAAATTATTGAATATGTGTAAACATAAGCCAGCCGAAACATTACATATGCATCAGTACTTTTATCGTCAACCTTATTTTCTTCATACTGAGTACGTGTGTGAAAAATGCAGCGGCTCACTTATTAGACGCAGAATGCAATGGCACAGTTGTAATTTAACGGTAATATTTAACTATGGATCTTTGAACTGCGCTCGCTCCCGTTTGCGACCGTCTTAAATTATTGTCTTCATCAAAACGTCTTCCTCTGACCGTGGAATGACATTTATGTTCAGTTGTTAAGGCAGGCAATGTCGTGTCGTTAGACATTCACAGTTACGTGTCCACATTCACATCTACATCTACATCTTTGAACTTGACCGCGTCTGTCCACCTTATTCCATAATATTTGCTAGTAATATTTTTTTATTCAACAGATTTTTTTTATAATAACAAATATTTCTAAAATTTAAAGGCAATATGAATAGAAGGTATATTGTTTATTTATTTATATTTCCTGAGGAGATTACAGTTATACAAGAACAAATAGAACAAAACATGAATAGAATATTTATTATTACTTATTACCTTTTGTTTATTAGTAACGTCTCGCGTACGTAATAAGTATTGTATTTTTTCTGCAACCTTCTTCTGGCCGCTCTTAGAACAGGTTTTTTAACATAGTTTATTTATTTATTTATTAAATACTGCGGCACTCGAGAGAACTGATAATACTTGCGTTGACCTAGAGATACCGAGAGCTTATTATTATTTATTTGTTAATGTTTGCCTGGAGGCATTATTTTAATTTTTTAGCATAGTATGTTTCATGTTATTGTTTTTTGTTTTTAATGGTGTTTGTTTTTCTTTTGGTAGTTTAATTTGTTTTTACTTTAATTATAATGTACATGGGGAAAACTGTTAAATAAATAAATAAATAAATAAAACCAAAAACACATTCTTAGCATGTCAACTCCCATACCCTATTTCACCCTATTAGTTGTTTTTTTTAAAGGGATCCCCCAGGGTTAAAGTTTGTTATTTCCATAACGAATTTCCTCAAAATCGGTTCAGCGGTTTCGCTCTGAAAACGTAACTGACATACAGACTTTCACATTTATTATATTATAGTAAGTGTAATAGTATATAGTATGGATATGGATATCGCAGTATGGATTACTCTGGCAGGCTCGCTACTTCCGTTCGACCGTTCAAGACGTGGACCAATCCCATGAATATTACAGAAAGGAGCTTTCCGTAAGAAGCTCATCCGTAAGAAGCCATCATCATTTGCAATAGTGAAAAATATACTTATATCATATTTTATGTAGAATGGATCAGGACTGTGAGAGGAACACACGGTAATGGAGCACAATTATTTTATTTTGTGTACAGCGAAACAACAGAATAGTTGTACTACAGCTCAATCCGTTTCGATAAAGTGAATAATGAAAGAAACAAAAATACCTATTTAAGTCGACGAGGTGTAATGTAATGTAATGTAAAAAAATATCTATTCAAATTGACAAGCTATATTTAAACTATGCAGACGATTTTGTTACCTATGTAGCTAAAACATACTAACCTCATTATGCTACCGATATTTCACTAAATTTATGACTGAAATCAGCCCGTCCGCACCTGCGACGGAAATATCAGCTTTTATATTTTAATACCTAACCGAAATTTACTTAGTAGATCACTAAGATATATTTACAAGTTACCACATATTGTTTATAATGTAGAATACTAAGTATGTCAAATTTTATATTTTTTTATTCGTGCGCCAATGTATTCCGGTCACCTATTTAACCTGTGCGCGGTAGGTAAATAGTTCGAGAGCCTATAATCATTATCCTCACTTCATGTTTTATGCAACCATAAATAGATATTATTTTATTCGTAACTTAATTATAACCCAGTTTACGACACGAAGATCAGCGATTCTCAACAATCTATATGCTTTTCAACTTGAATCTTTTTTAAGATTAACCGTTTTATAGTTACAGACCTGGAAGGGCGTATTATATAGCGTAACCTTCCCTTAGTTGTGAGGCGAAAGCGGATAGTGAAGTTTTCGATGTTTTACAAAGGTATATATACAGTTCTATAATCGTGAAAAATATTCGTGTGTAGGCCAAAACGACAATTCTGATTTTCTTCAATTTTTTTATACACGCATACTGCGGTAATAAATATATTACTGATTAGTGTGTTCATACTAAGTAACATTCAATAGCGATTTTAATGGGATCTTAAACGTTATATATAAAAACTTTTGTCCTACCCATACAGACCTTTATTTATATAGATGATTTATATTTTAGTCCAAAATACCATTCGGCGCAGTTTCCTATTAGAGACCCTAATAGTTTTAACATAGAAGTGCGTTTGTTTTATCTGTGTAAAAATGTTTTTTTAAGTAATGTCCTAGATTATTATATTGTCTATCTTTAGAAAGAAAAATTAGGTTCGCGTCACTTACACAACTTAAAAGAAAATCGTTGCAAGAAAAAAACAACACTTTCTTATTTATTTATTTTCATTACTATAATAAGGTGTATTTCGTTTTTTTTAAGCAAAGGACTAAATTAATATATGTAGAATATTGTGGTATTTTTAGTTTTAGCCATTTGTTGGGAATAACTTCAACAAAATGCACCAAAATACGTTACAAAACATGTTTTAGGGACTGGTGGCGCCTTAAGGCGATATTTGATATTATTATTTGAGCAGTACATAATAAGAATCTATTTCTAGATTAATGTAGTAATCACCAAATGTAAATCACCACAGTGTAAATCTGCACATGTCTTCAAAATTAAAAAATAAATTGAAATGGTATGGGATCACTTAAAGAATATGTGTGGTTATTTTAATACATATTTAAAAAAAAGTGAAACCGACTTCAACCAAAACATTTTCATTTGTTAGTAAACATTAAAAAAACGTTGAAGTCAGCGCAGACGCATGGTTTGTGTTTCTGACCCGACTTTAGGGTATGCTGGATGGACTTCTTTATTGTTTACTAACGATAACGGGGTATTCTGTATTAATTTTAAGTTTATTTTTGTTCTAGATTTATTTTTTGTTTTTGTTAAATTTATGGTCTCTGAACAGCGCACAGATATACAGACTCGCGTATATGATTCCGCTTCGTCGAAACATGCCACGGGCTCCTTTTCTAATATCGCCTAGGCAGCGCGGGGCGGTAGGAATTCTGAAATATTGTCAACGAGACCCAGTTCCACTTTATTGAACTCGTAAAGTCTCCGGTGGGCGCGTTCTTACCTTCGAATGTGAATATGGACCGTTCTTATGGCCGAAACGGTCCTCTGGAAATACCGCGAATGCAGACTTATGGCTTTGCATAACTGTAAGATAACATAGAATTTCTTTTTAAAATGAATACGTTAGGCATATTTATCTACCAATTATTTTGTTCTTTAATTTGTAAACTTTACTACTTACAAGATTTACAAACTAACAACAAAATAAATAGGGTAAAAAAAATTGCTACTAACAAAACCTACGATGACCTAATCAGTAAATGATATATTATATTAGTAGTATTAAAAGTGATTTCAATAAGATAAAATCACTACAAACTAGCGGTCGCTGGTCAAAATTCGACCGTAATTCCTTAAACTTTTAAGTCTGAGCATTATTGAGGTTCTTAAACCTCTATAATAATTGAATGTATTTTTTTTGTTAATTTTGCTCTATTATGTAGCGACGAGCGTGTGCAATTACGTAATCAGCGTGTTTTTTGCCTTAATTCCTTGCAATACCCATGAATTTTAAAATTTGATGTTAGTAACAAACAGTTGAAAAAACAAAATTACTGCTTGTATTTGTATTAATTTTTATAAGAATGTTTTTGATATAATTGTCAGTTTTATTTTTTTTTAAGTAAAACTGAAACTTGACATTCATAGAAATATACGGATTAATAATTAATGTCTTATGCTGCGATAAAGTTGGGATACACCTCTAGTAAAGAAACATAATGGGGATATAATTTGGCTTCTACTTTAACAGCTTCCACTAAAAGTTGCATTCGACGATTGCAAAATTTCTAAAAAACAAATGTCAAATTCAAATATTTAAATTATTAAAACCGATATATTACCTCTGTTTTATACAGACCCCAAAAAGTTTTTTGTTCGTGTGATATTTTAGTTTATTAAATGTAAAATGTGAGGTGTCTGTCTAGTTTATATAAGACTGTGGCACATGAGCCTGTTGGTATGCTTTAAGCTCCCAATTCTCTTTTTATATTGGTCGTAATGACCATCCTTCCAATATAAAACCCTTCATCAGAAAATGGAATATTGCGTTCGTTTCTTTCCCGAAGAATTCACCAGTAGAATGCTTTTAATGGGTCGTTATTTAACTAACATACTTTAATTCAACAGTATCATCGGAGTAATTACGGAATTATAATGTATCTTTGCATTGTTTTGTTATAGGTTTGCTGAATATTTCCTTCAGCAACTGTAACGTGATTCCACTTTTCCATTAGGTTTCAGCTCGCGGGCGGAGAGGTCAGCGACGGTCCCAGCCAATGGGGTCGGCGGTCGGCGGTCACGCGAAATCGAGCCTTTCGAGCGATGACGACTGCGGCCGATGGCACGCGAAATCGACACTTATGAAGCGGACGTCTTTTGATACGAGCGCGTAAAATGCGCTAGACGAGAGCGAAATATACGTTTGAGAGGAGTTTGTGTATTTTGTGTAGGTGTATTTATAAGGCCGGATTCAGACCGCCAACGTTAGTTAGATGTTAAGGAGTTCAGTAATGTGTCATATTTATATTTTTATACGATAATGCTTGCAAATAAAATGATTAATGTTTAACTAATGTCAAACAAAAATCAAATAAAAAATTCCTGACAGGTTTAGATATAAAAATAATAATATATACACACACACACACATACTTTAATATACACACATCTTAGACAATATGTAATAATCATATAAGATATAGTGGAAAACATCTTAGATATCTTCAAACTAAAAAAAGAGCTCTCAGGGATATTATAGCTCTATGTAAATATTATTTATTAAGTTAATAAAATAACTCAAAATACCTAAGTAATAAATGGATGGTCAAAACAATTTTTTTACAGTATAAAAAAGAAAAATTAAAATAAACTAGTAACAGCTTACACAGTACCTATTATGAGTATAAAATAATTTATTATTCTACAAAAAAAACATAATAATGGGGTCTAAATTTTGGCTTTGATGATTTTGGTTTTAAATTGAGTTATCTTACAGGTTTTGTATCTATTTATTTTTTATTTAACGCTTTGTTGTAAATTTTTTTTCACTATTTAAATAAAAACAATTACCTAAATGTTATTCAAGTATTATTTTTTATGATTTTTATTGTTATATTTTATTATTATTTAAGTATTACTTACGTAATAATATTTATATGTTATAAATACTAATTATCAAAATAATTTAAATTAATAAAAATATACTATACAGTAAACATAAAAAACAAACCCGAAAACAGATCTTGTCTAGTGGGGTGATAAAATCCACACCAACTATCTATTGTGCCTTGTATAGTTAATATACATTATCTAACTCCCCGTATATTAAAACGTTCACTACAGCTCTGTACATTCATTAAAAAAAAACTACTATACCTTTTAGCGCAGTCCCAGTTTACAGACGTTCGACTCCAGCTCATCCTGCGGTGTGATTCCTGCTTAAGAGTGGCGAACCGGTAATCTAGCCAAGATGGGATGACTCCAATAAGGTTTTAGTGCGGATATAATCCTCATTCGTCCAGCACTAGATCCCCGCAGACGCCCTGGTTAATGATTTTGTAGTAAATAAAAGTGGGCGCAATATTCCGCACACCCGGGATTCTATGCATGCTGCCATAGGAATAGCATTATAAATTACTATCCGTACATATTTCAATACGGAAACGTCAATATACTTGTTTAGTATAACTACTAATTTTATTATTCATAACATTGAATGATTAAAACACGAATTTCTTGTTGGCTACAAACGAGCCGAAACTTAAAGATAATGGCATCTGAGAACTACACAGTAGGTATCTTCATTCTTTTGTGATTGTGAGACAGTTGTATTTGAAAAACACAACAATGTATTTATTATGCGCTCCTTTGCAATTGTTACACACATGTTTCGATTTGCACTGCGAAGACTTGTGTGTGCACTTAAACAATTTGTACAAAACAATTTTGATCGTACAAAGTCAGAACGGCTTTTTGGTACCATATCAAGAAATGTAGAGTACTTATACATAGGGTAAAATTTGTATTCGTTGAAAATACTTGCGGTTTATTAGATGCGACCGAACTCGACTTAACAGCTTTCTTTTCGTATGATTGCTGAAGAATTTTTATTTGTTATTGCAAAAACTCCAATAATTGTGAATGAGCAGGTATTTCTACATCTCGATTTTGAGATTCAAAATCTTTATCTGTGTTAAAATCAAGTCTTTTTGATGAAATATATAATAATATGAAATCAGCGAGATCGGTTAATTCTAAACTGCTTTAAGGCTGCTACTGCGGGGGCAAACATATGTCAAAATGCATCTAAATTACTATTTGCAAATTTTGTGTAGAAAATTTGATCCAAATATCACCACTAATCACCAATTGAGCCAATAATCACTTGTCGTCATACTTTGAGTCCAAATTAATTCGTAATTTGCACCGGTCGGTTGAATGCCACTGTTAATTTTGATAATAAATATTGAATTTTATCTAAGTTCGACAGATTTGGGTTATTATGCACCGAAGATTTAAATGCTTCATGAAATATATTCCATTCATTTAATTCCCCACTGAAACTAGGTATTTCTAATTTGGGAAGCGTTTTATATATTTTATTAAACGTTTGTGGGTCATTTTCCGTATTACCATGTTGTTGTAATAGTTTAATTCTAGCGTTTTTTACCAGATATTTTAATCATCAAATGCCTGTAACCTCTTGTAATTGGGTAATTAATTTTCGATCTTTTTTTTATTTGATTATATTTATTTTATCAATTACAAAACATAACATATTATGTAACTAATGGAAATAAACATTGGATTATGTGATCATTTGTTTTGCTGATCTAATCTTTGGTAAACGCGGACATTAGTATTTTTTAAAGTTTAATTTCGTGCTGTATAATAGAAAAAAGTACTCTCAGCAGGTAAAAAAGCTCAGCTCGGACGTGCGAGCGCAATGGAGTGTATCGCGTGCCTTCTCGCACTCACGTAGCGTTTAGAGCGCTATGGTGATGTGGGGTGGTCGACAATAGCCGGCGTCGATATCCTCGACGTATTTTCGAACAAACTACAAAAAGTGGTAACAAATTGTACCAATAAACACATCCATGTCGAACGAGTGCGTCGAATGAAATATTTTCCGTTCTTTTGTATCATTATAAAATAATTAAATTTAAACACAAGATAGTAAGAATTAAAATAAAAACAAAATTAGCGCGTTTTGTATAGTAACCCCAATTGCGCGGCACTGTTAGCGTGTCTTCATTACCATGTACTCGTTGAAAATAAATCATAATAATGTTTTAAATAGGTATGAAAGTAACCATATAACATAATTTGTTTATATTTGCTGTTTTATTGTACTTCTTTAATAGTTAGCGTTTAGTGCGTGTACTTGTTACACGCACTAAACGCACACACTGACACATCACACATACGCGCCACATACATAAACACGCACGCGTGCGCAAACATGTCGATGCCACAAATGGCACCACGCTCCACTCCACACACAGTGCACATTATTTAAGTTTGATTTATTAATTTGTCGTTTTCAACCATTTTTATGTTTGGTACATTTTTTTGGCCATGTAAATGTAATGTTAGAGAATTGTCTTCCTGTATCGCTGTTATGTACTTTCAAAATAAATAAAATAAAATGAATAATCAATAAATAAAAAAAGACGATTTAATGCTTGTAGGCTCTTAACTGTTTATCGATAGTCGAGATAACGCGTTCGCACATCCCTCAGTAAAAAGTGATTTAGGACCCCGGCAGGAGTCATTGTTCCTATTTTAATAGTAAACGAAAGTAAGTCCAACCGTACCGGTACCAATTTCAATACAAAGGATTAATGATATCAATTAAAGTGAAATAAAAGTATCGCGTAACCCCTTCAACCGAGGACGACAGAAATATATACGTAGATTGTGAGATACATTTGTATCATACGTATCTCTAAGGACGGAATAATATATCCTGTCGAATAGAATGTGAAAAGCCGTCGTTGGGTCGGGCGCCCGGTGCACTTTTAGACAATGTATCGCAATGGGCGGCAATTTAACCCAATTTACAAATCTTATCTTTGACCATTAATTTTATACCCACTACGACATTGCGCACCGCGGAATTCGTTATTTACCGTAACATTGCTACAATCTACGTAAACCATGCAATAAGCATATTTTATTTTTAGTACAGATAAAATATAGATAAATATAAAATTATTAAAATAAATATTTTTTTATTAAAACATTACCTAATTATTATTATTTCTCTATTTAATTTGGAAACGACAAACTTTTAAGGAAATTTTTAATTAAGATACTGAAGTGTGAATTTAGCCTAGTGGCATTGGCCTAGTGGCATTGGCCTAGTGGAACTGGCCTAGTGGCATTGACTGGCCTAGTAGCACTGGCCTAGTAGCACTCACTTAGTGGCACTCGCCTAGGGGAACTGGCCTAGTGGGGTTAGGTTAGGCTAGGTGGGGCCTAGTGGGGTGGTTCGATCCACAAGCACCGTGTGATTGATCATAGTAAGGAATACTGATATACCTAAAATTGTTAGCCAGTTGTGATGTAAGTTTTTATTTAGATGGATTTACTTGTCCTTATATTGTATTTTTATTTTTTTGCGATAGTAATAAAAAATATATATATACTTACACTACATTTAAGCAATAGAAACTCTTCCTTCGATTACGCGGTAGCCTAGTTAGGTAAGCCTATTTAAAAAAAAATGTTAGTATTTTTATTAGTAATGAATAAATAAAACAAAAAAGTTTCCCTAATATTCTCAACTTCCAATTAATCCCTAATATTTACAAGAATAATACTGAGATAAAAGATATGAATTGCCAATCAGTAAATCAAGATTTGAACCTCAATACGAAAAACTTTAAATTTGCTGATGGTAATTTTTAAAATTTGTTAATATTTTTATCGTCGAATACATTTTCATTCATTCGCAGCTTTAGTAAAAAATATGATAAAAAAGTATATTTATAAAAATATATTTTTTCAAGGATAAAAAAAAATAAAAATGATAATAAGATATAAAAAAAATATATATTTTATTTATATTATTGTCCGAAATCAGATTCTTTATTTAGTTTTTGTTAGTATTGAGTGCAGAAAGCTAAAATTTATCTATAATTGTGTCAAGTGCATTAAATTTAATAAAATAAAACGTTCATACTATTGACAGAATGAGTTTCGAGCTGCGAATTTTGTGTGATTTTAAATGAACCTTTTTCAATAGTGCCATATTATACTTCCATGAATGTCAAGTGTCATTATTCGCGAAAAAATTAAAACTACAATGAACTGTATCAAAAATTAAATACAACTACAAGCTGCGATTGTTTTTTTTTAACTTTTATTAACATTAAATTTTAAATTTCATAGGTTTTGCGGAAATTAAGGCAAACAACACACGCTAATGGCGTATTTGTACGCGCTAGCAGCTGACGTAATTGTAAAAAAATTAAAAAAAAACATGCAATGATTATGAGGTAAACTCATCCCATATTATAGTTAAAAGTAATAAAGTATGGTTAAATTTTGACCGCTAGTTACTCTTACACTCAATTTATTACTTACTCATTTATTGTGTCTATTTATTGTTTAATTATTCTTACACTCAATTTATTGTTTGGTAAAAAAATGTGAGAATGTTCTAACTTGTCAATACGACAATATTGTTAAATTTATCAATCAAGTAAAATTCTTTTAAGTTAATTATGCCTGTTAAATTTTCATGACTTATTTATGAACCTTCACAAATAATGAATGAAGTTGTTCGGCGGCCATTGAGGAGGTCAAAACAAAGCGCCGAAAGCTCTTTACAGGGAAAACCTTAAGGCTCATAATTGAAAAGTTCCGCCAAATCAATTTCTCCGTTGGCGAAGTACAAGAGGTTGAATTTTCATCTTTTATGAGGCGTTTCAACCCTTTATCTTTCGTTTTCCATTATGAAATCACCTAAAGATTTCCGCCGTTCTTCGGGAATTTTAATCCGATTAATTAATTATGTATTGGTAATTAGGGCGAGTCGACACAAATTATTCGCATTACTGTAACATCGCTCCGACTTAATTTTAATTTCCATTCCTTTTCGAAAAACTTCATAAGTTTCTAAATATTTATATCCAGTCGGATGTTACAAAACAGTTTACGAACACATAAGGAAGTAAATTGGTAATTTCAGCAAATAATCTATGACGATATTATGATTTTGAAATTCTAAAAAAAACATTTTTTAAGACATTTTAAATTATTCTTCATTCTATATTGAAATTATTCAATAACTTTTTCAATACTTTTTTTTTTGTTAATATTAAATGGTGCTTAGTGCTTAGAGCTATGTATATTAAATAAAAAAAACATAGGCAATCATTGAGGACTGCCAACAGAAGTGAAGAAGGTTTATTATGCACCGAAGATTTAAATGCTTCATGAAATATATTCCATTCATTTAATTCTCCACTGAAACTAGGTATTTCTAATTTGGGAAGCGTTTTATATATTTTATTAAACGTTTGTAAGTCATTTTCCGTATTACCATGTTGTTGTAATAGTTTAATTCTAGCATTTTTTACCAGATAAAGAAATATCATAAATATCAAAAAATCTGTAAAATAATATAAACATAGTTTTAATTAATAAATCATTTAAATATTATTTTATTATTATTTTTATAATTATTTATTATTTTTTATTTTCATAATTATTTTATTGCTTTGGAAAATTGAAGAATTTTAGGTCAGTAGTGAATGAAGTCAGTCTTAATATTTTACTTTAACTAGTAGTTAGTAGTTTTATATAAGTTGCCAGTATGTTTGTTACGTTTTTTTTAAATCACTGTTCAAATGCTAGTTTTACAGAACATTACAGTGTTTATCATTCAATTAGTTTCAATTAAATTGCAACCAGACATATTTATTATGTGCCTACTGGAAATATTGAAACCTATGACGATTGGTAACTAATCTGAGATATAACTGTTTTAAATTTATTTTTTCTAGTCTGCGTGACTATAATTATTAGTAAATTTCTTGTTTTTAATGCTCATATTTTATACCGCTAAAAAGAAAGTTGATCATTGACGACGTGATTGCAAATTAAAATCCATATTTTAAAAACCCACCCATCCGCTCTCAAATTGAGCCGTACGAGTAATTCATTGCAGTATTTAAATGAGTGGAAAGAATATCTGCCGATACCGATATTTTTAACTAACCGAGATATTTAAAACACAGTACGAGTACCTGCTACGAATTCTTTTTAAAACAAGATAATATGGATTATTTATAAAATATCTCATTCGAAATACCTACTTCAATATTTTAGATTTCAATAATTATTACTATTTATGTTTTTGTAACATTGAAAGTAGAAAAACATGATTATTAAAGATTATTTTATTTTATAAATGCATTTTCTGTCAGTTGACATGGTACAATATGCTGCATTAGCTTGATATTCAAAAGGCGTTTAGAGTATTTATACGGGTAGTATTGTTCTTTTTCCTTATAAATCTTTTAATATACAAATTTAATATTTCTTTTTTTTTTGAAATTGCGTTAAAAGTTAGGCTAGCTCGTAAATAGATATTTTAACGTCTAGGAAAAGGCAACATAATATTATATTGTTTAACTATATTATATGTATTTTAATAACTATTAACTATTATTTTATAATATAAACCTATTATTTATACAAATTTAAATTAGGACTAAGTATGAAATATAATGGATATAGAATATTTGAATAATGTGTGAGTTGAAATCGCACAATTCTGAATTAGACATTACGTAATATTCGTTTATATTTTTTATTGTCTACTTAAATACGTTACGATACGATAATAATTATATTGAATAAAGTTTATGACAATATTTTTACGTAGTTTAAAGTTTCTCGCTCCGGCAATCTGCACACTAGCCCGTGATAATTATCATGAACAGTTTTAGAGTGACACGCGAGGATATTATAAGGGTAGGTATATAATAGTATAAGAAATAATAGAACGTAATTATTCTGCGTGTCTCCTGTGCATCTTCTTTCCTAGCGACGTCGGGTAGGCTGGAGTATAATGGCATTTCAGAAGCCCTAGGCTAAAATTTAATCCCACTCGCCACTCCACCAGAAAATTAACCATTTAATAATATAAGTACTTTGTAAACAACATAAATGGTTAAAAAACCAGTTTAAAAAACCTATTTCTAGGTACACTCTTAGTAATAACAACAAATTGCAGGAGCACGCAGTTTAACTTCGTTCCTTTCGTTTGTTTTGAAAGGACTGTATTTGAAAAGGTACCTAAATATATTTTAATTATTAAATCACTTAATTTTAAATGTTGGTAGGAAAGAAATACCTTAGATAATCACTTCTTATTTAATTGAAATAATATGAAGAAATACGTACAAATTATAGAGAAATCATAAAAATATACCTTTTAAATTATCAATATATAAATTATGTATTAAACAATATTATTATCAATTTAGTGGATTCTAATCTAATTGTTAATTCTAATTGTTATAGGGCGTTTGACTACTGACCCAGATGTCGCGGGTTCGAATCCGCGCGTTACCATTTTTAACGTTTCATCACCATCGCCTGCCTAGCTCTAGCGCAAGAAAATTTAGGTATAATACAAAATGTAGGTAATATTTTGCAGGGGCCATCGCTACCTACTACAACAAAAATATATTTTTGTAAAAAAGCGTTTTCAGTATTTTTGTTTTGAAAGAGAAAGTCTATGTAATATTATTGTCAAATAAATAAAAAATATAAAAAAAAACTAGGCAGCCATTGAGGACTATCGACGGAAGTGAAAACTTAAAACTATAAATTAGCAATGGTTTTTTTTGGATAGTCAAAACTTAAAATTTTTATAGTTTGTAAATTGTAAATTGTTAGTTTGGTTTTCACATCTATGCGCATTCCGAGTAACATTTATATACATGTTCATATGGTTTACTTATTAACTTTTTTCAACTTTTTTGACGTATTATAATATATATTTTTCAATTTGAAATTTCGAGTTTAAGCTATCATACGCTAAATTTGATATAAAAGTCAATTTGAATTTTTTTAATATTTTGTTAGTTTTATTCGTTTTTTGAAGTATGGTAATTATGACAGCAGAATCCTGACTATTTTCTAAATAGCATCGTAAAACGAGTATAAACCAAAAGTGTTCGCTCTCTCCTCGACTGCATGTCGGTGACGCGAACCCATCACATTTTCCCCAAACAAAATTTTTTCCCTATACCAAAATTCGCCCTTATCTACGTGTCTATAGAAATTTTCACTACAATAAATGAATTATAAAAAAAATATTATTTTTCTAGGGTTCAATATCCAATTTCTGAAACCACTGCGAGCGCTTTGTGGTAGGTCAACGACCTACATACATAATAAATTAGTAGTAAATATACATTTTTTAAAAACAAGTTTGAATGCCAGACCATTGAGGGATTCCTTCATCTGGGGTCACGCTAACCATAAAACTGCATTATCATCGGATCCTGTCATAAAAGTTTAAAAGTCCATTATCAAAAGACCCTTCCGCTATCCATCAGAAAAACTCTTTCAAAGTTTCGAGGCTTTGGACATAAGACAAACCTTCGCCAAAAGGTGTCTTTTGTTTTATTTAAAACAACTAGACGACCATAAGGTAGTTTGTCACAGAATAGTTACGAGGCAACTTAGTTGGTGGCATATTAAGAGGCAACTTAATATGCGACCAACATATTATAACGAAAGCATAAGACAAGGTTTGCTCAGAGACACTTCACTTTCTTAGCGCCGCGAATTTATAATAAAATTAAAGATATTCTGGAAAAGTCTCCGTCTATGTTAACATATAAAAAACGAATTTCTTGTTGGCTACTTGAGCTCGGCAGAAAGCAAACAGAGACTTTAATCAATTACATACCAAGATAAACTTCTTTTCTGTGTAGAAACTATATCTTGTTTTGATTTAATATTAGTTTATTATTTGTGTTTTATATTGAGTGTATATATGTGTATTATTACTATATTATATTATATTTTTTTCAATATATAAATTATTATTAAAATTATGTATTAGTTATTAACCGTACATTTATGTATTATGATTTATATATATATATTATATAGTATTATATCTATTGTTATTATTATTATTATTTTTATTTTTATTTATATATTATGTAATATTTCATACAATTCAATTAAAATAATTGTAATTGTATGTTGCGCAGTGAGACGGTTATGCTTATAAGAAGGATGCTTTTAGTAAAGTCTACTTTAGTACGGGTATTGCCTAATTAGGTAGTACTTTGCATTATATGTAATTGATGTTAAGTACCTGTCAATAAATAAATAATTAAAAAAAACCGTAGCATCATGTCAAATTTCAACTCCGCAGGATAAGAGGAAGTGGTTCTCATTCAAGATTTGACCTAATCCTACACACAAACATTGCAAACTAAATAGTAAAAATAACCACAGTCAAGTGAACTTTACTTTAGTGGTAGACGCTTGCACGCATGCGCGCCTAACTACTGCGGACTGGTTTTAAAATGCCGCGGAAATGTTTCCTTTGAAATGCGGAAGAAAAGGACATTTTAAAATTTCATTAATCTTTTCATCGCGCGGTCGATTATCTCGGTCGCATCTCTGCGCCGCCGAGAACGAACCCGCCGGCTTTCGCGCTGAAACTCGATCAGAAAACTCACCAAATAGCGTGCAGACGGTGTGCTAAGTACGCTAAAGAAAATACGTGTATATTATAATTATTCACATTTAATATACGTCAACCTTATTACCTACATAAAATACTAATCACAACTTTTGTGTTTTTATATATTGAATAGATTAGCGGACAAAATGTTATTTTTTTAAATCGTCAAAGATAACATGAGATACCATACAGACTTATATATTTTAATGGCAAAAGGGTTAATTTATTAAACTTTTGACGCCTTGTTTTAAAACGTTTAGTAGATAAAAGTAGTGAGTGTTTCCACTAACAGTTATCGGAAAAAAATCATACATCATTCTAATGGATTAAGTTACGGAGTAAGATAGTAACCTAATAATGTTTACAGAAAATACAAAGGGTTATGCATATACCTAATACCTTTGTTCAATGAAATTTTAAGATAAAATTATACACATTTATTAAAATAAATAATCTAAAACATTATTCTTGATTTAGATAATAATAATCTACATTATTAAAAAAACAATAAAGTTTTGTCCATGAAACGTAATAGCGATCTAAATATCAAAACTTTGCAGGCCAATATTTCACTTTTGTACACCCAGCCTTTCAATTATTTGAATCGCCTTGTAACCGTATAAACTTAACTTTTACGTAAGTTTGAAGCTGTACCTAATACTAATTCGAAAGTGGTTGATGTTTTTATTTAATAATACTGATCTACTATATCTAATAACAAAAATTACCATGTTTTTTATTTTAATTACTCAGCCCTAAAAAATAACCTACTGTCGCCTCTATGGCCATCCAAAACGCACATTGAATGGGTTAAAAGTGCCGCAGACACAAGTAGAAATAGGAAATGAAGCGACTCATAACAAGTTGGTACCACAGTTTTGGAAAGATAAAACAAAAGGGATTTAAAACTCCATTTAGTCAAAATGTAAACTTAGTATTGGGTAAAATATTAGTAATGCAAATCTTAAAGACATTTAACCTCGAATATTTAATTAAATAAACATTTAAAAGTTTTTTGTTATATTTAGATGTGCATATATCATAATATATCTATTTAATGGAACAATTTTTTTTCTAAACTTAATCACTAAAATATATTTTTTTTTAGGATACCAGATGATTAAGCCATACTAAAATAAACTTTACATGAGTTTATGTTCCTAATACATGTGAAAAAAACTTTATTAACCATACAAGCAATTGAAAATATGCATTTATTACGTCAAATATTTTAAAGTGATACTCTTTTATTTATTATTTTATTTTATTATCAAAGGAAAATATGTAAAACGCTAAAACTAAAAGCGTAGAAAAAAAAACAAATCCCTAATAACTTTATATTCGTAACAATAATGTATTTATATATGAAAATACTCGTATGACTGACTTAAGCGATACTGTAACTTACCAACAAACTTCTACTGTTAAAAAATATTTAAAAACACCTTAATAATATATTTTCAGCGTTTCCGTATTACCTATATAATTATGTAATATTTTTTAAATGAAATCATTTTTATGTCTTAGCTTCTGCGATGCCACACGGAACGTGCCAAAAAATGTTTCATTCGTTTATTTTTCGGCTCGATGAAAAATAGCGTCTGGCATGCATCTTAAGAGTCCTCGCCAAGAATGGTTCGTGCGAAATGCATATATTACAAGATTATAAAGGTTGGCCGCCGCACAAGGGCGCGAGTGCGCGCCGAACACACGACCGTGTTATTATTATTCATGCTAATATATTGAAGGTTTGACCGTGCATTAATATTATGTCAAAACGGCCCCGAGGTGATTCTGCGAACGGCGAAGTTCGCGTCTTTGCCACGGTCAGTTGGCCAGCCTTATTACACGTAGGTAGGTACATACCTGGACCCTTACCTGCCATAAATAAACGATTCGCTAATACGATCAAAATGCGGCAGTTTGCTAAGGTAGCGTCCCATGGCGTCGCCCTAATTTATTTATTTATTTTTAGACACTAAAGTAAAAAAAAACCTTATCCATAGTCAAATAAAAAGAGAACACCACTTGCATATCTCGTATAACACAGATTATAATAAAATAGAAACAATATAAATTACACACACATTATACATATACACAACAAATATGAATATTATATGATTAAATATTCATACTTGTATTCATTCCATACAAACAACACACTCACACACACACTTTGTATATATACTACAAACACATACGTATATTTATTTATTTAAAATTATATACTTTGGAGGTATATATTACTCCTGTGGTATAGCTGATTGGCAGGTGGTAGGTACAACGAAGTTATTTTGTAGCCAAATTCTTAATCCTTCTTCTTAGCTGGGAAGGGATCTTAGGGAAAGGTTTGAAGACGCTGCAGTTGAGAATGGAAACCGGATTCTTGGATTCTTGAAATGGATTCTTCCTCCTAAAAAATTCCTTTATTTTATGGGAATGGTTCATTCGACCAATATAGAAGGGTTTCCGAAGTTGCTCACTAATGAAGGACATACTACACTTAAACATCACTTATGAACACGTATTTTTTTTTAATCTGTTTTAAATAGGTAGAGTGATATCTATCAAACCAGCACTCTTAAGAGGACGCAGCCGATCATTTTTTCATACTAAAGTTAGTAGTGTTGTAACTCTCTTTTAGAGTAGAATTTAAGCGCTTTGAAAAGTCCACATGCTTTCATACATTTTATCAAATTTAAATATCTCGTTGACTAAATACAAGAAACGGGAAAATAAAACTACTGTGATTTTATTAGGATGCAAATTCAACTGAATTTTTTAAAATATTTTGATTCTGTTTTCAAGATTATCCGATAAAATAAAAGTTAATTTATCGTTGTCTGATGTCTGATCAAGCTTAGCTAAACTAAACAGCCTTTAGACAAAAAAGCATGATTTATGATCGCGCTTTAGACCAGAGCACTTCAAAAGTTGGTTGTTTTAAAGCTCGTGCGATTAGGTTGGATTTGTCCAAGGCTTTGTGTATTAATTACTTATAATATATATTTCGTTATTAAATTTTAAATGTTATTGGAATAGATTATTGAACTTATAGCATTACAGATCGTACACAAATATTACAGATCGGAGTTATGTACAGTCATATAGGCACTATATGTACAGTCGGAGGCTTCCAAAAAGGGTAGAAAATATTTGCATTGTTTCGTCGCTTGTTGCGCCGTTAGACTGCGTGCACAGTATCTATGTAAACCTATCTATACATTGATCAAAGACAAAGTCTCATTCTCTGGAGAATCGCCCTTAATAGTAAAGCTTCATTTACCCTCGACCGTACTTAAAAAAACTTAATATTTTAAGTCCGAGTGGCGTTCCTCAAAGTAATATTTAAGGGCCTTTGGTTCTCTCTTCAAATTTCTCAAAAGTGTAAAATTTTTACTGATGATTTATTTTAATTTCCTTTCTGGCTGAAATTAAAATGCAATAAAATGCAATAGAAAACGGGGTAAAAACCAACTATAGACATAGGCAAAAAAATAAAAATAATTTTCTTAAAATATCTTTACTTTATCATAATCATATTATAGAAACATGCTCAAAAAAAGTTTATTTGAGAAGAAGCATTAGTATATTACAAAACGCCACACCAGCTTCGAAGCGAATTATATTTTCTAAATAAAATCTCTGCGCAGGTAAATACATACAGTTGTGAGGAGACTAACTCTTTTCTACAATATTAAACATAAAAATCGAGAATCTTCCACAAAGAAATAAAAATATTCACATACAACTTGCCACGAATATTATATACGCATTTATAGTGAGCGACGTCTGCTGTATAGTTATATAGAGTATGTATAGTTGTTTTATAGGTTTAATGCAAGAAAGTAAATGCACCGCGTATTTTCCCGCAAGTGCACATACGTGTAAGTTTTGTAGTACGCGAGACGTACATGAGACGATGTGGGTCTCAAACAAAGACGATCTATTGGGAGAGGCTTGTTGCGGAGTCCATTCGAGTCATATATCTCTTTTGGAAATGCACGAGATTACAATCTCGTGTTCAATTTAAATTGTCCCTCATCCATCCGAGCGATCGCTTTGTTTTTCTAAATGTTATTCTATTCTGGTCATACACGAAACCTTCGAAAATGTTCACTTTACAAATATAGCCCACGTACGTCTAAAGGACAGTCGAAATTATAAATCACCTTATGATTTCGACTGAAGATTTAGAGATTTGAAGATTATGTAAACCTAGTTAATAAAAGAATGCTTTACGGGGAATATGAAAAAAATATGTAAAATGAAATGTTATTAATGTAAATAATTTAATTTAAACTTTTACTTATTTTTAATGGTTTTTTCTATATAATAATTATTTTAAATAATAACTAATACTATAATTACCTGAATAAACTTTCTTTACAACTATAAGAGTATCTTTTGAATCGCGTAACATTATAAACTTGCACAGGACGGAATATCGCATTCTTTATTGCAGATGATAGTCTAATTAAGTAAGTTTTTATTCGAGGAAGCTATGTTGCTATACTTTTTTCAAAGTTCTACCTAACTATGCAAAGCCCGTACTAAAGTAGACTACTAGAAGCATTGCTTTTTTAAGCATAACCATCTCACTGAGCAACATACAATTACAATTATTAAAATTGATTTTTACTAATACTAATACTATTTTACAATATTAGTATATATTATACGTATATTATAAAACTAATATTGACAAAATGTATTGTTAACCTAAAATAAATAAAATAAGACCAATACAATACAATTTTTGCGCAGAACTTATTTTATGGTGGTTGATTTTAAGTTGCAGATATTTGACAATGGTATTGCAATTATAATCTTTAACTGCCAGATGAAAAAATAAAAACTCTCGATATGATTTGAAAAGCAATACATGGTAGCGTTTATAATGGATCTGTTAATATTCATTCGCTGGCGATGCATCCAAAGCTAATTAAGTTGATCCTAATGGATTCCCGGCAAATCCCGAGACGGGATGCATCTTTTCAAGTTGAGGTTCGCACAGGCCACTAAAACATTTTCGCATTCATTATAAGATTTAAAAAATGTCGGAGCGACTCCTTGAATGATGTGTGCAATACGGACTCTATGACAGTGATTGAAGCGAACTTATTAATAACTTTATTCGACTTGTATGCAAAATAAAAAAAAACCTCTGAATCTGACCTGCGAATGGTAATCTAAATTCTGCGTATCATTTCCATTGTTACTCATGAGGAAACCTTTTAATATTTTTCATACTGCGGTCATCTGTCAGTAAATATCATGATATTTGATTTACTAAATTACTAAATTAGTTAGATTTGCATACCTAGTTATTTTATACGAATTTTTACCCGTAAGGACCTGCGTTCGTTTTTTGGTTAGGACAAATTTTATCTTTACCTTTCAAACATAGGTCATTTATATATTTTATTTTTTTTTTTATTTTTATTCATTTATTTAAACATTGTATATGTAAGATCCAACCAAGCCCAAGGCTTATCAGTTGGAAATCATTGAGCGAAGCATGATTCCGTGATCACGGCAGGTTTCAACGTTTCACTGACTTCCTCCTGACTCCGACTCAAGCAAATCGAGGTTAACAGGGCCTTATATTAATAATATTTCCGAAAGAATAAGATAATCAATGGATTTTAACAATTTTTATATTTATCCTTATGAAATCAATTACGCTTTTGTATTTTTGTTTTTTAGAATTCTTGTATTGTGTCAATTAGAATATTACAAAATTTTTGAGGCTCTTAACTTTTAGACGTACCTTTTTCAATCTATACATATTAGCGTAAATAAAATTATATCTAGTATATTTTTTTATTCTATATCTTTAAAAAAGCTAAACACTACAACTTTCGTATGAAGAAATGATGGGGTTGCGCCCTCGTAAGGGGTGAATAAATATTATAAACATCGAATACTTTAGATTAGCTACTAAAATCTTACACTACGAACTCAGTCGTAGTATGTGCACTATGAACATATGTGGGTAGATGACTTCATCGGAAATTTTGCAGATGGTCTTCGCGACCGCAAATCTGACAGCTTCCTAGACAGTTTATGATAACGATAAAGTACAGTGTTTATCGTTCACCGAGTCGTTCTGCGGTCGCGGTCGACGCGAAACTTATTCGAGTCGGTCGACATTCCCGCCAAAAGAGCGAATCGCCTTCTCAGAAACGATATGCAAAATGTATTTTTCGTTAGTATTTAGAGGAGCGAGATTTGATTGGACGACGGGCGGGCGGGCGTAGCGACGTCCGATATCTTGGCACTGAAATATTAGCCATTATGGTGTTTTGTAAGCGAACGCGGCGAGGGCGGGTTTTTCTAAAATTCTAAGTGGTAATTATGGGCCGTTGGTATGTCGGCCAAAACGTTTTTATTCGACGAAGCAATATAGTTTAATGAGAAACCTCAGATTGGTTAATACATAATAACAGCATATCGACCGCGATTGGCAAGGCTTAAAAAATAAAAATACTTTCGAAATTAATTACATGTATCGTATGTTTCGGTAGTGTTTTACTGTGTTTAAACTTGAATAAATGAATTCCCCACGCTCGTAACCGATAGAAACCAACCGGCCGTTATCGGTATTAAATCCTCGCATGCCGCACACGTCGCGCACCTCGCTACCGACTTCCCACCGAACAGTCGGACCTTCATTTCTCTCGAATTTAATATTCCGCGGCGATATTAATTGCTAACGTCACAGCTATCAGATATTTGTAAAGGCAGGCGCACACGAGAATGGATCGGAGAAACGTTATCTAATACTTCCCCCTGCACCCCTCTTTCCCGCAACCCTCCGGAAAATCAGGGGCGGACTTAAGGAAACCTCAGAATTGATAGTAAAATATTTGGTTTTATTTCGAACTGAATACGAGTTAGTTCCTTTTTTCATTGGGGTGACATAAACCCTGTTAGTGTAAATTAGGTTTAGTGGTTTTTAGATAGATAGTTCATCATCTTATAAATTAGTAGGTGCCCAAGAAGTGATGTGGAGAACCAGATGACGCTATTTTTTGGGCGTCACATTTTTCGAAAAGAACACAATTTTAATTTTAATTTTAATAAACCATACAATTTCATTTTAATTTAATTTAAACAAGATACAAACCGCGTACAAGTTTAACCTATATATATGTTTTTATAGTTTAAGAACGAAAATGGTAAAAATTAAAATGGTATATCATAGATGTCGCTAATGACTACCTTATCATCTATTAAAAAAAATGGGTACTTATTGCACCATTTATTATTATTAATGATATTTTTTTTTTTTATTTATTTTTATTATTTTGTTACAAAAGCTCTACGTGATTCGTTTACTGAAAAGGCTGTATTTTATTTTCAGTAGGCAATTTCAGATCAAGATAAATGGCCTCTAGTATGTTATGGTATGAGATGGAACAATATTATTTGAATTACGAACTTCTTCGATCACAGAATGGCTTATTTTATATGTCCCCGTGAGCGGTCTTTCTATAAAGCGTATTCTCGTATAAATCAAATGATTCCGAAATGGTATGACGTTCGAGATGGCCACACAATATCTGATGGGAAACAACTTTTGCAAATATATATTTTTTTTAGTCCCAATATCCAATATACCCAATATACCTTTAAAGAAACATATTTATAGTTTACCCAATTAATAAATGAGAAAGTATACTAGAGTTTTTATAGATGTTGTATATAAAATCATAACTTTCCATTTAAGGGGTTGTAATATATATATACAAAATATGCAAATATTGAGACCTTGAGACAGACGGCAATCTAGTAATGATTTGTTTGTTCTATATTATGTATTTTTGCAGCATAGGATAAAAAAATAAAATAATTTGTAAAGTTATTAAAGTGAAAGTTATTAAGTTATTAAGGTATTAACAGATATGGATTTATTATTTTATTTTTTTACACAGATCAAAAAATATACCTACGTTTCTAATTCAAATGAGTTACTTTTATTGAAAATTGTATGTATAAAAAAGTTCTCGGTAAGCGTATATTTGCGGTAATCTAACATTAAGGTTTTTGGGAACGGATATCCTGCGATTGCTATAGATTCTCATAACTTTTTACTCTTATATAAAGTTATTTTAACTATTTATGTACATAAAAAATACTTTAGGTGAGTGTAGGTATTTTTATATTAATGTTATTATTTTTTTATTAACATAATTGCTTAATATACTACATTATATTATACTATTTGCTATATACATACTATTTGTTAAACCTATGTTACTATTATACACACAAAAAAAAATAATAATTTGGAATTTAAATCTCGATAACCAATGGATAGATTTTAATCCAATTTACACTATACTATAGAGTGTTGTTTAAGGCAGGGTTCAGTATGTGAATTATTGCATAATTTCGACATATGAACATTTTTTGATTCACAGAATGTTCCCGTGTAAAATCATGTTTATGCTATATTTAAATGGTTGCTGTAACTCCTTCCGCGCATAATACCTACTCGCGGCCGAGGACATTGAGGTGAACTTTATGCATATTGTCCTTGGCGAGCGAAGACGTCCATCCGAGGTTCCGAGAAGGCATTCAATTTATTTTGATTGTCTTCCCGAGATGTTCCCGTTCGCCGTGACAATATTTCATGCGAATACCCTGCACTCTACATCCTGAGCGTATCTGGGTGAACGCGGGGGTTAATATTACAAGGGAGGCATGAAATACGCGGACGCAAAATCCAACAAACCACCGGTTCTGAATTAAATATTTATCATTAAAACTTCTCACCATCGATGAATCCTTATTTATTTATTTAAAAAAAATTACATATTGGTATTAACAATTTAGATTTTATTTTTGTTTAGTTATATTTCACCCATGCAAAAAATATGTTAATAAAATACAAGAATAGGTATGTACGGGATTCCCAAGATCATTCCCGATAACTAAAGGGGTGTTTTGTGTAGCATATTACGAGTAAGAAATGATATAAAAAAAAACCGAAAAAAAACATCCCGAATTTATGATATTTTTTAGTAGATAGTGTCAATTCCGAAACAGCACTGACCGATCATGACCTTGACACCGTTGCGGCGTACGGCGACAGCTGAGCGCTCACATCAAAAAACATTATTATTACGTGTTTTTTTTTACTTTTTTCACGTACAGTTTATATTTTTTTCTTCGGTAACCATGATGAATTTTGATAGTTTCTTAACAAATTACACTAGAAATCGCAGGACCAATTAGCTGTTTCTTATCGGAAATGGTCTTAGGACACGGTGTATATTATTAACATATATTTTTAGGAAACCTTATATATAGCTTAGCAAATCCTTTAACTTTTTTATACGTTACTGATTATTAATACAAATAATTGAAAATGCGCTTAAATACCTATCACAAACAAATTACCTAATCGAAATTATAAATTACATAAAACAATAACAGTTTTATGCTACATTAAAACAAATATTATTAAGCGAATAGAAGATATACACGGTAGAAGACGTTAATAACGACACATTTTTTTCTTCGTTCAATTTTTTTTTTCATCTAAGATAAGATAAGATAAGATAATTTATTTTCCATGAACAAAGTTATTGTACAGGAATGACAATTACATATTTGTACATACTGTTACATTTCAATTGTAAAAAAAAAAAAAAAAAACAACAGAATCTGTTGCCTGCTTACATACAAAATTATTAGTTATAATATAAATTATTTTTTATTATTCATAGATAAGCATATCGATCGACCACGATTAAAAAATAATTTGCAATGCCTAAAATGGCGAATTATATTATTGTATGTAAAATTTAGTATGTTACATGATTCATTGCAAATACATTATCTATCTATCTATCTATACAATTATTTTGTTAAAAATGGTATGAGTTAGTGAGGATTCTAACCTGCGACCGCTGGGTATTATTCGAACCCCTTAACCATTACTACGATCACAAGTTAGTTAAGTAATAATTTTGCCCTTCTGTGAGGTAACATGTTTATTGTGTTATTTATTAAATGTGGAGATGGTTTTATGTTGGGTGTGTATAAATTATATTGAATTGAGTATTATATATAATAGTATTAAGTTGTGCGCACTAATAAAAGTAGCGTAGAGTCGTCGACCGCCCGTGCGCGCGCATGTTATATATAGTCTTCATATCGGGATAGTAATCTCTGTCATGTCATTCGCCGCGTTTTTCTCTTTTTTCGCTTGATTATTTTTATTCACGGCCATTATAAAATTATCAATAGAGAATCTTTTGTGGCGGACGTTGCACACGGTTATTGTCCCCTTTCACAATGGACCGCGCTGCGGAGCACAACGGCTCTCAAACTGTGCGAATAATGTAGATTAGGTATATGTCCACACTGAAAAAATAATCTGTACGCTATACAAAATTCCTGTAGTGACAGCAGAACGTTTTGTTGCGCCTGCGAACGAGTAAATCATAAATCATAAAAGTGAAAAATAAATCATTTCTCTTCAATTTCTTTCAATAGCAAAAGATATAACTAGGCTGAATATATTTGTAGCCTTAATGTCTCTTGAACATCTAAGAACTTGATTAAAATGATTCCTCGATAATTTACTACAACTGAAACCACATACACATTATTATTAGGTAATCAGAGAATGCTGAAATACACTGCAATAGTTCTAGTTTCCTATTCTGTAAATTATTTACCTTCAAGCCCAGGTAAATCGGTGTCTGAGTATTATCAATTAATTCTTGAGTATTATTAATTAATTATCTACCATGTGATAAAATACTGCGCTCAAATCTTACCAGTTACCTATTTTTATATTAGATATTTTTTCAATTTATGTTTTCAACATCTTATATTGACCTAGGAAGTATTACTTATTAATTTAATAATTTAGTTTATTAAATGCTTACGATTGTGCTGAAAAAGATGTGTTAGAATGTAGATATGACTGTTACATGTAAATGTATTTATTAACTAGTGGTCGTTCAGTGGTCGACATTCGACCGTAATCCATTATTTTTTTAAGTTTGAGCGTTATTTAGGTACTTATACTTCTGTAATGATGTGAACATACTGCTATAACAATTGCATATTTATTTTTTTACAATACGTCATAATTCTTACCAATACCTATGAAATTTAGAATGATAGTTGGACAAAAAACAATTACAGCTTGAGTTCGTTTTATATCTTTCAATATTTGAGAAGCTTTGACCAGTCTTAGGACGTTTACGAGACCCGCAGTAAGAAGACGCATGTGGTAAACGCACATACGAGTATTGTGCACATGTCACGGAAGACACAGGCGCTCTGCTTTTGTCCAAGGCGGGAGACAGCTTAGTTAATATGACGCCAGTAAATTCTTACAGCAACAGGTGAAAGTGACACCTCCTTTACTCGACCAGAAACCTGAGTTTAATAAAAAAAATATCACTTCGAGTGCGAAATTTGCATGCCGTCTTCAGACACGCAAAAAATGTTGCCTGAGATAGTGGTATATGACATAATTGTAACATAATTTCGGAGACAATGTTTTCCTTGTGAACCTGTAAACAGAATGGCTATGACGCCTATCATATAATATCAACTGCTTCTATACATTATTTAGTAGTAGTATATAATTTAACCAGAGCCTGATGTCTTACAGCTATGCCCTACAGGCGTCATTAAAGGCATCTCCCGCCCAGACTACTCGCGCCTGTGGTACCTGACATTCTTTCAATTCATCATAAATTTTAATACCTTTTTGATTTTTGTTTTAATATAACACACGCATAATTGCATCGCTTGAGTGTAATGCAAGCTGGTTTAAATACGGCGCCGTATTTTATTTTACCTATTGTGAGTTTCGGTATTAATTTTCTATAGAACATTCTGGCTCTATAATTTGTTTGAAGATTTAAATCTCTATAAAAATTTCAGGCTTTTATATAGGTTACGGTGTATGCCTCTAATAATGTTAAAAATCATTAAAACGATATTTAAGAAATATAATTTACAGTTTAACTATATATTGTTAAATAATAAATTTTCGCGGTTTCCAATAAAAAAATGCAAACTTCACGTGATAATATTAAAAGGTTGTTGTAATACGCATACCAGCTTATCGTCCGCTTGCAACGCCTGGATCATTGATCGCACTCGGCCGAGGTTACGAGATATCGATTGAAAGCCGCCACGTCAAAGAAAATTTACCTTAGCACATTAATAAAAATAACAAACTTGAGAATGAAATATTTTTGAATTTCTATTAATTTATTTTCTTAAATTTAAAAGAAAGGGCTATAACTTATCAATTTATAATACAAAAACAATAATTACAAAAACATACAAAAAAAATATGGAACATCTAACAATATAAAAAAATAAATAAATAAATATGTAAGTACGGTCGCTTTAATATTCACAGGCTCACCTTTCACAATGCAACTATGTTAAGACAAAGGCGTTAAGACAATGCAACAATAGAAGTTTGATTTCATAATACTAAACTAACAGCTGGTCGTGAGTATGTATTAAATCGGACTTGTGTCCCAAACTTAAATCTAACTCACCACCCACTAAAGGCAAGCTCTCCATAGTGAATTAGTGTGTTAGTGCACGATAGACGCGTTAGTTTACTACTATGCACTACAATGCACGCATTTTCTGTGTTTAGTGGTCACTTTTAAGCCTAACAGCCTAATAACGTAACTCATAAGGCTATGTTTTTTAGATTTTACATGTGCTAAAGTAAGGCCTAAACCCAATAAAATAATATATAATAAAATAAAATAAGTAAGCCTTTGCATAAATGATATGCATAAATGGTATTATGCATATCATTTATCCAAACTAGGTTCCTATTGCACGGTGAGTTAAAAGAAATTGACGGTAGTTAGGTTATTGTTATACTCGTACTCTTGTTGTTGTCGCTCTACTTGTGGGTAATTTGACTTGTAGGTATTAATTACTTTCTCTTGATTTTGTAATCGTCGTTATTTTAATGTTTATTTTATATTTTAATTTTAATGTTTATATATATGATATTCCTGTATATTGTAACGTATTGTGGAAAATAAAAAAATAACAAAATAACACATGCAAGTTTTCAGAAGGTTATATCTAAGTTTCTGATAATGGAAATAATATATTTTTTTATTTTAAATCTTTGAAATCAATCTTCAATCCTTTTTTGAAGTTATACTTCTTTGCGCCCGTTTATTCATTGGGATGGGATGTTGGCCGAGAAACCGCGTCACGCGTTAGGAGTAAAATCCGTAGAGTGCCTTTTTATACATTCTCTATCAAAGAAACCCCAAGAGTCTCGGTGGATCAGTGGTTAACGCACTCCTTTCCCACGCTAGAGTCCCTGGTTCGATCCCCGGTTGGGATTTTTTTTTCACAAATTATACGAAAGTATACGAATATATGAACTTAACAATGATAATGTATAGGTGTATAGTATAATCATCAAAAATTTATCATAATAACCACTGGGGAATTAAAACAATACACGAATAATATTGAATGAATTTCTTCACTTATTTAGTCCAACAATTTTCTAACGGAAATACAACACACTGTAAAAGTTGTATGACGACACTAAAATACGATAGAACTTTTAAGTTTTATTATTTTGAGGGGAAACCTTAAGGGATAAATGTTTCATGGTCAAGTAGTCAAGTCAAAGCCGTGTTTCTCCTAGAGATATTATCCATGATTCTGTCCAACTTCAGTTGGACATAATAATTGAAGAATGATAAGAATGAAAAGGGCGGTAAGAGGAATGTTTGTGTAATTTTGAACAACCAAGTTAGAATTCACTCAACCTAACAGATATATTAATAACATACCGATGGTCGGAAAAAAGTAAAAACGTTTAAACTATATAGCTTATATTTATTCTGGTACTATGCGACAATCGACTAACCGCAATATTAGCGTTGGAGTTCACAAGAAGCTATAATCGTTTAAAGTTACGATGCTAAAAGACCTTATGAAATGGTTGGTCTTATCTATTAACAAAAGACTCTTCACACTAACGCTAGGATTAGCACGAATCCCGCATTTCGGGAACAAATCTTTCCATATCACATTATTATCGTAATATCATAATAATAACTCTGATAAATATTGTACCATATAAATGTAATTTTAAATTACTGTTTTTTTTAACAAAATTTATTTTATTTTATTCACAATAAGTATTTTGAAAATAAAATAAACGTTAGAACCATATTTACTTAGTAATTTATATTAGTGGCCGTTTAACCGCCGTTTAACAGAAGTTACATAGAGTTTATTTATCGAAAATATAATATTAAAACTCTTAAGTAGCACAATATAACTATGTAACATATATTATTATAATAATTATTATTGGGTAATTACAATATTTAGGAGCTAGCTCCGATGATACTGTTGAGTTTCGTAGGTGAGGAAAAAACGAATGCTTAACAACTCGCAGCCTACGCTTAAAAGCAGCCTTGGAACAAGGAAAAGGATCAAATACCGACCCGAGGAGCATTCCACAGACGAATTGATCAGGAAAGAAAAGAATTGAACAGAATGTTCCATATTTTTAAATCTTTTATATATCTTATTTTATCTTGGAAGGATCTCATTCATCACAGTCTTATATAAACTAGTTAATCTGAATTCAAAACGTCTTCTACCTAAGTAGAAGACATTGGGAGGCACTAATGCCTCCCAATTAAGAGTTGCAATTAATTCATATAGACTATCATGTCGACTAAAACGCCTGAAGACATGTCTACTCGCTTTTCGCTGAACTGCTTTTAATTCGTCTTTAAGACATTGGGTGTGAGGATCTCATCCTGATGAGCAGTATTCGATAGTAGAACGAACCAACGTTTTGTATGCCAATGCTCGCGCTTATATACATAAATGTTATTAAATATCTCAATTATAGCGACAACCGACTGTTACATTACAGATGTTTCCTACCTCTCTAACTAGACGAATCTGTACCAAGGGAAGCAGTTTGGGATTGTTTGCTTAATGTGCCAATTCCGTTATCTGATTGATGCTATAATAACATGAAAAACTATATAAATATAAATAAAATAAATACAGAACATCAATAAACACACTCTTCTTATAAATATTTTATCAGTTAAATGTTTACTGATCCTTTATTTACTCGTATACAATCTAAGATTTTTAAAACAATTAGAGGATATTGTTATTGGTGTTATTTAAAATTTCACTTTCTACTTCACTATGCGATTAAATAAAATAGTTCACTTTTCCTCTATACTTAACAACCGACACTTTCAGATATTGCGATAAGAATTAGAAAAACAACCCGCTATATGTTATAAATGGCGAATTTTAAATGATTTTAGTATGGTTTATATCAGGGATTCCCAAAGTGCTCGATATCGACGCCTTGTGGTCGAAATCGGTTCCCAGGGGTCGACATAAACGAAAACTGATTTTGGGGGTCGACGAGGTCTAAAAATCGACCCCTATTAATAAACGCAAGTTCTCATTTGAAACCTTCAAGATACCGTATAAATTGTGTTACGTGTACCACGTGTACTTGTTATAAGAATGGCTAATATTTTAGTAGGAAGTATCATTGTTGTACTTTTAAAAAAACATTTCGATAAGCGTGCGCAAGTTCGTACACGATGAAAAACTCGGCAAGTCATTAAAGAGTGGAGAAGTTCGAGATACAAGTCTTTTAGGCAACTTTTGACTTGCTCTGTATTTGACGCATATACGCGATTTAACACGGACGAAATCATGATCAAGTTGTATCAATAGGGAAAAAACTAGAAATAGGATTTTTAAGGTAATTTGACTATGGGGGTCTGAGGTATCCCTTCATTTTGGAAAAGAGGTCTCTTGCCCAAAATAGTTTGGGAATCCCTGGTTTATATAATTCGATGTTTAGAAGCTATCTGGGAATGAATGTAAAACTCGCAGTCTTTCTTTAATCTCAACAGATGAGGAAATGGATTAAACGCGGTCTATATAAAGAGCATTGCATAGACGAAAAATTAAATCTTTTTTTTTATAAAAGCATTCGTAAGTCAATTTTAACCAATATAATAAGGTTTCATTTGAACCAGTAAGGTTCATCCACTAGGGCGTTGGTCCATGCGATAAATCAAACGTTGAATTGAACAGCTTTTTGGAAATACTCTGTCCGGTTTGGTTTGGGATGTCTTTCACTTTCAGATAAAATAATAAACTATTACATTTTATGAACCTCTGTGGTATTCTGATAAATGGGACCCAATTTATACTGTGAATCACCATATAATCACCTCTTGGAAGTAATCAGTGACTCATTTGCAGTTCAATGTTGAGTTTCCTTAATAAATTTTAAAATATATTTGTAGGTAATATTTACCAGTCCAGAATTTGTACAGTAGGCAAGCCATATCTCGGGGAGACGGTGGGAATCGATTTTACCTAGTAATTTTTGTTAAAAATCTAGGCTTTCTGGTGTCTTTGTAAGTATGTCTTTGTATGGTGTCTTTGTAGGTATACCGCCACTAATTTTAACCTACGTTTATGTATCATTCTGAAACTGAAGTGCGCTGTGATATCTACTAATACACACGCTATTAAATTCTTGACTTATCCTATTAGAATATTACTCATCCATAGTTTCTTTGCATATATGTAATACGCTAATTAGGAATTTCATTGTGTAATCAGATTAACACCGCATATATAAAACTATATTCATTAATATATATATTCATATATATATTCATTAATATATTTTGATGTTAATAATAAGGTGACCCGAAGGTATTTTTACTTTGCTAGTTTGACCATGCCTTCACCTTAAAGGATACAGAATAAGATAATATTCAATCCAACGAATCACCTAATTGCATATAGTGTACAAAAAACTGAGGTTACTAACCTACGCGACCTGTAATTATTACTTACACCTTAAAACTATCTCGCGTACACACACACAGATAACCTAATACCAAATCACGACCACTTTACTCATTTAATTGATTCGACATGAACTGCTAGGATTTGTACTGGAAAATGACTGCAAAATGATTGTTCTTTACGCGCATGACTCGCGGCTAGAAGCCATTCTCAGAAATATTCACAGACAAAAAGTCCATTACCAGCGGACATACAGTTGTAATAACGCAGCATTGCCGATACAAACAGATAGTTAGGCCCAATTAGGTAGGTCGTGGATAGACGAAAGTTGTTTAAAGATAATTTTAGCTCCAGAAATACCTATATTATTTTTTTTATTTTTACCTCAGGACATTTAAAAGTGGAACGATGCAGCATATTTAACTACATTCTTGACCATTTCATAGAAACTGAAAATTTAGCTACGATTACAAAAAAGTACGCACCGGCCTAAAATTTATTTTATTATGCACGACGCAAAACCTTATAATAAATTAATTAATAAATCATCTCATACGCATTCCCTTATACATACGTAAGTAAAAACCTAAAGAGGTTAAATGATAGGTTTTGGCCTTCATTGAAGAAATAATATTCTATACTGTGGATTTGGTTGATAATAAAAAACATATTTTTATATGCACTGTACATATTTTACCCTTTCAAAATATTTTTCTTGCGTCCACTGAAACAAAAAAAGAAAATAATTTAAAAAATATTTTTATTAGTAGGTATTTTTTTTAAAGGAAGGTCTTGTGAAAGATCTATTGAAAAAAATAAATAGTATTTAAATAATATTAATGGTGTTTTAAGAGATAACATAATAATTTAAAGTAATTGTTACCAAATTTTAAAAACTTGCGAAGGTCAGATATTTACTGTGTATCTGTCGATCTTAATTTTCCATCCTTAAATTTTGATTTTCAGACTTAAAATGACTTGAATTTGGGTATGATGACATTCAAGTCATTTTAAGTCAGTTAACGTAAGCTTTTGGCCATAAAGATCATGTTAAAAGAAATCCATAGTCTCAAGATATTTGAAATGAAAGATTAAAAATGATTACATGAATATTATTAAATTTTCATTTGCAATTGTTTTTTAATTCCAAAAAAAATCTATACGAAAATATTCAAAGACATTACTGAATATTGAATAAATTCAGTAGTTTTATATTTTATTTGCATTATACCGGTGTTGACAAATTCAATTAAAATTCTAAACTCTAAATAACCTAAGATATTAATGTGTTCTTTAATATTAATTAATTTTAAAGCGTTTTTCTACTACTATTAATAATAGTCATTAGTTTCCCATGAGCATAAATCAAACCAAAATAGTCATCCGGTCTAAAAAGAAATATCCAAGCCAAGTAATAATTTGAAATACATAAGCAGACTTCTTGACAGCGATGCTTATTTTAAATGGCAATAATCATACGAATTCTAGAAATTTACAATTATCAGATGCTATCACTGTTGCTATATTCTTGAGTATAGGCGCTGTCATCGGTTGCCTTACTGGTATATGAATATTCATGAATTATTCATACGTTGGAAATTTTGCATAATCGAGAGACACATTTTCGTTCGGCAACCTGATTATCATCACATCTGTATGGATTCCACCTCTTATTTCGATATTCTTTTATTTTATTTTTTGACAAGCTCAACACTACAATATATCTGCTTGAATTATTTCGATCATTCTTTGTTTTGGAACAAATAAATATATTTCATATTAGTGAAAATAATATATAACTAATTTTAAATATTTAGTCTCAACTGTGGATATATAAATCGCATATATCGAGATTTTTTAAAACTTCAGTACAAAAAACTATTCTTTAAATATTATTATTTACCCATGCGTTAAACTCTTTTCACTTCATAGTCATTTCCTCCGGGCAATCAAGATATTGGTGACAACAATATCAGTAATTAGTGTAGTACCATTGCTAAATTTTTGAAATTAAAATATAGATACATAATTTGTATTAAATCCATATTATATATAATATAAATTTAAGTAATGTAAGTAAGACATTTATCTCATATTTTGTGTTTTAATATTATTATATATTTTAATTATTTTTTAATTTTAATTTTTAATTAATATTAATCGTATGTATTATATACATTTTATTTATATTAATTTGAAATTAGTAACTTCAATGTTATATGTAAACCATTTATTTTTTTATTTTATAGTTTAGCTTTAAATTGCTTCTTTACGTAAATTTTATTTTGGCCTCTGGAATAAGTTTTTGACCAAGTTTGAGTAGTCAAGTTAACCTTAAAAAAAATATATATAAATTACTGGGATAGGTGCCCATTTTTGTTCGATATAATGACATATATATATAAGCCAATATTGTAAATATAATAACAGCAAACCATATTAATATTGTAATAGCTTCGTACTTCATTCCAACTACTTTCAACTATAGCATATAACCTTGACCAGTAAGACCAGTAGCAGATAACCAATAGTAGTGAACATATGCATTATTAGCAGTTTGTATTCTGAGGTTTAGGATTTTTAGACATTTTGTAGACAAACAAAATGTACTTCAATCTTTGAATGGAGATATAATATCATATTAGTTACATATACAAAAGCATTCCGTTGTTGTATTGCATAGACGAGCAACTGTTACAGTATATTGATAGTGTACCTTGAAATTTGGAGTTTTATTTTAATAGGGTGTCAGGTTTTGTTTTTTGCGCGGTTAGTACGCAGTTGTTAGGTTTTATTTAATTACAGCTTCATAATATAGAAATTTTAAAAAAAACTTGTTTATGTTTTAGACCTTTCATTTTCCTTTCAATTACTATTTTTATAAGAGAGCAATTCAACTAAAAAAGAACTATTAGTCTATTTAATATTTTTTTCAGAAACAGAATTGAATTTTTAAAATCTGTGTTTTTTTATGTTGAAGACATAAAATCAAGGTATCTATATATTTTTTTTTATGATTAAATATCCAATGGTTACCAAATGCCAGCCATAAAAGGTCTAAATGAATTGGAATTAATATTTATTCTTTGACTTTGCCTTGAACTACTACCGATGAAAATAGCTACCACAAAACCGTTCATAAATAATATGATACAAGCAACTTATAACGCGACATCCAGACAGAAGTTGTTGTTTGGGTAACAAGCCTCGGGGTTACGACCTTTGTTAACTATGAGGAATGCACCAACTTATAATATTATCTTCTTGCATTACGTAAAATGACTAATTCTATTATCAATCAGTTTTGACAGGTACAGTAGCGCTTATATAAAATATTGACACATTCAGAGGTGGAAAGTGCCACATCATCCAGGACCCAACTATATGTCCACTCGTTCACACACATATTTGCTAGGATCTACAGGCCAAAATATATTGACAGAACCTTTAAAATAACATTTATAAACACAAAAAATAACTTAACAATTATAAACGTAAATTAAATTTATTTTGAAGTATGTTTAAGTATTAACAAAATACCATATAGTATCAGATCTCTAATATAGACCTCGCACTTTTCAAATAGGTAACACCTCGATACAGGCATTTGCCTAGTTAGGTGTTACCAACCCGCACTAACTGTACATTTTTCTTTTCTTGAAAATCAATAAAATATGGTAGACTTATACATATGCCATAATAATAAACTGTTTATTAGAAATTTGATAAATAAAAATATAATAAATGTTAATATATAAATAAATAAATAAAAATAAAAACTAAGCCGATTGTTTAAAGTAGGACCCCGCACGCCCCCCCCGACTTATTCCACAAACTTCAATGCGGCCCAGGGCTCCCATAACAAATACAACAAAGCAATACCACCGCCCGCCCTTGAGGCGTTGAGGAAGTTGCTTATTGCGACCGCGTGAGGCGCCTTAGTGCCAATCTGCAGTCATTAGCTGAAAGAACGTATTAGGAGTTATTAATTGCAATGATCGACTTTTTTTAAGTGAAAACTTCTATGTGCATGTTGGGCGATTTTGGATGGATAGAATCTGACAAGTTCGCGGCACCGACATGCTAAAATGATCACAGTATATCTGTAGCTATAGCGTGTAATATAACGTGTGTAACGTGTAATATATATACCTGCTGGCGCACGAGCACGCAAACAAATACGTAAACCATATTTATTTATTTAAACATCCATCTATAAAAACGCTTATAATTGTTGCTCGCTGTGCCAAAAGATGTTAAAACAAAAGTAATGCTAATGTTTTAATTTAAATAATTTGAAATTTTGATCTTTGATATTACAAGTCCTTAATGTCTGTCAAATATTTTTTTTGTTTTAAATACTTCATATAGACGATACAAGTATTGGTAAATAACTCAAATACATCAAGTATCTAATTTTGTATAATTTTTTTTCAAGGCATTGCTTTATGTTAATATATTTATATAAATAGTATATACACATTAAAACATTTATTTGTATGTTATCATATAATATTCGTATTTATAGTGTATTGTAAAAGACATAACATTTATATTATTTCTATTTAGTGTAATTTGTGTTTTATCTTTTACTAGCTGACCCGGCCACGCGTTGCTGTGGCTAAAGTTTTTGTTATATTACATTATAGTAAACAATCTAAGAGGAACAATAAGAGAACATCAGTCACGGAGTCCACTATGCTTTTTCACACAGATGGTATTTGTAAAAAAATATGGTGATCTCCTTATTTGACTTTCTACTACTATAACCCTTTAGTACAATGAAATTATTTACGAACAAAGACGAAAATGTTGATGTTGGTATACAAATTCACTGGATTGAGATTTGAAGGGGAAGTACGTTGAACACAATTAATTAAAATGTTCTTACACTTGATACTAAGCAAAAATCAATAGGTAAAAAATAAAAATGCCTGTAATGGAAGGATGTGGTTTTCCTTGTTTCCGTGGCTCCCATTTTTTACTGGATTTGTTCCATGTGAAATAACGTGGAACATCACCATACACCAATGTCTTCGCGAATTGGCCAAAAACATCAGGTTTTTGACACAATGTAAAAAATTCAGTTAGAGTCGTTTTCGGAGCTTCGAACGCTCTTTGGAGAACATTTTCTTCAGTGAAGTATACACGTTGACCGTTTTCAAGATGTATTGCCAGATGTTGGACAGCAGGATCTCTTTCGTGGATGGGAAAGCTGAGAATATGCCAAATAGCTTCATTGCTGCTAATGTATCTGCCCATTTGGTATCGTGCTATTTCGTCATTTTTATTTATGTTTTTTACTTCAAATATGGCCAAATCACTGTCTTTGTTTACATATTTACAAATATACTTAATTGATTTAACAGAACTGCAAAGCTCAACATTGATATGAGCTTTGTAAGTTTTTGAAAGTAGTGGTGAGTATGGTACCACCCACTGATTATCAAACTCAACTTGATTTGGAAAGTTCGGCAGTCGCATTGTAAATGTGTGGCCACCATTCTCAGTACTTCTGCGGCGATACATTGGATAACCATCAATATCCGTGATCGTGTCATTCGTATGCGGCTTTGGGAAGTTTTTTTTACATTTTCCATTTTCCATGCACGGTGACGTCATGTTGAAAACACCGCATGGCCCATGGATCATGTGTTTGGTGACAATATCAAATAATTCTTGATCAATTAATGGGTATGGAATTTCGGCTGAAATTATTTGATCGATTTCTTCAGGACGGATTCTATCTTTAAGCCAAACCAAAATGTGGGCATGAGGCAAACCTCGCTTTTGCCACTCTATCGTATACAGCCAACAACGTGTGATACCAAAAATTGTATATTTAACAATAAAATCAATTAAGGATTTCAATTTTTGTTTAAACACACGTGCAGTTAAATCATGACGATGAATGGCTTGTTGTCCTGGCAATAGTAAAGTTTGTATCTCTTCCCAATTCGGATTACATGTGAATGTAATAAATAAATCCGGTCGGCCGTAATGACGTACGTAAGTCATCGCATCTTGTATGTATTCCTGCATGTTCCGTGGACTGCCGATGTAGCTTGAAGGTAAAATGAAAGCATTACCGATGTCATTGGGATTTAAATTTCCATCGATGTTTCCAGCAACAGCATCTCGTAAGTGAATATATTCTTCCGATCGTAGTTTTGCCTGGTTGAATCGAAGGAATCGCAAGCGTTCGCTTTCGACCTAAGCATACATATCAACAATGTATTGATGGAACAGCTGACGATATCGAAGGATATAATTGTCTTGATGTTGTCTAACCATTATTCGGTGTGCGTAGTAGTTCATTGAGCTAACTTTATTATTTCTGTAATCACCTAAAAAAATAAAAAATAAAATGCAATACGAAATTAAAATCTATACATACAGTAAGAAAGTAAATAGATAATTGTCAAATTTACCGGTATTTGGATCATACTGTTTGATATTAAGGTGATATTCATCTTGTCCTTGCCAAAATATCAATGGATATTGTAGTGCGTCATATGAACGGTGTAGATCCTAAATCGTACTGACAGTGTTGTCTCGCCGTGTAATGTTTATAGATCTTTTGTCAACTGGATCACCAACCATGATAACAGCAACCTCATCAACAGTTGGAGCGTTGAATCTACCAGCATGTTCACCTAATGGTACTTTGTCGGCTTTTATGACGATTTGATAATTGTCATTTTGCAGTCGTGGCGAAACTCTTTTGATCAATTGAATTAGTTGATTTAGTTGGATAACCATCAATATCCGTGATCGTGTCATTCGTATGCGGCTTTGGGAAGTTTTTTTTACATTTTCCATTTTCCATGCACGGTGACGTTATGTTGAAAACACCGCATGGCCCATGGATCATGTGTTTGGTGACAATATCAAATAATTCTTGATCAATTAATGGGTCTGGAATTTCGGCTGAAATTATTTGATCGATTTCTTCAGGACGGATTCTATCTTTAAGCCAAACCAAAATGTAGGCATGAGGCAAACCTCGCTTTTGCCACTCTATCGTATACAGCCAACAACGTGTGATACCAAAAATTGTATATTTAACAATAAAATCAATTAAGGATTTCAATTTTTGTTTAAACACACGTGCAGTTAAATCATGACGATGAATGGCTTGTTGTCCTGGCAATAGTAAAGTTTGTATCTCTTCCCAATTCGGATTACATGTGAATGTAATAAATAAATCCGGTCGGCCGTAATGACGTACGTAAGTCATCGCATCTTGTATGTATTCCTGCATGTTCCGTGGACTGCCGATGTAGCTTGAAGGTAAAATGAAAGCATTACCGATGTCATTGGGATTTAAATTTCCATCGATGTTTCCAGCAACAGCATCTCGTAAGTGAATATATTATTCCGATCGTAGTTTTGACGTTTGCGTTTTGACGTTTGCCGCTCGCGTTGTTGAGGTTAGATTTTTTCGGTGGCATTTGACTGAAAATAATAATTTTCTTGTTCTTATGATATTCTCTTGAAGACGTTCGTTACACTGTTCTTGAGATTTTTGTGCATTACCTTCTGCTGTCCTGATTCTTTGAGCTGGATTTCTTGATTCAATTTGTTCTGCCAACTGATGGGCTCTTTTAATACGTTTGCGTCGAATAACTGTCACTGTCAAATAATAACAGACATTAGCGCCATCAACCCAGTCGAAAGGTATCGACATCTGTCAGTTTTATGACTGCCAAATAATAACGGACAAAAAATTAGCGATAAATTAAAATTGCGACTATAATTTGAGATTTAAACTATCCTATCTCTCAAGTGCACATCGAACTGCACATGGTGTTCAAATTTTATTATAATCGGTTAAGTGGTTTAGGAGTCCATTGAGGACAAACATTGTGACACGAGATTTATATATATTAAGATATGCATTTGGTGTTTGTTCTCTTTTTATTAAAATATTGATAATGTTTTTCTTTCTTTTTTTCGTTGTCTAAAATGTATGTATTCAATATTTTATTGGTATACTGTATAAACATAAAATAACATAAATTATTATTTAAAGTAGCTATCGAAACATTTGTTTTTTTTTTAAAGTTTGAAGCATCTTAAAAAGCAAATTAATCTCGCCGAATAAAAAGAAGGTTTTATGTTGATTCATAATAATCACAAATATTTGATAAAACATTGACTGTTTCAAAAAATGTTTCAATTTGTACATGTTTTAAAAAATAGTAAAAGTAGTGACATTTTGAATATAAATTACATAGCAACGTTGTAAATAAAGTACGTAAGTTATAACGAAGAAACAAACAATAAATAATTCACGAGGATACAAAATTGTAATCGAAAGCAGATTAAGAATTCGATCGGGTGATGAGGAAATGTGGTAATAAAGGATATATTTCAATAATTAATGGTAATTTGCAGACGTTTTTTACGCAGCTTACTGTACCAGCGGGTTTCGGACGAATCGAACACGAGTAATGTTGACCGCGTCGCGTCGGCGGCTGGCGCGAGTGCCAGACGCATTTGTCAAGCGGCCGGTAGAGTGTCCGCCGCGTCGCCGCGCCGACTCGGGTTATAACGGCGGGCGGTTTGGCAACGCCGCGGCTCGGTTGACGTCGTCAGATTTCTATGCATCCGCAAATTGAAATGTGTTGTAATCGTTCAATAATTAAAAGTTTTGGAAGCATGACTGGTACAGCTATCGATCAACACTTCAATTACAATCCAAATTCAATTACCAATATTGAAAACATCTTTTGGACAGAGACATCTCATTTTTCTGGGCCCAAAAATATATAACCAGATAAGCGATGAAATTAGGGATGCTAAAACTAAAGCTTGCCTCGCTAAATCTATCTTAAAATGGTTAATCTCTTTGGGTAGGAGTTGCTGCTGAGAAATTAATTTCTGAAATAGTTGTTTAGATAACATTTAATAATACTGTAATTTAAGCGACTTGAGCTACTAAGTAAAAAATATTATTTTAGTTACCTAGAATGTTTAAAAAATAAAAAAAATATGCTTACTTAGATATGTCATACCAATATGTTTATGCCCAATGTATATATATATCACTATAAGATATGTTTCTATACTATATGTATTATAACACTATTTTTATATTGAATATTTATTTATTTATATTGAATATTTATTTACCTATATATTTAATAATTGTTTATTCATTGATTTGTTATTTTTTAATCGTTTCATTTATTCATTTTATTTTTTCATATATTAAGTATTCTTGAGTACACATTTAAATTGTATTCATGTGTGTATGTGTGTGTGGGTGTGTATATCAGTGTGTATATTTGTGCCTTCTTATTTTTTTTATATTTTTCTCAGGGTTTTGCGCTGGTCTCTGCTATGCACTTTATCACTTCATATATAACCTTCCTTAGAACAGGTAACTATTACCTAGTTAGGAAGGTTATAGACTTATACTCATCGGCCAATTTAAATTCAAAAATAAAAAAAAAAAAAAAAAAAAATCATGAAAGAAGTTACACTGTAGTGTTTGTGATGAAATAAATTAATGAAAAATATCCCACGCTAATATATTTACTTTGTTTTGATTCTGCACAGCTTTTTTTCATATAGGTATAAATAGGATGAAATGGCTCACATTTGATTATTCACATAAATTATATTTTAGATTTCAACTATAATATTCAAATTACATTGAAGAAATTAAATTCTTAAAGATTATATTTACCTACCATATTAATTACTAGTGAAGTTTATTTATTGTTAACTATAGTCGTTCGAAAATTTGTATACGTAAAAAAATTAAATGCGGAAAGTGTAATAGGTTCGCATCACAACGTCACACTTTTGGCTTTTACTCGTGTTACGAGTGCCATCTGGGAGATAGTCGGGGAGCCAGCTTGGCTCGTAATGACCTGTTTTATATTTTTAACATAATTCAATAGACAAATTAATTATATAATTAACATACTTCAAAAAATAAATAAAACTGACAAAATATAAAAAGGATGCAAATTGACTTTTATTTCAAAAGGGTTTAATAGCATATCCTATCGAAATTTCAGAATAAAGAATATATATATATTTCAAAATATTTGTTTATTACTTACCTTGTATAATTTAAATTTTTAGTTAATAATCTTGTTTTTTTTTTTATTAAACAGGTTTTCCCAAGTAAAACTACTAAAAGAAAAAAACAAAAAACAATACCAATAAAAAAACAAAAATAACTAGAACTAATCAGAAAACGTTATAAATTAAAATAATGCCTCCAGGCGAAAAAAACCAAATAAATAATTGACTCTGATCTTACAAAGGTGTAATAAAAAGCAGATTTTTTTATCCTATTGGGCGAATAGACTTGTCGCCTTAACTCGAATGTGTTAATGCTTAACGCCCTAATACAAATGCTGATGGATTGGGAAGCATTTCAGGATAATATCCATACCTACGGAGATAAAGGTATCTTAGGGCTTGCACAGCCCGTCATATGTATTGATTAATAAGTAAACCGTACAAAAATTTACCTATATAATTGTTACTCAGAGTGCAGATAGATCTGGAAACAAGACCAATATTAAGGATTTTAATTTTCAAATTATGAAATTTTAATATTTTGATACTATAAATAATTTGAATACCCAAAAAATAAAAAAAAAACGATGACTTAATATTTGGAAGGCACACACACAAAGTATGTAATAAGTTACTATCACAAGGTAAAACGAGTCACTAAAACCTTATGATACAATAAAAATATAATATTTAAATCATCGTTAAATGCAGAACCAGTGCTTTCATATGCATGCACGCTCATCCAGACCATTTTATTCGCTGCGAGATCTTTTTGTTCGTTTCAAACTGACATCGTACGTAGCGGGCATTGAATGCGAGGGTCGCGAGCACTCCGCAGCGGCGCCCGTATCCACATGCCCTTTATGCAGAAGGTATTTGAACTTCCTTTTAAACGGTTCAAAGAGCAGAACTTTGTATTCCAAGTCTGTCTGAAAATTGAATTTCTTACGTTGAAGGTATGTTTCATAATGGTCCAATTTTATGTAGTCCTTGGAAACATGACATATTTATTATTGATTTTTTAAGATACCATTCACTGGAACCGATACAGTATCGTTTAAAGAGTCATTCTTTTTTTACAGATTTGTTTTTTTTTTCTCGAGTCCTTCTCTAATATTAACTAAAGCTAAATATTTAAAGCAGTTTAATGGCGACTATACATTATCAGCTGGCTCAGAGTGTGCCAATTTATCTATTTCCAGTTTTTCTCGTTCGTCATTCTAGCATATTTCTTAAGAGCTTTCGCTCTGCCTGCAGATACTTTCGGTCTATCGTCACTCGACTCTAGCCATAAGATCCTTAATATCTTTTAGGTTTAGGAAAGCTACCTAATGCGATGGATACCATGTGATGACTTCCGGAAAATTTCGACATATCTTCGCGTTTCATATCCCAAAACCACCCTCAGTTTAAAAGTTTAAATATCTATCTATCCATATCGCTTTCCGGTGGACACGATAACTGACTTGACCGAGATTTTGTGCCCTTAAATTTTATGTATCAACTTGAAAGTGATTGGTGTAAAATTACGGCAAGATTCCGAATAATGTCCGTTTCCACGATTATGTCACTTGCTAAGTAATAAACGTGATTTATTTTACTTTTATTTCGGGTAAAGTTTATATCACTTACGCCAGTTTTTATTCAATTACCCTTAAAGCGTTTCATTCTTTACTCGTAGTACGTATAATTAATTGAATTAGGACGTAGTTAATTTAATACTTGAAATTTTCTCCGAAATAATCCACCGCGAAGCTAATTTAATGAAATTATGACTGACAAGCTAGTTTTGTACTTTGTTTTCACCCGCATCGCTTTTAATGTTTCACGATCAAAATTTGTTGACGACGTTTTATGGTAATTTGTGGCGGCCGACTTTAATACATACAGATTGAACCCTCGGTGATGATTGAATCAAATTATTTTTATCGAGGTAGGTCCAAACTGTAGGTACAAAATGCACGTTTATAAATTACAAGTGAAACTTCTTAATAATCTTACTGAGAATTATATATGAAATATGTTACTAAGAAAATAAAATTAAATAATTATTACAGTACATTCCCTAAGTCAAACACATCTTAATATCAAAAGTAACATTTATACCTGTTATTATATATTTCTGTTGTAAAAATATATTTAGTATTACTAATATTATTCCCATTACCGTTTGACGTTCCACGTCAAATTTTATTGTATAAAAACTAGATGGTGGGTCTAGATTTTTGTAAAATTTTAAACTTTCTGTCAAGATTTTGTTTCTATCAAATACAATTTTGCTTGCAATATCTAAACCAGAAGACTTCAGAATGTCCTAAAGGGGATATTAAATAACTTACCTAAAATAAAACACAACATATTTTTTTTCTCTAAAATAAGCAAATATTTCCAATTACTTGTGAAGTTTCTCAAAAACTACGTCATTGGCATCTAATTGTATTTTTTGTCCTAAGAAATTACTTTAATTACAAAAAACATTTTTTTCAAATTGTATAAATTTTAACAGAATTATACTAAACCCACGATAGTAGATTTTATTAGTAGCTAAGTTACATATTTTTACATAAATAACTATACCCTTTCATATTTACGTTCTGTTTGTATCCCAATACTTGTACTCTGACTAATTTTATTGTTGTTTGTTAATCAAATTCTTATACCTTTATAATTTGTACTATATCACTAAGACTACATTACTGGATGGTTTACTTATTTTTATTTTCATGTGGGTAGTCAAAACTAAATTTTTAAATAAAATTAGAACTTTAAAATAAGTTATTTCTCTGGTTGATTCAAATGGATTCATTCTTGAACAGTTTTTTTTTTGCTGGTCTCGAGTTACCGGGAGAAAGTGTCATTATTGTACTTTTGTGTGTCCGAATGTGTCTGGCAGCTACATGTCACGGCCTCGTAACGGTGTTTTGTCAACCTGCTACTGGCGGTACTAACTGGCACAGTGCTCCACAATCATTTCGCTCACTGCTAGAACACTGATTGGCTCAAGCTAATAGCTGTGGCCGAATCAATCGTCTACATGGACATAGCGAAGGCCTCGCACACCGCTGAATGATCAACCGTCCTGCGACCAGTTTTAATTTCATGGAATACCCGCCTAACCACCGCCGCTCTAAATTACGCATTCAGGCGCCCGCGTCATCAATCAGCGCTTGTATCGTCGTATAATTACTGACTTACGGCAATAACATGCTCACTTATTCATCAATTTCTTACTCGGAACGGGAATGGTGTCATTTGAAAATTACGTACATATGCAGTAAAATTAAAATACTAGTGCATAGATAATAGAAAACCGGTCAAGTGTGAACTATATTTAGAGGCGGTGGGTTCTGTTTTTATTAATATATAAATATTATAAAACTAATGGCATCTTGGTATTTGAAGGCATACCCTCCTTTTTGACTTTCTTCAATGGTCATATTCTGACGAACACTTTCCTTATGAGATTCTCAATTATTACCGACCCTATATCGATCCACCTTTAGGCCAATCCACGCCAACAATTACTCATATTATTTTATGTTTGGTGGTGGATATAGAGTTCTATACACTCCTCGTATGCTACCTCCTTTACTATTGTTCTTATATCATTCACTTCAAGTTCACTCTATACAAGATATTACCACCATATTTATATATCTAAACTTTTATTTTAGTATTCACTTTCAAATTAAGTGGTGAACCAGAAGCCATTCATTCAATATTATATTAGTTTAATATGTTATATGAATAAATCATGATACCTTTACCTACAGACAAACATATATATTAGTTTAATGTTTCTATTGTATTTAAATAATAAAACATATTTATATCTACTTTTATATATTCCACTGTACTATATTCTACTTTTATATATTACTTTTTAATATATAATAATATTATTATTATATATTAAAAGGTTTATTAAGAAGTCCTGTAGCTTGCATCAATATCCTAAACTAGATCTATAAATGATTGGCGTCTCCTTGGAACAGCACATTGTGGTGATGCACAAAACGAATCCATTGTACGCGATTACAAATTAAAATAATATATGTACCTTGTAGTATTGTAATAACTAATATATTAATAATTTAAGCCTAACAGTAATGTCAAATAATTTATCGGAGCGAAGCGTAGCTCCGCGGATCGACTCCAATAGCGAAATGTTTGTGATGTCAGATCTCAATGATTTCACCATCGATTTTAAAGTTTTAATCGAATCTACATGAAAAATACAAAGTCTTCACGGAGCCGGAATTCTAAATTTCGAAATAATAAAAAAGTTGTGTTTAAAAGTATTTTCTATATGAAAAACTCCACGTTAAATTTTTCACAAGCTTTTTGTTCGAATTGTACAAACATAAAAATTATTTATTTAAAGTTCACATTTCTCAGTTTAAATAAGCCACTAGCATATATTTCATCTTTGCGACTGTGGCTAGCTAGTTTTATATTATTTCTTTAGTAAACTAGATTATTAAAAACAAAGGATGGTAACGAATTGTGTCGTTTTTATTGACAAAATTCAAAATAATATATTTTAAATTGTTTTTATTTTATTTTTATTTAAATTATATAACAAGCATGATGAAATAGTCGTATGTGTGAACTATAAATTCTGTTAGATGATATAGAAACATAATTTATATATGTTTCCGTATTCAATTCTCTATTAGTTTACCGGACGGAGGTCTAAATATTTAAATCTGGGTAGTAAGCATATTAAAAGATACCTAATATCCTCAAATACTAATCAGCTCAAGTAGCAATTCCCTCAATTAAAACCCCCCTACGCCTAATTATCCCCTTTGACGTCGGAAACGTTCTTAGTTCCTAAACACATTCTTTCGTAGAAGAAAGGAAGGAACACGAATGAGAACGCTTTAATTGTTTTAGGTCATCTTCGAATGAGGGCTTGTCCTCGCGTGATACTTCCGTCGAATTACTATGTAACCTATAAAAACCTTCATCGAGCCAGGAAGATTAGAATATTATTTGTTTTTTTTTACCTCTATAAAGGTTTTTTGCCGCCCGGTACCGACGTGTGTGTACGAAACGCGTTCAGTTCCGGACGATAAATCCAATTTGGACACAAAAACGCGTTCCATTCTAATGTTATTTATGTACTGGTCTTTTTTGATATTAGGCCAAGGGTGCCTTTGTGTGTCTTAATTTGAGTTATTTCTCTATTCGCGGAGATGCATTAGGGAGATCGTCCAAAGATAGCGCGATAGTTATGTTGTAACGTCGAAATTATTACATGCGAAATTAGAATTGAATGGGAGTTTTTTTTTTATCAGCCATTTATCAATCTTGCTGACCTACCGAACGAAACATTTTCCCATAATTCGCTTTTCGTCTTGAGAATTCATTGTTTAGCTAAGACGCTGTTAGGAAACACTGTGATCTCTCACTTACTGCAGAGTCGTGAACGTCTGTGTCCCACAGGGCTCAGTACTATGTCCCTCTAACATAGTTTCCTATCGTTGTAAATAACAAGTTGGTTAACATCTACGAAACGTTCATTGTCATAACCATGTTAGTAATCGCTACTAAAGAAATGGACCACAATATACTTAGTTATCCGATTTTGTTAAATAGCAAAATAACTACGGAAAATGTCATGTACTCTGTATTTAAGTTTGCTCAATAAATGTTTTGTTTTATCACTTTTGCGACGAGCTACTGTAATATTATATGTAATATTAAATAGTAGTAAATTATTTTAAATTTATAAAATGATTTAAGGCTTACAAAGTTTTAATTATGAAAATATCTAAAGGGTATATTCAAATCATCTTTGATAGTATATATCACAGCGACTATAATCTTTACACAGCCGACCTTTTCAGGGTTATCATATGAGTGTGTAATTTCGACACAGGCAAGTAGCAAAATCGTAATTGATTTTTTGGCAGTTTAATTTCTGATAGAAAAAAATACATGAGATGGATCTACAGAATACGGTAAAAAGTATTTAACCTAGATTGTTCACGTATCAATACGTTCATTGGATGGTAATGGTTTTTAAGGTCTTTATAGTTGCGTTACACCTGTATAATTAGCTGGTGTGCATAAAAATGAGTGCCTATATAATTACGAATACATGCATGTTTTCATTTTTATTTTTAGTATTTATAGTTAATTTACTGTAATTTGTTGTATGTTATCGTTGTGTTGTGTATGCTAGTAGTTTTAATTTATAATTGTATGGAAAAAATGATCATTTAAGTTTGAATGTAAGTATATTACACAATTCGGTCATAAACATCATCAAGCACGCGCTTTTTTGACCACAAAAAGAATCATTAGCGGTCAAGCGCGATGCTCAAGACTCAATGGTAAAATTAGGGCTGCCATGATCACATCACTCTTTACGCATGCAAGATTTTCTGTTCCCCATAATTTGTTTATTTTTGTGATAATTTGTTTTTTACAAAAAAAATACTAGTGCAAATTATACTAATTATTAAGGTTATTGCCAATTATAAGGAAGACATGTCCAATGTTTTTAATAAATTAGAATGTTGTAGAATGTGTTATTTCTTTGTCTGGAGGTTGTACAAGTACTCTTAGTAGCATTTTATTAACATTTTCGTATTTTATTTTTATATGTACATATGATTATAAATTAAAGCACATGATTTGTGTGCGCATTATTTATATAATTGTATAATTGAGTTGTAAAGTTATTTGACTTATATTTGTTTGATAACTTATGATTGTTTTTTAATAACTGCAAATTGTCAGAAAAGATAAATGACAAAATCTTTGACAATATTGAAAAATTTTGTTTTTTTTTTAATTTTTTGATAAAGTGCTGAATAGCATAATATTTATAAAGGCCCTAAAGAGGTCCTGTACTTGAGAGCGCAGGATGTCGGTTTAAACCCAGCGCTGAGTTTTATAAAAATGCATTTTTAACTCTCACCTGTCCTCTTTAGTGTAAAATATTGTCAAATATTATGTAACCAGATCTAATTAGATGAAATAAGGAAAGGATATTTTAACAAAAAATATAAAAATAATGGATTTGTGATTACGATGAAGAATGGTGGTAAAATGAATGAGTGATTTATGTATGAAGTTGATGGAAAAAATAAAAATAATGGAAATGTAGTTATTCACATCTGATGAATAATAAGCATAAAGTAGGAAATATATTTTAAAGTTAATTTTTATTTATTAAGCATATGTTTTTTTAATAATATTGATCTACCCTGTTCCAAAGAGGGCATCAAACGTAATCAAATTTAATAGATACTAGAAAAATGTATCTAGATTTACTGGAAAAATAATATAATTTAATATTTTTATTTATTTACAACAGATTAAATAGAGAACTTTACGCACCCATATATGTAATATGAACGCATTTATATATCCTATGAACCACATTGCTTGTGTTAAAGTAAAAAAAGATAGTTATAATGACCGCGACCGCTGGAATATTTAAGCGCCTTTAACTAATTTATGTACTTACGCATACGTAAGTACATAAATATTTCAAGGAAAAACTTTATATTTTTTTATTACATTTTTTTTCATAAGAGTATGAACAAAAAATGTATACGAGAATTATTTTCTTGTCGACAAACTATCCTGCGGTCTAGCAAGGTCTATCGAATGCATTTTTTGTAAAATGTAAATAAATATTTTTAATAATAAGAATAGATAGAATATTAACAAATTTGTTCAACCCTGTCCGCAACCGTCGACCGTTGCGAGACAGTTGCCCGGTGAAGACATCTGTTTCGCTTTGTCGCGGTGAAAACGCCATAGCGACCGCGCGAGACCGCATTCCTAATGAAAGCAATTCGGTTGGCGGGCAGCTCTTTGTTCGATACAAAGACCTAGACTTACTTATAGTAATTACAAAAATTACTCTAGAAATGAAAGTAGGTCTCCCTTGCGTAGGTTTTAAAATGAGCCTTTCTTCATTGGCATTAATGCACGTGCACTTGAAGTAAGTAAAGCTATGATCTCTATTATTATTTTAAGTTAGCGATTCTCTTTTATTGAAACGAAAATATACAATACTTATGGGTTATTTATCCAACAAATTTTGTTTGCACCTTTTTCTAGTGGTCGCCCTGTGGTTGAAAATTGATCATTATTGAAATTTCTATACCTCTATAATACGGCGAATTGACCTCTAAATAATTGCATATATTTACGTCAAATGTGAGCGTATACAAATATCTCTTTAGCTTAGGTTGTTTGCCTTAATTCCCTGCAATACGTATGAAATTTAAATTTTGGTACAAGTCAGTTTTATTTTTTTCATGTAAAAATGAGATTTGACATTCATAGATGAGATGGCATTATTAATTATTTTTACTTGACATTTACTTAATTGACATTGACGGACTACCGAAAACGGAACGTTTGAAATCACACAAAATTCACAGCTCGAAACTCATACTGTCAATTAGCTGTCAGTAGTATGAACGTTTTATTTTATTAAATTTAATGTATTTATAATACAAATTATAGATAATTTTAACTTTCTGCAGTTCCTCTCCATATAAACTTTAACTAAGCCAAATCTCACAATCCTCCGTGCGCGCAATAAAGTTTTCTCTTCACCTTAATTGTGATCACCTGATGTGAAGTGATCATGTGCTATTTGTGTTGTCTAGTTATCAAATTCAATGTTTATATAAAAAAAAAAACAGTACTTAAAAGGTTATTCAAAAATGAACTCTAGCTAGTATTTGTATATATATATATATATATATATATATATATATATATATCCCTATTTGTATTTATTATTAATGTATTTTGTAATTTTAGTTAAGTATTTTCAGTAATATAGCGAAATGTTGCGATGTCAGATCTCAATAATCTCACGAGCGGAATAATAAAAATGTTAAGTTTAAAAATATTTTCTCTATGGGAAATCCCATGTTAAATTTCCTGGCAGTCTAAGGTCAAGGCGTTGGACTATTATACCAAATGCTTCGGGTTCTAATCCGCACATGGTCATACCATTTTAAACGCTTTATTACCGCCATCTCCCCTGACTCTGGTACAGGCACATTTGGCCCAGTTATGTAGGGCCCAAAATAGTTGTATATGACCTAGATCATAGCAACTTTGCGACTGCGGTTACCTAGTTTATTCGTATCATTACACACCCATCACATTGATGTATTGAAAAATTAGCCCGAAACACCTGCTTCTGTCCAAAAGTACTGATCTCAGTATGAACCAACGAAAGTACTTGCGTTGTACCTTTCACTGGTACTCCGCGCATAACTATACGGACGTGATTAAAATTGTAAACCCGCTAATGACAAAAAGAAATAGCGATATCATGCCGTTTGCGACGTCTAATTGGCCATAATTGAGAATATTATGAACGTGAATAGAATACGATATCGGATCGTGACTTCGACCACTTTGCGATATTTTCGGGGGCTTTGTGGAGTGAAATCGTCTCGTCGCGTTTGCGATACGAGAAGCTAGGCTGTTGTTGGAATTAAACGTTCTGGGCTTTCATGATTTTTGTAAAATTGTACCCATTTTCTTTTTGTACTCCCGTGTGTGGTATCTATTCCTAATAATAGAAAATTTGGCGTGTCTCCAATACACATAAATATTTTATTTTCAGTCCGGCTTACACGATATGGCATACAAAATCCTACATGTATTATTTATTCTGTTTACCCCTTTGCTACTTTTGAAAGTGGCTGACAAAAATCTCGACTATATTTTAGAACCTTTGGAATTAAATATTTAAAAAATAATAAAGAACCTATGCACAAGTTAGTGAGCAAAATATAAAAAATGATTTTTCTTAAGGGCACGTCAAATGTGACGTCCGCTTTCCTTTTGACATTATTTTGGTATGTAGACGGCCTATATTTGTATTAGCAAATTCAGTTACTTGATTTACCGGTTAAAACTTATCCTAAATTTGGACCTACATAGACAATGTCGGACGACCTCATCAGGGCGACTACATACGCGAACGAAGAACTCCTTGGAAAGATTCTGACCTACAATTCGTTCATCGCGCAAAAAGAAGCCTTATACGATGAACGGAAAGGTGTAAACTCTATGACAAAAAAAAACCACCGCCGCCTACCATTTTGTATGAAATATTGATAGCATTTAGTATTTTTTTTTTTGAAAAGTAACGGATAAGTTTTTTAAATCCATTTCAAATCCAACACAAAAATACAATTATGTTTTGTATATATAAATTTTATTAAATAAGTTAAAAGTGGGAACGAATGAGGTCACATAAAAACCCGCAAGGGTTTTGTGAACAAACAAATAAAATATGTACTTTGCTTATAAATAAAGAACTTAAATAATAATAAATAAAAAACATTTGAATACTTTTGGCATAAATTATCATTTTCATATTTTAAATCCTAAACAAAAAACATAATTCGATTGCAATGGCGTCTCTAGTGAAACATGATATCCGGTGTTTCTTTATAAGTTCATTTGCACGATGTATATATATATTTACAGGTGTTCCAAGGCCATTCTAGAAGACTAAAGAGTGTGTTAATATGTAAGAAATTTTATAAAAAAATTGAAAATAATTCAAGCCCAAATTTATCAATTTTATCAAAGCGCTCGGGTAAATTCCCTTTTTGCTCGGAGGCACTTGGCCAAGGCCGACAATGACCCGACGCAGCGATTCAACATGACAAGAACGATTTCATATAATCTCGTAATTTTTTTACTCGGACACAATGATGAATTTTGATATGAGGTCAAAACAAATCACGTTTAAAATCGCTGGGCCAATGAGCTGGATTCTTTATCGGGAATGGTCTTGGAACACGGTATTATGAATATAGTTGCCGACTGTACTTCGATTGTTGGACCGATTCGATAATATCGAAGAACATCGATGCATTGCAATCAGACCCTTTGATACAACACAAGCGAGGTTCGATTGAAGGCAAACAAAATGAGAGTGGCTCATACAAAACGATCCGTTTGATTGATAGAGTCACCGATCGGGTGCCGGCAGCTATCGGCTCGCGTGGGCGGTGCGGACGGTACAGTCGCCGACAAAAGCACCGACGGCGATTGCGCAACTACGGGAATGTACATAATAGTAGTCGATTAAAAAAAAGTGTCTGAAATACTGCTAGATTGTCTACGTCAATATCTATATATATAAATACGCGAAGGAATAACTTCGAGCTCCTTTTTAAGCATTTTGCGCGCACGGAGGAGTGTGACATTTGGCACGTTTAATGTTTATATGGAGAAGAATTGCAGAAAGTTAAAATTATCTGTAATATGTGTTACAAATACATATGTCCCACAAAACGTTTGGTTCGCTCGCGGCGTCTCATCTACGACGCATGCTCAATGTGCACCACATTGAACAGGTTCGTATGAACTGTTCGTATGTAAATAAGATTATTTCTACTGCTCGTTTTACCTACTTTATTTGGGCGCTTGAAAAACTTTGTTGAAAATCTCTTTGTCCACCCTTGAAAATGCCAGATATACAGTTCTCGTGACCAGTTTAACTGAAAGTTTTCTACAGACGCCAAAGGCAACTAGACTTAATTTGCTTTGTTTGCAAAAATGCTAACTTGCATTTCACACGGTGTGACGTCAAATTAGACCGTCCTGAGACGGGTTAAAAATTTCTTTCTCACGGTATAGTTTTCATAATCAAAGACGGTACTTTCCAGTCTTCAGTCTTTCCTCACTGCGCTTCCGGACTGGACACCTTCCTAGGTAGTCAAACTAACAAATAAGTCTTTACTTTGTGTCGAGTTGAAGCTATTACCGGTCATTTATTAATTTATACTTGCATTCCTACTGAGTCTTAAATTGGTCAGGATAAGTGTGCTCTATAAAACTACTTGGTGGCCTAAATCTAAACTCTATCTCGATAACGAGAACGAGAGATAATCATCTGGCGTTACACCTTCTACTTATATTGACCTACCTAATTATGATTATACTGATATTATTATTAAAGATAGTTTCAAAATACCTACACATAAAACCCAAATTAGGCAGAAATAAAAAATCTGAATACATACTCGTAAACAATAAAATGTAATGACTGATGAACCCTTTTACTAAGAGGACGCAGCACATTCTTGAAGATAACCATAAACGTTGAATTTTACTACCATAAATAGGAAACAATAAATATTTGAAAATGTGAATAGACAAGAAAACTAATAGACAATAACGGAGCATTCACGTCGCTTTGGACAGACGTATGTGTCAGGAAGTGTACCGGCTGCCGCTGCGTGGGAGGATCAAGTCCAGCCGGATTCTGGAGCTGTACTCAAGGCGAGGACATTTCATCTTTTTAATTGAGTAATAAAGTTCGTATGGTCGGAATAATATGACTTCATTTATGCACTGTCAGCGTTAGTTATAAGCCTTTAAATCATGCGAAATCAAGTTTATTTGTAATAAGAGAGATTTACTATGCGTAAGCTATTAAATTCGAAATTTCGCTGTAAATAATACCGTTGTAGTTTCGTTGTTAAGGCATTTGATTATTGACCCAGCGGCTGCGGGTTCGAGTCCACACATTACTTAAATATTTATTTTATAACGGTCATTTCTATTTCCCCAGACTCTAACACAAGCAAAATCGGCTCAGTCAAACCCTAAAATAATTTTGTGAATGGTCTAGTTAATGAAAATTATTATTAAAATAAAAATCTTATTAAAATAAAATTAAAATAAAAAAAAAATAATCTGTCATAATCCTTCCATCTATTTATTATGAAAAAAAAATCAATTTAAAACTTGCTTTCATAGGTTAAGGAACCAATAGATACATAATATTTGTTTACTGTATTTATGTGGTCGTAAAACTATTTTATTTAGTGTATCTTTTATATTGAGGTAAAAATAAAGTAGATTTTTTAATAAAAAAAAAAATATGACTATGGCACATACACAAGTAACAAACTAATTAATTTAAAATAAAAATCTTTTGTAGTTTTGCATAAACATTATGTGATGTATATTGTTTACTCACTGAGCACTGATCCTGTTGATTTTTCAAATAAAAAATATACAAATTAATTACAATTTGTCAAAATGAGGAATTCGGTAAAATGATTGTAGTACAATAATACTATAGTTATTGTGCGGTCGCCTATTTATAATGTATTTATTTTATTTTATTTATTGACAGTAACTTAAACATTATGCAAAGTTCTACCTAACTGTACAATGCCCGTATTAAGGTAGACTTTACTAGAAGAATTGCTTTTTTAAGCATAACCATCTCGCTGAGCAACATACAATTACAATTATTAAAATTGAATTGTATGCAATCCATAATATATAATTAGTAATATAATAATACATAAATGTATCGTTAATAAAAAATAAATAATTTTTATAATGTGGGAAAAACTCAAATTTTTGCAAAATCTTTATTGAAAATTACAATTAATGTTGTTTTTTTCATTTGGTTTCTAACAAATAAAAACTTAAAGGTATATAAAACGTTATAACTTATCTATAGTCCTAATTATGTTTGACACACTATACAAATTCTTTTAGGTTCGTTTTCGGGTAGAAGCTGATATAACATTAAACATCTCAATTTGGTCATCCAGCATCCCATGAGAAGTAAAATAGATTTAAATCTGACTGTGGTCTGACATGACCTTCTGTCGACTATTTTGGTAAACATATGTTGCAAAAGGCGCAAAGCCTGATTGATTTGAGTGCTTTAAGAGCCCGAGGAGAAAAGAAAAATATACTATTCAATTGCTTTGCTCAATACATACTGAGCATTGCAATGATGCTTTCTCGTTACGATAGGGATGCACATATTTTTAAAAAAATAATCGATTTTGAGACCTATTTTTACCTATACTTTTTTTAGATCGTATTTTCATCAAAATACGACCAACATGCATACACACAAGTTATGAAAAATGTTCTGTCACAGGATTTAATGTTCTGTAACAGTACATAATAAAATATATTTTAAAAATAAATAGAATAGGAATAATAATAATACTAAACACATAAATAATATAATTTAAATAGTGGTAGTAAAATAGTGGGACTTTATAAAACTTTTTGGGAACCAATAATTTTTAGGTCTCATTTGGTACAATCGTTGTATTAACCTCAATATACCTACATATTATAGAATTGACGTATGACCTACATGCATGCAAGTAGATGCATTTAATTTTTTCAGAGGTGTCCCCGTACATAATTAAAATGGTATGACCTAGTGCGAATTCGAACCCACGACGGCTGGATAGTCACAATTACCAGGATATTATCTCATCTTATATGGAAATGCACTCCTCCCCCAATTGAGCTAGCATGTCTAAAATTAGGACTTGACTTATTATGTAGATTTAATGCAATGCACGTAAATTATTTTATATTTAATTACATCCTCTCCAATCTAATTACTCATAACTTAAATAAAAAAAACTGTTATTTTTATCGATTGTTATTTAATTCATAACACCTCTAATCGACAATCGAATCATTGCGCCATCTAGCTTCTAAGTAGGTAATTATACCCTTTAAAACGAGTCTGAATGACGTGAAATATTTGAACGGCAGGCCGCACTTATTGTTCGCGAACTTACGTCCTTGTATGACTCTTTTGATCTCCAAAAGGCTAACGAAGTGATCCATCTGTCAGTATTCGCTCATAAGACCCATGCGACACAGATCACAGAAGTACGTAGATTAGCCCTCGTTCCCTGCTGCCGAAGAGGAAACCCTGTGAGCTGTTTGTAGCTTAAACAATGTCGATCAGCCTTAGTCAATGGATTACTAATTTTTGACCTAGATTAAATTTAGATTGTTGCGCAAGTTTTTGAAAGTAAAAACTTCTCACAGGTCGTACGAATTTCGTATGGGGAAAATGCAATGGGTTCGCTTCACCGAGATGCAGTCGGGGAGCCAGCGAACACTTTTGGCTCAGTAATAGTTTTAATACTCTATTCCTGCCTGTTTTAAGAACATACACGATACTTTAAGCGATAATATTAGATCGTTGTTGTCAAACGTGCGCCGGCTGATCGTCGTTGACCGCGATCAGTCAAGGCTACGGATATATCAATCCATATGGCAATTTACACTAACACTTTAATGAAAATAATAAATTTAGGAATGAATTATATACTCATTTTTTTTTTATAATTTCTTACTAGTAGATAACAGCGAACATAAACACGCCCTTAAGTATTCAGAAACGGCCTTGAAACTCTGGGATATGAAGAGATTCTAGATTTGAGCTACTAGACCCCTTTATAGTATCAATTGTAAATTCTTTTAATAAAAATTCTTACAAAATGCATTGCAAAATCATTATAGTAACCGTTATTTATAACCCAAACTAGTTTCGCAACTATAATAAATTTGGCAAACAACAAAGGAATGACTCTTAAGAAATGTATTTGATTATTTAATTAGTTCTATTGTTTATCAAAGCGTTCTTGCAGTTTTGATATCAGACAGACAATCGCAGATAAAATCTTTTGTGTACATAAAGTTGTCTGACACTATTGTTTCTTTATATCACATTGATTTATTTTGAAGCTAAAATATGTTTAACCACTCATTTTACTAGTACAAAAAAATTATGAAAATGATGCACCAATCTCTGAACCGACCTTCATACACGCTAATATAATGAAATAATTAAAAACCCGCTACAATCGAGACGCATCGCTTTCCATCATTAGGACCTACGAAATAACTGTGCGTACGAAATGTATTCAAAATCAAAAGTGCCCTTTTCGAGTTAAGTTGAACTAAATATTCTGAAAAAGCTTTTTGGTTCGTTTTTAACCCGAGAGAACACCACCATTGTTTAGTTATTAGTAAATATGTTTAATATAAAAGGTATTTAATTAAGCCGCGTTAATTAAGCTGTTAAATTAAGACGATGATCCCATCAACTTATTTGAAATAGTTATACGAAATATATACAATTTGGTATTTTGCCGTAGATAATCGTAAATGACCCACAATTAAACGGCGCTTAAAATAGATTTTGAACTGCGGGTTGACTTTTGTTTAGATCTGGTTAATTAATTAGCCTTCTCTTTTATGCGTCACTTTTAAAGCAGTGAGTGTCTTTCGCTACAAACAATTGTATCGAAGAGCTAATCATTGCATTTCATTCACACTTCTTTCATTTTTCAAGTGTTGCATACATTATTTCGATTTAAATAATCTTTTGAAACAAATTCGGAATAATACATTATTATTTTACAATATATACTACAATAATTTTTTATTATTTTTAGTAATTTTTTAGCTAGATTTCATTAGGAAAGCTACCTTTTACGATGAGTACCATGATGACTACCGGAAAATTTCGACACATTTTTGCATTTCAAATCCCCTAGAGCCTAAAAACACCTCAGTTTTAAAGTATATATATATAAGTATATATATATATATCTATCTATATCACTTTATTGTGGATACGATAACTGCCGTAATTTTACACCATTCACTTTCAAACTGATACATAAAATTTAAAGGCTTAAAATATCGGTCAAGTTCGTTAAAAATTTTATGATGTATGTAGGTACATATATATTTCAAAATCTATTTGTTATAATTTGACATGCTAATAATATTATTATATAAACAATGTAAAAAAAAACAATTATACATATTCATCGTGTATATATTCAGTTCAATTATAAGATCATATTAAATAATATACTCGAAACAATTAATTATTACTAGTGGTCGCCCAGTGATCGAAATTCTACTGAAATTCTTAATACTTTTAATTTTGAGCACTATTAAGGTTTTTATACCTCCATAATAAGTTGATTATACCTCTATAATTTATTTTTTTTAAATTGTTGAATTACGTCAACTGCGAACGTGTTTATTAGCATGTGTAATTTGCTTTAATTCCCTTCAATAAAAAAAAACAATTTAATTAATATAATATTTTAATATAATATAATATAATTTAATTTATTATTTTAATTTTAATATATGATACAATTCAGTGTCAGTTTTGATTTTTTCATGTAAAAATGAGACTTGTCGTTCATTGAAGTATAAGGTGGCATTAATAATTATTTTTACTTGACATTGACAGATTATTGAAAAAGGAACATTTGACATCCCACAAAATTCCCAGTTTGAAACTCATTCTGTCGATGAGCTGTCAGTTGTATGAATGTTTTATTTAATATATTTGTAACAGTTATTAAAGATAAATTTTAGCTTTCTGCGCTTCTCCATAAAAATTTTTCCTATACCAAATCTTACACTCCTCCGTATGCGCAATATTAGGCATTAAAGGGGTTCCCTCACGTTAAATATATATAGATTTAACAAAAAAGTATATGAAAACATTTTTAGTAAAAATATTTTTACTACCCGATCGATTCATTCAATTAAACGAAGTTATTTGGATCTCACTGTAACCGTGACTCAAAGGTAACCTAGGTACGGACATTTTATAAGTTACTGAAAATTAGCTTAATAATGTAATACGGCTCTTTCTGATTATGGTACAGTCAACCTCACAAGATACAACGCTAGCCACTATGCTACTGTTACAAGGAGAACTATTTATCGTTCTCGATTGTAATGTAATACGTACCGGTATACTTACGTCCGTATTTAGTCATAGCATTAATGCTATTGGAATACTCACGCTTGTATCGAAATACGGTGCCCGCCAGAGGCGCGCCATAATTGGTTCAAGAGGCATATGCTCGTGTATGGAGGCCATTTTGCGGCTTCGTGGATCACGCCGCTGCATGCGTTGGAGTCTCGTGTAAGCAGATTTGTCGAAAAACTCACACCTTCGATTCGACCCCCTCATAACATTATATACATATAATTATATGTTTTCATTTATTTTTCTTACAAATTGACACACTTTTCATATTTCTCTATAGGTGCATAGACATTCTTAGTTGTAGCACAATATTATAACACTGCCTTCCTTAGTACAGAGTCTAGTAAAGAAGGCAGGGCACGAAATGTAGCAGTGCTAATCGCTTCCTGTGTATTTATAATATACATTTGTAACTGTGATTTGTTTTACTACATTTTGATTATTTGTCAAACTAAATATGTCACAATAAATAAATAAATATCATCATATCACATCTCCCAGAAAAAACGTTTTTTGCTAGACTACTAGTCTTTACTACATAGCTAGTAATTCACGGAGCACATAAATCTAACCGTAATTATTGTTAAATGATTTATGATCATTTTTTATAAAAAAATGTACTGCCACAACTGAAAATAAACCCTTAGACATCTCAATTTGGGTACACAAACCATTCAATCTGTTATCTAGAAAGTCCTCTTTCTAAAAATTACTGAGTACACAGTCGACCTATTTTTAGACAGCTCCTTAAATTCAGTATTTTAAAGAAAAAAATATTATTATTAATTTTATTACTTATCTTTTTTATCGAAAGACGTTGCCACGTGTAAATTATGTGTAAATAATTTAAAAGAACCTCAATGGGTATGCATAATAAATATTATAATTCCCCTAAACGAATCAGGATTTCTCCACAGATAAAAGTACCTTATAACTCTTACCGTATTCCTCTGAAAGACCGATCAGTGTATACAGTAAGTGTACAAAAAAAAATTTTTTATGCAATTTACGCCGTAAACATATTATTTGGTTAAAATTTCATCAGTTCGCGTTGCCAGAGATATATTCAATTATATCTTTCAAAGAATCGTTATAACCTAGGTTATTTAAAATTATTGCGAGGCCCTATTTAACAAAGCTATCTTTGCTTGTGCTATCCGGGGGATTCTTTTCAATTGTATTGGTTTTCATTTAATTTGACTCAAGACTTAAATAAAAGTAAGGTTATCAAGTAAAAAAATCTCCTTTTACAGATTTTCACGTATGTTAGAGCATCTAGTCAGGGGCGAACATCTAACTGCAAACAGCATCCAATAGATGGAAATACAAGGGAAAAAATGGAGGAGGCCTACAGGAGGAGATGATAAAAGGCTGAGGAATAAGAAGATTTGAAAGAACAACGATCTATTTTAAGAAACAACATTTAATTTAGTTTTATCCTCTCAATAAATACCAACTGCAAAAAGTTCGTACACGCCTGACTTTATCTCAAGTATTCCACTCGAGGCGAACGCGCCGCCCGGCCGTTGCGAAAACATTATTTTCGGACAACTTATCTAACGAAACAATTCGTAACGTTACAGGAGCAGAATTCTTAACCATTTCGTTACGGTTGCGTAACGAAATAGTACGTGCATAAAAAAACTCAACAACCAGGACGGCTTTGAGAGTTCGACGAAAAATATAATTGGCTCAGCAAACTATCATAAATATATAATTTGATGTTAAATTTTGTCGTTTACGTAAGATTTAATTGCAAGCAATTTCTAGACCAAGAACTTTTCGAATATAATATTGTTAGTTACGATATCAGTGACCATTTTAAAGTTTATTTTCTGACACATAGCGAATACGGTGTCTATTATTTTAATAATTATTAAAGAAATAAATCGAAATCAATTTTTGATAAATCATATGTATCTACGAAATATTATAAAAATTAATAAAAATGTGCTAGTTTAGTTATTAACGCGTTTGACTAGCTCCTTGACCTACCACAATCACATTTTAGCTTAGTAATGACTTGGATAATAGCAATTCTAATAAAAAAAATACCTATATCTTCTTTGAGGTACAAAATATTTTTTCTTGGCCTAAAATATTTAATATTTCAAACAACGGAAAAATCAAGATCAAATAAAAACGCGGTTTGACATTGGGAAGAAAGCTTTGTACAGATCGAACACAGTAATATCATCTTCTTTGTGACTCGAAATCTTATATTTTTTCGCGTGGTAAGTAAAATAAAGATTTGGCGTTTAATGTGAATTCTGTTGATGTTTAAAATCAGAGTTACTATTTGATTAATAATTCATATAGATTTTGAATGAAAAGACAACTTAAAGAAACTTATATTTCACTGATAAAGTAGAGAGGAACTGTAGGACGCAAATTACACATTACATTACACTTCAGCTATAAGGCAATGACTAAAGAAAAATATTTTATCTAACGTGAACCTTTGCAGATTAAGAAGATACATCAACAATTCTTTTGTAGACATCGATTTCTGCATACTTTATACGCGAGTTTTTTTAAAATGTGCGTATTTTTCTCGGTATTTTTGAAACATCAATATCCTATAAAATTTCAACTGTAAAATAGTACGATTTATTTACAATGTAAAATGTAGAAACTTTAGCTGAAAAATTATTAGCAGGTGTTGATTTGACCCCAGACCTAGTAAATGCGATTTTAACAGCGCAGAACACTTGTTAACGAATGTCTTTGTTTTCTAATCAATTAATAATTTCTCAAGTTATACTGTTTATTCAAGTTGTCATCCAAATTTCTAAACAAGCTATCGATATTATTTTTTTTTGTGTAATTAAAAGATGCTGATATGTTTTCACATGTAATTATTAGTGAGTGGCAACGTACCCTACTATATTGACATATCTATACAATGATAGATCTAAAAGTATTCAAAGTGAATGTAAAGTAAAATCCACGAATATTCTCAGTAGTGACTTGGTGAATAAACTTAATTTCAATCTTGATGTTATTATTATTATTATTATTAGGTAATTACAATATTTAGGAGCTAGCTTCGGTGATACTGTCGAGTTTAGTAGGTGAGGAAAAAAAATAATGCTTAACCTTACCCTTTTATTTAATACATACGCTAAAAAACAGCCTTATAACCAGGAAAAGGGTTAAATACTAATCTATGAAAACCATTCCACTGGAAAGAAAACAATTGAACCCAACGTTCCGTTTTCTCAAGATAGGTTTTATCTTGGAAGGATGGCCATTACGATCTTAGAGAGTTGGGAGCTTAAAGTAGATCATGCAGATACATTTGCCACAGTCTTATATAAACTAGTTAATCTGAATTCAAAACGCCTTCTACTTAGTAGCTCCCAATTAAGAATTGAAATTAATTCACTATCATATCGACTAAATGCCTGAAGACATGTCTGCTTGCTTTTCGCTGAACTGCTTCTAGCTCAAATAGATGAATGAGCAAATCTTAAGGCGTTCAAAGAAAACAGTTATTGGTACATCAAAAAACCACTTACGCCCAAGCATCGCATTATAATAACTTTAAAATATGTATGATATTTAGTTGCGAGTGTTAAGATGAACTTCTGCAATATTTCTCAAGCATCTGTTAAGTATGGCGACCGTATTGGTCAATATTTCCCACGCGTATTACTTTGCTGTGCACACTACTCCAGTGGATGGTCCTTCAGAATATCTTCTTCTGAAGTCAATTCACGGAGAACTTCATGAATTATATGTATATAAAATTGTTTTATTTTCTAAAATTAGGAGAGAACTTCGAGAATACTTTCTAAATTATTTTTTAAGTAATAATTATAAAAAAATAGTCTACTTAAATACATATTATTAAAAAAATAAATGTAATAATAAATATATATAAATAGTGATAAATATATGCTGGTCTGTAGTAATTGTGTATAAAGATCATAAAAGTCCTTAGATATATTATTGTCATTGGTCCGTCGTTACTGTTTGACGTTTAATGACTGTATGACGTTTAGGCGTAAAATTTACTAAAATATAAACTAACCGTAAGAGTATCGTTTGGTTTTTATTATTATAATTATTCGTTCATACAAATTACCGTAAATCAGTATAACAACACGAAAACCTACAAGCAATACCCATAAAATAGGTATCGTTCAACGCTTTTAAGGTTAACTATTATTTTGTTTAATTTTCTTAATCAAACAAGCATGTTTGTATGGTAGGATATAGTCAGGTTCACATATATAAAAAAAAAAGGTTTGTTAATATAGATTATTAGATTTACTTGCCATTGCGTTACTCTTAAAATATTTTATATATACGTATTACATAGATAAACATTTATTTCATCCTCACAGTTAAGTTAATTTGGTAAACCTAAAATATATACAGTCTCTATTATAACTCTATTTTTTTTTAAACAGTTCAAAACTTAAACAAATAAATAAATTGGAAAAGAATAAACCAAAAAAACAATTTAAAAATGGTTGGGAATAAAAAAGTATAATAGAAGCTAAAATATGCAAGATACGGCTATCATTAAAATGTATCGGCTACGGAGTGAGAAGCGTGCCTCATTCGTGTCGATACTCTGGGTTCACTTCGACAGCACATTGCAACATATCATGCGCCCAAAATAGCCGGGAAGCAGCTATGGCCGTCGCCTGTGCAATCTGTAATTACAGAGGCAACACAGAACAAGCGATATCGATTTATACAACGAACAGCTGACGCCGTGGTCATTGGCAAAAGCCGCAGAGTGCCATATAACACAGAGCAAATATATTTTTTATACTAATTATTTACAAATTAATTCATATCTTGCATCCTACCTACCTATCTACTACCCACAGCGTCACCTATTCTATAACAGAACGATTTAACGACAGGGTCTGTTGTTTGCTAACCTAACCTAACCCCTGACCCCTCCTTCACTAAATCGTTCTTATACATCTTGTTTATTATATTTATTACATAAATTAGCAACAGTATTATTTGATCATATTATAATTTAGTGCGTTCTTTTATTTTTATTTTATTTATAAGAATATTAGAATTTATTGATAGTGTGATCGGGTTAAAACTTAGGTTACAAAAGTGTAACGTATTTAATGGACGATCCCCGAAAAAATAGTACAGTTTGAAAGACAATCGAAGAATAAAAGCAAACAGCGGAGAAGAATCAAAACCACACCCACGGAAGGAAAGGTCAACCGCAAAATTAACAAAGTGGTTATTACAATAGTTCAGTCAACGAATGGCCCAAAAGGCGTGCGTGAGCAGGGACCTAAGCGATTCCTTCTTAAACTTGTTCAGTGTGCTCAGGGAGAGGGTCCAAAAAAAGGTCCCACTTGGGTTTTTGGCTTATATCTCAAAAACGGTGCGTCCTCGGGAAAAAAAATAAAATAAATAAAAGCTCATAAAGTTTTGTATAACTTTTACCTGCTCACGCAATCTACACCTCCTTTATTGACCGGACTAAATTTTTTTTAGATTTAACGGTCTGTGTTGAGGAGGACCTTCGACGCGAAGTCTCCTCGAGCGGCCAGGGGCTACCGCCGATCTCCTCCGCATTCGGAGTAGATTAAAGTATCGGTTATGCCGGCCCCGTAAGTGGAGAGGAAACGCGGTGCCTTACGGGCCGCGATCGGCGCTTGCATGCATCTGACTCAATTTTAAAAACACTTAGCGGCCGGCATCTCTTCGTTGAATAATTGGCATTTTCGCAAAAACGCCATTACGCGCATCGGCGTATTTCCAGAAAAGGTGGAATTATAATATACTTTATGGCACTTCACCTAATAATAATAAAATATATTATCAATAATTTAGTTTTTCAACGTTAGGTACAATATCTTTTTTTTTTTGAAAAAAGTATTAAACTAATATAGTCATGCGATTTCCATATCTAACAGCTTATTAATAGCTACTGTACCCACCTTTTAACTCAAGTATTAGTTTCATACGTATTAAACAACATTATATTGTTATTTTTATATTCTGTATAAATTCGATGATATAACGTTATTAATATCAAAAAGCGCTTAAAAATATTATCGATAGTCTTACCGGCCTAAAGACTTAAGGAGGTGTTTATGTTCCCTATTACGCGTAAGAAATTGTATAATGTAATATGAGAAACCCTGTATAATGTAATATGAGAACTTATATTATTTTTAACTAAGTTCAAAAAAGGAGGAGGTTGTCAATTCGATCTGTATGTTTTTTTTATGTATGATTACCAATTACTGCGAAATGGCTTAAGCGATATCCTTTTTTTTACATATAAAGAATTACGTCAAGTGTAAGGTATCGAAAAAAAAATATTTTTCCTTTCAAATTTTCCTTTCAAATTTGGTTTTTTTTTTCAATACCTACCTACGTTGCTTGATGGTTATCTGTGAACACACTAGATAGGCTAAAAGTGTACAATTCAAAACCTTTAAAAAAATATTAAATTAATGTTAATATATAAACAATACGAATTCGAGGCCAACTTTGTCGCGTTTTCAATTTTTATTTTAAAATAGTACAGAAAAGAAGTAGGTAAGTATTGCGATTATATATAACTTTATAGTTTAGACTATAACACATAATTTAGGACACTTTTTGCTTTTAGCAACTTTCTACTTTTACCGAAGTGCTTATGTTGTTTTTTTTTAACAATTTACTCTGCTGATTTGTTGAGTTTAGGAAATGCCACTTTGATATCGGATTATCATTATATTAATTAAATAATCAGCAATATAATTATATAATATATTCCGTGATTTCGACTCATATGGTTTGTCTGCGTCTTAATAATATTTGAACGTCAGTTGCTTTCAATTTTTGCGTGTCTCGAACAATCGCCATTGTGCCCAGAAAGACAGTTCGAATGCAATAAAATAATCACATAATTAGAAGCTCGAGGCCATTTGCGAGCGTAAGTATAGAAATATCATAATTCTAGCATTATTGCGCGTATCTCGTTTCGGCTAGTCGGCTAGGCAGTTAAACGGTCGACCGTGCGACCAACTCCCACCGCAACCTTTCACTTTTAGAACAATCTAATAACACGGATTACGCACGAGAATGCTACAAATATAGCAGCGTAAGAACTGGAGCGAGCGATAGATCGATAGATCTGCTGTATTGATCTGCCTCCGAGCGAAATCCACCTGTGACGTGACGTGACGTGCATGTAATTGACTCCAAGCCACAGCTGCTTTGTTGCTGTACAACTTGTTAACCCGTCGATTTGTTTGTTATTATTTAGGTTACAGTTTTACACGATTTTACACAGTTTTACACAGTTTTATCTCACACAATTTCTAAAGATTATTTATCTGCATACATTCAAACTTTTAACGTTAGAAAGATATCATTACATAGATTACGTCTGTATTTATAGATATTAAGGTACTTTCTCAATGTTTAGATGGGGTATAAAATTTAAATTACTTCTGCATACATATTTTTATGGGATAAATTAATTAGAATAGGAATTAATACCAAATACCATGACTTTTCGGGAGACACTAAATACTCAATCAATAATTATTTTAAAGTTTTGTGGATATGTAATACCTATATTTATATATATCAAATAAATCTATCTAACGCAAATAAAACGTCATTTTCATACCTACATTAAACTTAATACACTGTTATCAAAATCTCTCTTTTCATCACACACACATACATCACATGCTCCTCATACGAATGTATACCTGCGTGTTTGTTTTGTAATAATTTGATTTGCATCAATTTAGTTTGAAGTCTTCATACCTACTGCATAATAGTATGTTTGTGAATATGTAGGAAATCCATAATCGGTTTTGTTATCTGCTTAATTCTTAATTGTTAATATTATTGTTATTACTGTGTGTTCTCCCATAAGAAAATAAATAAATAATTAAATAATAAAATGAACAAAACATGGAACTACACGTAACACGAAGTAAATATATTTAAAAATAAAAAATAACGACCTAAACACTGAGAAAATTAAATCTTTTATGTGATTTGGTTTTCTGTTAAAGTATCGTTTTATTTCAAAGATAAACAAAATTACTTTCTTTTTGGTTAAAAAATTACAATTGTACCGTTTTCCTAACCAGAAATGCAGGTCCATTATAATTTTTTTTTTTAAATTTTGTGTTGGCTGGTTAGGTCACGAGCAAAATTTGACGATTGACCTATTGCTCTTCGAATTCCATTTCGTGCATATGGGAAGTTCGTTTTCGACGCACTATTGATCCAACCGAGCAAATGAGTCGATTGTGCGCTAACGACACATTATCTAACGTGTTGTGAAGTTAAAATCGTGATCACACTTCGTAAGGCGACATACCGCATTCCGGTATTTAAATTCTTTAAATCATTTTATTTTTTGGTGTAAGTATTTTAAACATTTAATTCAAAGTTTTACGTGACTGGGCAATACCAATCAAACTATTCTAAAATAGCATTATTTTTTGATACATACTTCCAAGCAACTTGCAATTTCATCATGTTTAAATATAAATATTTTAGTATAACTATACTATAATAAAATAAAATCCAAGCCGAATTATGCAGACAATGCAGGCAACTCATAAACAAAACTTTATATGTCGAATACACCGAAAATATTTATTAAAAATAAAATAATAATAATAAATATTTATTAATAATATAATAACAATAAATAATATTATAAAATATTAGATAAATAATAATATTTAATAATAATTTATTTGAAATTGAATAATATTATATTACTTTAGTATATATTACTATATACTTTTTTATGTATATCATATTATTTATTTATTATTACTTTATTTATTATATAATAATACTATTAAAATAATAAATTATTAAAGGTTATTTAATATAAGTTATAGTTATTTTTTTTTTTTTGAGAAATCAAGTTGGCCGATGAGTACAAGTCTATAACCTTCCTAACTAGGTAAGAGTTACCTATTCTAAGGAAGGTTATATATGAAGTGTTACAGTGCATACAATAGACCAGCGCAAAACCCTGTGAAAAATATAAAATTACCTAAGGCACAAATATACACACCCACACACACACACACACACACACACACACACCCACACACACACACGCACCCCCCCCCCACACACACATAGATGAATACAATTTAAGTGTTTACTCAAGAACACTTAATATATGAAAAAATAAAATGAATAAATGAAACAATTAAAAAATAATAACAAATAAATAAACAAATAAATGAAATGAATAAACAATTATTAAATATATAGGTAAATAAATATTCAATATAAAAATAGTGTTTTACTACATATAGTCTAGAAACATATCTTAAATACTCGTATAGTGAAGTAGTGATATATATATACATTGGGCATAAACATATTGGTATGACATATCTAAGCATAAGTATGTATTAAGTAGTCGACTTATTGTAGTAGACGATTGGTTAACAGTGCTTAGTGAAAAAATCGACGTAAACAAGTTCGCGCATTATGGTCAAACAATTTTCAACCCTTATCGCCGCCATCTCCCGTAACTCTAGCACAGGCAATTTTAGCTTACTCGAATGGCGTTCAAAATAATTGGTCGAGGTCACAGGAATTATTTCACGAAAAAAGTGGAAACTCACGTCGAAACATACAATAATAAGATATATGAAATTTTATTATTGGAAACATGAAATTTGTTTCTTAAGGTAGTATAATTTTCTATTAGAAAAAATATAAAATGATTACAGACCTGTCTATGAACATGAACCGACTAAAATGTCATCTGGGCATGCAATCGCATTACGTCACACTAAAAACCTTTTGCTCCGGCGATTGTCTCGATCGTCGGCTGCGTTCGGCTGTGTTCGGGCGAGCGTTCGGGTTCGTTCGGATTTTCGCCGAACTGTTACGACAGCGAGAGGTAAAGACCCACTTGACATTTCATTAAAAAATGCGATTACCTAATTAAAAAGCGGTCTCACTATCGACGCCTCCGATCTATTAACTACTTACTTACTGACATCGCGCCGGGCCTCTAGCGGCGGCGGTAACCAGGGTTGAACCACTTCATTCTTAAAATGAGCTTAAGTTGCCGCGGTCTAATAACATTTTGATTTTATTTATTTATTTATTTATTTATTTATCCATAGTACAATACAGCTACAATACAAAGTCCATACATCTTTCCTTTTTGTTTAAAAATATATAAATTTCTAGGTCTTAAATACATCACTATTTCACTAAAATCACTATTTCAGTTTAAAATCTAACCCTCTAAAAAAATAAATAAATAAGTTAATACAACAACAACAATTAAAACAAGTCTTTTACAAAATTTCACCTTTAGAGTAGACCACTATTTATATTATATTATAAAAAATACAATTTCTACAGAAAAAATAAGCCCTTATACATGAATCAAAGTAGTTTATTCATAGCAAAAACTCTAACTCATTTGTTAAATATTTGGTGGTTTTTTATTGTAATATCCAAAATTCGTCGTTTTATGGAGCTTTTTATTTATTTATTTCGGAGTTTTACCTTAATTTTTAAAACTTTCCTTTATTGTTGAAATAACTTCAGTTTTTTATCCCATATCCTTTACTAGAGCAAAACTCAGAAAAAGAGTGTGCTAGTATTTCATTTTACTAGTATATCGATAACTATTTACGTTCAATATAATTTATTTGAGAATAAGTTCGTAGAGTTTAAATCGATCCTTTTTTTTAAGTTTTTATTGCTAAATATATATTATAATAATATACTTTATTAAATGTGTGCATATAGGCCTTTTTTCCATATTTTACTCTGTAACATTTATTTGAACTTGTTCTGAAATATACATAAAAAAATTGAGTAAATTATACCTATATTTTTTTATAATTGAAAAATATTCAAATTAAGTAAGTGGCAATTATACATTTATGAATAATATTGTAGTCGAAAACAGATGATTTGCAATTTAGTTTTTTTTATGTACTTGCGTAGCCAAGTTTTAACAATAATATTATTTAATTAATTAATTAATTTATTTTTATAAAGTAAACATACAGAGAGTAATCGTAAACATTCTTACATATTTTATACACAGCTTGCCAACACTCGATACTCTCCAATTTTATGTTTACAAAACATGCATGTGTATAATCTTAAGTTAGGTATACATACTAAATTTGGTACATTTGATTTTAATTATTACATTAGAATTTGAGAGAAAGAAAAAAAAAGAATTAAAATAATAACAAGTAGGTGCCATTTAAGAGATATAAATTAATATAAAATGTCGTTATAATATAGTAGGGCACGAACGACAGGTTGTCAGAAATATTTCCATTTGAAATAGTTCTATAGCATGTTGAGGCATGCTAATCCCTTTTCGAAAATGTCCCAATCTCACGATCGCGAACGGCTGTTTGACAACCCTGCGCATGTACTCGCGGGCCGCGGCAGCTTCGACTGTCGCGCACGGTCCAAGCGACGCACTCTCCCATTATTGTATGATCCCTCCGTTTGGATTGTGAAAGCAGCCGTCATGTCAGTTCGTGGCGTTCGCCCACATTGCGCCATCAATCATCCGGAAAGCAAGACAAATATTGAAAATGGCAGTTGTTGTGACTTAATTGCAAAATATACCTCGACACTAAAGAAGGCGCCATTTTTTTTTAATTAGAAGTTTTGTTATTATTATTTTATTAGATTTAAATATTTAACCGCCACCATAGTTTATGGGTCTTTTTAAATATTAATGGTACGTGTGTGTTGTTTGTTGTGATGCATGTACCTATTAGAAATTTTAGATTCGAAATTTATCATCATCATCAACACATCAAGCATCACAACATCAAGCATCAACACAACGGTCACGCTCGGAGCTTTTGATGAATATCTCTTATTATTAGCCAGGCTTTATAAAATACGTTATAAAATAAAAACCATACCTACGCTAAATTACTATTTTTTTTTTTTAATAATTTCTTATGAGAAATTGGATTTATAAGATATTTTCAAATATTGTAATATAAAAGAAACGATCGAAACTTACACAGTATGATAGTTTTACAACCAGATGTGCATTAGAAAGACGACCCTTAATTTTGAAACAGAACTTGATTTCGATTTGCATGCCAGTAAAAAAGTATAATAAATAATAGCCCCGAATAACTTCTCGATAATTTAAGCACATCAAAATTAATAAAAAGAAATACTTCTAATCTAACAGATCGATAAAATTAAAAATAACGTATTTTTAAATTATAGAAATTTAAAGAAGTGGTGAGTAAATTTTTACATTTCTTAGGAATAGGCTTTCAAACTTGTAACCTCGTAAGAATAGTAAAAAAAAAAAATATAGTTTTTGACATTTTGGTACGATAAGATGATACAGTGTGTTTTTTAATTAAGGGAACTCCTTTTAGGATGTGTCAGTTACGAGAAAAACGACTTCAAAATTAAATAGAAATCGTTTTAAAGTCTGAGAAACCGGTTGAACGTATGGTGCATGATCGGTCAGAGACCCCGAGTTCGCGGTTCGCGAAGCACTTCGAAGAAAATAATAGTCTTTTAATAATATAATTATTTTAGTATGAAATTATCCTATTATATATAAAATACTTACCTATGTAACGCATACAATACTTTCGAACTAACTTTCCTACTTCTACAGTCTGGAGAGATAGCATTTAGCACACAGCTCATCAACTCCAACCACTTAAGGCAATACTACTATGTGAAGTCCTTCTATGTGCTATCCCAAGATACCAGCTTCAATTTGCAGGCGACCTCCAAACGACACTTACTTGGAATATGGATGAAATACAAAATGCTTAGAAGTTTTCTTTAGAAGGATATTGTAATAACCTATTAAGTTACAGACAGCTATGCTATATACTTCTAGGTTCCTTAAGTCACCCGAACGACTGATTGATTAAGTGAAAATGGTGAAAGTGAAAGCCAGGCGCATCTTTTTTTTTAAGGTTTACATATTTAATTATATCTTAAGCCATCACACCACATGCTCCTAATACCTAAAAACGGGTTAGCTCCTCTGTCCTAAAACCTCCTCCTCGATTTGAGATCCCAGGATGTTAGTATTAATCCAGTGCCGAGTTTTATAAAATTGCATTTTCGATTTACCTTTCACTCTTTTTAATGCGAAAAATTTAATAAATAAAAATGCATTTTTTATTTCATTATATTATCATTTCTAATCTAACTACCTAAATGGTAGAAAGTTGGTCTAACTGTAAGAAGTGTCCCCGCTATAAGGTTGCGCTATATGCTAGCTTAGATTATTCACAAGAAATTCCTATTAAACTTTACAACTCGATAACGTTAAGTAGGGAGCGTAATTCACGACAATTCATAGTGACCCAATAAACGCACCAATGCTAATGAACATACGACACTTAAACTATTTCACTGCCATGAATTTAGTTAAGGAAAATATATATTAAATAAGCTCCCACTTTTATCATAATTTTACGATTATAATAAACAAAACATTAGATTCGGAATGAATATTTGCTTCCACATATTTTAAATCGATAATAAATCTCGTTTTAAAATAAGTACCTCAAATTAGCCGAAATGTATTAATACATATAATTACAATTTTAGAATTTTATTTATACTAATATTTATTTAATTATGAACGGCTTTGTACAGCCAATTAAGTTACTGAGGTGCTATGTCAAGTACCACATAAAAACATTCTTAACCCAATTATATTTTTAAACGACTTCAACAAAAAAAAGGAAGTTCCCAACTAATCTTTCTGTATTTTTTTAATGTATGTTTACTCACTACTCCGAAACGGCTCAAGCGATTTCAATGATTTTTATTTTCTTGCATATGATAGGGATTTTGTTCATTTTTTAAAGGGTTTTAAAATTTTATTTAAGTTTTGACTAGTTTAAAGTAGTAAAAAATCCAAAAATACTTTTTCTGATCAAATTTTTGACATGTTTGTTGGCTAAAGGGATTTCATTTTTTTTGTACGCGATTGATTGATGATTGAGGGAATGATTTTTTTTAAACTTTGATTAAAAAATCTTTTAGAGTAAAGCAATTACAATATTAAGATAAAAATCTAAATAAAACCGATTTCCAATAAACCTACAACCTAAAAACTAAGAAAGGTATATTGAACGTTTGTCATTAAGTCATGTCATGCTTTACACGTCCTGAAGTTACATAATATGGTGATTTTTGCGTTTACTTCCACGTTTTGCTGGATCGGTTTTTTTTATTGTTTACTAACAATAAGAAGTTTATATTATCTATCAGTTCTTAATTTTTTTATCAGTTCTTAGTTTTAGTTTTATTTGAAAGTCTGTTTGATTTGATTTTTATTTTATTTTTGCGCGTATGCTAAATCCTGTGCGTTTAGGCTTCTGAGACCTTGGTCGATTTTAGTTAAGTTTATGGTACGTATACTAAAATAAATATCTAAAAAGTTATGCCATGAAAAATTGCATTTTTTATATCGAATGACTAATCGACATGTAAAAACTATAAAATGTCATCAGCATCAGGAATGTCTCCAAGAATTAATTTGAAGACAAAAACAATAATGACATTTCTGATAGTGTCATAAGGTATTAATAATGAGCGTAGAGGTACTATTAGACCTGCTTCTGTTACCAACTGCGATGTGAACTATGCAGCTGCGATAACCGGCCCCCTTCGAGTCATTCAATTAAAACGGAAACATATTTTGGATTCAAAAACCGAATGCACTGGTTGCACAAGTTCAAAATAAAAGAAATAGGTTAGGTCTAAATGTTGCTTATGCAAAGAGGGTACCTTCCCATCCTAATAGTAATAAATTATCTTTTAAAACAAATTCATTATTTAACAATAAATTGTCATTACTATTACCCGATCATTATTTTAATACTAGTCAGAATTGACAGACTGACTATAATTTAACAGCCTACTAGTATAACAACGTAAATATAAAGTGTAATTAAAAAGTTTCTGATATTCCTTCGTCTTAGGAGGGAGAAAAAAGAAAAAACATAAAAGCTAGTTTGTTAATTTGCCACGCATTGGTAGATTAATAGCTCTTTTTTCAATAAACACAAACCATGCTCAAAACGCAACACTTCACAGAATATATTTTAACATTTTTATTTAGATATTTATATGTAAAATACAGCGGCAATATAGTATAAATTAGAAACCGTAAATTAAAATACGCAATAATAACTAAAAAATAAAAAACAATAGCTTATCATATATATCATATATAACTTTCGTCAGGGAACATTATACAGAGTAGTGCTCACACACCCTTTTTCTATATTATAACATATTTGTAAAATATGTATTTGTATTTACCTATATCATATTATTTTCCCTGTATATTTTAACCCCCACAATGTTCACCAGCATTCCATCAAAGATTTTAATTACTGATAAAATATAAAGATCAGAGATAAAAATATCGATAAAATATACGCGTTGCCGTATCATGGGCATATCCTACAAAAAAAAAATGTTTGTCAACGCAGTTTAATCCAAACAGCCTTGTCGAATTCAATCGACATTTACCGGACTTACACCTTGAAATACTGCGATGTAATGTCAGTCGGACAGCTGATTAATTACAGACCACGTCACTATATCCATGATACGGTCATGTAAAATAAAGAGATTTAATTACAGCCGGAGTCAATCACGGTTGGCTGCCATGAAAGAAATACTCCATTAGACTGGCTCTTAGAGTAGCATTCATTTGAATGAAAAGCTTTCATATGGGCTTTGTAATGCAATCTATTTCCATATATGATCTAATCGTTTTCAATGATAGAACTATTGAAACTAACGTATTCACTGAGTTAGTACTATAGAATTAAACTCTTAATGTTCAATTAATAGCCTATAATAATAAAAATAATTTATTTCGTTTTAGGTTTACGTAAAGATTTAAAATGTATTTACAAAGTCTACCTAAATAGGTTGCGTCCGTACTGAGGTAGGTTAGGATTTAGAATGCACTGGTAATATTTAGACTTAAAAATACTCGAGTATAGAAAATACTTTTAATCGATGTTGATAAATGAAATATGGTCCAATATAATTTTTTCTTTTTTGGTTATTTTTATTTTAGTAGATTATTTTTTTGAACATCAGCAATAAAAAGATTTTTAGTTTAACCTACTTTTGCCGGTGTGCCAGGGTTTTTTTTTGATAAGTAACTTTATACTTTTTTAAAAAAGATTTGGGGTTTAATATTCAATGGTAGGTTCACAGAAAATTTTTAAAATTATTTTTTTTTTAATATTGTTTTGGGTTACATAAAAATAATTAATAATCATTGTAATTGACTAATAAATTGAAGAGTGAACGCAGTTTAATAAATATAGAAAAAATAAATTTTACAGCTTATTCTGGTGAAACCCTCGATATTGTACAAAGATGCATTTAACATCAACCTTACGCAATTATGTCATTAGGTCGAGTCGAAAATTAAATTACACAACCGATTTATAATTCGTCGTATTATTCGCTAACCACTGGTCCACCACATAAAGCGCATATCATCAGCGCAAACTGCCTCGAAGCGTGTTTCTGGAATCTGCCATTTGACAGATGCTGACCGGAGACATTAGCAGTGCACGCAGCATCTTAGCCCGCGGGGAGAGCGTGTCACTCGTGCATGATCGTTTCGACCTTGGACTTTTCCAACGGAGGTGATTGTCCACTTTCCATCAGCTGCCGGTTAATCATTGCCTTGCCCTATCTGCAAGCGAGTGGGCGGGCGGGGCGCATAATTTTATTGTATAACGTTCAAAAAAAAAAAAAAATAAAAAAAAAAGCGATACGTACATTCCAGTCGTACCCGGTTTTGTACAGAGTGATAACAGAGCCGCACTCATAAACATTATTACAAATTAAATTATCAGTGTCAGTTATAGAAAAAATGAAATAACAGTGATTTTTTCAAATATTTTTTTGACAATTAATTTGAATATATAAAAAATACTGTTTTTTTTGCCTTTTTTTTTTAATAATATATTATTAGGCTGGTAACGCTGTGCCATCTGTTAGTTACTTACTTAATATATTGGCGGATACACGCAATCGTTTTATCGATTTTTTTTCATTCAATTTTAGTTCAATATATATTATGCGAATAATTTGACGATGTTATGATGATAAAATATGATATTTTTTTAATAAAGCAATGGGTTTGACAGCACTACATTATGGGGCCAGGAAGATGTTTGTCCTGTGGATTCAGCGGGTTCAAACTCCTGATGAAGGGATGAATAAAACTCCCATGTCATGGTCGATGTCATCTTCCGGCGCCATGCGTTTATTTACGTATATCACAGATGGGAATATTGCGCGCGGTGGCTTGCAAGCCTGCCGATCCAACTGACTGCCTGCGTCCGCCCGTTCACCGTTCCAATGAGTGCCTGCGCAGATGCCGGCCAATCGGGTGCCAAAACGACGCTGCCAGCCGCAACCCGAATATATAACGCCACTGGTTCTTATTTTATAAATAAATATGTTTTAAACACAATAAAAAACTTTGTACTTACAAACTATAATTTTAAAATTATAAATTATTATTTACCTGGTATGTGAGTGTCGTGACAACATATGACTGATGACGTACGTGTATCATTGCTATTCTAAATCCAAAAGGGAATAAACACTTACCTGAAATTTAGAAAGAAGAAAATATTTAAAAATAATCTACCCATTACTCTTTATGAATTTTATATATAAAATAACGCGTATTACTGTAATACATACAACATTTTTTGCTACCATAAAATAAAGCAAAGTTAATAGTACAAAAAATATGAAAAATTTAAAAACCTCCGATAGCTGAAAAGATTTTTTTGAATCGTAGCTAAGAACACCCTCGATCAAGTCACCTTTCAACAAAAAAAAAATATATTAAAATCGGTTCATCAGTTTGGGAACTACGATGACACAGTCGGGGGTTAAAAACATGTTTTTACAAGCTTTTATTTCGCTTTTATGTCGGTTTAGGTCAAATCTTGCAAACTGAATCAAAACGACTTTCCCTTATCCTACGGAGTTGAAATTTGACATGTTGGTTTAGTTCCGATGACAATGCATTTTTATGGTAAGCATAACCAGATTCTAAACACAGGAATGGCTCCAGACGAAGGAACTCCTCAACGCTCAATAGCACAGACACGAAATTTGGTATACACATTAAAACGCTTAAATAAATGCTTGGTTTTAAAAAAGATTTTTACTAATAATTCTACAATATAGTCTATTTATATTAAGTATTGAACTTTATGTTTATGCAGAAGGTCATACGCTATTTATTTACAGATATACCATAATGCGATATAGTTGATTCTTAATTGAAATAAACTAAGATTATTTTACAACCAAACAATTTAGAATATTACAATCTCTTCTGGTCGCAGTACGTTCAATAAAAAGTTATTCACTGACCAAAGACCATGCTAAAAGTTTTCAGAATGCCCTGAATGGGTTAAATATACAATATATTTTACGTTTTAAATTTAGGACAAAATTAATACGGACTGTCAACTGTCAAGCGCCCGCTAACCTCTGAATTGCTTTTGGATATGGTGAACGAGGTGGAGTTTCGATAGGGTATAGAGCGCGCACATGGAAATATGAACCGTTCCCCGTCGATTAAGTTTCCCGATCTCTCTCTTAGTCATATTCCTCTCCCTACTTTAATCATATATACATACACAAGTGTCCATACCACAAATGCTTACATTTGGCAACATGGCGAACTACTCGTTTGCGCTATAGCCCTATTAATTACCCTAAGGAGGGTTCTAAATAGATCAGTAATGCTCCATGAATGGATGTACTAGTACATTGTATAACAGACATCTGATCTAGCAGATCGGTTAATAGTTATTGCCTTTCCACATTAATATCTTACCAGCTATAGTCAATTTTGACTAGATATAGTTAACAAATCATTTAGCGATAATAACATTGACATACCACAAGTAAGAAACAGGTGAAGGAAATCGGAGGCAACTGGGCATGCGATAATTATTTGTTCCATCCGGTCCTGACCGTCGTTTGTAATTATTGTATTATCGAGATCTGGGCCGCACTGTCTCATTGCTGGGTGTAATATCTGATAAAATATATCGTAAGAGAATGTCGACGCGGTTGTATGCGAAGGCTGTTTGACGCTGTTCCGTATTATTTTTTGTTTGTGTAACGAGAGAAATAAGTATTCATTTAATATGCTCTAATTGCAATTTGTTAAAAAAAATAGTAGATTTTTACGTCCAGACAGATTAAAATAAAAACGAGAATGTGAAAGAATTCTATACGTCGTTTAACTGTAGTAAATTATTTAACAAGAACCTGACGTCTTGCAGCTAGGCCCTACAAGTTTCATTGACGGCGTCTTCCCCCAAAATCACAATTATCTACGTAAGCGTGATCATCTTTTAATCATCTGGAATGGTTTCGTCCGCCTCTAAGAAAGAAAATTAAGCCGGCCCTCTTTCAGGAATTGATATCGACGGTGACTACTATAACTGATGCCTACCATCATTTAAATTTTAAAGATTTATTTTTGCCTACATTGTAAACAAGCATTATTTATCTATTTAGCAAATAAAGTCAGTTTATTCAGCCGGTTAGCAGTTTTAACCTTTATATATTTGCACTGTAAAATATTATTAATCTGCACATCAGTATTCGCAAGGAATAAAAAAATATTAATTATACATATAACAATAGGTCGATAGACACTCAAATTACAACTATATTCGACCTCATTGTTGTTATTAATAACTTCATTATACACATTACAAACTCTGTATAAAGCTCATAAAAAGCGGATCAAATTTTTGCTGTAAATATGTTTATATACACTACATTGCTAAAATACCCTATGAAGTGTAAACACAGGATGAATTCAGTCAGCAGTATCCTTTTAAGGATTAATTCTGGACAAGGATATAAAAAACTTTTGTTCAATAAAAAAACAAGCTATAATAAGTAAAACATTGCATATACATATATATTTAATATAATAGGTATGTATATAAACATTCTAATCTAAATAGCCGTTCAACCGTAATCGTGGTCTTAAATTAACCACGATTTTTAAACGTTAATCAATTTGACTTAAGGAACACAATAATATAAAAAAAAAGGAAAAAAGAAGCTCACGTGGGGAAAAAGAGAAACGGACATCTGCTAACAAGAAATCTTCATAGCCAACAGTCGTATTGACTGTCAACTCAGCATCTTGATTGTGTTAATAACCAATGAGAACCTCTTTATCTAAGTGCACCTTCAGGAAGAAGTCTGGATCCGTACAGTCAGCGTCAAGAGACTCGATGCATCATTAAAGAGTACGAAAGAAAGCACCAGAAGAGGCTCTTGTTCCAGTCTGCGAGACCGCATCTATTCTAGTACGAAAGCTCATAACAATTTGTCTACATTTAAAATTATACTATAGTTATACCACAATTTTTATCTTGACAATTGTTAAATTTTAATTTGAATCAGTAAGAACAACATAGATACATTAACGATCCGATACGTGTCAATACAAGTAATTTCAATGTTAATTATTCATTTAATGTTGGAACATTGCCGTTTTTATTTTTTTTTTAAAGAAGGCCTTTACATATTACAGAAAACTATGACAATGATCAGAATTTTAATAATTTTTCATTTTCCAAAACTTTTAAGACAAAAATCGCTACAATTTAGTTGCATATTTCATTTTTTTTTTGCGAACTTCCTTCAAACCATGTGTACTAACTTTAAACTGTGTACTTACTAAAAACTATTATCAGTAACTAATTATAATATTTACGAGCTAGCTCCGGTGATACTGTTGAGTTTAGTAGATGAAGAAAATATTTAGCAGCTCGTAGCCTACGCTTAAAAACAGCCTTGGAACAAGCAAAGAAAATTATTGAACCCAATGTTTAGTTTTCTCAAGATAGGTTTTATCTTACAATTGGTCATTACGGTCAATATAAGGAGGCTTAGAGAGCAGGCAGGCTCATTCGTCATAGTCTTATCTAAACTAGTTAATCTGAACTCAAAACGCCTCCCACTTAGTGGCTGCCAATTAGGAATTGAAATTAATTCAGATAGACTAGCATATCAGATAGACTAAAACGCCTAAAGACATGCCTACTACCTTTTCTCTGAACTATTTGCGTTTTTTTTTTTTTTTGAACAAAGGAAATATTTTTTATCCTGTTGCTTGACATGATGCCAAGATTTTGTAAGTCTGTAATTGAAACAAATATAGTGTGTGCTTTGTTACCTAACTTAACTTTTAGGATTTTAGCGGTTAAAAATGCCCTGGCCAAGTTTGACCTACTCGATTGGGATACGAGCTCAGAGCCTCTGGACAAATGGGTTGTCTATATTTATATTGAAACTGATCGTCTACATTTCAGTGCAATTTTAATATAAAATAGCAAATCATATCACATATAAACACAATTTAGTAAATACAATACTGGCTCTTGGTCTAACTCTAGAGATTTTTTGGTCCGCCTGTAGGACCGTTCCGTCCTGTTCAAGTCTAATGGAATAACGACGAAATTCGTCTCCATTTTTTGCTATTATTTTTGAATTCATATATATTTTTAACAATTATTACTTACATTAAATAATATTATTCATTATTACCCTTAACATAAATTATTATTCATGCTACATAAATAGATATACATATCATTATCTTTATATTAATATAAATATTTATAATAAATTATTATAAAATAATAACAATAAACACTTTAACGGATACACTTTCTTACACTCTCTGCAAAAGGGCTGGCTTATTGCCGCAAGAAAATCTCTACCAGTTAACCCAGAGTTTAGGTCGTGAAAAAATATATTTTCATGCTAGCGAAAAATTAAACAAATAAAACATACCAGATTAATTCATACCCATTTAATATACAGACATTGATAGGATTGGAAAACAGGAAAAGCATGTAAAAGCATTTTCAAGGTTTTATTGTGAACGGATCGAAGGGGTAGGTGTCGTTCAAAAACTGGTTCAAATTTTGTTAAAGTTGTGAGACCGTTTCGGAAGTCGAAATTCTGAAAAGAACTTTGTAAAAGTGATGCTCTTTTGCAATACATTTTTTTACGCGCCCACACTCGGATCACCGATCCCCAGGTTGAAAACCATCCCGCTGTGGGAAGGTAATCATATTTGACTGATTGAATCCAATATGCAGCTGTCGATGATGACGTGTGGACCTGAGGCGCATACAACACACAGGACGCCCCCTATTCACAAAAGCTCGTAATGTTCGACGCTTCTTTTAGAAAGCCGTTACCGTTCACCAGTTTCATTTAACATGAAAGCAGTCTGTACTGTAATTTTAACGATATCGTATGCAATAGAAAAGATTGTAACATATTGTTTACGAGTGTTTAACCTTCATACTACAGATACTCCAGGTGCCCAAACACAAAACCGCTTAGGTATATAAATAATATTAATGACACATTTAAAAAAAATATAATCTTAAAGTGGTTCCCTAATTGCCATTTCATAGCTATACATAATAATAATACTTATATTACATAATAATAATAATAATAAAATATATACCTACACTGCTAACGCTTCGTATCACACCTCACCCTTGTGAATGGCAGTATTTATTTATTTCATATACGTAAAAAATGGCGACACTTAAATCCATTGACATTTAATTTATTATGAAAAAAAATAAAATGTTTCATTGCCATAAAGCCGACTTTATACTAAAAATAAAAGAAACTCTCTTTGAACATAAATAATAATAGTATTAGTATTCTTGTCACCGCCGCACATTATATATGTATATATTATATACACCATTCTATATACCCCACTCACACTCACTAACACTCCACACCCTTTTATACTCACAAATTACAAAATCACACTTTTATCACATATATAAAACTAAATATAGATGCTTGTTCTTTCTGTTAAACATATGTTTTAAATTGGAGATGCCTGTAGTCGGCTTAAGAGTTGTTGATTGGTGTATTTTTATGTAACTGTCTTCATGTATAGCTGTAAGCAGTGGCGTGACGTGGAGTGGAGTGGCCCATAGAAGCCGAAAAGCCCGGCTTGTCTAACTTTTTTAACGAAAAAGAACCGCAAATATCCGCAAATGTTAGGAATAGTTTAGTCAAATATACAAGCATTCTATTTATAGTTATATTCGACAGTTTTTTTTTGTGTGGTTGTTCTACTTTGGAAGGGTTAGTTATGTAAATGTGATTGTAGTGTCTTTTGGAAATACCCGCTCACCCGGCTAGGAAAAGCGTTTGCCAAAGTGCGCCAATATCGCAGATGTAATTGCAAAAAGGCCAGGCGAGAAAGACCTCTGGTGAGACTGGCGTCGTTTTAAGACAATGTACTCGTATATATACACACATCCTCTGACGGGATGCCAAGGTGACGCACATGATAATTAATCATTCTTCGCTTGATTGCGAAATACAACTACCGAGGTATTTATGAAAATTACATTCAAATTAATGAACACTGCAAAAATGAAACGATCGATAACACCACGTGAAAAGAGTTAATAAAACATTACATTATTTTTCGATTTTAACAGACTTAAAAAAAACAAGGTTCTGAAATTTAAATTTACGTTCACTTATTAGGTATTCCGAAATGGCTAAAGATAATAATCTTAAAAAAATAATAAAACCGACCTCAAAATCTATCTACAAAGACAAAAAAACTAAGAAATAATATTATACGAAATGTAACGATCTACCAAAACGAGTCAGCCCAGAGACTTGTTTTTATACTGAAGTTGCATATGAATATGGTATACCAACGATTTGCATAGATTGCATTGCATGTTTGGTAGGAGTTATTGTAATTTTGTAAATAAAAAAATAAAATTGATATAAGATTTACAATAAAATACAACCTGAATTTTTTAATTATTTTTTTTTAAATATTTAAACAAATATCTCTAAGTAGGGTAACTAGGAATCTAAATTTAAAAAAAATCTAAACTACCAAAGAAATCTGGTGCAAAATTTATGACAATTAACAATTAGTCGATTGTTTATTAGCTAACATTTTAATATATTTTTCATTTAGTCATAATTATAATAAAATAATGTTTATTTTCATTAATTTTATTTCATAGCATCTCACGCATTTTACATAAACTAATCGTATATTTATTAGAAAAAAACTACTCCTTTTATAAATTAATATCGTGTAACTTGTATGCAAGACAGGATCGTAGAGAACCGTGAAAGGAGATCTTGATAGTTGGACTATCGACCCAAAGGTCGTGGGTCCGAATCCGCCCATGGATATACTATTTTTAACGCTTCAATTACCACTATCTCCCTTGACACTAGCACGGTCACATATGGCCTAGTTGAGTAGGGCCCAATGACCTAGGTCATAGCAATTATTTATAAAAAAAAATAGAGGTATAATAGCGACGGACCAATATTTTTTTTTCTTTTTATGGCTTCGTAGGGAAAGATTTAAGGACGCTGCAATTAAGACTATTTTATTTTCTGATAATACTCAGAAGGAAAGAATGGAAACTGACATTCTTCCTCTTTTCTTCCACATTTCTTTTTTTTCCTAGCAGTCTGAAGGTTTTTACTAATCTAGGACCATTTGGAAGTTTTAAGTATTAAATACCTATCCTACCTACCTTAAAGACATAAGGAAAAGTATATTTTTTGTATAAATACAAAGAATTAATTTTACTCGGTAAATCTTTTATTTAATTGTACAATACCAACGCCAAAAAGGTAACCCGCCTCTGAAATAATAAAGAAAGCGTGCGGGAACATCTCTCCGCCTGCAATGCGTCCATATTTGGTGATAAAAGCGAAGATAGAGCATTATTAGTAACATATCGAAGTTATCGTGTTCTTGTTACGTCTAATTTATGGGATAATTTGCACGCCGCCGATCCCGAATAAATATTCCGACGCCATTACGCCAGCGGGCGGCTCCTCCAACCCGTTGAGCTTAGCTCAGCTGAGATTTATATTGGAGCAATAATCGACGCAGTCACGCGCCGCCGAAATGTGCGAACTCAAAACGCGATATAAGGATGACATATCGGCCGCCGAAGAAGACGTTGTTTTTCGCGCATTTTGCGTAAACGCTTTTTTTTTTTTTGCGGACGACCTTACGGGTGATTGCGCCCTTTGTTTGAGCGGAGGCGTTGATTTATCATATCTATCCCTTTCTCCCTCTCTCTCTTCATCTTTACCTTTATGCCCGAAATCCGGGCATGTTTACGGCCTGACGTGCCTTTGATCTATTTCTGGTTGCCGTAGATTGACTCTAAACCTCACGGCATACTAGATAAACATGGCAGTACGGGTAGACACTATGAAGTCATTCACGCGGAATATTACCTTTAGAATAGGATCATAATATTTACCTTCTATATATATTGTATCGATAAACGTAGAGATATTGTATTAAATAACATCGCAACAAATCCAAATTAAATCACTTTTATCGTAAAATTTTCTTTTAGACATCTAAAATAAATTTTCAATTGAACTTATATTTCTCCTCAACCTACCTCCATTAGAAACACACGTCGAAGCATAACTTAGCTGAAAATTGACCTACAGTTTTGTATAATCTTTATGGGTCTTGATTTTCTTAACAACTTTTTTATACTTAAGTAACGATATACTAGACAAGTTTTTGCTGATATGTTAGGTAAATATTTTTAAGCTACTTGAAGAAACGCCTATACGTAGTACAAGTATAGTTAGATACAAACCTAACTTTTCCAACATGGTGAGAAATATGATGCTGAATATGTCAATAATTAATATGTCATTATTATTATTAATATTATTATTATTAGGTACTATAACTATGACTATTATTAATTAGATATTTTTACAGCAGTTTTTACAGATAAAAAATATTTAAAAATACACATTAACTAACATAAAAAAACCTAATAATGATAATTGATTTATATACTAGTAAAAAGTTCAGTTTGTAATTATGTAAATTGATACTGTTGGATTTTGCAATGTAAATAAATATTAACAGGCGATTATTATGCTTATAGAAGTTTATTATTAGCGGTTTACATGTACATGTTATTTATCTTTGTGTGTCGGATGTCTAAAACTTTGTTTTTGATAATAAATAAATACAATTAAATTGCTCTTTAGTTTGTTCACATCATTGATATATTTGCGAATACGAACAGAATAGCAGCCGGTCAAAACGACAATGGATTTTACCTTTTGAAAAATTGTAAAATATAAAATAATTTTTGTAAATATTTTTAAATTTAAGAGCAGTGCGCCACATATACCGATGTTGAAAATACATATGTATGATATATTCTCATTTTACTTAATATCATTTTGGTATCCGTAGGAAATCCCCAGGAATAACGAACGCCTAACTGGCTCCATAAGTCAGCGAGGAAAAACAAAGGGAGGAAGACCACGCACAGCCTCCAGTGCCCATTATTGGTTACACCGAAAACAAAATGTGACAAGTGTGTCTCTCGTCAGAAGTAATCTCCGCCGAAAAAGACGCAGGAAATATGTGAGGGATTGGGGAGATTTATCCCCGGGGCGCGGATCGAAATGAACACCGACAGGCCTAATACGTTTTCCTGGTGAAACGAAATTATTATCAGATGTGTGAATGTCGTCCTATAAGAAGCAGCGAATAGTTATGGTCCACGCGTATAAAAAAAAAAAAAAATATATTTATATACATTATACATAATAGTATGTATATATATGAACGCAATAAATTAGAGAACTATGAAATCGACTTACAAAATAACGAGTAATAAATAAACAAAAATCGCTATGACGCCCTGTAGCTATCATATTATAATCAACTGCTTCTATACATTGGTTATCCAGAACCTGACGTCTTATAGCTAGACCCTAAAAATATCATTGACGGCATCTTCCCCTATAGACTACACGTGTCTGTCTACGGTTACAACTTGTGATGGGTTGCTTCATTTCCTATCTTAATTTTGGAGTGCTTTATTGATCTGTCAAAGTTTCGTCTATTTAAATTTGTTGAATTTAATGTTATATTTCTATATTATACGGACAGCCGCCGATGTGGTTGTTTTTCAACAGTATCAATCTATACCTTACGTAAAAATTGAACTCTTTCGCATTTGTATTTTTAGAGTTGATACAACAGATTGACAGACGGCCAAAGGACGCTATACGTCAATGTATAGAAGCTAAAATTATCTCTAACCAGTATCGAACCGTAAAAAAACACAAAAATTTTTTTGTTACATAGGTTAAAAGATTTACAATAAAAATCTATCATTAATACTACATCCTTTTAGGTAGATATCATTAGAAAAACTACCTATTGCAATGGGTACCGTGTTATGACTTCCGGAAAATGTCGACATATCTTCGTGTTTCACATCCCCTAGAACCCAAAGCCACCCTCAGTTTTAACGTTATATATCTATCAATCGACGGTCACTGCCTTCTTTGGTTCAGACGGCGTCTAGTTAAGAAGGCAGGGAACATCAGTGCAGTAGGTGCCGGTCGCTTGTTGGTTACATTAATTGCCATTGAACTGTTACTACTGTTTTGTAATGAATGTATTTTGGTGTATAAGAATAAATAAATAAAATCTATATCACTTTCTTGTGGATACGATAACTGGAGTAATTTTACACCAATCACTTTCAAATTGATACATAAAATTTAACACCAAATTTTAAAATTTAAAATCATACGGGGGTGCGGGAATGGGGTTTTTCAATAAAGTGAAATTTTGTTAAACTTTCTTAGTATATCAGATATCGAATTTATTAAAATTTTATATTATTCCTTGAATAAGGGTCTAAACTTATCCATGTAAACCTTTTTGATGGCACCAACCGTTAGTGGTAGGGGTGGGAAAAAGTGATTTTTCAAAATTCAAAAAATCATAGGTCTCTCAACAGGCACAATATCAAATCTATTCAAAATGTTGCGCGGTGGCAGGTTGCGGTGCCGCACGGGTAATGGATCGCGCAGCAGCTCGCGCAATGCTTGATACAATTGAGTACAATTGGAGTGTGCCTATGCCCTACTTTGATCCGGTGAAATCTACCTCCGCCTTCCGGCATACCGAAAGGGATTTTTTAATTCTTCTTCTAATCCTATCGTTGCTTAGGCGCAATTATTATGGCAGATCATTTATATTTTAATAATTTAATTTTGTAGTTTATTTTTATTCAAACCATATTTTCGCCATTACAAAAATATTTTATCTCTCTTGGTAGAGATTATCTTACTACATTAAGCTATGATTTTGTAACGTAACTAGTAATACATATCAAATTAAGTGTCTTTTAATATGATTTTGTATGTATCGAAATAAAGAATTTACGTAAACTATCGTCAATGCTGACATTGTCATTGGAATCTTTGCCTCTTTATTCAATTTAAAAGTTCAAAAAGTGAGCCCACTTGACTAAATACAACTAAAGTGATGCTTCACATTCAAACCGTCTGCATGCGGTTTCAAGTCTCTGAAAACCGTCTCGGAAGCGCCGATAGTGCATGACTATTAGGAACATTTTAAAAGGATCGGCTGGAAAATGGGGAAGCGAATTCCTCCCGAAGAATCTTTCGTCGCTTTTCAAAAATTCACTGAAAGGTAATGCCTTCTCGCACTAAAAACTTGCAGCTGCAAGTTACAGTTGGTTATACACATTAAAGTATAAAATGATATAAAATTAATATCTATTATGGATATGTGTATGTAAATTTGCTATAGGTATAGATATATGAAAGAAATTGAAAATGATAAATATAACCTTCCTTTAAAAAAATAAGGCTAGTGGAGTAGAGATTAAAAATATGCAAATAGGTCTATAAGTAAGCTTTTTGGTGATTGGTAAAAAAAACCATTTAAAAGTAATAAAATTGTTTTTTTATAATTCTTTAAAACCAACGAAACTACCCTAAAAAAATGTCAAAAACCAAATAAAGAATATTTTTAACATTTATTTTTAAATATTGAAAACTTCTCAATTTTTTTAGCCATTTATATTTTTACGAGGCAAATAAAAGCTAACGTGTGTAAGATTTCAAGTTTGTAATATTTATGGTAAAAAACCATTAAAAGTATTTAATTTGCATGATTTTAATAAAGTATTCGTGAAAGACTAAATAATCTCGGAGATTTCACCCATCTTCATTAATATAGGTTTACTATAGTAAAAAAAACCATAAATTATATTGGCGTATACGCCAATATAATTTATGGTTTTTTCATTTGGTTTTTGCTATTGAAATAAAGATCATAATAATAATAACTGTATGTAAATATACATACATATATATATAAATATTTAAATTATTAATAGGATATGGCCACTAAATCTAAAAACATGTTTTTATATTTGTTTTTACCAAAAAAAAATATGTTCGCTGGATTAGATTTTTCAGAATTTTCTTACTATGAGTAAAAAGAAAATGCTCTGTAATGTTTTATTAGTTTTACCTGAAAATTATGAATTATGAGTTAAAAATTATGAAAAAACCAATAGGTATTGTAATTAGATATGTTTTGACAAATAAAAAAAAGTAGTCTGATTTAAAGCATGCTCAAACCGACTAACAGAACATAAGAATTTGAACTTTTGAACTAAACTCCGATCTACGCCAATGAATTGAACAAACTAATGTATTCATTGGGTATATCTATTATTAGATTATTCTCAAAAATACACTTTTCTTACGCTATGACTTGGTGTTTTATCTTTAAAGATTTAAGTTCCAATTGTCAAGATGCCTTGAACCCCTCCGGAGGCTTTGAGACGAGCTGCGGTGAAACTTTTCAAATTAATTTCTCCGCTGCGCCTCTCTGTTTCTCCTTTTATCTGTTTTTTTTCGGTTACAAATGTTGGGGGCCGTTTATCAATGTGTCTACTCCGGCGTCCAAGTGTTTAGGAAGTGACCTCCAGAGGTCAGGACCGTGGCTGATAGCCTACACCCGACTCCATCGGGGCGTGGTGCGGTAGCGTCGATTAATGGCACACCGGGGCCGATCGTCGGCAGGAGTAGCAACTCTTCGAATCTAATAGGTTCTACGTTTCATTATTAAAATAAAACCACAAATATAATTATCATTTTTGTATTTTATTAAACAATGGCTATGACCTAGTCCGTTTTTAAATATTTTGGGACCTACTCAACAAAGCTTGTACTAGAGTCAGCGGAGATGATGGAACTGAATGGTTAAAATAAATCCTTTCGGCACGTCGGAAGTCGGCGGTACATTTCGCCGTATCAAAGTGGTGAAACATTTTGGTCATCCCTTTCCGTAAGGGTTGCTCATATCAAAATTTATGAAATGAAAATAGTAAGGAAATTACAGGCCTACAATTTAACATTTTGAATCCTGTGCGTATTAAGGGAGGTATGAGGTTTTAAAAACTATTTTTCCCATCCCTATGACCAATGGTTGGTGCTATCAAAAAAAGTTTACTGAAATAAGTTTTAGGTCCTTATTAAAGGAACAATATAAAATTTAAATGAATTCGATATTTTATATACTAAGAAATTTAAAGCGAAATTTCAACATTTCGAAAAAAAAACCACTCCCTCCCCCTCAACTGATTTTGCCAACTAACGGACTTGACCGAGATTTTGTGCCCTTAAATTTTATGTATCAATTTGAAAGGATTTGTGTAAAATTGCGAGTTATAGTGTCCACAAGAAAGTCATATAAATATATAAACTTTTAAACTGAGGTCTTATTTCTGCGATCATTCACAGAAATAAGACCCGTGTGTCTCTTGTATATATTGGGTGGGGGTAGGGTCGATCTATATTGAAATTAGTCATTGTGGGAAGCGTCAGTATCTAAAATATTGTTAGCTTATATAATAATAAACATTATGTTTTTTTTTTAATTTGATATATTTAATCAAAAGGATGTATAGATATTGCAAAGACGTGTGTAGGTTAAAAGTAAATAAATTTTCATAGGTATCCCTTATTTGCAAATTTCATAATCCCGTCTGTTATATTAGCATCTTGTACAAAAGGCAGGTTAGAACGAACTATGATGCTCAATAGATAAATATGCAATGCGAGACCTTTCACATTTTTTCGCACAGAACAGACAAACACACAGAATACGTAAAAAGCAGGTTCCATTGGAGCAATCGTCTGCATATCTTTCACGAGTGGGAGAAAGGGGAAAACTCAAGCCTTTATGGCGGCAATTGCGGGACTCTTTTTCGTGTCCTTGCCGAAGAAAACACGAAGAAACCTTTCTGCGGGATGAATGTGTCGCATTTCGAGTAATGCCAGATCTAAGGGCCCCAGCGAGAGTCCCATCTCGTTCGTGCACAGACCGCCCGCCCGCCTACGTCGAGTGGTTCCACTGAGGGATAGTCTGACATTCTTCCTGAATCTGACCGAAAAGAACTATAAAATATTCTTAATTAGCATGATACGTAACATAAAACAAATATTAGTTATTTATACAATTAATATTTTATACATTAAAGCAATATGTGCCACACATACGAGTTTCTCCTGTTAGCAAGTCGAATCAGATTGAGTATTTTCTAATCCGGAGATTAATGGAGATTCTTAAATTTATTCTTCGCAGGGATTAGCATATTTGTGTTTTTATTTTTATATAAATAAATAAACTATTGCAGCCATGAGATCCCTATTGAATCACATACGACTATGTATACGAATATCTATACGACTATGTATGAATGAATCTAATATACTATTAATCTTTGTTTATTCGTCTGCTATGCGTTCCTAAAACATTTATTTGGTGAGTTATGGTATGCACGCTCGTGAAGGCCTAGAGGTGGGAAGCGAAGCGACCCATCTTCGGCGCCGTCAATTCCCCCGCCCGCAGGGCTTAGCTGCTAACCCGGGGTTGAACAGCTAATATATTACCAAATACAATCAGTATAAACTATAAAAAGTCGCAAACTGCATAAATTATTATATACATTATATTATTATTATATTATATATTATATATAATAAATAAAACCTTATTATATCATATTGTAGGTAACATTAATATTTACCTACATTATTATTAATATATTTTACGTTACATAAAATCTACCACATATTAGGTTACTATACATAGATAAAGCTAAGGTTTAGATTAAGTTTGTAAGATAGTTAAGGTTGTATTTCGAATGATTAACTTTGCTCACAAATCAATCAGTTACAAAATCTTAGGAAAATCTTTTGTTAAAGAATCAACAGTGTCATTATTGCATTATTAACATTGTGGAAAACAAACCATTTTATTATTTTTTTTAGATTGTGGAAAGTGTTTAAAACGTGTCTTAGAGTTTTGTATGACTTGTCGGTTTCGATGACTTTCACATTAGAATACAAATTCGAAAAATCCCAATAACGGATAAAATAAACTCGTAAAATCGCTTCATCTTTTGCATAATTTCTTAGTTGTAATTTTACAGACCATTATTTATACAAATATGTATCCATTTATATAATATATTTAAATTATTAGAAATAAATTTCGACGTGTTAAAGAGCCTGGACAAAATTTTGTGCGTAGTAATCGTTTATTTTGATTTTTCGAAAGCATTTGATCATGTTCGCCATAATCAGACTAAGATACTATTAAAACTTTACCAGATATCACCTAATGAGAATCTACTTTGATTCTAATCTATTAAGTACAGTCTCTCACTATGATCCTAAAAAGACCTAAAAATGAATAATATATGAACATTGTTTGTCTCGAAACAGGAAAAAGGGCCAATGGGACATTGTCATTTATTCGCAGGAATGGTGGCTTGTTATATGTATTTTAAATTATACCTAATTCTGTATAATTTACGTGTATAGGAGTCGTTCTGTATACTATCTTTTCAAGCAACAATTTGGAAAGCGTTTTTTTATGACAAATTGGTGTAAGTTATACGGTCATTTAAATCAATAGTTACGCAATTTTTATTTAAAAATTGAACGAATTTTAAACACTTTTTTTTAGGTAAGTACCTATTATTTTTTTCCATACAACACAACACTAAATAAAATGCAATATATAATCATTAGTTAATATAAAAAGCACAGAATAAAGAGCTAGTAATTAGGTCTAACAGTGAATTCATCAATGGAAGTTTGGGTGAACTTTACGAATATCAAATTGAAAAAACAACTAATGTAACACATTGCTTAGATCGCACATTTAGTGACAGGGCCTGCAGTTTGCAGGTAAATCGGTAACCTTTCGAAGAATCGATCCCATGTGCAACATCCCTTGAAAACTTATCCCATTTCGAATAAAAGTGATAATATAGTTTGTCCACAGCTGCTTCACACTATATAATAGTTCACCGCATTCAATGTGGATGTTTGGTGTAATTATAGACAAAAATATAAAAAATAAATAAAATCGACTTCAAAATAAATCTACCCCAAAAAAAGAAGTAAACAGCATATACCGATTATACTAGTGGTTATTAGCCTATTTTTTGACTATTGGCCCAAAGATCGCGGTTTCGAATCCGCACACGCTCATTGCCATCATCTCCCCTGACTCTAGCACAGGCAAATTTGTTCTAGTTGAGTTGGTTTAATTGTATATGATCTAGGTCATAGCAATTCTTTTATTTAAAAAAAAGTAAGGAGACCATTAAATGTATTGTAATTACCGCAGTCAGTTTAGTTGGTTGTTAATTCGATTATACCTACTTCAAGCTCCCAGCATGGTCCTCCATTAGTGAGCAACTTCAGAAACCATTCTATATTGGACGAAAGGACCATTCTCACAAAATAAAGGATTTTTTTAGGAGAAAGAATGTCGGATTTCATTCTTTTCTTCCGTGCACCATTAGAGAGTGGAATCGTTTCAATTGCAGCTTCTTCGAGCCATTCCCTAGGACCCCTTCCCAGCTAAGAAATAGGATAAAAAACTTTGCTTTAAAATAACTTAGTTGCATCACCTGCCAATCAGCTATACCACCGGAGGAATGGTACCTCCAAAGTATATGTAATTTTTAAATAAATAAATAAATAAATACGCACTGCGAAAATCTCATCATCAATATATACCGAGGTTCAGCCTAAAATTTAATCAGCCGCTATAGAAAGCTACTCCAAACTTATGTGTGAAATGCAAATGTACTCCCAAATTAATAGCAATATTTTACTCTATAATTATCTGTTAACAAAAACGCCCAATTGTTTACTTTTACAAATTGCAAATAACAAACAATAATTGTATTGCGAATGATCCGTTGGCAACGTGGAGCTGAGCGCAGAGGGTCTTAGGATTCAATCTTGCCCAAAGAATGGAAACTGTGGGAACAGCGGAACGAGGAACGAAGTGGGATTCCCCGGGGCGCGCCTACCGCGTCACGTACGGACGCGGCTCGCGTGGCCGGGGAAGGCCCGGCGGCGGGTGATTTTTATCCGAAAAGGCCAGGAAATGAACTGTCCAGCGCGTTCCGAAGGCATTTCTCAGATCGGCTACGATAATTTTCGACTAATGCGCCGAATGTTCGTATTAGAGTCGACTCTAAATTGCTGCTCATTACTTCCTGGCTCCGAGGCATCGAGAACACGGTGCGAGCCACATTAGCACACTGTGAGAATAGGCCAAGAATTGGTACCCGAAAACGAAGCTAAAAAAAATGTATGGTTATATTTCTGAACTAGACGTTAGCCTCTCTTTAGACCTTATTATAAAGTGTTCTATTAATATTTACGATATTATCCTTTGTTCAATTTAAAGGCACTTCAGACATTACCACCTCAACCTTAAGGGAAAGACCTTAACACAAACGTTAGCATTTTACTAACCCACAAGTATGTGCACCGCATATTTAATCAATGCCCATGAATTAAGTTGACATCTTATAACTTTACAAAATGTAAATTTGTAATCCTTTGTGTCCAATGTTCCAATTACAAAGCCTAATACATATTCTGCCGGACATTTAAGTATGATAAGAAGGTTTCTGTGCGTATTACGTATTTATACAGTGTGAAAAAAAAACAATTTATACAAAAAAACGATTCAAATTAAGTTTTTATTATTCAAAATAAGTTATCGGTAACGTTACAATTTTCAGTTTCACTCAAAGTAAATTAATACACTCCATAAAAGTCAATTGAGTAAATTATAAAAAGTTTAATAAATCGAGTATTAAGTAGGAGTGCGGTATTAGTAATTTTTAATGTATGATAAAAAAAAATTAAAGACTAAAATGCTAAGCTTTTTAATATGTTTATTTTATACGTGTATGTTAATTCGCGCATATAAAATAAAGAACTACACACACATAAAAAAACTAATATTAAAATAAATTAAATACCAAAATAATGCTTAGACTGTTTTGAAGTTAAAACTTCTATATGCACGTTGGGTGATTTTGGATGGGTAAATTTTATGAGTTCGCGTCACCGATATGCCAATGTTAAAAGTATATTTGTTACTGATTTTAATTTACAAATTATGAAATTTTAATTCAAATATCAAAAAACAAAACTTTCGTAAGGTATTACAAAATACAAAACAATAGTTTCTACTTTAATTACTTTGCGGCCTAAATCTTTGGTGTGTAAAAGTCAAAAGTACGGTTGAAAATAGGAGTACAATGTTTAAAATTTATTTGTTCAGTGATAGCTTCAATTACGGATATATTAAAACTTCTACACGTTACTACAAGATTGACTATCATCTAACGGTGCTTTTAGTTATTGGGTCGGCGATTTTATTTACTTAGATTCAAGAGAGGGCATTTCGTACAATTTTGATGACTAACACAAATGGTATTCGATACAATCTGTATCTCTACTACTACAATAGATACAATCGTACCCTCTAAATATAATAAAAGGGAACAATAAGAGACTTTATTGAAGTTATACTTCCTTGCGCCCGTTGTACTCATTGGGATGGGATGTTGGTCGAGAAACCGCGTCACGCGTTAGGAGTAAAGTCCGTAGAGTGAATTATAGGGTCTTATATTTCATTTATATATCCTGTCTGTGGGTGTGTGCGAATGGCCAAAGAAGTATAACTTCCATCGTCTGGTCCGACGCAAACCCATTTTCTTTTAGTGTATAATGTATAGCTATTTTACTGTTATTATACACTTTCTTATAAATGTCTTTATTTTTTATGTTACTTTCTCATTAATGTACTTATACATTACAGTCTTTATGACAATGTTTAAAATACTTTGTTCCAATAACAAAACAAAGAAGTGGTCACAAATGCTTTTTTTATACGATACGGTTTTAAATATTAATTAATTTCTTCCTCATGTAATACATTAGGTATCTCATAAACTGGTGATAAACATATTTAGGTAGTTTTTGGAGGTGTGTCTTATAATGTGAATACAACTTTGTGTATAATTTATTGATTTAAAATGCCATAGCCGTAGACAATTTAATCAAAATGGTGCAAATCTGACTTACACCGTTGAGGTTCATAGAACCTAAACTTAAATAATAGGTAATAATGGTGTGTGTCATTGTTAATATATTTTGTAAACAAAGGTTGTTTTAGACGTACCATTTTTGTAGAAGTTACAAACAAGTGTTTGGTATAAAAATAAGTATTTATGGTTTTTGACTTTATTTATTTTTAAAATATCCGAAGATCATTATTTTATTTCAACTTCATATTTGTTTTTCTACAAGGCACGGTATTATATATATACATTTTCAAATAGTAAATAAAAGTGTGGTCGCAAAATAAATTTATCCATTTATGTGACGCTATTTAATAAATGCTAAAAAAAATGCTTTAGTAATATTACTATGCTGAATAGCAATTTATACAGTAAACGTTACCGTAATGAACATTGCATAACGACGGCCCATATTTCCTCCGCCAACCATAACATGAAAGACTTATGGCCCCGTAATAGCCGCAATGAGAACCCATAAAATACGTTTTATTGAATTGGCCAATCCTCCGTGAACTCTACGAACAAAAGTGACTTTAGAAAATATTTCATATTATAAATAAATGCAGGTTTAATCTAAGATGATATGTTTTATTTGAACATCGGTAAACGGTTCCATAGTATCTATATAATTACTAGGTGACGGGAAAACTTTGTACCGCAGGAGTGAGATTTGGCACGGTTAAAGATTATATGGAGAAGGAGCGTAGAAAGTTAAAATTACGTATAATATGTGTTTTAAATACATTAAATTTAATAAATAAAACCTAGGTACATACAATTGACAGCTCATTGACAGAATGAGTTTCTAACTGTGAATTTTGTGTTATTTCAAATGTTCCCTTTTCAATAGTAAGTCAATGTCAATGTAGAGTAATGTCAAGCAAAAATAATTGTTAATACCATCTTATACTTCTATGAATGTCAAGTCTCATTTCTACATAAAAAAATTAAAACTGACCATGAATTGTATCAAAAAATAAATACAAATACAAGCTATAATTGCTTTTTTTGCCAAATATTACTAATATTACATTTTAAATTTCATAGGTATTGCAGAGAATTAAGGCAGACGCTAATGACGTATTTGTTCACGCTCGCAGAACATTCAATTGAAAAGTGAAGTATGCTGATTCTCTTAAATAGAAACAATATAAATAATATATTATGTAATACATACATAACACATATGGATATTAATACACGATTAATAATTATAATGATATTTATTTATTCTTTTCATAGTAAATGCCTTACAATATTTTACATTTCATTATACCTGTTAAATTAGTTGTAGTAGTTTATAATTTTACATATTATACATACATTTAACCATGATAAATCTACGTATAAATACACTATGCTATTTATTTATTTGTTTATTTGAGTAATGCACCATATACATAGCCCCAGGAAGGCAGGAGCCTGTTCCGTAGGTATCTTACTAGCTAAATAGAATTATGACAATTCAAAATGGAAGGAAGCTTCCATATAAATTAATACTCATACAAATGCATACAAGTAATACGTGCATTAGAAAGTTCAACAGAATAACACATTACAGAGTTGTACGTCTGACTTTCACTTTCAGCGATTAGAAATTTAATTAAAACTTAAATTGTGAAAACTGACGTAATTCGACAATATTAAAAAAAATATATGCAATGATTATAGAGGTATAAGAACCTCAATAATACTCAAACTTAAAAGTTCAATAAATTAGGTCGAATTTCGACCACTGAACGATCACAAGTACTACTTAGAAATGTAACAATACAGGAGGTTTTTAAATTTAGGCACTCCTTTTAAGATATTGATCTATATCGACAATCCAACATTAATCGGCAAAAAATATTCGAAAAATGTTTCTCAATTACGAGAAAATGAACTTCAAAATCTAACACAAACCGTTTTAATGGTTGAGAATGCGGCTCACGAAGAAAAAGAAAATTTTATAATAATATACTTATTTTAGAATGATTTCTTTTTTTCGAAATTATTTTTCTTTTTCGTAAGACCGGTTTAATTATTGATATAGATCAACCCCCTACAAGGAGTGCCCTAAATTTAAAATCACCCTGTATACTTATGCAGTGGACGTTTTTCGCTCGGTTTTCATACGCCCAAAATTCACGTGTGGATCGCAGCAGAAATGCCTCTTCAAATTCCAACTCCATAGGACAAAAAACAAACCGCAAACCTTTCTTCATCATACTTAATTTAGAGCAGTCAAAACAAGGCATTTCCATTTCAAATCGTGCCTTTCATAACGGCGATGAATGCGACCCGAAATGGCACCTCGAGTCTTGAACCGTATGATTATTTTTACGTGGCGTGTCAATCGCCGCCCTATAGAAATGTGGAGGAAAAGCACGCGATGAACACAGATCTATAAACATGAAATAGGAAACTCTGTCGCATTGGGGGTTTCAGAGGGAGGAATGTATTTAAGTTACGATATTATTTAATTTCAGACCCTTTTAAAACATAGCGATGAGTAACACGTTATTAAATAACATTGCAATACCCCTTCACTATTATAATGGATTAGAAGATGACATAAAAAAAAATTAAAAAAAGATTACAAAGTATACTTTATCTAAATTATAATAAGAGCTTTTATAATATATTAAATATATTGTATAAATTATTCAACTGCCGTATTTATTACGTATGTATAATTAAAAAAAAAAAAATTTTTTTAATTAAATTTAATGTAAATTTACTATTTATTTTGGTTTACTAAAATGGGTACACCCGATTAGTTAGTGCAACTTCTAATCGCTGAAAGTGAAGAGTCAGACGCGCAATTCTGTAATATGTTATTCTGTTATACTTTCTAATGCACGTATTACTTGTATGAATTTGTATGAGTATTAGTTTATATGGAAGCTTCCCTACATTTTGAATTGTCATAATTCTATTTAACTAGTAAAATACCCACGGAACAGGCTCCAGCCTTCCTGGGGCTATGTATATGGTGCATTACTCAAATAAACAAATAAATAAATAGTATACAAAGGATTCATTAAATAAAGAGAGTCGCATTGATACTTTCCATAATATCAATTCAAATTATATATTCTTGAATTGTTTCCTAAATAACAAAACTATACAAGTACATATTTACGTTCATACATTGTATAAATATTATATATAAATATATGTATTAAATATACGAGTATACGTAGATTACTTAAATTTATCATGGTTAAATGTATGTATGTATGTAAAATTATAAACTACAACTAATTTACCAGGTATAATGAAATGTAAAATATTGTAAGGCATGTACTAAGAAAAGAATAAATAAATAATATTATTATTATTGTTATTAATCGTCTAATAATATCCATATGTGTTGTGTATGTTTATTTATTATAATCAGCATTCACGCATTCATCATTATCATTCACGTTTTATTTGAACACTGATGAGATTTTTTTTTAATTTAGTATATATGATTAATTGTTCAAATTTTATGTATTGAATATTTTGTTAGAGTGCCATCTAAAAATAAATAAATAAAAAAGCATAAAGTATATATTAGTTTAATTTGAGAAACAGTTAATGTATTTAATTAATAGTATACCATCTACTAGATGAAGATAAAATATATACCTAAAGATGAAAAAGAACGATATTGTAGGTAGCCTTATGGATGGCAAACAAATACATACTATATATACATTTTATTTATACGCGTCTGTGTGAAATCTTTAGATAACGATAGAAATATATATTTTCAATACATTACTCTGGATTTGAAGTATTTGTACAGCTTCGGAATACTGTCAAACAACCAACAATAGCAGGAGTCTCCCCTCCCCTCCCCGCTCCCCGCTCCCCGCCCTCCGCAAGGCGACCCCCGCGGCGTCTTATGTTTTGGCATTTCTAATTGAGACGTTCGCTCCGTGAAAGAGAGGTGATTATGAGCGGACGCGGCTGTATTACGAAAAAAATATTCCGAGCGGTTGTCCATACCGCCCGGAAGAGGGCGGGCGGCGCGCTTTCCGTTTTGTCACCACAGGGCTGCCAGCCGTGTGCGTTAAGGCCAAGTACATTCGACAGGCGACATGGTAATTCGGCGCTTTATATGGGCAAATTAAAAAAACAAACTTTTCTATGTTTTAGACACTTAATTTGCCTTTCAATTATCATTTTTCCTAATGTCTTTTATAAGAAAGCAATTCAACTAAAAAAGTCAAACATTTATTAAATTTCTCAGAAATAGAATTGAATTTTAAAAATCTGCCTTTACTACGTTGAAGTCGAGGTATCTAACCAAATAATCTAATAAATATCTAATGGTTACCAAATACCAGCCATAGAAAATAAAGGTCTAAATGAATCAAAATATCTTTTAGTTTCTATGCATAGCCGTTCAGATCACATCGAAAGCGGGTCTAGTAATATAGATCAATAATGTAAGTCGTTGGACTTCTGACCCAAAGGTCTCGGGTTTGAATCCGGAAATTGTCATACCATTTTTCAAACTTACTGTACGAGTCTATACACTAAGGCGTCGTTTAACCGACTACGTGTACAGTAAAATGACTCATAACGAATACTGTTTTCCCTCCCACGTTACAGTAGTGCATCCAGCGTTTTCGCCGAAGGTCGTGTCCTCGGCTTCGTATCTCTACTTCGTCATCGCTGCGAAGGCTTTAGGAAACGCATTTCGATGAAAACGGATGAGGTTGCTGTAGCAACGAGAAATTTCCATGGACCAGTCAGCAAGCGATGGATTACACGTCAGTCTCAAAATGGTTGATGGACGAAGACACCCCTTTTTCTTTTTGTAATTTTCTAAAATATTCTTATTTAAACAATTTTATTTTTTTTGTTTAATCCAATTACGTATTTTTTAAAATGGTCAAGGTTTGCACTATCCTCCCTGCCTCATGGAATAAATGTTTTATTATTATTTTTAACGCTTTATTACAACCATCTCCCCTGACTCCAGTACAGGCATATTTTGCCTAATTAAGTAGGGCCCAAAATAATTGTAGATGGCCTAGCAAATATTTCTAAAAAAAAAAAAATAATATTAAAGTCATTAAATGACTAGTACTAATTAATAAAACATTGACAGTTCGATATAAAGCCCAAATATCATTTCAAAAATATGGCAGCACGGCTGTTGAAACGCACATTTATTACTGGCCAGTTAAAATAAATAAAACTCATCTATGTGCGCAAATAGAAACGCATAAAAGAATGTTCAGTGTTAAATTATTACAGCCTAGCTGTAGGACGCCAGATTCTGGTTTAATTATTTACGATATATAGAAGCAGTGGATATTATATGATAGCCAGTTCTATTTGATGATGATACCGTCATCATTTTCAGAGCAAAAACGCGGCAATGTATATATACTAATGCCGAGGTAGGTTACGACAGGTGAAGAAATAAATAATAATCTGTTAACTTTAAACATAAACAAAACAAAATATTTGTATATTTATAATAATATATTTATAATATTTATAATAATATAATAATCTGTTAACTTTAAACATAAACAAACATTCACAATCAACAAAAACAAACTATCAAATGTAATACTCAAAGTTATCAATATTCATGAGTATTCGGCGGTGTGCCTTCCTCTCGTTCGTGTACATCCATAGTAGTAATTCAAATAATTGTATTTGTTGTTGCGCAGTGAGACGGTTATGCTTATAAGAACGATGCTTTTAGTAAAGTCTACTTTAGTACGGGCAGTGCCTAGTTAAGTAGTACTTTGCATAATATGTAATTGATTTTAAGTTACTGTCAATCAATAAATAAATTAAATAAATAAATAAATAAAGCTAAAACGTTACATACTTAGGTCTGGTTGTTAACAGTAATTTAAATTGGAAGGAACATATCCAATATATATCTACAAAAGCCAGGTAGCTGCTTCATTCGTTTAAATCCATAAAAAATATTTTGCGTAAAAATTTATTAAAAACGGTCTAGGTGTTTACTTAATGTCATAATATTTATTATGACATTTTTGTTTAATAAATACAATTAATCCGTTAACTATCATTGCAACCTAATTAAAAACCATAAATAAATAAATCACAGAAACATATGTTTTTGTGATTTATTTATCAGTTGGCAGCCCTGTCTGAAATGAATTTCGCGGCCCATTCCCTCGCCGCTGTACCGCGAATATGGAACAAAGGAATGTTTTTGAATGAGATTTCGAGTCGTAAAATGGGGTCGGTGTGTGTTTGTTGAATGCTCTAACTTGTTCCACTTACTGCCCTTTAGAGGCTGACCTTTTTTTTAGGTACCCACGTGTGGCAACGCGTTATCGTACAATAACAGTCGCGGCGGCCAAATATAATATCGATAAATTTTTACGCGACATTTACCACCCTCATGCCTCAACACGCCCGCACAATCGAGTCGCCATTGCAAGATCGAGAAAATTATTAATACATACCTTAACAAGCGTTAATTTCAATTTTTGATATTTATTTTGCAAATATAAGAAAAAAAAACCAAAAAACTAAGGTTGTTAATACTGATACTATACTCTGCCAGATGGCACAGTATAAGTACATTGCTGGTGGCGATAAGATTTTAAGAAGGTATTTTTTTTTTATTTTATTTAATACATACTAAACTAAACTGACTTACTAAACTGAAGTTATTAACTTTCAAGTGGTCCTTATGTCGTCAATGGCATATTGAATTAGATTTAACTTTGACACCAATATTGGAATTTTGAAACGTCATCACCGCAAAATAGACTTTTTTACGTCATGACAAATTTGCCTTCTCCTTATGCGTCATTATGGGGGGGGGGGGGGTGAAATCGCGTCTATAAACATTCCTTTAATATAATAATGCCAAGGATGACAAATGATTTTTCTTAATACCATGAGAGCTTATATTTGCTGAGAGATGCAATAATCAAAATCGTATGACAAATCACTTGATATCTGGGATGGGATGAATTTTGCTTTGGGGTCAGGTAGGCAAGCAAGCGCAAGTTCTTTAACTATAGAAACATATTCCAAAATAAAAATATATATGTTCATAATTACTGGTAATATTATTATTAATTTCATGCGACGTTTTTCCCAATTTCATAAAATTAATTTTCTTCGTCGCGTTCGTTAGAACATCTTATTTGGCCGCATCGCCTCTTTAGACGCTCGTCAACAATATCTTTGACGTGCAGAGTCCGTAAAATTTAACGAGCCGCGGTGACATATTACACCGTTAAAAGTGTAGTTAGTTTTAAAGGCTTTGCGCTCAAAAATAAACCGAGCCAAAGACGAAAGCTGCCGCCCCCCTTCTGAAAGCCGTTTCCGAGCTAGGGATGTTTACTGTGTAATCGATTTTCGCAACACGAGTTAATTAAAAAATATAATATTACTACAAGGTCAGTGTGAAATAATAAAGTTTTTTATCGTATTTTTTGAGAACTCCATCTTGTCAATTATAGTAAATAGGGGTTGTAAGATTGACCTCTTCAATAGTAATCTAAAATATTCTATAATCAGAAAGCGTCTACGAAAAGATTCTTATTATCCCGGAAAAACTATGGTATCAAACAATTGATTAAAAAAAACCCCTGTAAAAATGTATTTATTTTTTCGGTATATGACGTCTGAAATCCGCCGCTGTTTGATTATCTAGCTATAATTCGATTCATGAATTACCAAAAGTTGGCAACTCTCCATGGAATGGAAACGCTTTGTGACAGAGGTATTTTATTTAATTCCATCTATTTTTAAATAACCCTACACGCCCAACAAATCTTTATATTTCAACTTCCTGTAATACCTGTAATGGATATTTTCGATATACTAGTGGACTGTAGGTTTCGGTATATAGTTTTGGATTATATCTAACCAGAAAGGAATTGGTTTACACGGAATACACCAAACTACAAATAGATTCACCAACCTTTCGTTGACAGGCGCACTGATGAGTTCGGATGCTGCAACCGGCATTGGTGAATTTCACGGGTGACACTTCGGTGTAGTTATGCACTCGCGACACGTATATGGGTCTACAAGTACTTGTAGCGCAAAGAGGGTCATACAATCGCACCGTCCAATTGCTGAAACGTCTCTGTTGTTTTGGTGCGGAAGAGCGAGACGGGGGAATATTTGTGGGTAGGAAAGAGACGGGAAGAGTAAATTACTTGGTTGAACCTATTTTGATAATGGCTCAAACAACCTGTTTTAATTTCACTATGCGAAAATGCTATTCAAAGTTTCCTCTGTGGGTACTTCATAAGGTACATGCATTATAATTCAGAAATCATTCCATTTTACATAAGTTTTTGGTCTCAATCATCAACCGACATTTTGAATAAAATTTTAAATGTACCGTAAGGAAAACAAGGGAAATTATTATGAATTTAATTTTTGAATTGATCGATTTTATTGATTTAGCGATCCCTAGAACGCGGTGAGGTGACGCGAGGGCGCTGAAAATCGACGCACATTTCACGGGAAATTTAAGCCCAGGAATAGAATTTCGCTCAGGCGAGCCTCGCAGTGCGCGCATCGGGGCAGATTTCGTTTAAACGCACTTAAGGACGCCTTAAGACGCCAATTTCGACTTAATGCGATTTTGTTTTAGTGCACATAAAAGTGAGACTATTGTTCCGCGTTTACGGACCCACATTTCGAATGGCATTAAGACGTTGAGGCCATTACTCCGTTACGCTTTGATATTCTCAATAAAATCACAATTCAAGCGCACGGCGCGGCGCACAAAGTCTCCGTCGCAATTTAACAATTTGTAGGACGGAATTCAATGTGACATTATCTATAAAATATATATTTTTTTATTATATAATAATAATGTTTTACGTCCACTAAAATCTAAACATACGAAGTGGAGCACCTAATAATAAAAAAAATTGCTTTACCTAACCTAACCTAATTATACCAAAAAGTATTAATTATAAAATATGCAAGGATTTAACGATCTACAGTTTTTTATGTGGCAATGTACTTAAATATGGTAAGAATGTAACGTATAGGTACGAAATATAGCTTTAATATTTTTAATTTAAATATTTTTAACAGTAATAACATTAAAAATGATCACTAATCTAAAGAAAATGCTTTCGATGTCACATTAGCGATGAATTAACGTCAAGATGTATATCAGTAATTTTATAGAAGTATCCTTAATAATAGCCAAAGGAATAAGCATATTCTACTGGCAAGAAATATAACAAAAAAATATATATACAATCATCGACTTAGATTCTCTTACCATATACTAAGAAAAAAATGTAGGTAGGTAAAACCGCGTATCTTATCTATTTTCTGTATCATTTTCACTAAGAAAATATTTAAGTTATTTATCTTTTTTATTAAATACCTTTCGTTTACAGCAGACGTTAGTATTAGATATTTGCAATTTTATCGGATTTATTAGCTACATGTATTATGCCTTCTAGGGGAGTCTAGGAACCTCGAACTGATTACCTCTTAAAAGGTCCTGGTTAGCGAAAAAAAAAACCATCTTTTTGTTTATTGAAAAAAATAGATCCCTATCGCGGTAAGCTTTGTTATGTTATAGCATCTTAAGTATACTTTGTCTATTTTATTCTTACCAAATTTCGAATACTGTTAATGTAATTTAAAACTTTTAAATAACAAAATCTCGAGCAAACGCGGTTGTCTACTTGTTCCGTTGTTTACATAGTTAAATTCCCTTAGTTTCGACTCAGGCGCAAGTAATGCAAGTTTGAGGGGCCAAACCCTCCGCACGGGACCAAATTTAAAATCTATCAGTCAAGCTGTCATTATATGAAGCGTTGTCTCCTAAATTGCATTTCAGTAACGTCCTCCTAGGCTGAGAGCTGTCTCCAGAAGATGCTGTAATAATTAGAAACGAGCGCACCGGGCCCAGTGGGGTGAACTTGAGTGCGTCGGTGGTGCGGTTCACACCGGGGCAGCGGAAGCATCCGATGTAAATATATGTAACTCTACCATAAGATCGTAACCACGAGCACTCAGTTCTAACGGGAATTCTATTCTGAAATGTAAATCTTTTTTTTAAGAGCAAAAAGTATGTTCCAGAGTAATAATTACAAAGGACTATTTTATTTTCCAAAGGTTTTAGTTGGTATTCTTTAATATTAATATTCTGCTCTTTTCTGAGGTTTTATTTCTATCTTTTTTTAACTTTAGTTCATGGTTCATGAGTCAGCAGATCCTTCCAGAACATGTAAACTTCATGTTTAAGATATTCTAAATAAAGCCGGATAGCAACATAAAATTTGGTTTGAACAACATCGAAATTTTGCCAAGGAAAAGTAAATAATCTCTAAGCGACCACATTACCATCATTGACTTATGAGTTTTATAATGCAGCATTATCACTATATGAGTGACAAACGAAAGTCATCCACAGTTCAAAATCTCTCAACTTGAGTATTAAATACGTTCAGCAAATATGTCATTGTGTATATCGAGCACAATCGTCCCGTTCTGAACTAGTCCAAATAAAAAGTATGGAGGGGAGGGGGGCAGATGCGCACGTGGGCTCCATTACGACTCGTGAAATTCGAACGCACTTATGAAATATGCTTTCAGCGCTTCACGATGTCGACTTTTCATCGGGCTGAGCATAATAAAGTCTCGTTAAAATGTATACTGAGTAGTCTTAAACAAAAAAAAGTTAGGTTAATTACAAGCTCGTATTGACAGAATGTCGAACACAAGATGTATCATAAATAGAAGGCGAAAATAATATGACACAGATATTTTTATACTTTTATCTAGCGGATGTAATCATCCGAAATCTTACTTTCGAAATGCCATCTTCAACAATATTCTAAGGAGTAGTTCAACCAAAACCTTCAGAAATTATAAACCCTAAATTAATGTTTTATACAAACTCCTTCACAGTGTATGCAGCTAGACTGTGATCATGACTCCTCGTTAACGTATTATAAGAGTGTTAAAGAGTTCAGACAGGTTCACCAAGTAGTGTATTGAAGTTACACACTTACACACTCAGTAATAAATACAGATAGAAATTAATAAATAACAAGGTAATTGCTTCGACTCGATACATATCTTGTATGTTACTTGTATGTTGACTTGTATGTTAGTTGACAACCTAGGTAGGTGTCTAGTCAGAGAGCGGGGTGAGTAAAGACTGAAGACTGAAAATCCCTTATTCGATTATAAAAACTAAACATGTGAATTTATAAATCGTCTTTAGCATTTTTCCACAAAGCAAATGTTTGTGTCTTTCAAGAAGGAAATGGAGTTCGAATGAGTTTCAAAGTGTCAAATTTATATAAATGCTTATTTCGCATGTAAATTAATCACTAATCATAGAAACAAATTCACGTAGAGTCACATAGAAAGTGGCCTTCTTTTGCATCACCTAAGGTACTGACAGACACAAGGTGGCCGGAGAAAATCGTCCAGTGGTGTTTCAGGACAACCAAGCGAAGAGTCGGAAGACCACAGCTGAGGTGGATGAATGACATCCGTAAATTTGCAAGGGCTACAAACAGCATTCAATAGAAATGGAGGAGACCTAGATCCAGGAGTGGAAAGCGACAGGGTGAGTGAGGAAGAAGAACTATGTTAGGAAATAGACAAATTTAAGACTTGAAAATGAAGACCTTGAATAATAAAAAAACAACCACGCATACGTCATCTACGTATAACTCGCGGATTAACGGGATAAGATAAATCTTTGGCATATTAGTATATTTTTTTTTTTTGCAGATAATCCCTTGTATATTTAATGGGAAAATGGGAAATTTTTGGGCATTGATTTGCGATTTGTCTAAATTATACTGTAAACCAAAAAAAAACTAGGTATCTCCCTCGCAAAGGTGAAACCTATGCTAGCAGACTTCATATAAATACTTCTGTTTCTAGAATTCGAACAAAAACACGCGAAAAAAATTAACATGTGATTTTTCATACAGAAAATATTTTTAAACATAACTTTTTTATTATTTCAGATTTTAAACTTCCAGTTTCGTCACGACCTAGTATTTTTTATGTAGATTCGATAAAAACTTTAAAATTCTAAAATCGATAGTGAAATCATTGAGAATCATCATCACAAACATTTCGCTATTGGAGTCGCTCCGATTAACCAACTTTAAATTATTAGTGTATTGTTTGTGCCTGCGTTCCTACTATATTTCGTAGGGTAGATAATATATATTGCTATAATTGATAGGTGTAATAGAATCGAGAATAAGTTAACGCTAGTTTAGTTTAACCGAAGGACGAATATTCATTTGTGGTAAAATCATATGGTGTTTGCTGGATTCCCTGTGATTAAATTCACTGAATAGGCAACGGTCAGCGCTCCCCCTTTTCAAAGGTCCGCGTATGTAGCGTTTTAGTAATGCCGCCGTGCATTTAGCTGCCGTTTTGATTTCGTGAATTATTGTTTCCGCTCTTGAAGATCCGAGGGTAGACAGAGACAACATGAGAAGAGAGAGAGGGACAAACCTAAACATGGGGCGAATATTTCATAAGGGTGCTTTTTGATGTCAGCGCATTAGGAATAATGGCATTTCAATTTAAATATTTTTAGGCGTTTTTTCTCTTTACATAATGCCTAAAAGTCCTCATTTAATATATTTTATGTAATTCGACAACTTGTGATTTTAAATTATCAACTATTATTACCTACTACGTTTGAGAAAACTTATTAACATGTGCTTTATGAATAGTGTAAAATCACCCTATAGCATTTCGTAATGAACATAGCATAATTTTGTAATAATTATATTCATTTCAATTATTATTCATAAAAGGTTAAGTTCTTAAAGTTATACAATTGCATTTATCTGATTAACTATGTGATAGCTGAACTTGAGTAAGCTTTGTGGTCTATGGTGAAAGTAGCTATAAAAAAAATCTTAAAAAATAAATTATTGCTAAGCTCGGGAGGACGCTCGGAGGCGATATGTTCATAGGGCTAAAGTCGTTGCGCCGAGCTGTGCTATGGTTTTTGAGGTTGATTTTCTCGTTATATAAAAAGACGTGTGAAACAGCGTTGAATGCCAGATTAGAGTGATATTTTTAAAATATAAATCAATCCATTATTATGCAATTGAGGACAAATTTAATTGTAATCAATGCTGCAATAATGTAACAATATTTTTTATGGGGAATGTATTTTATGGAGAAAATACGAACTTTTTGTATCTAATAACATGATTTTGTTCTGCCTTTGAACTTTTGAAAATAAAACCGCAAAAAAGGAAATTACAACTTCAATAAAAAAATTACAAACAGTAATATGGTTGGAATTACAGCGTCTGTCACTGTGTGCGTATTCATACCATGATTACTATTTTTTCTAAAAAAAATAATAATATATTTTTTTGTTATGTGGATAAATACAACAATAAAATGTGTATGTATTTGTCTTATATTATGTTTAGTGTTTTAACGGTAAGTAGTTTAGTTTATAAGCCTAAAAAGTAAAGGTAAATGAAACAATATTGATCATTTAATAAGACTTTTTTAGCCTGGATAATGCTGATTTTAAAGTCACGTTTTTTTGGAACACCGGTTATCATTAGAGACAATTTATTTATGACTACATTTTAACAACACCAGTAGCAGTACATACATAATCATTAAGTAAATAATAAACTTTTCAGATGATGACTTTTGAATGAGAATGAATGAATATCAATACAATCATGAATAAAAGCATCACGTAACTAAAGTCACGACACTATCCATTGTGTTGACATACTATCGGCACGTCGGCTTGTCAAAGCACTGCATACATTAAGCTTAGACAGTTCCGAAGTTCGCCGTACAATATAGAAAAAAAAAAAACAAAGGGAAGCGACGCCATTATAACAAACCGGATGCAATCCACAATCCCAAAAATAAATGCGTAGATTTCTTTTATTTAGTTTGCAGCCGGGCCCTGCGGGCGGATTTAAGGGCGCCGTCGGCGCGGCACAAGTCGTGCCTATGGCAATCGGAAAAACCAAAAATAATCTTCCAAAATACCTTAAGCTTTTATTTAAATTGCAATGTTTGTTAGTCTGTTTAGACTATGTCCGATGACAAGGCATTTTTATGGTAAGCATGACCTGATTCTCTACCCAGGATTCTCCAGTCGAAGGAATTCCTCAACGGTACACAGAACAGACACGTAATTTTTTATACGCATTCAAACACTTAAATAAAAGCGGTTTTTTTACTATTTTTTTACGAATTTTAGGAATTCAACAAATTTTTATGGTGGTAGAGTTAACATGCGAAGAAAAAAAAGTATGTAAATCTAAAACAGTTATCATTTTTTTTCTACATTAACAATACAATAATAATTCAGTTAACATAAACAATGTTACGAACAAAAAAAACTTTTTTAATGCGATCACATTTATTTAATAAATTACTTAATAGGGAACAGATAAATTTATTTTAATAGGGAACAGAGGTTGCACAGAAGGTGCAGTGGTACCAAACGCTCACGGGTACGATATTTTTTAATATGTATACGCGAATCTGTAACCTTATAAAATGAGTACGTAATTGTTTCAATAAATAAATAAAATAAAATAAAAAATAGTCAATTATGAATCAAATGTAAGTATGGTGTAAGCTATAATCACGATTCTTTTATTTCTCAAGAATAAACATTATAAGTTAGAATTAACGTTTTTGTTTCACAAATATTAGAAAATACTTTAAAATAATAATTCAGTCTAGAAAACATATTAGGTGAATTAAGTATTTTATATTTCTCAAATGTTTTCAACGCGCCTACAAAACATTTTAAATTAATAGACAAAAAATTAGATAGTTAGATAAGATAGTTTACATTATACCATTATTTTTTTAAAATATGTGCAAATTATGTATAAAATTATATAAATATATTATCGTAAAAAAACCATTACGTTATCATGACAATAGTTGCGTAGCTATTACAAAAAACAAAAAATATGCAGGCATCGCTGACCAAAAATCGACTCTGAATATCGGCAAAAGTAGAAACCATAAAGCATTTTGAGGAGGTGAAGAGGTGAGCAGGGTGCCGGCGCTGGGTCGGCTGCAGATGCAGAATGCTGGGCTGATTAATGACTTCATTTCAGAATCGATTATGTCGAAGGCATTGGTTAGAGCGATCTTTCGCGGAGTGCGCAGTACGTCGACTGGCCGTGAGCGTGAATTAACGCGGCCAATCACGGAGCGTGTCGCTTCCTTCAATGGCTATCGCTAACATTGGCCTTTGAATCGTTGACAGAAACATTTCTGATGACCTTATACTCGAATCTAAATATTTCGTATCGGTGACGTAATAAAAGAAGGCTAGCAGGCAGCTACTAAAGCGGGTAGAGCGGATGAGAGCTGTTTTAAAAAATAAAGTATACTATTGGTCGCCCAGTGGTCGAAATTCGACCGTAATTCATTAAACTTTTAATTTTAACCATTATTTAAGTTATTACACATATATAATAAGGCGGGTATACCTCTATAATATTTTTTTTGTTTTATAACGTAAGCTGCAAGCGTGTACAAATATGTCCTTAGCGTGTGTTGTATGTCTTAATTCCCTGCAATATCAATGAAATCTAAAATTTAATGTTAGAAACAGTTAAAAAAAACAACTGCAGCTTGTATTTGTATTTATTTTTTGATACAATTCATTATCAGTATTAAATTTTTCATGTAATAATGAAACTTGACATTCTTGTATAAATTGCATTAATAATTATTTTTGCTTGACATTGACAGATTATTGAAAAAGGAACATTTGAAATCACACAAATTATATATGTGAAATTACGTTTTATATGTGCGTATAAATATTTTAAATATTTTATTTAATTTAATGTATTTGTAACACATATTCTAGATAAATTTAAGATTTCTGCACTCCTTCGTATAAAACGTTTACTATGCTAAATCTCACCTTCCGAAAGAGTTCCTGTCGAATGTGTTAGTGAGTGGTCTGGTTATTGTTGGTTAGTTTTTTTCACGCTTATCCAAAAGTTCGATGATAACTTTCATTATTCAAATTATGCAAATTATTATTATTTATGCAAATTTTATTCGTTTATAGTAACTATGGTTGGGTTAGGTTAGGTTATATAAATAGTTAACCTACACTGTACTTTGATTCGCTTTTGTCTATGTTCAAAGTAAAGTAAATCTTTTTTAATGTCATTAGGTACAGCGTTTAATTTCAGTTGCGCGTTGACTGTACTCATCCGCTCGATTAAGCCCATAAACTGACAATGGCCAAAATCAATAAAGTAATTATGATTGTTGTTTATATTAAACCAATACAATCGAAAGAACCTTCAGAATAAATTCTTCTATAGGTATCGCGGAAAGTCGCGCGATAACTTTCTCCGCGTCGCATTCCAAAATGAATCTAACGATCAATATTGAAGCGACGGCACAGGGCGGCGCGATGCTCAAGTTTGACACGACCGCTGCCGTCGAGAGCGAGGTCGACGGATGCAGCTCGCTTGCCAAAATGCCACCGAACACATAGCATTAACGCTTTGCTAAATAAACACTAAAGGAAAAGTGCAAACTCTACATTTATTTGTTCATCTTTTGCCATTGTGATGTCTTACTTGCCATTAGGTTTTACTAAACATTTTTAAATGTTTTTGATGTCTTACTTGCCATTAGGTTTTACTAAACATTTTTAAATGTTTTAAATTATTTAATACTAAAAACGTATACTTTTTTTAAAGTAAAGTAAACAGTTTATTTTCAAGAGCAACTTAATGCACAGGTATGACCATTTTTAATTGGTTCACAACAATTTACATAATAAAATATACAGATATATAGTTACATCGATATATGTTACATCTTACCTAGATTTTGATGGCTTTTTTGAAAATAAATATTTTTTATTATACAAGATGTCGCAAGACCACTCCCATTAAAAAAAACAGCGAATTGGTCCTTTGATTTCTAGCGTCATTTGTTAATAAACTATATCAAAATTCATAATACTCTCAAGGAAATACAATGTAAAAGTTTCTATTCTAAATCGCGAAAAACAGCTATTTTTCAATGGCTCCTCCCTCGGATAACTATGTCACTGGGTCACTGCGCCGCGTCATTCAAGATCGAGGTTAATGACCTGCCGCGTTATTCGAAACGCCCTATTAGGGCGGAGCTAAATGCTGTCAGATGTCACTAGTCGAACAGAGGTCGGTCTAAGAAGAAGGGGTAACTCCTTACCCCTTCTATGGGGTTGTAAGAGGTATGGTATTGGTCGACAGATTATATTGATTGATAAAATCGATTTACACCAATTTTATTACAAAAATAATAAATTTGGTGATGGGAATTTTTCGAATTTTGTTATATAATTTCTTACTCTTAATAGGGAACATAAACACCCCCTGAAGTCTGCGGGAATGGTCTTGGGGCAACCTGTATATAAATTATACCTTTATATTCTCCCGGTATCTTATCGTACATTTCTAGTCCTCTATATAAACTATCGTTTTAAAATTTAAACGTACGGGGGGTACCGGCTGAATAAAATTCGTAAAGTTTGTAATACCGTTCATACGGTAGTACAAAATGACAAACACACACTTCTTTAGACCTACATATTGAACTATAATATATAATTATTTTATTATTTATGCAACCTATCACTTCCCTTGAGAGTATCTGCTTTTTGTCACTATTATTACATTAAATCCGCTTTGTTTTTGAATGCATTTAGCTCACTCGATATTTTTTTCGCATATGTTTGAGAAGTGTTAAATTCTCCTCGTTTGAGAAGCGGTTACAGGACTAATTACAGGGATATGCGTATAGGTACCCATCGATCACTCGCTCCAATAAATACATTTGATACGTTTATGTATGCATCGAGTCGGTGATCTGGGACAATGGGGCATTTGCGGTATGCGAAGTACCAGGCGCGCATACGTTAACGTTACGGTATGAATGATTCCGACGTTTTGCGCCCTCTGACACCGTCGCCGCTTGATGCACTCGAACCGCCCGCCCCCGCGCCCCCGCCCCCGCCCACGAGACACGGATATCTACTCAAGGCGAGCCGCACGTGAGAACACATGTTCTCCCGGTACTCACTCGCTCCTAACGAGCGACTGTCTGGCGAAATTAAAGGAAAATAATCTACCGACTTTAAGTGACACACATCAACTTCAAGTGCGCGTATTGTTAGCGGGCGCCTCGGTCCAGTCTAAAAAAATGCGGTCTTGATGCCCTTGAAATAAATTCTGAAGTAAGAATATTTACGCATTTGTTTCATAAAAATATATTTAGCGAAAAGTCAAAAAATATATGCAGAATGTCTCAAGATTTAAGGGGGTGATGTGTAACCTATTATGAGCAAGAAATTGTTTAAAAAAATCATCCCTAAATTCATTACATTTTTGAAGTTATTCTTTGCGCCCGTTGTACTCATTGGGATGGGATGTTGGTCGAGAAACCGCTTCACACGTTAGATTTTAATTATTTAGCAGCGCCGCGTTATTTTGAATTCCACAAGATGGCGCTAGATGGTCATTGGCTTAGTTCAGTTTGCCAGTCAACAAAATTTGCAAATCTTTAGATTTAATAACAGAGCGTGAAATTTTACAGTGGCCCCGAAACTCAAATTAAAAGTTCATATAAAATTATCTATATAAGAAATAATAAATACAAACCTAACGTAAAACGTGTTTCGCTTTAAATGCCAATTTTTTTTTTTATTTTTTCAAATATTTAAAATAGGCGTTTTTAAGAAGAGACATCGCTAGCTGTCAATGAAGAAAGGGAGAGAGATGGATGTGTGGGGAAGGGGGAGAATAGGTGTACGCAGCTCCACGCGATTAAACACATTTTTTCAAGTTATTATAAACGACAAAAAAAGCTCATAAAATATATTGGAAGTTATACTTCTTTGCACACGTTGTACTCATTGGGATGGGATGTTGGTCGAGAAACTGCGTCACGCGTTAGGAGTAAAATCCGTAGAGTGCCTTTTTATACGATTTTTCGTATATTCGTATAGTTTGTAAAAATTCATAAAAATGTCTTATATTTCATTTATATATCCTGTCCGAACCCAATTTTTTAACTGTAAATTCGGCGCCGATCAATAATGCCCTTGACGCCGTCACGACGTACGGTGACAGCCGAGCGCTCACAATAGAGACATTATTTTTATTTTTTAACAGGTATTTATTTTATTATTACATGATCCTTTACTATTTTACGTAAAGTTACCATTTTTTTTCTCGGAATGAATGATTCATGATGAATTTTGATAATTTTTTTTTAGAAATTAACGCTAGAAATCGCAGGACAAATTAATATTTTATCTTTCTTCGGAATGTCTACGTGTTTCAGATTGTTTATTTCTGTTTTATTCTCGGCGGCTAAGAATCGTGTGTACTCATACAATATTAATTAACATTTGAGTCCTGAGGAATTCTATTATCTTACCCCCCATAGACGCTCCTCGCGTGCGGATTTTATTCCCACCGCGACTTGTTATGTCGCGGGATGTAATTGTTAACCACTTTTATGAATGTGCCGACAGTTGGTGAACGAAAAAAATGACGGTTAAAACGCGTCATCCGCGCTTTGCTTGGCGGAAAGCAATTTCCGTTTTACAAAGGTTTGAGGAGCTCGTTAATGCCGAAATGAGTTGCGTACAAATGGACCGTGATATTGAAGCGATAGGGAGAATTTGACGCTTCTCAAACATCTGCGAAACAAATATCGAGTAAGCTAAATGCTTTCAAAAACATTTAATTCAAGTATTCGTATTTACATACGTTAATAATACAGCTGTTACAAAACTACAAATAAAAGCGCTTTCGTTGTATTGGCAGTTTTCATTAGTTCTATTTATCTATTTACCAATATTTATCAATTCGACAAATAATACATTTGAGTTCAATATTTGTACGCAATAATGTTATTAGCACATGGCTAAAGAAAATACATATATCAGAGAAATAAAGAAACATACATATATTTTAAAATAAACATATCTCACTATAAAAATGAAAAATAATATATTGCAATATGTGAATATTAAAAAAACCTCTTATTTAGTTAAACTCCTTTAGCGGTTTATCTTATGCTTGCACAAATAAATAAATAAAGATTGTAGAATTAGTAAGATGTCCCAACCAGTCATTTTGGCTGTAATTACGAGTATTGTGGTAAGAATTTATTAAGTTTTTTTGGTATTCAATAACCTGTGTTGCTGATCACAATAAACAGTCAATACCCATTTTTTTATGTGATATTCAACTTTAAATTTAATTACTTTGGCTCCTGTTTAAGTAGGTTAAATTTTCTTTTGCTAGAGTTAAAGGCGGATATGGCGGTAATGAAATGTCCACAGTGGCAAGGTATGAATATAATGTACGGATTTGGACCCGCGAACACTTGGTCAATAGTCAAACTCTATACCGCCAAATACTACGTTAAGAATAGTGTACAATAGCGATCCCAGAAAAACAAAAAAATGTCTGTTAGTTTTTTTTTTTTTTAAACTTTTTATTATTTTTTTTTTACAAAACACCTTTACATTTCCCCACAAAGACGGTGCCTTTTCTGTGGGTGAAAAAAAAAACATTTTATATACAGTGTAAAAGTTTCAAAAGGGTTACATCAATAAGAAAAAGGTAAAACAAAAAACAATATAATAAAATGCAAAAGCAATAAAGTAGATAGCAACCAAAAGTAAAAAGTATAAACCTATCAAAATGCAAAGTTAAAGAAAAAATAAAAATAGGCAAAACCATATATTTTTATAAATATATATAAATATTATTTTTATAAATATTTATAATATTATTTTTATAATATATATATATGTTTCGATAGGTGCTGAGTGCCGCAGGAAATGGGGAGCAAAACGCACCCATTGTCAGAGACCATAAGAAATTTGTCATGACGTATTTATATTTATATCGTAGCGTATCTGTATTTTTTATATATTTTAACATATGCTCGTTCAAGTTGAACCAGCGAGTTTTGGAAAAACAAAAATTGCTAACATGGTACCCAGAGTAGGTAATAAATACTATAACGTGGTAAAATGAAGATACATTAGATATGTTTTTGCAACGATTAGAACGTCGCCAGTGTCCTTAAAATCGAGTCAGCTGTTCATTTTACAGCCCAGAAAGCAATGAAATAATCTATCTTGCTCTTTCTTGTATTCTCAAATTTTATCGTTCATTTAATATTCTCTTATATAGTGATTGCGTAGAGAACGCTTATATATTACGGATCGCGGCAATATACGAGATAGGCATGGACGGAGATAATGAGATAGCTAACTGTTCTTACTTAGGAATCACTGTTCTTACTTAGGAATCGCTAATGGCTTTATTTTGAACTTATATTAGACACACATATTCGGATATATACTTTGTTTCTACATTATCATAGTAAGAGACAGTTATCTGACATGAGTGCTAAGGGGTTAAAATTGGAATATTTAATATTTATTTTAATTTTAAGAACAATGGCTCAGTGACCATCAAACTTACAGTATAATATTTTTTTTTAATTTCAATAAAACTAAGAAAAAAAATGTAAATAGGTCAATATTATAAATAAAGTACTTTTTTTTTGAACGGTCTGGTGGCGCGGCGGTATAACCGCCTAGTTCTAAATCCAGAGGTGCCGGGTTCGAATCCCCAGTGGATCGGAACCGGCCAGGTCATTTTTCACCGTTGAAAATATTCAACGGCGCTTTTCTCAACACTTTCGATTGAGTTCAGTAACAAGACATACACAAAAAAAAACACATTCAGTTACAGACTTGCGAGATGTTTGCCTATAATGAACGGTCTCGCATCATGAAAACAACAATAAGGCAGTCGGAACTGTGTCCAATAGCGCTTCCCCGACAACACAAGCCATACGAATGAAGACGAAGTATCTATTTTCACTGAAGAATGAATAAATAATAATTCCTAATATGCATATTCCTAATTATGTAATTATACATGTTCCTGATTCAAATATCACTTATATGCAGCTTAGCAAGTTATCTATCGATCCATATGTTGATACTTCTAATACCTATATCTTTCTTTCCTACACTCAACTGGTTCATATTTTTGTATATTTGAAGACTTCCTTGGTGAGTGCTCTCCTCTTTCAGCCATGTCCCTTGAGATATTTGTAGACGTAGAGAGAGAAAAAATACACAAATTTGCTTTGAATCGAGCCGTTCCCCAGTGATCGCAAATATCAGGTATCGACTGGTCCAAATTCTATATATTTTTTTTTATTATATATATTTCTAAAGTATTTAATATTCTAATTATATTAATATTGCGACAATTTCGATTTGGATTAAAATACGCCGAAACAGGCGACTAATATCCGGTCGTATTATATGGGACACGTTTTTATTTTATGAGCCAAGTTTTATTTGGACTGATCCATTCACGAATTGTCACAGCTGATCGCTTTTAGTACGGTCAAATCACATCGCCGTAAGGCATTGTTCACACACGAACCTTCGAATTATTTGCATCAGTATATTTACAATACTAAACATTTTATTTTGACTGTTATAAAATTTTACAATGGAATCACATTCATAATAATTAGTCTTGAATTTACTGCTAGAAATAGCTTCTTGGAAAAAACGTCAATTTTCAAGAGTGGCCTTAGCTTGCAAAGATATTATTACCTATGCTATTAATCTTTTAAGCCGTAATATATCTCTTCATACTCTCATTAAACAGGTTGAAATTATGAAGGTATTTGGAAAAAGAACGGTACCACGGGGAACGGATTTTGAGACCATTATGACGTGTTACAGGTCCTCTTAAAAAAAAATACACTATAACAAATTGATACCCAGACGGACTAAAATCCAAGTAGTGCAATTAGGGGTTTGTTCTCTAAAAAGGTAGGTAAAAATCTTAAAGATCTCTTGTGCTTAGTAAAGTAATTATTACTAATCATTACTAATCAGAGAAATTCAACGTATTTTAAACAGCGAATGAGTCACTAGATGAAAAAGCTATTTATATATATTTTTTTAAGCTTTTATTTAGCTTGCAGTGATTGTTAGACTGTTTAGGTCAAATCTTGCAAGTTAAATTAAAACCACGTTAGTTAACCGTGTTACTTCAGTTCCGACGACAATGCATTTTTATGGTAAGCATGGCCTAATTGGCTCCAGACGAAGCCAATCCTTAAATACAAGTTTGCCTTTAAAAATGTTTTTTACTGTTAATTTATTAATCTTATACAATTAACATGGATAATTTTAAGTATATTATGTAATAAATTGATTAATTTTTAGTTTAAGGTTAGTTTATAAAATTTAAGATCGAGTTAAGAATAAGTAAATGTACGCGAGTGTATTATTGTTTAGTAGTAGGCATGAGCTGCAATGCAATAGTTATGATTGTGTCATTTCTGCTGGGGTTATTATTCGTAAGTACAAAATGTTGTGTAACTATGCAGTCTTGGGTAATTTCGTTACATAATCAATTCAAAAGTAGGGGAAAAAAATACCAATAGTGCAAAATAAAAAAAGGTATATTCGACAAGCGTACCTAATAGTTCGATAAATGGGAGGTGCATATTTGATTTCGATATAAAGCCGGCAGTTAACGCCAACTCTATAATAAACCCTATCGTAAAATTCCGTCACGTTTTCCTTGTGGGTTACACTATATAGCCAGGGACGGCGACAGGGATAAAACGCTAGGAAATAGTTATACGTTCGCCACTAGACATTAACATTAACTAATCGAAATATTTTTCAAACACAGCATCGTTAAAGCATACACTATGCATTAAATATCTGTAGTCACTGGAAATCAAAATTTCAATTATTTTTTAATTATTATATTTTGAACTTATAAACATTAAAAAAAGAAACATTGCGTATCGTGTGAAAATACACACTACTACACCTATAAGATAACCATTTGCGTTTGCTTATCTGGTCGTTCTAAAGAAATTGACTGTCACAATTAATTATCTGTAACTGTCATTTAAAATCGAATTTGTAGTTGTGGTTGAATCCGACATTGGAGATTGCACTATCTAAAGATAAATCTTTGCAAATCTAAAAATAAAAACCATCATGGAAGTTGATCATAGTTTTTCCCATATCCCTTTCAACACGAACCCCTTTACCACTCCTATCCTCTCTGCTCTTTTTGGTTTTACTTTTATTTTTTTTATTACTGTGCTATATACTAAATATTACTGAACAATTTATGCATAAAAACAAATACATTACACTAGACCCGTTATTTTTCTTGGTGATTTAAAGATATGTAAATTATGGGTCCAATGTCCGCCCCTGTCGTTAATCGTCACCGTCCGCGGCTATTGCTGAATATAGTCCGTCCAGAAGTGTTTAGCAAACAGCTCCGCTTGTTTTTACGGCTTCTCGCGAACACAATATAAATCGCATATCTAGCGTATAGCGTCTTATTATCAAAAGTCACGAAGCGACTATAAAAATTCGTAGTCTAAGAGCCAGTGTTCCCAAATTGCAGAATGTAAAACGAATATGACTTTTATTAGGGCCCTATCACACAAGGAATGTCTATCAATCATTCGGCGATTTTCAAAGGTAAAAGTTGCCTAAAGAGTCGTCAAATGTTAGTGTTTGCACATTCGCAGATGTGTAAAAGGGCCTATATAATTATACAAAACGGACTTACGTATCTTTATCATAGCAATACCTCCCAACCCACATTTTGAATATGTAGAGTCAAATGCAGGATTTATTTTTATTCACTTTGCTTCTTTTAGAGGGTTGATCTAACTCGGCAACTAGGTATACCTGTCACACGCAATAAAATCTGGCCATAGATCCTATCCCACAAAATTAAATATTTTTTTATATTTATATTTAAAAAAATCGTTTATTTATAAAATAAATATATTTTGTCAGTTTTGGTGTCTTCTGAAAACACATTATTTTGGTATAGGAGGTATTGTATGCGCATGAATGATACGATTCTTGAATCCGGTGCTTTTTTGATTTACTCGTACACATTCAATTTATAGGCATTTAAAATTTTGGGATTCGAGGTGAATTTTTCATGTGTCCAATCTTTAAAAACCTTTTATTTTTTCTATGTGCACAGCGTCCTAGGATATAGCTTGCAAATTAGGGAATGAAACTTTGGGATCTGTAAGTGAATACTCTAGGATCTGTAAGTTAAAACTCTGAGATCGCTGGCGTGGCCGTTTGGTGTCGAATGGATTTTTGAGGTGAACTGAGAGCATAAAGTAAAGATCCTGTTCTGTTGTGATACAGGGCATCTAAAGTACCAATATTCCAAAGCACTCGACCGTTTGGATATTATTTTTATACTTCTCGGCTAATAACTTTAGTCGCGCGCTCTCGTACAGCTGCCCTGTTCGTGTGAACTCAACTAAGCTCTATTTGATAGGTATCTTAAAGTTATAATATTGTGTATTTACAAAACCCTACTAAAACTCTAAAAAGTGGACAAACTTTCTACAATTAAACAAATCAAGATATCGCCAGTTTATAACATATTTCACTATAAGTATTATATATAATTAACTTGAATTTATAATTAATTATTAATTATATGGTCTGTTGTTTAAATAATTAATCTTAAATATTTCTTATACCAAATATAACACTAAAACTTCAGGTCCAAAATCTAAACTTTTATGGTAAATTATATGTTTATACTTCGCACTATAATTACACAAGAGTACTATGAATGTTTTCATGGCGTTCGTTCAATTTTTCATAAATTCTAACAGCGTTTTTTTTTATATATATATTTTGACGAGCGGCTAGTAATGAAACAACAGGAACATAATATTTAAATTTATAATAATTATAATGTGACATTGAACATTCTTGTATATATTTCTATTAGCGCTTATAGATGAGGTTATGTTAATTTCCACTGGCCAGTAATCAATAAAAAGTTCCAACAGCCGTACTGTCATATTTTACGTATACTGAATCCCTATTTATACTGTGCCGTAAGGGTTGATCAGTTGATCGTGAGGGTTGTGAGGTTAAAAAGAAACACTTTAGCGAAATCATATGCCTACAATTTACACTTTAAATGGTTTTGATCCATACAGAATGCCTCCTTAACGATGGGTGGGGGAAGGTGGGGGGGGGGGGGGGGTGATGGTTCATATAAAAGCTTTTATATGTTTTATATTTGATTTTTATATACTATTAGTGCTAACATTATTTATATAATATTTACAGCTGAGGTACTTTAATAAGCCCTACATTTTAGATATAAAAATACTGTATTTATTAAAATTTTCAAAAAATGGGAAGTTCAGAAACATTTTTTCCGTTTAAACTATGCAGTTTCATATAGGGAAATTCTAACGGTAGAAACCGAAAAAGAAAAACTATCTCGTGTGCTAATTAAAATATGGAAATAACTAATCGACACTTTAAAAATTTAAAATTGACTTAGTTGTAGCTAAGTTTATAAAGTCAAAGTTTCATTTTTATTTACGGAATAATGCTTATTTTTCTCTATTTAATTAAAAATCTAGCAAGATACAGTGACGTATAGTGAGAAATTTAGAAAGTTAAGGAAATTTAAAAAACACAAAACAGCAATATTATTCTACTTAGACCAACACCGGCTATATTTTTGTTTTTTGATTTGTCTATGAAATAAGTAAACATTTAAAGCTAAACATTTGTAATCTATTTTTATTTCTATACAATTTTAGTACGTATTGTGAAACAGATAAAATGTGAAATTATGTCGTTAATAAAATAGAAAAACAAGTTTTTATTTAGTTTTTTAAGAGTTGCCTTAAAATACCTTATTTTAAAGGTCGACTAGCAGTAATCATTGTTACATTTCTCTAAATTATGGAGTCAAGATATTAGAAAATATATTTATTCTATTTTTTTGTTATCTAAATTCATTTTTGTAATTGTTTATTACTAATTAATTTGTTATTCTTTGTTTATTGTTATATTCTATTCTTGAAAAATTAATATATGTTCTATGGTGTATAGAATAACCATATTCTATATAATTATACAGTCTATGGTATAAAAATTATGGGTTATAGATAACAAAGATATGGTGTATTTTTGTTGTTTGTAAGTATAAGAAAAATATTATATTACTTTTTATTCATATTGATATTTAAAACCTAAAATAACAAATTTAAAGTTATTTATTTTTAGGATCTGTTAAGTATTATAGAGCAGATGAAAGTGCCTATCAAGCAGAGAGTAGTGTATAATTGGTTGCAAGCAGTCTATAAATACGTCGGTTAATCTTGCCGGCGTGTGACGTCATGCCCCCTTTGACTCTTTGAGGGAAATATTAATGTTTTTGTACGGTCTCAAGTCTGAGTCTCCCACAGGGATTGAGGGGGACTTTTTGCTCGATGAGTATTTCTGTGAGTTAGCCGCGGTATTTTACGCTATAGGGTCGTGAAATAGGATACATTTTAGATAGATTTCATTTCGAAACCTACCTATTGTAATAGGTACCATTTCGTGACTTTCGGAAAATTTCGACATATCTTCGCGTTTCACATCCCCTAGAACTCAAAACCAGTCTATATTATTTATCTATCTATATCACTTTGCCGTAATTTTACACCAATCACTTTCAAATTGATACATAAAATTTAAAGGCATAAAATCTAGGCTAAAGTTCGTCTAGGCTAAAGGGTAAAAATCAGACCAGGTAAAATCAGGGAGGCGGGAATGGGAGGGTTTTTCGAAAATGTGAAATTACAAAATAACTCGGCTGTAAATATTATCAAAATAATGTTAGCACTAATAGTATAATAAAAATAACCCATAAAAAAGCCTTTATATGAACCCTCAACTCCCTCCTTCCTCCCCCACCCAACGGTAAGGAGGCATCCTCTATATTAAAAGGCAGAACTCAATTCTAATGTGGGGATGTCTTAATATTGAATATGTTATTGTAAATATAAATTTTATTAAATAAGTTAAAAATGGGAACGAATGAGTTCACACAAAAACCTGCAAGGGATTAGTGAACAAACAAATAAAATATGTACTTTGTTTATAAATAAAGAAGTTAAATAATAAATAATAATAATAAACTGCATTTTATGCATGTTTTTAACGTTGATTGCATTTTAAACAATAAACATGTTGCTATATTTAATTACTTTAAAGTAGTGAAATAAAAATCTTGTGTTAATATAAAAAATATAAAATAGATTAATTTCCTATAAAAAACTCTTACAAAGATCTCTTCATATAAATATTAACCATAAGAACTATGTGCAAACTTTTATTTAAAATTTTTTATAATATTCTTTTTTTGGTATCTTATTCGCATTTTTTATGTAAAATTCCTTTTTTTTCCGAGAGCGTTATCGATTTTAATTAGACTTTATCACAGTTCCTGTCTCTTAGGAGCGAAGACAAATTGCCCTGTCATCTAGACGAAAGGGGAACTAAAAATACATTTTTGATCCTCTGTACAGAAATGAGACAGAAAAATAGCGAAGGGTTAAGTAGTCAGGTGAAGGGTTATATAGCTGCTCTATACATACATCTGAAGATAACTTCTTTTATGCGATTGCGTGCGATGCGTTTATATGTTTGAATCTATAGGGTTGTCACGTCGTAATTAATACGTCGACGTGTGCGCTTGTTTGCGCTGCAGTCTAAGCGTTTTAGGGGTAATAAAAGTTTTATTGCCAATATATTGGCATATCCAATAATAGCGTACAGTAATGCACACGTCCGTCCGGCCGACGGAAATGTTGTCAAGGCGAGCGGATGCTGCCGCTGCGAATGGACCATAAAATGAAATCTGGATGCAAATATCAATAATAAATGGCTAAAAAGATATTATCCCAGGCACGAACGTTCTTCTATTATTTATAGAAATTGTATTGCAAAAACATGATTCCGAAACTCACTCACTCTAGTATAACCAAACACGTATGAATCAAAAAGTTTCACAAAAGAACACCCTAACTAGGCACTGACAGCTCTAAGGTAGGTTTCAAATATTGCTTCTACTCTCTCAAAAATATTTTAACAAAACATTTGATTGCTTAAAAATCGAACATAAGTGTAAGCAAAGTTGTTGTAAGCAAAAAAACATTTTGCTATGATTACAACAAAACAATATGGCGTCGTAGGTGGACAGCTGACGAAATAAAATTACTTTACCTAAAAATTTGGTGGCAGCAACCATAATATTTTTTATTTTTACTTGTTACCATTTTATTTTGCTGTGATTCAAATCAAAATAGCTGATCGTGAAATTTACAGTTTGGAAAAATTATTGTACAGTACATGCAACCTAGTAAGTTAAACAATTATGATGTGGAACTCCAACAAAAAATATTGTGTCACTATATCAACCATCTTTATGGTTGCCAACATCATATGTTTGCTGCTGCCATTACCATATTTTTTTTCAGTGTAGTTTTTTTTGTAAATAATTCTTTAATAACCTAGCAAAGAACATTATGGAGAATATTTTATTCTGTATCTGTATTCTGTATTCTGTAAACCTTAAAATTATGAAAAGTTATTCATCCACAGACACAATACAGTTTTAAGCAAATAAAACAATTCGCCTCCCTTGATACAGATTTAGTTAGGGAGGCAGGAAACAACAGCACGTTGTAACAGTCGCTTATCACTTTAATTGAGATATTTAATAATATTTATATAACAAATACATAATGTACATTTAAGCTTATTAATATTGGATATTCGGAAAAAAAGATAAATATATCTGTTTTTATGAGTAACTAGTTTAATCTCAATTAAAAAAATAATGATCGTAGTTTAAATCTTTGATACGTCTTTTAAAATATTATTATTCGTCGGACGTGGAGTTAAAAAAAAAAGTACATAAATACATATATTTTAATAAGCGAAAAACGGAAAAAACACTCCCAGATTGAACATTTAACACATCGCAAACGAAACAAGAAACATCTGCGGATGAGGCGAGGCCGTGAATCCGAAATGTGTTACGAATTATAAACTGCCGCCAAATTATTTAATTGCTTTTTAATCTTGTTTTCCGGCGAGTCGAAACGCGGGCCCAAAATTTTGCCCATTACCGACCCGATTCAGACGGAGACTGTAATGCGATTAATTATTTAGGTATGTTCCAGAACTTTCCGACTACGTTGTGTGAACGTTTTCCATGGGTTCGACTGGAAAATTGAAAAAAAACTTAATTGAAAAGCTTTTATAAATGATTCCGATTGATCTTACTAGCTCCAACTGTCCAAACTAATTATTACCTTCGTTCATCCAGTTAAAATTAAACTCTTACGTTTGATACGATTTAAAGTAGTGAATTACTATTTCCTTTTGATGGGCTTGAAGTTATTAATGATAGAATCATTATTTTTATATAAATAAATAATTTAACAACTTTGTGTATTTTAAATATCATTTTTGTATTTTTGTGTATTTTGGTAATAAAATGTATATATAAATTTTATTTACAACAACAAGTTAAAAGTGGGAACAAATTAGTTCACATAAAAACCTGTAAGGGTTTAGAGAAAAAAAAATATCATAAATTATCTACATATTCTACAGCAATTTTAAATATAACGTATACATACAAATATATGTATTAAACTCAATTTTATATATAATAATATGTGTGTAAACGATGAGCAGTTATCCTATTTTTTTTACATTTGAGACAACATACATTTAACAAACGCAAAAAAAAGGGACCAAATGTTTAAAAATAGTCGTTTTAAATTTTGAAGACTGATATACGAATGTTCAAGTAAAAGACTTGCCTTGCATATAAAAGCATATTTCACGTCTTTAATAGGCATAATGTAATTATTTTGCGAAAAAAAAAATACAATAACTAATCTAATAAAAAACCTTACCCTAGAATCTATTACTAATTAATCCCACTAACTTGATAACCTGAAACAAACTTTTATTTTTTTTTATTCACAAGTATTGTTAGCGATATGTACCCAAAAGATCGTTTCGTAAAAGAAAAAAAATAAATATTTGTAAAAGTGAACGTCCGCATGTGCACACATGTGAGAGCGTCGGATTTCGGCAAGAAGCGATATTTACTAGGCGATCTGTCGCATTTCTTAGGGGTGATCTCTCTCTCTGGCGTTCTGTTCGGGAATCATTTCAAAGCCGCAGTAGTGCTTACATTGGTTGGCGAAAACTGTCGTCAACAAGAATAATGTAAGAAAAATATTCGTTCACTATAAAATATTCTAATTACCTACGTAATATAATAGCAATTATATTACTAATAAATATTTATTGCAAATATAATAGTGCGTATCTGACGTGTATTTGATATCGAATATTATATTTTTGTACACTTTTAATCGCAGTATTCACAGCCATTTTCTAGACTTTGTAGCGAAAACTGTATACTTTGTTGAATAATATTTTGTTATGAATTCTGATACTCGTGTCATTATACTTTAATAAATAAATAAATACTATTTAGAAGTCCGTGACAGATAGATCAATATGATTTTGTTTTTAATTTGGTTACCGAAGCTTAAAAAAAATCATAGATTTATTAAATGATCCTGTCTAAAATAGGACATTCTGGGAAGCGACTAATCCATCCCAATTTCGTTTATTATATTTCAAAAGACGGATACGACTTGACACCCGACCCAAGCCAGCTGAGATTATTTTATGGGGCCAGTTTTTGTAACTATCAACATTTTATGGAATAGTTCATATCCACATACCTAATGAATGAAATTATAAAGAGGTTTTTTTTTATTCGGTGTATGAAAAAAACATCTGAAATTTTAATTATATGAACGGGGGGTTTTTTTTAAACTATATTTGTAATATTTTATACTCGCACTCCGTAATTTGCAATTTTAGTATGTTTTATGTAAAGTTACGGCGAACGGCTATTATAACATAAAAAAATCATTTAAATACGGTATATAAGAAATATATTATACAATTTTACTATATATATATATATATCTCCCTCAAAAAATCATCTCATTTCATCATAATGCTTCATCTTAATCACCAATCCATTATTTTTATATTTTTTGTTAAAATATCATTATTTTCTTATTTCATCTAATTAGATGGTTACATTATATATATTTGACAATATTTTACACTTAAGAGGACAGGTGAGAGTTAAAAATACATTTTTATAAAACTCAGCGCTGGGTTTAAACCGACATCCTGCGCTCTCAAGTACAGGACCTCTTTAGAACCTTTATAAATATATATTATGCTATCCAGCACTTTATCAAAAAATTAATAAATTAAATTTATCTTTTTAGACGATTTGCCGCTATTAAAAAACTATCATCAAATAACGTTACAATTCAATTATACAATTACCTATATAAACATATGTTTATTGTTCATTTTTATATTTTGTTTATACACCGGCACACACAAGATTACACAGTTAGGCACATACGTAACTAACAATATGGCAGGTTGAACGAACTGATATGATTAATTGGCTCCATAAAAAGAGATAAATTGTTATTCGAAATCTTTTAATGATATATTACGAAAGGATGATACACATTAAAATAAAATGTGTCAAAATATTCGAATATCGCAAACCATTCGTTTTGGCGTGTGGGTGTCGATTTTTTCACTCGCGATTCAGCTAATCTACGGATTAAGGCTTGTATTTTAGACATCTTGCCCACTGTTTTATGTTTGTAATATAATAAAAAAAAAACATTTGACAGTCATTGAGGACTGCCGACTGAAGTGATCAGTTTAATAAAATTTACGTAGATACGATATTATACAACGTGTAATATATATCTTACAGTCAGTTATATATATAATGTATTTGTGTAAACCATGTCCCAAGACCATACACGTTTAAAAAACAGCTAATTCGTTCTAGTGTTATTTTATGTGAAAATACTAAAAGGATCGTGTAATAATGTATTTGTTATGTGCGTCATTACTTACATATATATATTATATAGATATATTTCGTGTCGGTGACTCGAACTCGTAAGATTTTTACTTCAATAACTGTTAAAAAAAACTGCTAAAGGATAAGTAAGTAATCGGAATAAATAAAGTGCGTTCAAGGAAAGCGTAGATGCACATTTATTATGCTTAGCATTAGTATGTGTTACAATCCCCAGCAAAGATTTTGACAAAGGCACAGACGGCGCCGCTCGAACAAAAATACCCCGCGCGACGCTTGCATTGGCCGCAAGGCAAGGTGTCACTTTATCCTTCATAAATCCCTTCCATGTGGTAAGCCGTTGAAAAATGACACATGCAATGTCATGTAGTGCCAGTATTAATACTTCGCCGACGGGACGGGCAGAATGCCACAAGATAAGCGTATATTAAAACGAAAGGCATTGGACATATATTTTATTTCATTTCTTCAGGCTTCAATGACAACTCCGATCATTAATCAACTTCTGTTAATGCAATGCTATTTTAGTAAACTTGTTAATTTAAAAATAATACTAGTTTCAAGGTAATTTCTATCAGCAATAACCTATTTTATTGTCACCATAAAATTGCGATTGAATTGTTTTAGCGATTTTACCATATTATGGAAGTTCAATAGTTCTGAGACACGCTGCATACATGTGTCCTCAAATTTAGTGTAAATCCGCGACACTGGAATATTGGTTATATCATGTACTAAAAAATAGTCCATTAGACCATAATTAATAAATTAAAACCGCGAAGTATGGACACGTCACATCTAGTACGTCGGACGTCAAGTACGGTAGAATGGTAAATCACCAGGCGGCGCCGGTGGTGCGAGTTTAATTGATAGCCTCTATCATGCCGTATACTTTACTGTATCTAAGCCGTATACTTTACCGTTATTAATAACATCTCCATGGTCTTAATAGTGTGACGTAACGAAAAATTTTGAAGATATAAATGAAATCGGCCATTGTGGATTATAACTGGCAAATTTTACTGAAGTGAAACTTTTTCGCTAATTTGGGTTTATGCGACTAAACGTGTAGCGAATCGGTGCATAAATCGTTCAGGTAGCTTGACCTACTGCTGAGATCATCCTTACTTGACGATGTTTTCGTTGTTAACGTAGATAAATAACAATCTACCCTACGTAATTACATATGTATAGTCTTTGTAGCCACAAAGACAATATAATAGCTTAATTTTTATATAGGTTTTGGGCCTTTTTAATGTTTTTACTTTTAGAATACTCTGTCGATAACTGTTGAGATTGAAATTTGTTATCATTGATTTCAATCACCGATTTACCATAACGTTCAACAAAAAAATATGTCTTAAAAATAAATAAATGGCAATTATTGGAAAGAGACATAGCTAAGAATAAAAATGCGTAGTGAATACAAAAATAAATTAATTAATCCCTATTTTTATGCAAAAGGTATAAGTATTTGATTCGCATAATACACCAGATGCGCCCAATGATAATAATATGTTAGAAAATAATTAAATAAATAACGCAAGGTAATTGTCCCGGACACTAGTAAGAATGACCTATTTATCATTACTGTTTATTTCAGCGGTTGATCGATGCGCTCGCTCGGTTTCACGATCACGACTCTGGACGAGAGATCTAAAGGTGCATATTTGTGTGGAAGCTCAACACTTATTAAACGTTATCAACGTAGAAAGATCAACCTTAACTTCAACTTCATGAATTCAACCTTTTTTTTTATACTAAAAACAGCATCTCTAACCTTTCTATAGTGTTTTATATTGTTAATTTAACATTCAACCTTGTTTTATTTTTATTATTAGAAAACATAAAACATACTAAATTTTACAATTTTTTGATTATAGATTAATGATTATAGAAAATAAAATAAATATGAATACATTTTAGGATTAATAAGATAAAGGTACTTAACCTCTTCTCATTAAAAAATCTAGTTTGCCGTATAATCTGCCAGAAAAAGATTGATGATTTTTTAGCCGGAAAAAAATCGAAAGAGAAACATAATTTTTTTTGTATCTTGTGTATTCACTTTAACAATTTTGACTTAATGGGTTTGGAAAAATGTTAAAAAATCAGTTCTATGTGGTTTTAATTTATCGTAACCGTAATTTAGTTATACATAATACGTATTATGGAAAAAAAAAACAGAATTATATTACATCTTGCGAATCTTTTTGCAAAATAGATTGACACGTTTACGTATAGAAATAAAACATCTGTAAGGAGGTCTTTAACTGCGTAATCTTAATATATATAAATCTCGTGTCACAATGTTTGTCCTCAATGGACTAATAATAAAATAATGGACTAATAATAAAATTTGAACACCATGTGCAGTTCGATGTGCACTTGAGAGATAGGATAGTTTAAATCTCAAATTATAGTCGCAATTTTAATTTATCGCTAATTTTTTGTCCGTTATTATTTGGCAGTCATAAAACTGACAGATGTCGATACCTTTTTATTTTATGGGCGATTGTGAAGAGCGCGTGACGACTCGGTGCCTGTATAATTTTATTGAACAAGCAGAGGAAAGAGCAATTGTGATATTATTGGAAAATTTTTTAGAAGATCACAATCAACTAATTCAATTGATCAAAAGAGTTTCGCCACGACTGCAAAATGACAATTATCAAATCGTCATAAAAGCCGACAAAGTACCATTAGGTGAACATGCTGGTAGATTCAGTCATAAAACTGACAGATGTCGATACGGAACGGCACGGAACATGCATGCATACAAGATGCGATGACTTACGTACGTCATTACGGCCGACCGGATTTATTTATTACATTCACATGTAATCCGAATTGGGAAGAGATACAAACTTTACTATTGCCAGGACAACAAGCCATTCATCGTCATGATTTAACTGCACGTGTGTTTAAACAAAAATTGAAATCCTTAATTGATTTTATTGTTAAATATACAATTTTTGGTATCACACGTTGTTGGCTGTATACGATAGAGTGGCAAAAGCGAGGTTTGCCTCATGCCCACATTTTGGTTTGGCTTAAAGATAGAATCCGTCCTGAAGAAATCGATCAAATAATTTCAGCCGAAATTCCAGACCCATTAATTGATCAAGAATTATTTGATATTGTCACCAAACACATGATCCATGGGCCATGCGGTGTTTTCAACATGACGTCACCGTGCATGGAAAATGGAAAATGTAAAAAAAACTTCCCAAAGCCGCATACGAATGACACGATCACGGATATTGATGGTTATCCAATGTATCGCCGCAGAAGTACTGAGAATGGTGGCCACACATTTACAATGCGACTGCCGAACTTTCCAAATCAAGTTGAGTTTGATAATCAGTGGGTGGTACCATACTCACCACTACTTTCAAAAACTTACAAAGCTCATATCAATGTTGAGCTTTGCAGTTCTGTTAAATCAATTAAGTATATTTGTAAATATGTAAACAAAGGCAGTGATTTGGCCATATTTGAAGTAAAAAACATAAATAAAAATGACGAAATAGCACGATACCAAATGGGCAGATACATTAGCAGCAATGAAGCTATTTGGCATATTCTCAGCTTTCCCATCCACGAAAGAGATCCTGCTGTCCAACATCTGGCAATACATCTTGAAAACGGTCAACGTGTATACTTCACTGAAGAAAATGTTCTCCAAAGAGCGTTCGAAGCTCCGAAAACGACTCTAACTGAATTTTTTACATTGTGTCAAAAACCTGATGTTTTTGGCCAATTCGCGAAGACATTGGTGTATGGTGATGTTCCACGTTATTTCACATGGAACAAATCCAGTAAAAAATGGGAGCCACGGAAACAAGGAAAACCACATCCTTCCATTACAGGCATATTCAAAGCTAAGACATTGGGGAGACTTTACACGGTACATCCAAAGCAACGTGAGTGCTTCTATTTACGTTTGTTATTGGTGAATGTTCCCGGACCAACGTCTTTTGAATTTTTACGAACAGCTAATGGTCGAGTATTCAATACATACCAGGATGCATGTCGTGAACTGCAATTGCTAGAAGACGATAACCATTGGGACTTAACGCTTGCTGATGCTGCGTTGACATCAACACCGAATAACATTCGTCAGTTGTTTGCAATTATTTTGGCGACATGTTATCCCTCGCAAGCACAAACTTTGTGGGAAAAATATAAAAATTGTATGACAGAAGACATCTTGCACCGAATTAGACAAACAAATCAATGCCAAAACATAGATTATACACCAGAGATGTACAATGAAGCATTGGTCTTGATCGAGGATTTATGTGTTCTTAGTTCAAATTTACCATTTAATCATTATGGTATGCCATCACCTAATCGTCCAGCCACCGACTTAGTCAATACCGATTTACAACGAGAAAATCAATATGACCATGGAAGTTTAGCAACAATTATCATGAACAGTGAACCATTACTGACAGCAGAACAAAAAATTATTTATGATCGGATTATGCTGGCTGTTGCTGCTGAACAAGGCGGTTTTTTTTTCTTGGATGCACCCGGTGGAACCGGTAAGACATTTTTAATATCGTTGATTCTTGCCAAAATACGGTCGCAACAAAAAATCGCATTAGCATTAGCATCGTCAGGCATTGCGGCTACTTTACTGGATGGTGGGCGAACAGCACATTCAACATTCAAGCTGCCATTGGACGTTCATAATAAACCAGATGCAATGTGTAACATCAAAAAGAATAGTGGAATAGCTGCAGTGTTGCGGAAGAGTTCTATAATAATTTGGGATGAGTGCACAATGGCACACAAATATTCACTTGAAGCATTAAACAGAACTATGCAAGATTTAAACAGCAATAATAAACTTTTCGGTGGTGCTATCTTACTTTTGTCTGGTGACTTCCGGCAGACCTTACCGGTTATACCTCGCTCTACTTTCGCGGATGAGATTAATGCATGTTTGAAACAATCATTCTTATGGCGAAGTGTTGAAACACTTCGATTGACCATAAATATGCGAGTACAATTGCAAAATGATCCATCAGCACTAATATTTTCCGAACAACTACTAGATATTGGGAACGGTAAAATAAAACTGCAACCAAATACGCAATGCATTAAACTACCAGACAATTTTTGCACTGTTGTTCAGGATAAAACTGAATTGATTCAGAGTATTTTCCCGGATATACAGAATAATTATTTGAATCATGAATGGCTTAGTCAACGGGCGATTTTGGCAGCCAAAAACGTTGATGTTGACGAAATTAACTTCCAGATACAACAGTTGTTACCAGGCGATCTGATGTCTTTTAAATCAATCGATACTGTTGTTGATGAAAATGAAAGTGTAAATTTTCCGATTGAATTTTTAAATTCATTAGATATCCCTGGAATGCCACCACATAATCTTCGATTAAAGATTGGTTCCCCTATTATTCTCCTCCGTAATTTGAATCCACCTCAATTATGTAACGGTACGCGTTTGGTCATCAAAAAGATCACCGGAAACATTCTTGAAGCAACCATTTTGGCTGGGAAGTTTAAAGGAAAAGTGGTCCTGCTGCCACGTATTCCGATGATACCATCAGATTCTACCATACCCTTCAAAAGGCTACAGTTTCCAATTCGTTTAGCTTTCGCCATGTCTATAAATAAATCTCAAGGTCAAACAATGTCCATTTGTGGTTTAGATTTGGAAAATCCATGTTTTTCTCATGGGCAACTATATGTTGCGTGTTCACGTGTTGGGAAACCGTCGAATCTATTTGTGTTAGCTAAAGACAGGTTAACCAAAAACATTGTGCACCGATTGGTGTTAAATTAAATTGAAATTGAAAGTATTTATAATTCAAAAAAAAGATATTAATGTTTAAAAGTTTAAGACTGTCTGCCTTGCCTACCTCATTCATGAGTTTAAGCGTCACATGTTATTTACTGTATTATACTGTAATATACTTATATTTGTTATAAAATTAAATGGAAATAATAAATCTGATAAATTTTTATTTTTTACCTATTGATTTCTGCTTAGTATCAAGTGTAAGAACATTTTAATTAATTGTGTTCAACGTACTTCCCCTTCAAATCTCAATCCAGTGAATTTGTATACCAACATCAACATTTTCGTCTTAGTTCGTAAATAATTTCATTGTACTAAAGGGTTATAGTAGTAGAAAGTCAAATAAGGAGATCACCATATTTTTTTACAAATACCATCTGTGTGAAAAAGCATAGTGGACTCCGTGACTGATGTTCTCTTATTGTTCCTCTTAGATTGTTTACTATAATGTAATATAACAAAAACTTTAGCCACAGCAACGCGTGGCCGGGTCAGCTAGTCTTAATATATATAAATCTCGTGTCACAATGTTTATCTTCAATGGACGGCTGAACCACTTAACCGATTATAATAAAATTTGCACACCATATGCAGTTCGATCCAACTTGAGCGATAGGATAGTTTAAATCTCAAATTATAGTCGCAATTTTAATTTATTGCTAATTATTTGTCTGTTATTATTTGGCAGTCATAAAACTGACAGATGTCGATACCTTTTTATTTTATGGGCGATTGTGAAGAGCGCGTGATGACTCGGTGCCTGTATAATTTTATTGAACAAGCAGAGGAAAGAGCAATTGTGATATTATTGGAAAATTTTTTAGAAGATCACAATCAACTAATTCAATTGATCAAAAGAGTTTCGCCACGACTGCAAAATGACAATTATCAAATCGTCATAAAAGCCGACAAAGTACCATTAGGTGAACATGCTGGTAGATTCAACGCTCCAACTATTGGTGAGGTTGCTGTTATCATGGTTGGTGATCCAGTTGACAAAAGATCTATAAACATTACACGGCGAGACAACACTGTCAGTACGATTTCGGATCTACACCGTTCATATGACGCACTACAATATCCATTGATATTTTGGCAAGGACAAGATGAATATCACCTTAATATCAATCAGTATGATCCAAATACCGGTAAATTTGACAATTATCTATTTACTTTCTTACTGTATGTATAGATTTTAATTTCGTATTGCATTTTATTTTTTATTTTTTTATGTGATTACAGAAATAATAAAGTTAGCTCAATGAACTACTACGCACACCGAATAATGGTTAGACAACATCAAGACAATTATATCCTTCGATATCGTCAGCTGTTCCATCAATACATTGTTGATATGTATGCTAAGGTCGAAAGCGAACGCATGCGATTCCTTCGATTCAACCAGGCAAAACTACGATCGGAAGAATATATTCACTTACGAGATGCTGTTGCTGGAAACATCGATGGAAATTTAAATCCCAATGACATCGGTAATGCTTTCATTTTACCTTCAAGCTACATCGGCAGTCCACGGAACATGCAGGAATACATACAAGATGCGATGACTTACGTACGTCATTACGGCCGACCGGATTTATTTATTACATTCACATGTAATCCGAATTGGGAAGAGATACAAACTTTACTATTGCCAGGACAACAAGCCATTCATCGTCATGATTTAACTGCACGTGTGTTTAAACAAAAATTGAAATCCTTAATTGATTTTATTGTTAAATATACAATTTTTGGTATCACACGTTGTTGGCTGTATACGATAGAGTGGCAAAAGCGAGGTTTGCCTCATGCCCACATTTTGGTTTGGCTTAAAGATAGAATCCGTCCTGAAGAAATCGATCAAATAATTTCAGCCGAAATTCCAGACCCATTAATTGATCAAGAATTATTTGATATTGTCACCAAACACATGATCCATGGGCCATGCGGTGTTTTCAACATGACGTCACCGTGCATGGAAAATGGAAAATGTAAAAAAAACTTCCCAAAGCCGCATACGAATGACACGATCACGGATATTGATGGTTATCCAATGTATCGCCGCAGAAGTACTGAGAATGGTGGCCACACATTTACAATGCGACTGCCGAACTTTCCAAATCAAGTTGAGTTTGATAATCAGTGGGTGGTACCATACTCACCACTACTTTCAAAAACTTACAAAGCTCATATCAATGTTGAGCTTTGCAGTTCTGTTAAATCAATTAAGTATATTTGTAAATATGTAAACAAAGGCAGTGATTTGGCCATATTTGAAGTAAAAAACATAAATAAAAATGACGAAATAGCACGATACCAAATGGGCAGATACATTAGCAGCAATGAAGCTATTTGGCATATTCTCAGCTTTCCCATCCACGAAAGAGATCCTGCTGTCCAACATCTGGCAATACATCTTGAAAACGGTCAACGTGTATACTTCACTGAAGAAAATGTTCTCCAAAGAGCGTTCGAAGCTCCGAAAACGACTCTAACTGAATTTTTTACATTGTGTCAAAAACCTGATGTTTTTGGCCAATTCGCGAAGACATTGGTGTATGGTGATGTTCCACGTTATTTCACATGGAACAAATCCAGTAAAAAATGGGAGCCACGGAAACAAGGAAAACCACATCCTTCCATTACAGGCATATTCAAAGCTAAGACATTGTGGAGACTTTACACGGTACATCCAAAGCAACGTGAGTGCTTCTATTTACGTTTGTTATTGGTGAATGTTCCCGGACCAACGTCTTTTGAATTTTTACGAACAGCTAATGGTCGAGTATTCAATACATACCAGGATGCATGTCGTGAACTGCAATTGCTAGAAGACGATAACCATTGGGACTTAACGCTTGCTGATGCTGCGTTGACATCAACACCGAATAACATTCGTCAGTTGTTTGCAATTATTTTGGCGACATGTTATCCCTCGCAAGCACAAACTTTGTGGGAAAAATATAAAAATTGTATGACAGAAGACATCTTGCACCGAATTAGACAAACAAATCAATGCCAAAACATAGATTATACACCAGAGATGTACAATGAAGCATTGGTCTTGATCGAGGATTTATGTGTTCTTATTTCAAATTTACCACTTAATCATTATGGTATGCCATCACCTAATCGTCCAGCCACCGACTTAGTCAATACCGATTTACAACGAGAAAATCAATATGACCATGGAAGTTTAGCAACAATTATCATGAACAGTGAACCATTACTGACAGCAGAACAAAAAATTATTTATGATCGGATTATGCTGGCTGTTGCTGCTGAACAAGGCGGTTTTTTTTCTTGGATGCACCCGGTGGAACCGGTAAGACATTTTTAATATCGTTGATTCTTGCCAAAATACGGTCGCAACAAAAACATCGCATTAGCATTAGCATCGTCAGGCATTGCGGCTACTTTACTGGATGGTGGGCGAACAGCACATTCAATATTCAAGCTGCCATTGGACGTTCATAATAAACCAGATGCAATGTGTAACATCAAAAAGAATAGTGGAATAGCTGCAGTGTTGCGGAAGAGTTCTATAATAATTTGGGATGAGTGCACAATGGCACACAAATATTCACTTGAAGCATTAAACAGAACTATGCAAGATTTAAACAGCAATAATAAACTTTTCGGTGGTGCTATCTTACTTTTGTCTGGTGACTTCCGGCAGACCTTACCGGTTATACCTCGCTCTACTTTCGCGGATGAGATTAATGCATGTTTGAAACAATCATTCTTATGGCGAAGTGTTGAAACACTTCGATTGACCATAAATATGCGAGTACAATTGCAAAATGATCCATCAGCACTAATATTTTCCGAACAACTACTAGATATTGGGAACGGTAAAATAAAACTGCAACCAAATACGCAATGCATTAAACTACCAGACAATTTTTGCACTGTTGTTCAGGATAAAACTGAATTGATTCAGAGTATTTTCCCGGATATACAGAATAATTATTTGAATCATGAATGGCTTAGTCAACGGGCGATTTTGGCAGCCAAAAACGTTGATGTTGACGAAATTAACTTCCAGATACAACAGTTGTTACCAGGCGATCTGATGTCTTTTAAATCAATCGATACTGTTGTTGATGAAAATGAAAGTGTAAATTTTCCGATTGAATTTTTAAATTCATTAGATATCCGTGGAATGCCACCACATAATCTTCGATTAAAGATTGGTTCCCCTATTATTCTCCTCCGTAATTTGAATCCACCTCAATTATGTAACGGTACGCGTTTGGTCATCAAAAAGATCACCGGAAACATTCTTGAAGCAACCATTTTGGCTGGGAAGTTTAAAGGAAAAGTGGTCCTGCTGCCACGTATTCCGATGATACCATCAGATTCTACCATACCCTTCAAAAGGCTACAGTTTCCAATTCGTTTAGCTTTCGCCATGTCTATAAATAAATCTCAAGGTCAAACAATGTCCATTTGTGGTTTAGATTTGGAAAATCCATGTTTTTCTCATGGGCAACTATATGTTGCGTGTTCACGTGTTGGGAAACCGTCGAATCTATTTGTGTTAGCTAAAGACAGGTTAACCAAAAACATTGTGCACCGATTGGTGTTAAATTAAATTGAAATTGAAAGTATTTATAATTCAAAAAAAAATTATTAATGTTTAAAAGTTTAAGACTGTCTGCCTTGCCTACCTCATTCATGAGTTTAAGCGTCACATGTTATTTACTGTATTATACTGTAATATACTTATATTTGTTATAAAATTAAATGGAAATAATAAATCTGATAAATTTTTATTTTTTACCTATTGATTTCTGCTTAGTATCAAGTGTAAGAACATTTTAATTAATTGTGTTCAACGTACTTCCCCTTCAAATCTCAATCCAGTGAATTTGTATACCAACATCAACATTTTCGTCTTTGTTCGTAAATAATTTCATTGTACTAAAGGGTTATAGTAGTAGAAAGTCAAATAAGGAGATCACCATATTTTTTTACAAATACCATCTGTGTGAAAAAGCATAGTGGACTCCGTGACTGATGTTCTCTTATTGTTCCTCTTAGATTGTTTACTATAATGTAATATAACAAAAACTTTAGCCACAGCAACGCGTGGCCGGGTCAGCTAGTAATATATATATTTTAAAAAATTATCACCCCTTACTGGTATCTATCTACATTCAAAAATATTTCTGCGCGCCTATTTATATAGGAAGAAAATTAATGTGACAGCTGGGTGCATCGATTTAAGCCGAATCAGCACAATATCTCCGAGCGTACTCCCGAGTTAAGCCGAATGAGCGTGTCGCGTTAGATTCATTCACTGCCTAGGAAAATTGTTAAAGTTATGCCTTAAGTTGTATAAAATAATACACGTTTTCTTTGGGGAATGCCTCGTGTCGTGATGTAATTCGAATTCTGTGGCGTTAGTGATTCAATTGACCTATTTTCCAATAGGATATTAAATATTTATTTATTTATTGTTATTTTTACAGAAAAACTTACAGCTGGACATACAATTATTACAAAAAAACATTTTATCTATAAACATACAAAGAGAAAATTTGATGTTACTTAGATGTTATTATAATTCAAACTACTAATACATCTCCTCTCATCTAAATTCGCACTTAGTGGCATGTCAGAAACTTCACCGTGTCTAACAAAGTACTAAGTAAAATACTACTAAGGTTTAAAAATGTATCTCAATGTATGTGAATATGTATATTGTAAAGGAAGAGTATAATACAGAAAAAAATAATCTGAACATATTTCACAATTAATAATATTTGTATTTTACACACTTGGATTCCAGCGGATAGGCCTTGGGCTTGGCTGGTACAAAAAAGGGAGGAATTGTAAATTTGATGAATAAACTAAATAAATAAATAAATATTAAAAAAAAACGCAATAATTTTACCGTATGCGATATACGTATGTGCCTCAAATGGGTTGAGGCAAAGGTGGATTTTGAAATTTGCCGCATGGCTCGTTCGATATCGGGTAAACAAACGTGCCGGCCAAACGCCGCAAAAATCATCGGCCCGTGAACGGCGGGCAAATGCCTCAAAGGAATTTTACACTCGCATTGATATCACAATATTTTGGACAGACCTCCTGATTAATATTGATGTACGAAATTACCATGGGATCGCCATCAACCAACACCCCCCCCCCTTTCCACACCCTTCTAAAAAAAAAACCTTTATTTTTTCATTTCAAATGAAATCATTCGCCAAACATGTTTTCAGTTTGTCGCGAGAGAGTTCTCACAATTTTATATTAGCAGAACCTAATTAAAAGAAAAAAATAGGGTCTCCGTCGGACCAGATGGTGGAAGTTATACTTCTTTGGACATTCGCACACACCCACTCACACACACACACTCGCTCGCACACCCACTCACACACACACACACACTCACACACCCACTCACACACACAGGATATATAAATGAAATATAAGACATTTTTCTCTGTTATTCAATATATTTCTCTTCAATATATTATAATAAGTCACTTCATTATTATACTCTACACCTATACATTATCATTATTAAGTTCGTATATTCGTATACTTTCGTATGATTTGTGAAAAAAAAATCCCAGCCCGGGATCGAACCAGGGACTCTAGCGTGGGAGACGAGTGCGTTAAGCACTGACCCACCGAGACTCTTGGGGTGCTTTGGTAGAGAACGTATGAAAAGGCACTCTACGGATTTTACTCCTAACGCGTGACGCGGTTTCTCGACCAACATCCCATCCCAATGAGTACAACGGGCGCATAGAAGTATAACTTCAAATAAAAAAAATCAAAAACTTTTTTTTACGCTCTCAATTTTCTATATTTTTAATTGAGTGTAAGTGAGTACCTGAGTGGTACAAGTTGTTGCAAATTCAAGTATGATCGTGAAAGCCATTGTAGTTATCGGAAGACCTGAAAGCTATCAAATATATTGACAGAATTTGGATTGCTGGATTGCATTTCAACCGGCCACCTTTGCGGGTAGTTTCAACAATACCTATCAAAACCTGTCTGACCGTAACAAAGGCAGGCCATCGTTCAACTTTGTTGTCATCGACAACAAATACAATCATTTTTAAATCTTATGGTGAATCAGAAAATATTTATTTTTTAATCGATTTAATTTTTAAACATACTATAATGCAGACGCATAGACAAACCCTATTCTATTTTCAGAACGTGGCCATTCTTAACAAGGAAGATATAATAAAAATCACCTCATAAGAGCATGACCAAAAACAATATATTTACTATGAGGTACGATTTATTTGTATTTTATAGCGAGCAAATATTAAACGGCTTCAGTTAGAGGCTATTGGCACGATTTCTATTATAGGGTCGAATATCGGGTGTTGTATATATATGCCTATATATTAGTCTATGACTAGAAAAATGCAGAAAAAGTCCGTTTATCACAATTGCATGCTATAAATAAATAAATACATACATATTAACCGTCGGTCGTTCCTTTTATCCCCACATGGCGGGATGTGGTTGACAAATTCATAACCACAATACGAAGCGAGTAGTCTGGACTGCTGTTCACGATCCGTTTCCGTCCCCCTCCCGCAACCAATAATTGTCCAAGAAGAGTCAAATTCGACAACTTCAAAGAATCAGAGCGGAGTTTGCTAAAATACTTCAAACAAAGAGTTCAGTGATTCCCATATTACTACTTCAACACCCAATTTTGAGAAAATATTACATTTAATAATTTAAAGTGCCACAAAGCAAGTTTTCACGGTTTATGTTATTTTTATACATATATTTTTTAATGGGTTTAATTACTCAAAATTACTAAAAATATTAGTTTCCCGCCAAAGAGATGAGCTCTATCGTAATTAGAAATAATGTCAAATTTTGACAAAATCGTTGTAAATTAGGAACGACGTTTGTATGAAGGTTCTTAAGATGAAACAAAAAAACGAATTAGTATCAAATAGGTATATGGTAAAAAGGGAGAGACGTAGATTTTTTAGATGTGGTATTTTAATGGTTTCGTAACTTTCAGATATAATTAAATTGTTTTTTTTTTCGACTGTAACCAATTTAAAACTGAACTCTAAAACTTAAAGTACTGGCAAACGAAACATACACGTAAAAAAAAATATACACATAAATCATGCGTCTTTTGTCATAGTTGATGATTAATTTATTTCATTCCCTCTTCAATACTATCAAGTTAGTATAAATAATACATAAATTGATTTGATTTTATGAGGTTGAAATTGGGTTATTGTTATTACTATTTAATTTATCTTAAAGATATGGTCATACCTATACATTTTGAATTGACATATTTCTATTTAGCTATTAAGACCAACAAAAAAGTCACTAGCCTTCGTGCGGTGGCTTTTTCGTTATATTATGTCAACCAAAATAAAACTATTGTTAAATATATGTTTTTAGCCACATTGTACTAGAAAAGAAGAAGATATACTCTTACGTATAATTTTATTATTTTAAAAGTTTAAGTAAAAATGGTCAATATAAATTAGGAATGAGTTTAGACGGAACTGTTTTGTTTTAGTGTAATAATATCGTTAAAAAAAAAGTGTAGTGTGGCGAATTCATCAACACTATAATCGATATCGATAAAATCTCGCGGGCAAATAGCGACGCCGCGTCGCGCCGGCGCGTCCACTCGTAAATTCGTTCCGCCGTAATACTCGACGCCGTAAGTCGACGCGGGTAATTAGGCGCGGCGTGACGACGCGCACATTGCTCTTATTTATCGCGCGCCAAAGACAATATTTTACATTTGTCGACATATTTTCCCTTTGGACGGCCGGCTATTAATATCCCTCCCTAGTAGTCGCCGTTGCACTTCAAAGTACGTCGCCAGTATTCGATATTTCCATAAACTTAAAAGCGGGTAAACTATTATCAATTTAATTACCAGCGTACAAAAAAACATTACAGAATATTTAATATACTTTCTTTTATTCGGTTCTACAGTAATAAAAACACACAAGATTACATTTTGTACAATTTGATTTTTATATTAGCTATACCGCAAATTTTTAATCACAGTTTCAGCGTGACCCACATTACGACAAATATTAATTTATTTTTATTTCATTTTTTTTTAATTTTTCTTAGAATAATGAATTTCACTCCCATACCTAATTGGGCATTGCAAGGTAGGCTATTTAAAAAAAAAATAATTAAGCAAATGCAATTGCGCTGACCATTTATATAATAATATATACAGAATCGGAGATATAATATATGCAATAATAAAAGAAATAGAATAGATACAATAATTCATTTATTTTATTTATTGTATTGCAAAGATGTACAATGGTGTTTTAGCTAGTTACAGGTAATTTGTATTTAAGTTCTTGTCAGAGTGATATGAAAATGTCAGAAGTTAGAGATAAATATTAAAATATTAAACATGATAGTCTGAAAAAACTAAGAAAATACAAAAATTGCGATTTATGTCCAGAGAATATATCCAATCGATAGCATTTGGTGTAAGATTGTGTAGGTCCTAATAATAATAATGAATTATATTGTAGTTACAAAATAGAAAATAATACATAAAGGTTATTATTAGCATCTTTGTGGCGAAAATAAAAGTAATTAACGCCAAATTTTTATTTTTAATGTCAGCAAAATTTTTTTGCTGACATTAAAATGTAGCAACCTAAACATGTAGATCATATGAATAAATAATATAAATATTAACGCGTCGTTATATTTAATCATACCGGTATATATTTTAATATCTTCTCAGTTCCATTCCTGCCTAATTTCAGAAGCCACTTAATTAACCCCTTCTTAAATTTATATTGCTTTTTAAACCCAGAGCTGACGCATAGAAACTGGCAGTTTGTTGAAACTTCTGGGACTCGAAAACTAAAAAATCATTGGGCCAAACTGTTTTTAGTAGAGGAACAAAACTTTTTTGGGTTTTTAAGTCAATAAGAGTATGCTTCTAGTAATGCAATAAAATGATTTTAGTGTAGATTTGCCTGACACCAAGCACCACTAAACTCATCGTAAAGCTTATCAGTAGATTACTCGCACGGTTTTTTATTAACAAAATGTGCGCATGATTTTAATTGCATTTTTGTAGTAGGTCAGCAAGAAAGATAGTCAATCTATCTCAAAGCGTGTTTATGCTCTTACCCAGCCTCATTGAGTTCAAGTCCGTAACATTAATGAAAAGCAAAAAAATTCAAAGAGAAATTAAAAATGCCCATCTTTGACTGACAGCTATTAGAATAATGGACGCTAGACAAAAAGTAAACCAAAGTTCACACCTCGCTAATAACGGGGGAGCCGTAAAAACACCTTCGTACTTCAATATTATATTATTTAATTTAAATAAATAAAATTCTTAATATATTATTCATATTAATACTATATTATACAATAATAATAAGGCGCAATCTATGCACTCTTAGTTACAAATATTTACATTATCAATACAAATATTATGACATTTATTACACCAGTTGGGGTAATTTCCTCAAAAGAATGATTCATTTAATCCCAACATCTTTAGCTGATTATGATGAGTGTTGTAAGTACAGATGACTCTAGTAACTATGACTATAGCGTTCAGTATGAGAACTAATTGCGCTGTTGCATATTATAAACGGTGAAAGTTGACGCTATCGATATCGATATATCGATAAAATAGTAGCTATCGGGTCACAATCTATTTTTTTCTTATTCAAATAACTACATTATAAAATACATATTATATTAATAATTGACGGCAAAATGCTCAACATGATAATGAATATAGTTTTTTTATCCTAATGATTTTCCTTTAAAATGTTGACCGCGTCAGGATAAAGAAAATGTATTTTATAAAAAAACAAATAGGTAAAAGTGGCATCCACTGATTCAGAAGATGCTGCCTCTATGCGAACATAGAGTTTGAAGACGGATATTAATTATGTATTATTTTTTAGAGACAATCTGTATGTGTATTCGACAAATACGTACGTAATTATTTTTTTAAATCGCTCTTCTAGCGGGGACTTTATATCGATTTAGTGACTGCTGCGAGACGCGAGAATTGTTGAATGAGTACCGGGGCGCCGTCTTCCGCGTAACTTATGACACCTTGTGCCCAGAGCACACTGGTCGTTTTATTTTATTATATTAAATAAAAAACAGATTTTATACTATCCATTGTATATTCACCTAAGCAAATTGCAATAAAATTTACATACCGGTAAAAAAAAATTAAATAGAGTCCTTACTTTTATTAAATATTTCCTGTCGACTTTGAATTACAAGAAGTGAAATTGCTTATAAGTAATAACATTAAATAATAGAGGCATATGAAATAACAAAAAATATTTATTATTTATTTCAAATTGATTTGAAACAGAAATGAAATATCATAATTTAAATTAAACTTTAATATATTTCCTTTGTACCTACTCGAAAGTAACATTGAAACAATATATTGAAATATTTTTTTTTATTAAACACACCTATGACTAACATCGGTTTTCAATAACAAATAAAACCATATTTATTTTTAAAACCATGTTTTTTTTTTAAATCAAGTTTGAGTGGCCGTGTAACTATAAAACTAATAATGTCTCGTATTCAATTTGTCTCCCTAATTATATTTGTTTACTTCTTGGGCCACTGTTATAATAAATTTTTAAATAAATTGTTATATGTTCCATTCTTTTTTTGCCTATTAGTTACAATAGTACTTGCTTGGAATTTATTTATTTCTTTCAACCTAAATAAAATATTAACTGTAAATTGACTCAAAAATACAATAATAAACTCAAAAATATAATCACAATAAAATGCAGCATTTTGAATACCAAAATACAGAATATATATATTTGGAGGAAAAAAAATAATGGATTAAAATAGGTAATTTTATTAATTTTTTAGACAGATATAGATTCAAGTTAATTTGAATTATTTCTTCGTAATAATTTAGAAAAGTACAGGTCAATTCGTAAATAATTACAAAGAAATAAATAAATGTAGGAATAAATATTAATTTCGTGGATTCGACCGTGTGTTCTCAGTCGGTGCGTGTCATTATGTATGTGTTTCAGTCCGTAAGCCCCGGCGAGCGCAGCGAGTGGTCAAGTTCACAATGTAATAAGCTCACAAGAAGGTCGTGTATCAATTTACAAGTTGCTCTCGCATACCGCTATGCGTTCGTAAATTGCGCTTCAGATGACTTGCAACTAAGTACAACCAAAGCATAGTTTATATTACAGATCACTGCTGTATAATAGTCGTCATTAAAATCATCACAATAAAGAATATGTACCAATCACTATCATTGCTTATTTATTGTATACGAAGATGAATAATTTGAGCTTGTGAGATTTGGTACGGCTGCAAGAAAAACTAAAATATGCACTGGTAGAATCTGCCTTAGAAAAATAATAAAAGTCATGAGACGATGTATTTTATTTTTTGTGGCAGGTGGTAAACACCTACCAGAAAAAAGTGGTAATCCAAAGAAATTACACATTTAAAAGTGCGTTTTAAAATAAAAACTACATATATTTGAATGAATAAACGATATCTACCAAATTAGACATAATTTACATAACATCTTATCATAAGAAGAAGAAAAAGTTTCTTTATTGAAAAATGTAAAATAAAAATAAATGATAGGTACATAAGTTTAATAGCTTTTTTCAATAAAAGGAGTGTGCTCAGCTGCCCTCCTTTCTGAGAGAGGAGGGTGCTGATTTTCGGCACGTCCCGTTTTATTTTATTATAATATATAATTACCCTCAATATCAATCGTTCCAAAAATATAAAAAAATTGGAATTTTTAAGCGGAAATTTGACGCTGTAGGCACGTGGGCCTGGGTTCAGGATCTGACGGCGAGTATGACGTTTTTCTCGAAGGACCTTGAGTTGGCGGAAGGCCAACGTTTAATACTTTTAATTATTGGCGGCAAGTCGTGTTAAGAAATCTGACAGTAAAAGCCATCGGATGGGATTCAACAGAGGATTAGCAAATAGTACTAAATCACTGACCTTGATGATGCTGATGTCCTTGCTTCTGCTGCAGCTAAAGCTGGGCTGCCAGACTCCACACCTTTTAATCTTACTTTGAACTTTGACTTTAACCCCTTTTAATGTTCGTATTTTTTGCAACCGGGCGATCACTTTACCAGGGCGAGGGCTGGTTACCCAGTTGCGGAGTGATATCAAGACGACACAATTCGCGACGTAGCGACGATCGACGTCTAGTATTCCAACGGGGTGGACCTCGGACCGTGCATACCAGCTCGTACAATCGTATCAGATCGACTGGTCATGCGTGGTTTGTTTTGTTCCGTTTGGCGGTTTGTTTTGGCTTCGTTCGGCTCGTACGAAACTACTCCCAAATAATGTATATATTTACTTTTAAGGTAAGGACAGAGCGTACATTTTATCGTAAAGGTAAAGACATAGGAACAGGAAATTTCATTATTAAGTTTTAAATCTAAAGAGAGAGGTTTATTTTTGATACCCATTTATTAATTATTATATATTTTATTTTGGAAATTTGGACATGGACACAATTAGGGTACAAAAACGGTATTTAAGCAATACATTATACAATTTTACTATATCTTAATATATACACATATATGTATATATATTAATTTTATCTCTACTCACTCGAATCTCGACCACTAGTAAATTATAATTAGCAAGTTATAATTAGTTCAATATATAAGTATTCTTTTTTTTTTGACCACGAGTTCTTGCACAGAGTAAAAACGTCGATTGGTTCCATATAGTCTCAGTGTTTGTATTATAGGCAGTTGTAACTTTATCGCCGGGGCCATCCGACCAGTGGCCTGTAAAAACGTCCACCGCCTTTCCCCTAGGAGTAAATTTCAATCAAGCCGGACTTAGCCGTTCTGGCCCTAGTGTGTATTACCAAAAGCGTGTGCAGTCCAATTTAAATCACATACTCGTAGACAGTGGCATTTAAATGGTATAACTAAATGAACGAATTCGATTCTGCTCCCTCAATAAGTCAAACGCCCTTAAAACTAAACTAGCACTTTTTTTGTTTATTTATTTTTTTGTTTCTAAATTCGGTATAACCATTGTTTCTTCTGACTCTTTGGCCACTCGGCCTGTGGTGGTGAAGACGACAGATGCAGGACGAGCCCTTCGTACTGCCGCCCGATGTCACAGATATTTGTAGACTATAATCTCGACTCTCAGGTTAGGATGAAGCTCTCTACGTAGTCAATTTAAACTTGCAACTCGAATATAAACTTCTTTATTGTGGTCTATATTACAATGATTCGAAGAGTAAGTAGGTACTTAAAATATGGAAATGCACCCAGTACCCACGATACATCGCCTTTTATTTTTAAGCTAAAAATCCCTCCGTATACGGGACTTTACCTTAAGCTAGCTTTATAATTTTCAATATTTTTAATAATTATTTTAGTAACAAACATCAATTATTTTCCTTTAAGATGTATCGACTTCATTTCTAGCTTAAAGATTTCAGTATTGTATGTTGAATTATTTAAATACATTTTTTATTATAAAATAAAAGTATAAAACCTACTTATTTTAGGATTTCTGTAAGATCTCAAGCCATTTTTTTTTTTTTTATGAGAAATCAAGTTGGCCGATGAGTACAAGTCTATAACCTTCCTAACTTCCTAACCTTCATAGCAATTATAATTACTATCCTATAAAAATAACATAGTTTCTATATGTGTACTTACACTCTATCTATTGTTAAAATATTAAATTTATAATAATTTCTTCATACGATAATAGGTGTGTGAAACTTCTTTGTTTCGTTTCAAATGAACACCTGCTTAAAAATCCCCATTGACGCGTAAACAAACGAACTACTTAGAAGAACGTGGCATTTTTTAATTATACTTTTTCGTAAAAGGGCCTCCCCGTGACGTCATCTCAATGTATTGAGTATCGAGGGATTCCTTTGAGGGGTTTCCTTGAGGGATTTACCGTGTGGGAATAACAAAGCGTATGTACCCTTAGTTATTCCCAAAAAATATTAGCGGGGAACTCTTTTGAAGGTAATTAATTTGTATGAAATTAGATGTTAATATTTTGGCCGTAACAACCATTTATCAGTTAAAGTGAAGCTAGGCAGCTTATGAGTAATAATGAAGATAATTTAAGTTTAAGTATCTTAAATGTATCAGTATCTTGAATAAAAAATCCTTATTTTTTTTTTGTTTGTACCATGAAATAGAGAAATAATTTTAATAAATAGAAAAAAATAATTTCTCTATTTAATATGCAACCTTATTATTTTCATACTAATATGTCAAATACTATAGTATAATACTATTATTATACTATAATTCTTTCATACTATAGTGAGAACACTCGCTCAAAAAGCACACCTCGATATAAGTCTACGCTGATCTTTCCACTAGCGGAGTTTCGAAGCGATGCGTTGAACGGGACTTTGTAAATACGAGGCGGATCAAATGGATGTCTCACCAATGGACTTTGTTATCTTACAATTTCTTTTTCCTCGTATGGGCCGGATTAAGTACGTTTTCTTTTGTTCAAACGTTTCTATTCGGGGACATTGTTGGTCAGTGCCGAAATCAGTTCAACAGCCACGCATTACCGCCGTGGCATTAAAAATAAGTTAAGAGTTTAATATTTAACACTACTTTAAAAAATATTATTTATTTATTTTTATATACATCGGTAAACTAACAGCGATACAAACCATAAGATTACAATATTAACAATAAAAATGCCGATTAGAAGTTAACGCCTAAAGAAGGTGACAGTTGGAATTATTGAAAATTAAATTTAAAAATTAATCAATAAAATAAAATGAAATAAAAAAGCCATAAAATTATCATTACATTATAATGGACATAAAATTGCAAACCTAAATACTTATTAAATAATACAAGAGAAAGTAGGCGTGAATGTAGTGTAAACATTAATGAATGTGTTTATGTTTAAATATGTATGTGAAATATATGGTTTTTAGTTATGTATTGGTACACACTCAACACAATATTATTATATATTTAAATTGCATACAGGATGTATTATTATATATATAAATTGCATATAGGATTCCCTAAGACTTAAAGAGGGTGTTTGTGTTTCCTATTACGAGTAACATATTATGTTAAAAAAATGAGAAAATAATTCATCCCAAATTTATTATTTTTATTAAATCGCTGGTGTAAATTTCCTTTAGCGAGGCGCCACGCGATCGTTATTTGTATTCAATTCAATTTCTTATATTACCAACTGTTTAATATAACCACGTAAAGTTTACTTTTTTTCTCGGAAACCATGTTGTACTCAGATATGTCTCATATATAATATGGTGCTGATTTTAAAGCTCGAGCATAGGCATATAAAACGTTGGTTCGTCCTACCCTTGAATACTGCTCATCAGTATGGGATCCTCACACTCAATTTCTTAAAGGCGAATTAGAAGCAGTTCAGAGAAAAGCAAGCCGGCATGTCTTTAGGCGTTTTAGTCGGTATGATAGTCCATGTGAATTAATTTCAATTCTTAATTGGGAGCCACTTAGTAGAAGGCGTTTTTAATTCAGGTTAACTAATTTATATAAGACTGTGGTGAATGAGCCTGCCTGATCCCAGCTTCCTTATATTGGCCGTAATGACCATCCTTCCGAGATAAAACCTATCTTGAGAAAACGGAACATTGGGTTCAATTCGTTTCTTTCCAGAACAATTCGGCAGTGGAATACTCTTCATAGGTCAGTCTTTGATCCCTTTCCTTCTTTCAAGGCTGTTTTTAAGCGTAGACTGCGAGTTGTTAAGAATTCATTTTTTTTCCTCACCTACTAAACTCAACAGTATCACCGGAGCTAGCTCCTAAATATTGTAATTACTTAATAATAATAATAATAAATAATAATTAGGATTTCGATAAAAAGTAACTGCGAGATTTTGCAATAATATAGTATTTAGAATATTAGGTATAACTCCATCTCGATCGGATAACTTTTAAATTATAAAAGGCTACTATTTAGTTTAAGAACCTAATCGTTAGAGAACTGTTTTTAATTTCCATGTAATAGTAATTATCAAATAAAAAAAATATGGACCAAAAAAATAAAAAGAAAATAATAGTAAAAATACACTTTTAAAAAAAGCTTTTACTTAAATTCATAAATGCGTATATACAATTAGTAAAAATGTGTTCGTTTTTTTTTCTATAGTCTGAGTTCATTTGAATCATGTAGGATACTATTTTCACTTTCACCTTCATGCGAAACGTGTTTCAAATAAAATTATTATTATTATTATTATTAGTTTTAGGCAGGTAGCTTATGCTGATAAGCCTAAATCTGCACTTGTATCATCTCTGACAAACTTGTATAGTCTGTTCTTAAATGCATTCACAGAGTTCTCGAAGAGATTGGTTTTTGTTCCGGACCGTTTGACTAGATCGCGGAGGCACACGCTATTTAGGCGATTAACGGGTCGTATAGTCCGATTAGGAGAGCAGGCGAATAATTAAATTCCATTTCCGCGGAGATTAACATCTTTGTCTGTTCGCCCAATGGGATTAAAAATCTGCTTTCTATGACACCTTTGTGAGATCAGCGTGAATTCTAATTTATAACTTTGTATTTTTTCTGATTAGTTCTGGTATTTTTAGTTTTTTATTGGTTTTGCTTTTGGTATTTAATGCTGTTTTTTCTTTTATCTGTTTTACATGCAATTCATACTCCGTTTGGAACTTAAAATGCTAAACGAGAGTTTTAAATGATCTCGCAAGTGCGGATTTGCATTAATTGTTAATTTAGGACAGTAGTTTCCTATCGAAGATCTGCTTAACCCGCCACTAAATTCCCAGGGGAACTTCCCGCGGTGCCTGTCATTTAAATACATGTAAACTTGCCACAGTAGGGTATTCTATAGTAATTAGTGGCTGGTCTTATCCCGTTTGCAGTGTGAAAAAGCAAGATATGTCCCGCATCTCTTGGAGCGATCATCAATCAATGCGCCTGCGATGGACCAGGCTTCTGATTGACGGCTCTGCGTTTCGTTCCTACCACATATGTGTTCGTCGCGTACGATACACTCACCAGATATTTTATATTAAATAATAAAACTGGTAATTATATTTCAAAATTTTTTAAACAGTCAGAAAAAAAAATCTAGCTAGGTCAATGTTTGTTGGAAGATATACTCTTGATCCATTTAAGATATTTACACAATTTATATATTTAGCAAGTGTAAATGTACGAAACGGTATAGTTAATATTATTAAAATAGGTTTTTTATACTTACAGTAGGGATTATTATCTCAAAACCATTCAAGTTTTAGGGACTGGTGGCGCCTTAATAAACCATATCAAAATTCATCATGGTTACAAAGAAAAAAATGTAAACTTTACGTGAAAAAAGTAAGAGTATCATCTAATAATGGCTTATTGTGAGCGCACAGCTATCACCGTACGCCGTAACGGTGTCAACGCCATTATCTATCGGTGCGGCTTCGGAATTCGCGCGCTGACCAAATCGACACCGTCTGTTAAAAATATAATAAATTTGGGAATATTTTTGTTACACCATTGCTTATTTACAATAGATTACATCCCCAATAAGTCTTCTGACATGGTCTTGGGACTACTGTATATTACAATGTTAATTATTTTTATTTATCATGATTATAATTTTATTACAAAACTTAATTTTTAAATATTTTTCATCATTTACTGACGTTTCTATATTAGTATTAAATATGTGGTATTATGTAATGTTTTTAAGTAAACAGATGCTATATTGTAAGGGGAGAAATTCTGAATTAATCTCGTGATACATTTTTTTAATAATTTGCATAAATATTTTTAAATTTTTGCAAATTATTTTATTTTTGTTTTCGACTGGAATACGTTTGTCTTACCATCAAATAAACGCCAACCACAATCGGCTTAATCAAGCCAAATTGTTTAATATTAGATCATAACCATAAATAAGAGTCAGCCATGTGTCATAATAATGTTTTGAAAACTCATTTCATCCAAAGTGGGCACAATTTATTGACAACCAATCTACGTAGGAAGGCTTAATTGAAATCGATGGCTGAGGTCGACAGCTGACAAAAACTTTTAAAGTGACATTTTCAATTGTTGAGCTCTCTATGTCTTCGATATTCGATATGGTGGTCAACTTTATCGGACAGAATCTGTTGATAAAACCAAATTGAATTGTTAACATTCTATGTATTTTATGTTTTTAATACATTTTGGCGGTTTAGAAAATATCAGGCTTTCAATTTTCATTCTTGAAATCGTGTTACAAAATATTTTTATATGTTTTTCTTACTGTGAATAATTAATGTATCGTTTAATTGTGTGATATTCAAATATTATTTAAATTATATTAATATAATATAAACTATTTACTAGTAAAAGTTACGAATTACGAGTTGTTAAGTGCAGTTGTTGCAGGTTTTCTTCAATCTTTGTGTTTATTTCACAATCATATTTTCTGTATTATTTGAAATTACCTCTACGTTTTTGCCTATATTGTTTTATTTATAAATGTGAGTTATTTTATAACCAAAGTTTTGCATAAATTTTTTATTACGAACCTTGCGTTAAATGTTTAAAATACTTATGTCAATGTCAATTTATTTCAAGGAAATTAAGGTCAAAATCTTGGAAAAAATGTGTTTATTTAAATTTGGTAGGCAGTAGAAATATTTTTTTGTAGTCCGAATATACTTAGTTCGCCATTTAACCGGTTTGGAAGGTAGATCAGATGGCTATATCTGTTGGAAATTGGCTTCCAGCATCATAAACGCGGCTGGAAGGCAGATTCGCAGCAGCGCCCGTCCAAGATTGAATTGGAGTTCAATGATGAATAGTCGCAGCGAACTTGACGTGGCAATTATTCGCTGTGTCAGTCCGGGTGACGTATTGTGTCCGCTTTACACCAGCTTGACTTACACGTCCTTCATTGGCCTAAAGGCAGCCTTCACCAATGCATTGAGAAACACACGATCGTTTAGTGACTTATACAGGTTGAATCATTTTTCGAGGTTATTCTACACTTGAAACTAGATAACTTGTAATAGTTTTGCTATATTTTTTCCATACAAAATAAATAACAACCTGTATCTATCTCGACGCGTGGCGCATTGCGCAGGTCAGTACCACACCAGCCGCCAGTCAGAAAGTACACAAAAATAACAATGCTTTCAAATGTTTGAAGCGAAGATTAACCTCGTATGCTCGCTATCCCTACTTTTTTTTTCGATGAGTACAAGTTTGTAACTAGGTAAGAGTTACCTGTTCTAAAGAAGGTTATTTGTGAAGTGTTACAGTCAGCATACAAAAGACCAGCGCAAAACCCTGTGAAGATATAAAAATTAACTAAGGCACAAATATACACACTGATATACACACCCACACACACACACATGAATGCAATTTAAGTGTCTACTCGTTAACACTTAATATACTTATTAAATAAATTAATAAACATTTTTTTAAATATATAGTTAAATAAATAGTATTATATCACATATAGTATAGTAACATATATTTATATATATATATATATATATATATATAGTAAAGTAGTGATATATATATATATATATATATATATATATATATATATATATATATATATATCACTACTTTACTATATATATATATATATATATAGTAAAGTAGTGATATATATATATATATACGTTGGGCATAAACATTTAAAGTATAAGGTATGACGTATCTAAGTAAGCATATATTTTTTTTTACCATTATAGGTAACTAAAATAATGCAAAAATATTTTTTACTTAGTAGATATAAATCGTTTAAATTACAGTATTATTAAATTTTGTCACGAACTTTTATTAAGTCAACGTTGTAAATCAGTTTTGTGGACGTTACTTAGTTTTATAGTTGAATAATGTATCGATGAGTATTCTAAATCTGTTATTTTAAAGTTCAATACGGACGACGCATGTGCACAAAATATATGAAATTTTAAGTTAATTTGAAGAAGCTGTTTAAGAAATAATATTGCTATTCTATGTGCTAGAATTTTTAAAATTATATCAGCAATGTGCGCTAACTTATTGTGTAACTTTTTGTATATATATATAATGGCTAGCGTGAAAAATAGCAGCTTCAGAAAATTAATTTAAGATTATAGTCTAGTGGTTGAGACGTTGGACTATTGACCCAGCGGTTGAGAGTTCGAATTCGCAGTCATACCATTTATAACGCTTCATTACCACCACCTCTCTCTGACTTTAGAACAAGGGTCTAAAATAATTGTATATAGGTACCAAAAGTCATAGTAATTCATAAAAAGAAATGAAAAAATAAACATCAAAGTTCATCTGTGAATATAATGGGAGATGTATTTATATATATATCCTAGGGGTCCTGCTATTAATTAATTTATTTTTATATTTATATCATCATTTGTAATTCTCTCTTATATATAACAAGAAATAGTGTTCACCCAAATTTGGAACTTAGATTATTGTAATTTGTAATCGCGTGCAATGGATTAGTTTTGTGCATGTGCATCGCCTCAATAGCACAATAGTGTTTAATTTAAGATTATGGTTGAAACATCCTTTATTTATAGTGGATATGACGCGTTCAGCGACACAGTTACAGTATAATTAGGAAGTGAATGATGACTTGATACATTGCGGATGACCGCTCACGAATTGAGAAGCCTGGTTGATCTTTCATCTGCAGATCAGTCGCAGGACTACACAGGATACAAAAATATTACATATTATAGTTATAATTGTGACAGCGATAATTTTTAATTTGACCTATAATCGAACAAAGAATATCTCTTTTTAGAGTAACATATTTAAAAAAAAAACGAAACTTTATAAAGTTACGGAGGCACAGACACATCAATTTTTATGTTAATACAGGAATGACTATGACATCCTGTAGCTATCATATAATATTAACTATTTCTATACATTATTTAGTATAAGTAAATTATTTAAGCAGAACCTGACGTCTTACAGCTAGGCCCTACAGGTGTAATTAACGGCATCATCCTAGACTACTCGCGCCTGTGGTATCAAGTTGTGCATTTCCTGTCTCCACTTGCGCCTGCGTCACTTTTAGCCTATTCGATGTACGTTTTGGATGACCATAGAGGTGACAGTGGGTGATTTTTTAGGTTGAGTAGAATAAAATAAAAAAAAACATACAATGGTATCATGACATTTGTTCAATTTATACATTTTGACGCATGGCTAGTAATGACACAACACGGACGTAATACTTCAATTTATAATAATTATAATGTGGTGTACTGAACATTCTTTTACGTGTTTCTATTTGCACACAAAGATAAGTTTGTATTAATAATTTTAACTGTCCAGTAATAAATAATACGTTTCCAAGGGCCGCCCTGTCATATTTGTTTGGCTTTAACCATTCCGTTTTTTTTTTTTTTAGGCGACTGCTTGACGATGATTTTATTAAAGTTTGAATAACAAAGTTCTAAGTAAAAAAAAAAACAGGCTTCAAAATAAACCTACCAATAGACTAAGAAATAAGTACAATACACTTCTGATAGTTAGTAAAAACTATAAACACACCATATTGTTTAACTTCAGTACATGTAAACGATGTCTCTGCGCCGAATTCGACATTTTGGTGGAACCCTTTTTTTAAACATTTACTAAAAATAAGCAGTTTCTTGTACCTGTTATTTCCTAGTTTTTTATGTAGGATATTTTGATCAAAGCAATAGTAAGTTTGCAGCGATCTTTTGATTCGTCCGTTGGCTTAAACTTTGATGCTCTGGAGTGGATTAGCTCACAACGAAAGTCGTCGATGTTTTTGATATCGCGAGTGGAAACTGGTTCTACAAGCCCTGACAACGGCTCACAAAAAAGACGGTAACATCCAGGGTCTGCGTCCATCCAGCGTCGAGGAGACAGCCGGTCAGGGGAGCGTGCGTTACGAATTGCTGCAGACGGACTGCGCGGCATCATCATCACGAGCCGGCTACTCGCACAGCGGGCAGCGCAGCACTCCGCGCTAATGGCGTCTCATTGCCGTAAAGCACGCATTACACGCGAGCTTAGTGACCGGTGCTAGTCAATGTGTTGCGGGCAAAGCCCGCAGGGTGTGCAGAGTCAGCATTGCCCGGGCGATGTTAGCATTGTACACCGCTGCTGGGCAAAATACGCAGAAATAATATTGACAATGTTGACACTGCCCACTCGGTATTGGGCTAAGTCAATAACAATTATTTCTTTGCGGGCTTAGCCTGATTTTAGGCGGGCATTGTCGACAATGCCAAATCGATGTAGGCAGAGTCGAGACACAAAAACATATATTTTCTGGAAATTTAAAAACGTTTAGCATAAATTATAATTTTTATATTTATAAACTAAGACAAAAATCTCCAATTTTAGGCAAATCTCAAATCCTTCTCTATTTTATTCTAATCAAAAAATGCTATTTAAAAACATGATAGCCGCCTTAATAAATAAATGAACCGCCAACATCGCGGCTATAGCATGTCGTTTTATGTACAAAAATAAACATATAGTATAGATTAATTTTTCATTATAATCCATACAATTTCTGTTATATCTTCGGAATAATAAAACATTACTACTACAGTTTTGAACGTGAATTGATCGTTTTTTAAATTTAAACATTATGAAATGAACTACGCTAGTACTTGAATATGATCTATTTTTACCTTATGGTATTTATTTTGTTGATATTTTTTATTAGTATACCGTGAGTTCACATTTATATGTCTTTCTGTTTAAGGTAGTTATAAAGGTATAAAATTACAATATTTAGCGAGGATGCTGAATGGGAAATACAAAAACAAGAAAGTAATAATTTCGGTATTTCATTTGAGCAACAGCCGTTTAAACATGTATCTTAATTTCGACTGTGTAATCGAGTGTCATAAATGCTGCAACTTTCAATCTTGTACATCCATAACAAAGACGCAACTATGTTCATGCATTAGTTGCTCAAATGAAACATCGGCTTTTGACTATTACGATTTACGAAGGCAATGTAAATAGTGGTCACTATCAACGATTTGCCGACCCAGCTTACGTCCGAATGCCGACGATTTGTGGGAATATTTTGTCGCCATCAATGAATATTCAAGTCGTCATGATCGCAGTACGCGAAATCGATCGGTGGCCAGTGGCCAGTGTCCAAGTGTCCAGTGGCCAGTGGCCAGTGTCCAAGTGTCCGGCAGTGGCCAGGGCCACAGGCGCGCGTATTGAAATATTGTCGCCACCGAGGAAGCCACTGCGCGCTAGGAATGTTCATTGTCGATTCGCCGTGACCGGCCGTGACAATGGATGACTTAAACGGGTCATTGCTTCAGGGAAACAGAATTTAATTACGTCTATAGTATTCTCCCAATTTTAATTAAACGGCGTGAAGTCTTGAAATATAAGATTGGATAAAAAACGAGGAGGTGTGTAATCAACGACATAACAAGTACATAATTAGATTTACAGGAAGCTAAGTAATTATACGATTTAGAATTAACGTTAAATAACATGGTATAAATTATACCTATACTGATATGGGTTAGTTTATTTATGAATAAAACACAATTTTACTGTTTAAGCGGTTTTTTCGTAAACAGTGGATTAGAGCATTCTTCGTGTTATTCAAGTTCAAGTTCAATGCCGCCAACAACGGCGTTTAATTCATCATTGTTTTTATGACAATAAAATGAGAAAGGACCCATTAGTCAGAGACTGTCGACGGGTCCTTTTTTTAAGTTTCTTAACTAATAATATTTCATACACAATTAAAAGGTACATGAATTTTTGGACAAGGTAGATTTTGGCATAACAAAAATAGAACATGAAAAAGTAGAAATAATATAAAACCTAACATGACACATAGCACAGATGTTATTTTCAAATTTTTATTTTAGTGGTACATATATCATAATAATTATTTTACATGTCTTTCTAAGAGGTATTTTATAAATTTATTTTTAAATAGTGATAACGTAGCACTCACTTTAATATCGCCAAGCAATTTATTGTATAAAGTGGGGACCGCATCGCATGATTGCCGCTTGCCATATAAGTTCTTAAATTTGGGGATAGAAAGCATTTTTTTGCTTACTTGACTTATTTTATGCTGGTGTTTTACAGGGATTTTAAGATCACTATCAGCATGGTAATAAAGGGCAATTTTGTATATCCACAATAATAAAACAGGCAGCAGGTTAGATTGTCTAAAGATATTTTTATAGTTTTCCCGGATGGGATTTTTTGTTACCCAGTTTAACGACAATTTTATAATACGTATTTGTAGGTTTTCAATGTCCTATATTAAATTTGTATCGCACTATTAAACAGCAGATAACTGCAAGTTGACATACAGAAGGGTATTTTTGATCAAATTTTAATCAAATCAATAACATTTTGACAGTTCAAAATATGTTGTATGTTACGCAAAAGTAAGCGCGGATAAAGAAAGCGATCGCACGGTAGAGAATAATACCTCTATAATTCACCTTCTCCGCGATCAGCGGAGAGTATCTCAGCATCCGAAAATAAATCAAAGGAGCCATCGAAGGCGAAAGTTATCTCTCAAAAGTCGTGACTCCTCTCTTATCTCGATAATTTAAGCGCTTATGATTTACGTCGAAACTTCGTTAAAAGTAAAAGTATCGGTAACAAAGAAGCGTCTAGAATTTCTCCCGATATTCCGGTCAGATTCTTATCTCGGCCCGATCGATGAGTATTAACTCCAAAACCTATCGCCGCCAACGCGGAGGTTACCCACCGACACCTTTATATAATAATATCAGTATTTAGATCGACGCGGAATAATGCAATACAATGAAAAGTATAATTTAAAAAAAATATTGTTTAATTGTGGTTTACACTAGATGTGCGCGTTATAAGTCGACACCATTAAATCACCCTATTATTCTAGAGCACCGAATAGCTGCGTTACTGAAGCTGGCTTCAGTAACGCGGTTCGTGACACGGATATCTCGTTACAAGCGCGGCGACGAGTTCAGCTACAAATCACGTAGTTATTTTGTAGCTGTTTAAGTATTAGTCTATTTTGAAATCGCGTTTAACGTAGCCTCAGTTATATGATTATCGCGTTAACGCCCACTGCTAGTTTGCACAATACCAATGAATAGAAATGAATATTCTAATTTATATTTTATTTAAACCACAAGTAATATACTTCGACTCTCAAGCCTGACTCTTGGGTCAATATGTATGCTGATGTCTTCATTTTCGAAGTTACTTACTTTGTTTAGAAAAATATTGTAATGGTAATGATAATGATGGTGATCATGCTGATGATGAGTATACTTTATGATCAAGTGTCATTCAATGATCTAAGGATAATCCCAATGCACTAAGGATAAAATCCTTAAACTCTATAAATTTATTTTACTATATCTGTTATATCTGCTTATATCGGTTGAGAATTTGAAGGATGATATTTCTATGGAGAAGTCTTAGCCTTAGTGAGTTTGCGATCTTTAAAGTGATAAAGGCAATCTCTCACTTTCGCTGCTCGACTTAAACGGACGGAGCATTCAATTCCTTTCATATATCACAATAGAAATGCTCAGCGATTGCAGTCGGCGTGTTAGACGTTGATAGCGGCTGTCTCCCAGTCACAGGCTTGCCTATAGACGGTTCACACTATGAAAGACAACTTGTTTATCTATTTTAATACCTGCCTGATACAAATCTATAATATACTTTGTATAAGTACGAAAATAAGATCGAATTGTCAAATTTCATTTCTGCCTAGATCAATATATTCGTCTCTTTGTCCGATCGGGGTAAAAATGTGTTTTCCAACGATCTTTTAAAACATATCAATACGGCAACTGCCAAGCGAGTACGCCACGCCGCGTCGAGTACGCTCCTCGCTTGCTCGCATATGCCATCGCGATAAGTCTCTATCCAGCATGACGGAGTGTTACGGCGCGCGGAACGAGCGGGGGGAATCTACCGGTGTTGAGTTTTTACAAAGACGATTTGTATGGCATGCCGCATCTATATGTTTAAAGAGATCGTTGGTGTTTTCCATTGCGCCTTTATATTTTGAAACATGTGCGTTATTATTAATTTTATGCAAGTGTTGCTAAGTTATATTAGAAGGAAATCTGTTAAATAAATAATCTTTCACCTATGAGGTTTAAAGTATAGGGAGTGAGGTAATCATTACTAATACCACAATATTGAATTTTAAACCGGTAAACATAAAATATCCAGCATATATGTAAAAATGTTTGTTTGTTTGTTCCTCTTCTATGTATCCCTAAACCATTCATACGATTACGATGAAACTATGGTGAGTTGTTGTGCGAACGTCCGTGAAGGTTTCTGACAAAAAAATGACAAATATTAGCAATACTTTGCCACCCGCAGGGCCTAGATTTGGGGAACGAAGCGACCCATACCTAGTGCCGCAGGCACGAGTTGACGCGCGCCATTAAAGCCACCTAGTTGAACAGCTAGTATTTCTATAAAATATATTATTGTCAATATGTCGGTATATGTAAGAATATTATGTTTTTGGCAAAATTATAATATTGACTAGAAAATCTAATAATTTAGTAAAATAAGAAAATTGCGTAATACTGGAGAATGTCTTGAGTAAAGATCTTAAAAAATCCAAAAAAAAACCGTTTGTTGTAAAGAAAAAAATAATGAATCTATTAAAGACATGAAATATCCACCAAAATTGACTAAAAAAAACTTTCTTTCGTTGGATTTTATCACTTAAAACCTGTAAACCTTAAAGTAATGCGAACTACCTAAATTCAGTTGAAAGCACTTTTGTTCGAAGTACCTAAAGCAGATTACATCGCATCACATCACATCACACATTAAATTATATGGTAGAACATTGGGTTGAACGGGTACAAAAATGGCCTATATTCAGAATATGTAACAGCCATTAATTTTAAAGCAAGAGTAGTAATATTGAATAATGTTACTCGACATACTATCAAAACCGTTGAAAATGTTACTTTTATATTATAAAATGCAGGCATTCCGCCTATAAATAAATGTAATAAATGACAGATAGTGAACGATGGGCAATGGCGTTTGTGACGCTAAAAAAAAGTTAGGATTTATATTAAAACGCTCACGTCTGTTGGGAATTACGTTGAGTTTCTATTGTGTGGAGGCCAATAAATTTCAATTAAACCTCGACCGAGGCGTGTGGCCTGGCCTGGCCACAATACAACGCCAGTCCTAATCGCCAGGGACCAAACTGCATGGTCCTGGCAAACTGCACTAGATGCCATGCACTGAAATGTGAATGTAATGATCTGTTACACTAGAGATATAAAGATTTGCTTATCCCGTTCTTTCTCCTCTCAATTTATATAAACCGTAAGTTTACTGGCACTGCCATCATAATTACTAGCTTCTTGGTAAACAACAAATTGTTCCCAGAGGCGGATGTTTTCTCGAAGGCCACAGTTTTTAAAAGGTCGGTACCTATTCTTCTAAAGTCTTTTCAAAATTGTGCAACATTCCCATCTCTATGAAAGAATTCTAACGCATCCAAACGCATGTACCCTCTGGTACACGTGTCAAGCGCTAATTTTATTCTGAATTTTCAATGTTTTGCCAAACGAATTTTGATCAAATACGAACTATGACTTAATCCCTCAATTATTCCAAATTCAAAAATATGGCACTGTCCTCATCTTACCCCAGTTCATTCTCGATAGAAACGATTAATTTTCTTAGAAAATGTGACGTCAATCTATCCAAATGCCGCTTTCAGTCTGATAAACAACACAACCCAAAGATACAAATATTTTTAATCCTTTAACGTACTATATCTGTCTGTTGCGTTTTAACGGCTAAGCCGCTAAACCGATTTTAATAAAATTTGGCATGGAGATAGCTTGAACTCTGAGAATGACCATAGCATTAAAAAAAAAAGAACTCCTAAGATGTAAAATAAGGAATAGGAGATTGTGTGGTAATTATTTAGTTAACACGCTAGAAAGGTGTTTTTGTGCATGTTAGAATTTTCTCGGATGCAGGCACGATTGCAGTCTCGAGTGCGAGAGGTAAAACAAAATTTGCTCACTTTATAAAGTTATTAGTGATAATTTAGGATAAGAATTTAGGTAGGAGTTTTTACTATTCAAACATTAATAATTTAATAAGACGACGACAGTGTGTTGATAGTAATCTCAAGTACGGTAAATCATGATCTGCTATCTAAAAATCTACAATAAGATAAGATATCGGAAAAGTTAATCAAAAAATACTGGCATTGAAAGAAAACTGAAAGCGCTAATCAAATTAATATTTCTTCACGGCGTCGTGCAATCTCGCCGTAAATCAAAAAAGAGAAAGTTATGTTATTAATGTAATGAACGATAGATGATGGCACAATCAGAGGAATATTCCCATCTATTATTCTGCATCGACCGACCTTCTACTTCTTAACGACCTTTTTTCCTGGGCGGCGACCGCCCGCGGGCCGGGCCATCGGCACCAGTAACTCACCACAAATTAAAAGCCATTGTGTCTATTTTAATTTAATTTATTGCTTAGAACGACACTCCGGATGCTTTGGCGGCGAGGTGTGACCGCTATGTTAAGGCGCCGTAACATAACTATCATATGACAGCAGATTAAAAAAATATATAAAGCTTGTTCAATGCTCACGCGCAGAGCGTTCTGTACACGTCTCTTACGATTAAACCCTTAAAAAAACCCTCGGAACAAGGAAAATGGTCAAATACTGACCTATGAAGAGCATTCCACTGGCGAATTGTTCTGGAATGAAAAGAATTGATCCCAATGTTCCGTTTTCTCAAGATAGATCCAATACAAGAAGGCTCAGAGAGTTGGGAGCTTAAAGTAGACCAGGAAGGTTCACAGCCTTATATAAACTAGTTAATCTGAATTCAAACGCCTTCACTTTAACTCTGTTTTTTTCTTACCTATATGGTAAAACACTCAAAATATAGTTAAACATGAAAGATTTTTTGTTAACATACTGTCAACACAATAGTAATACAGCATTTTACTAACGTATGTACTACATATGTTTTTTGTGCGATTTGTAATTTGAATAAATTTATTTTTGGGAGAAAATAAATAATGTAATATTAGGTGTTATTTCCTAAATAAATAATAATATAAATAAATAAAAATAATTTTTTGTTCAGTTTTTTTCTCCTTTCACTTTTAATATCCCTAACAATTTGTTTATTTTATTGGGGAAAAATTAATAAAAATGCACTGACCAATAAAGGTGTCCACAAAAAATATTTCTTCAACACATACCATAAATAACGCTTAATAACGACAGAGGATTAATATTTATTTATTTATTTTTAAATAGTACACTAATAAATCATTGAAATACATAACATTTAACAAAGTTATTCTTATTTCAGAGTTATTCATATTTTGCTTAGTGAAGACAATGAAAGATAAAATACAAACTATAATAAAAACAAACAATATAAATTGTTTATATAATACATATTATGTATACTATAAATATGGATACTATATGTTGTACATTACATATAAATATATGTAAATTTGTATATTTTTGTCACTTCGGAAGTAATTAGAGTATATGCATTTTGAAATGCCCAAGGCTATCATAGAAAATATGTATGAGACTACCTTTATGAAAGGTTTTATAAAACGTGAGTATGGAAGTTTATTTTTAGGGATATTTTGTGTGTGTGTGTTTGTGAGCGACACCAATTATCAAATAAAAATAGTAAGATCTGCGCTTACATAAGTGTTTAGTAATCAGTATTCATGACCTAACTGACCTGACTATAGGGCGAACGATATTATTTATCCTATTGAGGACTTTACATGAGCGATATAAGCAGCTATTTTGCCCAACACTGTTTTTTCATGTTGAGTGCTGTGTAGGGAATGTCATGCGCATGCGCGAAATATCAAGCAAAGGGAGGTTTTTACAGGGCTGAACTTTGCGCATAACTCCGGCACTTGAAGGAAGCATTTATGGCTCCTGAGCATTCTGAATGGCCGTGTCAGACGTATTCGCACATCGCTAATTTCATTTCGCACGAATGCCTTCGGTGGCGAGCGACGTATCCCTGCGGCGCCGAGGGTATGAACACCACGTGTAATAATATAATCTAAACATGTTTATTTGATATTATAATTTCCGACCTTATTTACTATTTTTTATATCCTACTTTTCGATTATTATTTAGACGGATCGTTGAATATGCATGAAGTGCCCGAGTTCCATTAAGGAACGTAAAAGAAGTTATAAGTAAAAGGATTTTTAGAAAAAAAAACAGTCAATATAAAAATAAAGTTTTTGTGTGTACGATTTAAAAGGAGTACTTCAAGCGTCTATTCTAGATCCTGTATTATTTATATTATACGCAAACATTTCAGGGTGTATACCAAACGATGTTTAGTTGTTTCTTTTTCAAGTGCAGTGCAAAAATCGGTACTGTTATACCACAAAGCTTGTATTTCAATAAATTGACAATTTTAAATGAAAAGTATTTATTTTCTACAAACTCATTATAAATTTATAAATAGCGAAAGAAAAAAAATTCAATATAGTTTCGTGGATTACCTGTTTTAACATACTCGTATGTATCTACATATGTGATACCAAATCTCCTAAATACTGAAAATTATTGATTTAAGAAAGTAAATGTTTCCAAGCTAAGCAGCATCTACAGAACTAAAATAATATTCTGTTTGAGAGTAGATACGTTCTCGGTTAGGTTTAAAAACTTAAACTTGAAACTTTGGTTGGTTGAAACGTTGATTAGAAATATTTTATTTTTTATCATGTTTGTAATGTGTTAGGGGTTTTTTATTTTATATGTTATATACGTATCAGTTCACTTTAGCATATATTATCATTAAAAAAATCTAATAGAATTGTTACACATTACCTTGATCGTATATAAATATTTTAGGTAAAGCGTCATGTAATGAATCAAAAAGTCATGGTAATGAAGCGTTAAATATGGTATGAGTATAAAGTATGGTTAATTAAATACTTCATATTCGTTGAAACTAAATTATTTGTTTTTCATATTACGTGTAAATATTCATATTTTGTTTAAGAGTTATTTGCATATAAATAAAAAAATACTTAATGTAATACTAGATTACCTAAACATTCATATAAAACATAATGTGTAGATATAATAAATAATTGTGAAAAATGTGATTATTATGCATGATTAGGTTTTTTTTGTAGTAAATTCTTAGTTTCGTTTTTAAATGTTTTATTTAGACGATGTTTATCATTTGATTATTACCTACGTAGTAAAAGAAAATAAAATTAGTAAAATAAAATAAATAACGAATATAGTGTTTAAATTTGGTGTGTTTTTTATAAAACTTTCTTTGTAAATTGTAAACCACTATATAAAACCTTAAAAATGTATATTTTTTTATTTAGATTTGGTATTGATGCCTATTTTACAGGTGACTGAAAACCCACCACTATGCTTATTACGTTATAGGAACGTTATATTACTTTGCAAAGTGAAAAGCACACGGCGCGCGCGGCCCACTAAACAGTACCGCGGTCATAACGCGATCGCATAAAACGCATCAACCTTTGGCGCTGAGAGCGATGCGTGCAAATTTAAAAATGTTACTTTTAACGGTATCGCTTCATGCAAATTAACGTTCGCGCGCTTGTTTTTATGCACCGTGTAATTTGGCCTTTATAGGCGAAAATATATTTATTACCTCCGGGGTCAGAGCGGACGCATCGGCGATTTCACAACAATTTCGCTATGTGAAAACGAAACACTATGAAATTGAGTTCGTGTTAATATTTTGGTTAAGCTAAAACCTGCTTTTTTTATCTAAATCAATTCTTTAAACACCTAATTTGGCGTAAATATCACTTATCAACCATAGTTATAACTATAGTAAATAAACTGATAATAAATTATATTGGGCGCCAACATCTTTATGATTGTTTATGATTCACTTGTCAAATTGTTATTTTTTAAAATTTATTTTTGGGCAGTTTTCTCGGCTAGTGTAATAAACGTCACAAACCCACTTTTGTGACGTTTATTTCAATTTAACAGGCAGTTTGTTCGTTTGCTTAGAGAAGGCAGTTTGTTCGTTTTTTTACAATTTGTCAAAGTATCTATATGCATACATAGATGAAAGTTATTATACAAATAAGTTAATTAAGTACATGATTAAATTAATATATTTAATGATGCAACGTGTGCACCGTTTACACAATAAGTATTGTTTAAAAAAGAAGAAAGATTAATAATTGTTAATTTGATGCAAAATTCCGTCCATTTTCGTGTAATAACGCGGGTAGTGTGTGTTCAACGAATGGATCATGTCAAATAACCAAAATATTATTTTATATGTAAAATATGCGATGGCGAAGTTTTTGCGTAAAATTCGTGATTACTTTAACCACAGATACTCGACCTTTATATCACCAAAAATCTACTAGATGCGGAAACTCACTTCACACTGGTTTTTGTTTAATAATAACGCATTATAACTCTTATTGGCTGGCCGTTTTAATATTTCAAAAATTTTGTGAATTTTACCATTTTCTAAAACGCTTCTTATTAAATTAGATTACAAAATATTAATACCACTTAGATATTAATTTGCATATGTTTAAAACGCTCCCAGAGGAATGCAATTTGCTTAATCTCCGTGGAAAATCGCACAGCCCTATGTTGTATTAACGGACGCAATGTTTTTAAACTCAACGACAAATCCGATTACGTTCACGTTCGAAACCCCACCGCAACAACTACACAGCTTGTGTGGAAATATTTTGAAACTGAACTAAATAGCTCTGAAATTTCTTCCTTAAAATCTATAGATACACAGAGTAATAGTAATTAAGTTTCAAGATAAAAACTTAACAGATCACATTACTCGTAATATGTAGCATTTTTTAGGCGTATAATTTATATTTATATGTTTATAAAGCTAGTGTCTTAATTCTCCATTAACATTGTAAAAAAAATCGATCGGTTTGAGAATTTCATTTAAAACATTTTTTTTTATTACATACAAGACTAACATACATACAAGACTCGTACTTCCTTGCATAAGCGTTAAATATTGCAATATTTATAAGTATGTATGTATCTTTATTACAGGCCCGGATACAGAGAGGGGGCAATGGGTGCAATGCCCCCCCCCCTCCCGATCCACGATTTTGGTAATCATTTTCAGCAAATTCCGTCTATGCAACTGTCATATTTGAGTATATTTCTGAGAAAACTATTGCTCCGAGACGCCTTTAAGGAAAATTTCCTCGATAGAAAAAAAAATCCAAAGTTAACTCTAAAATAAGCTTTCAGATAGTTTTAAAGACTACTTAAATTACACCTAAGACTATTTAAATATAAGTTTCTAAAATTATCATAATTTACCATATTTTTAAGAGAATTATTGTATCATATTTTTGAATTAGTAGATATATTTTGAATAAACTCGTTTTTCGTTAAACCGTTAAACACACGGATTTTATGCTAAACAAATTGGTATAATTTTCTGGAACATTTGGAAAATTACCGCCCCCTGCGCAAAATCCTGTATCCGCGCCTAAATCTGCAGCTGATAATTCCCTAAACGTCCGATATTCTCGTGGATTTTTGCTGTGTGACCTTAATATGCTGGGGAGCACAATATGCCGAAGACCAAAGACCACGCGTGGCTCAGTAAATGCATCGCGCCCAAAATAACACATCAAAACAAAAATGTCATTTTCGACGCATCGATTGTACCTTCAAATTCACAAATCGGCACGTCCATTTTATTAGTAAAATTAAATCCAATCTATCGGATCCGGAAATTAAATCCAAAATATTGTGAGAAAATATTTTGAATTTATATATTCACGTTATATGTATAATATGGTGGTAGTCTAGTTGTTAAGGCGTTTGGCTATCGACCCGGAGGTCGCGGGTTTGAATCCGCTCATTATGGTCATGTAATTTTTAATGTCTCGCTTCCATCTCTTCTGACTCAGTAAAAGCCAATTTAGCCTAGAAAAAATACAAGGAGAAAACAAGTCTGGGATAAAACCGAGAAATCGTAAGGAAGGGAAAAAAAACTTTAAAATAATATTAAATGGGTAATAAATTTATGAAATATATACATATTATAGATAAATTCTAGCTTTCTGCACTTCCTCTCCATATAAACTTCAACTATGCCAAATCTCACACTCCTCCGTGCGCGCAATATTCTTAAGAAGGAATATCCGAGGTTTTCCCTTCGCGTATTAATATATCTCCTTGAAGATGGTACCTATCCTTGGCAATATTTTATAGAATATAGAATCTATACTTCACCACATATGGTCTACACTTTATCTAGACTTCCTCAAGTTAGAGGCGATAGCGCGGGACGACTTGCTCGAGAGAGAGACATGGAATGCACTGCCCAGCAGGCCGTTGCTGTCACACTTGTTTGGTGTACCGCTTTTTTTTAATGGGGAAAAAAGTTGTGTGATGAAGGAACACAGATCCTCCTCAATATTTATTCGTTCTGTTTGAAGTTATTAATATTATATAAAATAAATAATATGGAGATGCCGTATGATTTCATCGATCTGATTTCACAGACGAACCCTTCATCGTTTAATTGACAAAAGCCACAGTCGCAGACGATGACATCTGCACGTGTCCACGTTGCCAACTACCCCTATTTTTGGAACATCTCCACGTTCACTCGTAAACGGGGAGCCTATTCACTTAAATTAGAAGTTAATCTAAAAGAAGTTTTTTAAAAATACTTAGCATTATTGTTTATATTATTCTTAATTAATAGTCGTCATAAAGCAAATATGCATTATATTTTATCTTTTTTGGAGTTATTTACATGCGAAGGAGAAAACTTCAAACTCATTAAACATTTCTTTTCTTAAACATTAAACATTTCAGTAACTTAGAAGAAAAAGGTCCAATGTCTGAAATCACAAATCCGTTGAGAATTGGCGTTTTAATGTTTTGGACCTTTTTGTTAACGAGATACAAGAAGTAATTTAGAATTATACTCAAACAAAAAGGTACTATGTCACCTACGTTCAGTGTCTAACATCTGTCGTTATATAAAACGTTCTTATTGGTTACTAAAATTATTTTAGCCCTGTGGATGTCTTTTTTTTTTTGTTATTAATAAAAGCGATAGACATTGGTACTTTTTAGATGGGATTAAAATAATCATTCAGCTATCAGATCCTACTCATTTTCGTATTTTTGGACATTGGACCTTTAAGTTCTGATATATTGAACTCTTTAACAGTTTCCTAATTTTAAATTATTTTTATATGAAGTGATTACTAGTTGACTGAAAATCATAATGGTTTAGTTGTTTACGCGTTTGACCCAGCAGTTCTGGATTCGAATCCACACATTTTTATGCCTCTGAGATAATAATTATTTTAAAATAAATGAATAGTGACATTAGACTAGACTCCCTCCCTATAAGTCCTTAGATGAAGGTCCCGTATAAGCGCCTCTGTTATTGTTATAAATCACACACTGGCGAATACCCCCGCCATGGGACGATTCGGTCCCCTTATTAATATGGTACTCATAACTTATTCAGGAGGATAATCCTTCGCTTTGAAATAACGTACTCTGATTATCATTCCAGCCCTTCAACAAAGAATAATATTCTAGGCTTTAGGGGCTCGCCTAATTTTGAATGATACAAATAAACGAATATCTATAATGTTTTAAAAGGTTTACTCAAAACCTTCTTAAAAACCGAAGAACACACCAGCACAGAAACACACCCTAATATGCAACTACAGTACACCATGTAAACCATGTAAAACATATAGCTACAGTAAACTATGTAGCTACAGTAAACCATGTAAAACATGTAGCTACAGTAAACTATGTAGCTACAGTAAACCATATAAAACATGTAGCTACAGTAAACTATGTAGCTACAGTAAACCATGTAAAACATGTAGCTACAGTAAACTATGTAGACTATGTACAGTAAATATTTAGAAGATAAAACGATACCGAAGATTTTTCTTCTAGATCTTCAAATAAAAGAGTCATAACACTACAGCCTTTGTATGGAGAAATGACCGGGTTGAGTCCCCTTAACCTGCAATGCTTAATAGTTTTTTTTTAGGTCATATCTTGCAAGCTGAATAACAACCACTTCCTCTTATCCTACGGAGTTGGCCCTCTCAGAATGGAGAACAATTAAGCAGTAAATTTTGGGTAAAATGCTATGATAAAAACCAACTGTAAAACTTACACATTTTCATTCTTTCTTTAAATAACTCATTCAAACATAAACGAATCGAACTTCCGCAGCAGAGATCCTGGGTTCGTTCTCCGGCAGAATTTCTCAGCATTGTCAAACTGTCAAGTAACATGACATAACGCATTCGTACTATTAGGCTATTGAAATGTCGCGGTCCGCTATAATTATGAATGGCTCGCTTGGAGCACCTGACATAGGATAATAAATAATTTAGTTTAACAAATTGCAACATTTGGAATTTAAGATTATTTTAATGCATAACTACTAATTAAAAAGCTATTTTTTTCTTCAATTATTCCTTTGTATATTAAAACTGTCATTTAAGTCCTTATTGTGCACATTAAACAGTCTGGGATTGAGTTATATTGCCAGGGAGAGGGGGGGGGGGGGGGGGGGGGGTTAACACAATGGGGAGCGAATTTGTATTAATTGAGGGGAACGACTCAGCGTAGAGGGTTAGCCATTTATTGTTCCAATGAAAGAAGGGGACAACCGTACTGATTCAATAAGTAAAATTGTATGACGATGTCGCTATGGGACATTTTATTATTTAATCTATATACTAATTTTCATATTCTCTAACGAAGAAACGCGAGCTGGAGCGAAAATTAATTGTGTCGTTGTAACAAAAATTGATATCTATAGGCTGTAACAGAACGATTTCAATACAATGAAGCGCATTAAATGGCGGCTAAAGAGTTGTAAAGGTACAATCCATACAATCGTTCACAACACAACGTTTCTTCACGCTGCGTCGTAAAATTGCGAGCGAGGGAGTTGGATGGCGCTTACTTCTACAACTGAGTCCGTACAGACAACATAAATAAGTGTCTGTAAAAAATCTTAAAATTGTTGTAATAATTGAAAGAAAATAATTGAAAGAAAAATAACAATCCTGTTTTATGCAATATCGAAAAGGTTTTAATGTGTTTATGTATAATTTAAACCCTTATTTCGCTCCCTATAACATTGGAAAAATCTTACTCAAATCGCTGAGGTTATCTGATAACCTATTTCTCAGTAATGAAACGCCTTACGTCATGGGAACAAAATACGGCAGTCGGAACAGCGCTTAAGAGCATTCGCCTACCCGTCAACGCAAACCATGCGATTTACATCGACATGATAACATTTTGAATAGGAAGTTTATTTCTACATCAGATGTAACTTATATGGGAATACAAGACTAGAAGCCTATGCCGAATTGAAATAAATATAAAACTTTTTATCCATAAGGTACAGGGTGACTGCAATTGTCATCGTAACCCTAACCTAGTTTGACCTTGGTTTATTTGAGCTTTGATTCTTTTACCCGTATTTTTGAGAATAATTCAAAAAGGCATGTATGACAGTATCGGTCCATAAATTTTTTTTAATTTTTGGGTATGAGTATAACTCTAGTATTCGTCCAGCCACCTGGTGCACATCAGCTCCCTGACCTAAGACCACTCCTGTTAAAATATCAGCTGATTAATTCTGCGATTTCGAGTATTACGCTATATCACATCAAGGTTACGTTATCGATCCGTGTACGCGTCAGAATTTGCATGATGAGCAAATTTACACCATCTTTTAAAAAAATAAATAAATTAGGGAATAAGTCATTTTTGCATTTTTTTTAATTTGTATAATTTCTCATTCATAGTAGGGAAAAAACACTATGTTTTTCTGGCCTTCTCTTAAAGGCACAACTCTGTTTTTGTTTCTAATGTCATTTCGTGAGAAAAAAATGACCTTTTCGTGTAAAAAAAACAAAGTAATTTCGAGAAATCACTATCGTTTGGCGATATGTATCTCCTCGAACTTTCGATCAATGCTATATGGGCGTAAATCCGTCCCGAATTGACGAAACTGAAGTGTTTTTTTTTTTAAATATTGTCGATAATTGGTCAATTCTTTATCACATGCAACAAAGAATATTCGATATCGCCTTAACCATTTCGGAGTCGAATGGATATCGAATTGAGAACCTCCTCCGTTTTACCAAGTCATTTAACGATATTCCTCTATTTATGCCTAACATGTTTTCGATGCTACATTTCACAGCCATTCAGTGCTTCACTCCTAAACCGCAAAATCCCTTGTCTTTTTGCCTGCTCTCCGGCCCGGCACACACGAGCCATATGTGTGGACGTTTCGACGCAGCGAACAAAGCGTCATCAGAATGTCATCGAAGCGGCGCGCCCCGCAATTCTGTTTTTCGGACAGACAATACGCTTTCATTGTGTGCAAGTGGCACTTGAAGCAATACGCGACAGGGTTAATTCAACCATGTGTGCCGTGCAAAGGACTGTTGAACATAGGTACTTCTTCATTAAATAGGTTAAGGGCGATATTGTTACCTTTATTTAATACTTTTTGAAGTTATACTTCTTTGCGCCCGTTATACTCATTGGGATGGGATATTGGTCAAGAAACCGCATCACGCGTTAGAATTAAAATCCGTAAAGTGCCCTTTTATACGTTTTATAATAATGAAGTGACTTATAATAATATATTGAAAAGAAATATATTGAATAACAGAGAAAAATGTCTTTTATTTCATTTATATATCCTGTCAGTTTGTGTGTGTGAGTGGGTGTGTGAGTGAGTGTGTGTGTGTGAGTGGGTGTGTGGGAATGGCCAAAGAAGTATAACTTCCACCATCTGTTACAACGCAGATCCAATTTTTATTTGTTACATAACTTTGTCATTTAGTGTAAAATGCCAGTAATTAAAATATGTTAAAAACATTGAATAATCATTAAATATCTCAATGTCTTGTATTATTAATGCATGTAGGTATTATTAATGTTTGTCTGACTGAAGATAGTATTCATTTTTATTCTTTACCTAACATATTTTCACCAATACATACAAAATAAATGCAAACCATTTTGTATGTATTGTATATATTGGATCGGGATGTGACCTCGCGCCCGCGCTGTTCGCGAAGCACTTCGAAGAAAAACAATTTTTTTTAATAATATCATTATTTTTGTATGATTTTTTTTTTTATTATAATTTTTTCGCGAGACCGGTTTAGTTGTCCATATAGATCAACCTCCTTAAAGGACACCAGAGAATATCCTACTCCGCTCTATATTTGCATATATAACAATACGTAGTATAGATAAAATATGAATTTAACAAAACAGATAGGACAGTACTGCTGCATATGTTGCAAAATCTGATTAAATCCCTCTATTTGCGTTTTAAAAAAATATATATTGTGTTCAGCGGGCTTTTTGAAGCTTACAATATGCTCAGCCCGTAACTATGGTTCAACCCTTTCTGGCTAAAATAACGGACAATCCGTTGGCAGTAATCGCGTTACCTTTTCGCAAAGGGGAATATTCGGCTAATTAAGCGAGAATTGTCCTTTGAAGCGCAGCCTCTTTGCGCCTCATTATTACATAAAATGTTTGTGGCTTTGTCATTTTATATTTTATTTATATATATGTATCTCTTTCTGCCCAACGGATAATTTTGTTTGTATGACACGAATGCGACGCATAACTAACTGTACATAAAGTCGCTGGTCGAGATAAATCCCAAAATTATTTCAGGTGCCGCAATTAATTTAAGTTGCCTCATTCCCAAAGCGCTTTTGGCACGCGGTCGGCTTTCGTTATCTCGTCTATTTCTACGCCGGAAGGCGGAGGTAGATTTCACCGAATCAATGTATAGGGGCGGGTTTGGAGTTCACATCGACAATTGTAAGGAAATTATAGGCCTCTAAATAACACTTTGAACTGATTTGAATCGGCGCCTATTAAGGGTAATATGATTTTTTGATTGTTGAAAAATCAATTTTTTCTACCCTTAGGACCAATGGATTAAAAAAATTTGCTGAAATAAATTTTAGGCCCTTATCTAAAAATAATATAAATTTAAATGTACTCGGTATCTTATATACTAGTTATAGCAAATTTTCACCCCCCCCCCCATTTCCGCCCCTCTGTTCTGATTTTACCCATTAACGAACTTGAACGAGATTTTGTGCCCTAAAATTTTATGTATCAATTTGGAATTGATTGGTGTAAAATTAGGGCAGTTATCGTATCAACAAGAAAGTGATAAAGATAGATAGATAGATAAATAGATAGATAGATATATATACATTTATTTATAAACGTTTAAACTGAGGGTGGTTTTGGGTCCCAGGGGATGTGAAACGCGAAGATATGTCGCAATTATCCCAGAAGTCATTACATCGTACCCATTGCAATAGTCCAAGTTTAAGTTCAAGTTATTTTATTTTCCAAAATATTTTAAAATATACAGGAATATCATATATATAATACATTATAAACATTAAAATAACGACTATTAAAAATTCAAGAGAAGGTAAAAAAGAAAAAAAAGAAGGTAAAGAAAAGGTAAAGAGATGGTATTTAAAGTTAAATTACTTACAAGGTTAACAGCGATAAAAAATATAGGTGGCTTTCCCTGTGAAATCTACCTAATATACACACTTTGTACTGTAATTGGTTGATCATAAAAAACAGAATCAATGTATTTCAAAACCTTAGTTGAATTTGTATCTTTATATGAAATCTGTAGTTTTATTTTCTCGATTATGTGTGGAAATGTGTGGACCTCTATGGAAAATATAGACTTTTCGAAACGTTTAACTTTTCAAGAAAGTAGAAATTTAACTTTTTAATTATATAGAAATCTAGATATTAGGAGGTGAAACGATATCCAATATTATTTTTTCCTATATCTACAAAATATAATAGTCACAAAATTATAGCGTTTGTATGGAGAAAAGACCGAGTTGAGAGTCTCAGTACTTTAATTCAAACAGTAAGGCCGGTCTAAGATTTATAAATAGAAAGTTTGAAAAATATATAAGAATATTAAATAAACTAGGCACACAAGAAATCGTTCATTTTACGATACATAATCTCTTAAAAATGTTAAAAAATTACGAGCAAATGTCAAAAAATTGATATCACTGTCACTGTTATTCGTAGAAATTCTCTAGTGTCAGTGGTCTAAATTTTCACAAGCTGTTTTTGTAGTTTATAGTAATATTTGTATATATGTCAGTGGCTACGAAAATGGGTGTTCAAATGTTCTTTATGTCATCGCAAATGCTAATCAGATACACTCTGATTCTAGTGTATGTAGTTCTTTTGGCGGTTGGTGCTTCGCTGGTGGTGTACAGCTTGTATTCGCAGACGAATCCGAAGACATTCAAGTATCACTATAATACTAAATATAACTGTGCTAGATCGAATGATCGATTTTACGCTTTGGAAGATACTAGCTCATGGTTCTGGCTGTTCCTGGCTTTGTTCGGAATAGTCCTGATGCCGTTCGGTTTCCACGGCATCTATGCCGTCGTGAAGATGTCTCGGTGTTCGATCAAAATCAACGCGGTCATCGTGCTCATCGTGTTTTTCGCGTTTATCGGGTGCGGTATTTGGGTGATGAGCCTATTCAAGTCCTACCGGAACGCTCGAAGGATAGTCAAGGATATATTCTCGAGGACTTTCGACGAGACGAATACGATGGAAACGCTATTCTGGAAGTGCTATATGCTGAAGAAGAAATGCTGCGGCATATCGAGCAAGTACGACTTCAGTGACACTCCGTGGGGCCGCAAGTTCCAGAGGTACATGCCGAGCAGTTGCTGTATGCACGACAGCCATGACGTCATGCATCCGAACTGCTCCCACATTAGGAATTCCTACGCCGACGTTGGATGCCTCAGCAAAATCAAACGAAGCATCACATCCAGCGATGTGTTGGTCCTGTACTGTGTAGTTCTGTTGATGTTCTTCTTTATGGCGATGTCTCTCTTGCGTCTGGCGTATCCCGGCAGGCTTCAGTGCAATTACCCCATCGATTCCGAGCCTGACAGAGGAAGTTTGGCCTCGTCCAACTTCGTCAATCCCAAGGGACGAAGATCGAAGCGAGTTTCTTTCAATTTGAAAGCGAACGAAATTCAATTCATTTAAACAGAGGGGTAATTGTTTAATACAAGTCCAAGTTGTTTAATTGCATTATTGAACTCTCATCAAAATCATTGGCAAATATTTGCTATGATAACTAGAGTTTATGATGAAAAAACACTCAAGTATTTATAAATATGCTTACGATTATAATTGCTTTTATAGTATATATTCTACACTAAATTTTTAAATATGGATATTTATATATAAATGTAGATAATAATGTATTTAATTATGATTAAAGATATTTGACCTGTTAATTTTATTTTATGATAGAGATGACTTACTGAGTGAATTCCAGCAGTTTCGGGGCATGATGCTGCCTTTTTCGACCTTTAATGTGTATTTGTATTTATTTTTATTATTTTATTTATTTTTTTAAAACAATAAAATATATTTTAAATATATCATATGCATATATTTTATTTATATGCTCCTTTCTACCTATGACAGTAAATCGTAAAAAGCGTATAGACGACATTTTGGGCTACGTTTTTATATTATGGCAACATTAATGAATTCTAAACCGTATTAAAAAAAAATAACACAATTTTGACACTTATCAAATTGCCACCTGTGCTTTGTTATATGTGATATATGGAAGAATTTTTAAAAAATAGTTTTAAAGTAATATTAATATTTATTGTAAATTAAAAATATTGTTATTTTTTTAATAAATACATTAAGAATTACATAACAGTAATTTCATTTTAAACTAAACTAACTAAATAAAAAAAATCGTCCATAACGTTGGAAGAAGTGAGCGTGCGAGGGTGAAATGTGTTTCGCAAAATCACAGTATTAATTCAACATTTAATTTTCATACCTAATTATTTATTGTTTTTATAACTTTTATCACTTCTTTAGTGATAGAAGTTTGTGTTTTATTTCATAAAGAGAACGATAATTGCACATATAAATAAAACATAACTTTCACAATTCATTTTTTTTATAAATTAGTACCAAAATTACGAACTAGTATCCGAATTTTTTCATGTTAAAAATCTCTTTCATTTTTTTATAATGAAAAAATAATATGTAACAAATTAATGCATATTTATCATATATTCAAGAAAATTGTTCAAACTCCTAATACTTAAAAAATCAACCATATATCACATATAACAAGACACAAGTAACAATTTGATAAAACGTTTCAAAAAATAGTTTCACAATCCAATAATGTCTCCGTAATATGGAACGTAATTCTAAATGTCACTTGTTACGTATAGACGATGATTTTTTGAACTACCTTTATATATATTTTTATCTGAACACCTCGACATTTCCCTTCTCTAAAATCTCCTCAGCCAAAAGCATCAGCGTCAGCATCTCGCGCCGAAACGTCTGGCATACGAACAGTAGGTCTTCTCTTTTTTTCTCACTATCTTACCTAACAGTTTAAAACTAAATAAATATTTATAAATATTGGATTGTGCCTAAAAGTATTTCACGGATGAGCGATGCGAGGAAAAAATCTATTAACCGGTTGACACAATATCTATCGAAATATCTCATTTCAAAGTAGTAAAAATCCTTCTTTGCAAAATTATTATACATAGATATTATATTTACATAAAAGGGTTCGGCAGTCGCGACGTTTCTTTTTTAAAACGAAATGGACAGGGTTACTCCTCGTTATTTTTTTTTTACCCCCTGTATGCCCTAACAAGACAGCCTGGCTAATACTACTTTAACGAGCTTTTAAACAGACTATAGAAGGAGGTTCTCATTGTTTTATTTTTAAATATGTTCACTCATCACTCCGGATTGGCTCGATCAATTTTATTCAAATATAAGAAATTTCTCATGGGTGGTCCAATTTTACTTTAGTAATGTAGAAAAAACATTTAAAAATAACTGTTTCATTTATTTTTATTCGATTTCAAATTAACCAGTTTCAAAACACTTCATATTTAGGAAAGTATGCAAGTAAATATTAAAGTATTTAAAATAAAGAACCAAAATATCTTAAAAGTACTTCAAAACCAAAACGTTGACGTTTGACCAGTTTAAAAAGTTACGGTGAACCAGTTTATTTATTTACCTCTAACAATTAGAGATTTATCGTTATATTTCTTCATTTTAACAAGCTTTTATTTAGCTTGCAATGTCTATTTAAGTCAAAGCCTGCAAGCTGAATTAGAACGGCTTACTCTTATCCTAAGGAGTCGAAATTTGACATGATGGTTCAGAGCCGATGACAATGCGTTTTTATGGTAAGCATGACCTGATTCTACACCCAGCAATGGATCCAGAGAAGGAACTCCTCAACGGTCATGAAATTTTCTATACGCATTCGAACATTTAAATAAAAGATTTATTTTTTTATTGAGAAATCAGTTGGCCGATGAGTACAAGTCTATAACCTTCTAACTAGGTAAGAGTTACCTGTTCAAAGAAAGGTTATATATGAAGTGTTACAGTAAGCATACAAGAGACCAGCGCAAAACCCTGTGAAAATATAAAAATTAACTAAGGCACAAATATACACACCCACACACACATGAATACAATGTAAGTGTTAACTTAACACTTAATATTATAAAAATGTATTTTTACCGATAATTTATTTTCAAATCGGTTTGATTTTTTATAGCTGGGCACAAATAGACAAAATTATTACAAATAATGCGGATTTAGTTCGATTTGCTTGTCGATTTGAATCCGGCTTATGAGTCGTTGACATTGTCGAAACGTCGGTGACATGAGCGATTTGCATAGGTAAATGATTTTAATGAAATTAATAAACATCACGCGAAACCATTCGGACAGTCACGTACTGCAAACAGGTCCGCGTTTTAATGCATGCAGCGATAAATAGTTGATATCCCAGTAACGCCACTATCGAAGCGTTATTTCGTCGCTCGGAAGGCAAATTTGCATTTGCAAAGTTGCGGCGAATCAAAGACTCTTCTTCTCGCGTTGTATTTATCTTCAGCGCAGCACACTAACATATTTGCGAAGCTGTTAACTACACTCTGCACAATCCGCTTGCGGTGATATGACATGACAATTTTTCAAACATTCAAGATAAAAGGACTAAAAATATCTGAAGAATGAGATTAGAGAGTCTAAAGTGTCTTTCGGCCGTCTTGCTTGCTTAAGAATGCTAGGTATTTTTCTTACGATAAGGTAAATGACCACTGGCAAAACATTCCGGTTACAAACCAGTGCCGCGTGAAATTACCCAATAGACGATTCGCAAACTGTAAATTTCCGTAGAAATTTAATTAACGACTGGACAAATTCAGCCGGCTATTTCTCATATTTCAGAAATCCATTGTGTTGAAAATGCATAGTTGCAGTTCACACACCGTTTGACGTCACGAGAGGCAAAAAATGAAGTACTCGAAAAATAGTTTTCCCACGATATGTTTTCTTAACCGAAATAGATACCTGGCAAGTTTAGTCTTCGGTGCGATCTCATACCATCACACCTTCCGCGTTACGCTATTATTCTTATTATTAATTACCAATATATACTACATTTAAGTATTGTAAAAGTAATTTTAAGTGAATATTCGTAGACAATAAAGATTAGCTAACCATTTTCACCAACCGTCAACGGGGCGAGCATCTCTTACCGGTACCATACAAATACCTGTGTGTTTGTATTTTAATAATTTGATTTAGTCGAACAAAATTTGCAACAATTTAGTTTGAAAACTTCATACCTACTGTATAATAATATGTTTGTGAATATGTAGGAAATCCACAATCGGTTTTGTTAACTGTTTAATTCTTAATTGTTTTAATGTTATTGTTATAACTGTGTTTTCCCATAAGAAAATAAATAAATAATGTACCTACCTACTACAAATCGGTTCTTACCGCTTATACGCGTGCAACTTAATGAAGTATAGAAACAAGAATAATAATGTATCCCTTTCTTTAATGTGTTCATTTAACTTCAAACCTTAATATAATCAAAATTGACGTTACCGTGTTTAAAACTTTGACTAACAAAACTATTTTCGTTTTGAATATTTATATTCTTTTTTTCGAGCAATTTTATAAAATTTCCAAAATATATGCATCCATAAATTCTATGCAGTATGCATTGCAGCGAAATGTGAGATTTAGCTTCCATGACAACTTGATGCTTTAAAACAGTATATATGTGATAAAAGAAAACATTTATTAAACATACTTAAATAATACGAAGTAGGGTTGAATATGATTATTGGCGACCTAGAGAATTTGCCGGTACAATTCTTGCCGGTTTCCAACTAATCCATTCTTCTTAAATTCTTATTCTTTTTCTTTTTAATTTAAACATTTTTTGCTAGTTATTCTTTTGTTTAATAATTAAGACCCATTTTCAAATTTTCGTTACGTATTAACCCAGTTTTTATTTTACTGTTTAATAAAAACAAAAAAAAAACGAAAATCGACCTAATTAATTTTATAAGCACACAATGGTTTCGATTTCGAACATTTTTGTACATATAATTTATTAAATTTTTAGTGTCTAATATCAAGTTTAAATGCCTCACAGATAAAGTGTTACGAAATACGCGATTTTAATTTTGAGTATTAAAATATAATAATAATTATTGCCAGTGTGATGCGGCCTTTAGGATTGTAGCGGCGAGTTCCAACGAGGAAATCCAACTTCTGTCGGATGAGCGCGGCTAATCAAACAATAGCGGCGGAGGCTGCGGATTGCTCTCCCGGACTAATGTGTTTGCTTAAATAATTATGATTAGCGCGTCGATCTCTCTCCTCTCCTGTACCTCGAAACGCTGAAATATTCGTAGCGACCTCACCTAGACCGGTACCGAATTCACTGGTTAATTATTTACAAAATTACTAAAGGTATGTTTTCTGCCAAACGTATAAATCCATTGTATCGTTTCATCGTTTCATATTATGTAGATCTTAATTTTCTTGTCGATGAACGTTGCATCTACATTCATTCGAATTCCCTTCCGACATTCAGGCAAATACACCTACACACAGCCTAATTTTATATTTATTTTATTTATTTATTTATTGTACATAATTAATTCGACAAAGAAATAGAAATGTAGTAGTAGAAATCACAGTTACAAATGAATATTATATAAGCAACCATTTTTCTTTTTATGCATACATTTAATACATATATATAAATACATTGAAGATAAGTTATTTCTCTTGTATTCATTAAATTAATCACTTCACTTATCATTCTCATTCGTTATACAGGATGAACTTGAAGTCAGCAGTATGCTTTGAATCCGTCATGAATAAAGTTTAAAACAAATTCATTAATTCAGTCGCTATATTCGTCCACAGAATCCGCCGGACTGTCACATAATGATGGCTATATTAATTCTGTCATCTGCAGGAATGCGAGCCGATGTCCTAAAAAGGACAGTTTGATTAAATTTGACATATTTCAGATTCATTAAACATTTTTTTTTAAATTTAATCGTAAAACATTTTCAGAAAGTAGGTTATATATTATTGTTATTGGTAAAGGTATAAAATAAATGTAAATTTTACAATATTATATAATACTAATATTTTTGTAGAATATAAATGATACACTGATCATATTTACATATACAGAAATGTCCCAGAATGATTGATTCGACCTTAAATGATAACCATAAGCTATAAGCGTAAAAAAATATTTAGGTTCATCTCAAACCTCAGTTACAAACCTAAACAAACACCCTTTATTAACCATATTGCGCGTAAAAAAATCAATACGAAAATACATGAATGTAGTTCTAATTATATTACAAACAAACCCTAAACTATATACTTAAACCTCTCCTTAAGAACATATCCCACTTATGACTCAAAATTAAACAAATAACAAAAAACGTATCTCATAGCGTATTCCAACTGCCAACCAATTTAAGCACCGAGGAATGAACTTTAATAAGTGAGATCTTTTGCCATCTCTTCTCAGCACTGTCGATTGTGTTTTTTACAAGAAACGCAAAATTTTACGAGGGGTCTACTATTGATAAATAACCTCATATTATGAAAGATTTTAAATATAATTTTATAACCAGGAAAGTAAGTAAAAATTAACCCTAGTATAGAGCACTCCAATCCTGTACTATTTGTTCTAGGAACAAATAATGGAAACCAACTCTTTTCTTCATAAATAATTGTTTGAAAGCCAATTTTATACTGGGCAGTTTCATTAGTTGCAGCCTTAAATGAATTTGTAGGACGAAACACATACGTAGCACGCCTCACACGAAGTGGCTTCCCATCCGAGTTGAAACTATCAAATCGACCATAACGCTTGAAGACTTGCTCGCCATTCTTCAGACTGCCACCATATCGATCTTGAGGCACTGTGTAAATGGATCCCATATACTGATGCCTAATATTCTAAGATTGGTATGATCGTGCTTCGAAGATGGGTTTTTTTAGGTTGCTCATTACAAATCATAGTTGCCTACTAGCCTTTTTGATTACGTCACCAACATGATACTCCAGTGCAGTGGCAGTACCTTTATGAAAGCCGAAAAGCCGTATAATATAATATTTTAAACAATATAAATTATATAATTTATATTATAAGAAAAGCCGCGGAAAGGGGACTCCCGCCGTCCCTCCTTCACCCCGCAGTGCTAATCCAGGGCAGGCCACTGCTCCAGTGCTGTTTTGACGACAGGTTAAGACAGGTATTTGGCGGCAAAAAAACAGTTTGATGTTTGCGCATTCGTTTAACTACATATAAAAAGGTCATACAATAACAAACTGTATAATTTGTAATCCCCTAATAGCCAATGCGAACATCAAAAACCAAACACGTAATAATTTGTATAGGACCGAGAGCCAGCGACAAACTTTGCAACAAAATTTTATAGGTCAGGGTATTTAGTATCCAGAGATCCTTCTAAAAGAGAACTTCTAAAACGAACATGGAACGCTTACCATTCGAAATACTGCTAGTTTTAATAAGTTTAATGTTGTAATTTGACCCAGGCATTTAGAACCCAGAAATACTAGTTACTGCACACCATAAGCCATATCGAAAAGTGATTAACTAACAAAACAGTACTTCGGAGATAATCCACTCTTAGTTTTGGTGCAGACGTGTTGAAATCAAAATTGAAATATGCAAAAAAATATTCGCATTATTAGACTATAATATTTTGCGTCTTTATTCATTGAAATAAAACGCCACAACACACGCAAACAAACATATATAGTACCGGAACGGAGGATTTAAAATTTAAATCTAACGAAATATAGGATTAAATATCCTTAATTATTATTAAATAATAAAAGAAGATGGATATTATTTATTTATATTCCCATTCTAGCAGTAAATATCAGTTATCTATTAATTAAATATTATTATCCTTTTACCCAATTAATCAGTTATTTAGTAATTAAATACTAGCCTCCCCGTGCATCGTCTCGCATAGCGTATACGCTCGTGTAGTCACGAGCGTCACCAAATCGCAATTCACTCCACCCCGAAAAATCCTGGGGTCCCGGCGTGCACTTCAGAAAAGAAGCGGACGGTGTTAACATGCCGATTGGGGAATATATGTGCTGCCGCTATTATCTCGCTGGCTCTTGGTCTGCGAGGTTTCCTTGGGTCGATGCCGCGCCGCGCCGCTGCCCATAATCAAGTCGTAATTTTCAAATGTTTTCGTCATTTTATTAAGTGCTTGCTTGCGTCGACGGCGATCTCAAATTACACCTCTTGGACCGACGAATGAAAGAGAAAAAACACATGGAAGCTGTCTCAACCGGTAAAGACACTTGAACATATTTTTGTTCCTACGGCTTGGGCGGACGAAGCAATTAACATACATAATTACACTTAGCAGCTTAGAATTTGCGGATAAATTAAAATTGTATTGTATTGGTTACATTTTAGAGAGTTTATAGAATTAGTCAATAACTAACTCATTTTTTAAACAAATATAAAGTACCTACTCGGCATATTAGGGGTCGCCACTTTGAATTTGTAATTTTTACATTTTTACCAAATAAATAACCTCAAATGCCATTTTAATTAAAGGTAATAGTATAAGAAATAATATTTATGTAGAGAAACCGAATAAGTAACCGCCCTATTTTAAAAAAAGGAATACGTGAGGATGCTAAGAAAAGAGGTGAGTTTTTACGTAATTTAAAAAAAATCTTCAAACAAAATTATGCTAAATTTAACGTTTCAATCACAATGACCACATTCAAATTTGAAAGCGCAGTGACAGATGCAAACGATTCAGTAGACACGCTCAGATGCTGTAATATGTTTATGCATTTTTGTTTTAATAAATTAATAAGTTTAAAAACGTATAATAATAAAAAAAAAACATAAATATTATGGTAGGCAATCACAGATTTAAGTCTTTCTGGGGTTGTATTTTTTATTTAACATACAATTGAACATCGGATTTTAGATGTTTGAAAATGAAAGTATTTGTTAATTCATTACAGATATGTCACATCAATTAATATTTCCTATTTAATAAATATGTAGACAATTTTATAATATATTATATGTATTTTTTTTTCTAGATTTTAATATATATATATATATAAATTATTATTATTATTGTTTTATATTAATTTATATCTCTTAAATGGCACCTACTTGTTATTATCTTAATTCTTTTTTCTCTCTCTCAAATTCTAATGTTATAATTAAAATCAAATGTACCAAATTTTGTATGTATAACTAACTTAAGATTACACACATGCATGTTTTGTAAACATGAAATTGCAGAGCATCGAGTGTTATAAAATATATTAACCTGTGTATAATATGTGAGAATGTTTACAATTACTCTCTGTATGTTTACTTTATAAAATAAATAAATAAATAAATAAATCAATCAATTGACGGAGTGTTTCGTTGCATTTTATTGTTATAATTCGTAAGGAAATAAATAATGATTTATCTTTTTGCTTTTATCTCAATAATCCTTAAGGGTCGATTTAAATTTGTTTATTTGATAATACATTTTACACTAAAACTACTATAGTTTGAATGGAAGCATTTGATCGCTAGAAATCATAGGTACTCTTGTTTTAAATCTTTATTCAAAGCATCTTAGGTACTTTAGATAGAACCCCGCAGCAGTGCCGTTGAGGTATTTTTTTTAAAGTTGTATCTTCATAGTGCTGGATACATTACAATATTAAATTATGTTTTGATGATAGACAAAGAGCAATGCACGCATGATTACCAATACAAAAACAAAAAAAAACGTATCGAATGGGCGCCAACGGCTGCACGGACCCACTCGCCTATAGCACAAGAGCCAGCAATATATTAATTTAAAAAAAAATATCACCTACCGCATCAAAAAAACTGTCCGCTGACATGACATCGAGATTAGCGGAACTACTTAGCCAATACTGACTTAAAATAATTTGTCCTGATCACAATATTGGCAACCGTGTTCGAAAATTAAAGTATTTAATTTGTATACTACCCGATTCAAATATGTTAAACTATAATTTATATATTGTTTTGTCAACCATTTATTTAAAAAAAAAGGTTTCGGCTAAACTCCATTTTAACGTGTAATAAGGTCTATAATCGTTTTTTGTTATTGAAGGTTTTGGTAATTAAAACGGCGATGATCAAAATAACCATTTTATAACTTATTAGCATTCGAATGAAGCTTTTTAATATGTGCTCATCAAAGAAAATAATCTATATAATGATCTGTCAAACGATAATAAGTCAACAGGTTTGTTTCTACGTAAATAATAATATAATAATAGCATTAGTAATGCAGAAACGTTTTGTTTTGTTTAAAATAAAATAATATTTTGTATTATTGCCGAACATAGATTCCAGTGAGAACAGAAATGTGGTTTACGAGGAGGGAAGTAATTAACTTGTCCGCATATTAATACTTTTAAAATATAATAAAAAAAAATGTTTTAGTATTTTATTCAAGTCATTTTTTATTCTCAGGAATTGAATTCCAACATTATTAACCTTCTTTTTTTACATACATTGAACTAGTATTTATATTGCAGGCTCGTGTACTATCGTAATAAAACGATGGACGGCCGATGGCATTTTTTGTATGGACGCACGCCCTCGCGTGCCTAGTAATTTCGAGCTACATTTTCTGTTTCTAACGGCTACAAAACCGCATCTCGGGCTAAAAAGAAACAAAAGTGGTAACAAAAAATGTCACGGTTCAGGGTACGATTAATCTAAAATGGAATTCTACGCAAAAAGTGGGAAAATAATAAATCTATACCATTATCTTTTTTAAAATACTAAAAAAATATTTACTGTTATTTTAATATTTGCAATAACAGTTGTACAACTGTATCAAGAATTTTACGAATGTTAAGTATTGTATTTAATAATAATGATATTTTTTCGAAAGAGTTCATATTTAATTCAAGTAGAGATGAAAGTAAGACCACCTAAACATTAATTACTGGACTGACTTATCTGTAATATGCAAGTGAGATACACATGAAATAAACGAAAGATTTAGTGACAACAATATCAGCGTACTCGTGAGAATATAGGAAGAGATCGACGAAAGTATGAATCATACTGGTATCACATCAAGCATTGAGGCAATTTAAGTTATTTGCAATTTAGGCAGAATTTGAAAAGCTACCTCTAAAAATAAAAAATAATATAAGCTAAAAAATATAAGAAGCTAAAAAATAAAAAATATAATAATTATATGTTAATATATAAGAATAAAAAAATCGACAGAGGAAACCAAAAATTCTAGACGAATTAAAAGAAAAAAAGCTAACGTTAAGAGCTCAACCGCAATTAAAATTACCAAATAAGGCCAGGCCTATCAAAAACTGCTAATGTAAAATTAAATATTGCTGCATTACATTGTATTCTAATTTTTTATTGTATTTTAGGTATTGTATTGTAAAGACATTCCTATACATTTATACATGCGATAGAAATAAAGATTCTTATCTTATCTTATCTAACTAGACGAATCTGTACTACGTTATCTACGTGTATCTGTAATATGTTACTAGTTTATATATGTACCTATACCTTTGCTAATGCTTTTTCAGATGTTTTAACCGCTGTACTGTTTTCAATTGCAAATGTCATTCCTATACAATTTATGTTTGTTTTTGGAAATAAAATTATCTTATCTTATCTTATCTATAGATAGATAAATATTCTTTCTGGCCTAGGTCATTTGTACCTTTCCGCTTCTATTCAATCTGCTTATATCCATTTAGAATTATAGTTCGCACTCTAATCACTTTTTGCTATCTGTGTTAGGTTTTATTTCTAAATCTCACGCGTGGTGTCTAAAGCATTTTTTGTTGTTTATCTATTTTCCTTATTTCTTCATTAAATAAGTTTTTACAAATAATTTCATAAGCAAACTAACTATAAAGTATCGGTAGGTTTCGTACACTATTCATCACACTTACGTTCGCTTTGAATGTCCTTAGTGTTCTGCGCAACAGAAACCGTTCTTTCGTTCGGCAATTGAAGGATAATTAAATATTCTATGTGGTAAATTCCACCACCTAAAGGTACCTCGAACGCCATAAGGACGTGCTGTGGGAAGCGATAGTCGGATGAATGCGTGGACTCTCAATTGGGTGTCGAATGCGTTGCGGGCAATGTGTGGACCCGAGATAGCATCAGCTTAGGCGCGGAAAGTATCCGGACATCGGAGGTCATTTCGTTACGGGCGGGTCGCGAACGTTCAAGACAATTTTATTCCGTAGAGATACTTCAGACCTTATCTTAGACTTTATTTTGAGCATTGGTATCGTTACTAAATAATTTCTTACAGATTGTTTTATTACATAATCAGTTTTTATATGATCCATATGTCAATCATAAGAAAGAAATATGAAAGATGTAAGTAAAATTATGTTTGTCATTAACATCATTCGAGATCAACCCGCAATGCATCACCACCCAACGGTATACTTATTAGGGCGTTTCTGCTTTAACTCAATTCAAAATAGTTTTTTCAAATAAAATACTTTTTTTTTAAATAGATGTCCAACAACTTTCAAATTTCCATGCATTGGAACTTGCAAATTTTCATTATTTGCTTAACATATATTTATTCTGAATTTTTATAGGAGCTTTATGGCATAAAAGAGATTTAGGTTAAATAGGATCGAAATTTATTTTAGTAGAACTTGCCCAATGATTTTGACGAACTTTTGGAGAATTGGTTACATGCTTGGGCATATTTACATACATATAATATTAGTATGTAGGTAGGTATTTTATCGAGCACTGGAAACAGATGCGGAAAACTGTTTTATGTCGGTACCGGATTACCAATGACAATATCCTTTTGGTCAAGTTATGGGTCTAGTGTATGTAAAAAAAAAAACTGACCACGATTAGGCTAAAACGGTTATTTCGATTTCCTTAAAATCTAAGAATTGAAAAGCATACTCAATGGCGAAGGGAGCGGATAAATTTTGAGCAACCTACCTAGGTTCATCATGATTTACGAATATGTACTATGTACAATAAAATATAGGCACGAGTACATATGCCCGTATATATTGTCTTAACAACGGCCAATCATTAGTTCAAATGATTTACATAAATATCGACATTATAAAAAAATATATATTAAAATGTTATATTCATTACAAGCCAAATCCAAAAGGTACTTAAATAGGAGTACATTTTCATGAGACGGAGACTCGTGACAAAAATATGCGGATGAGATAGAAACATTGTAATCGCGAAATCAAGAGGCCCAATCATTTCTACGAGACCTCAGAATTTTCTATTTAAAAAAGAAACCGCAAAGATTATATCGATAACATTTTTCGTCATCTTCTAGAAATTTACTTGCATTTATCCAAAACGTAAATTACAAAATAAAACCCGCGACACACCAACAGCAAAACAGATTTTGTTTTAGCAATGCTTTCAAACAAAAAAACATAATTAAAATCGGTTCATCTGTTCAGGAGCTACGATGCCACACAGACACGTTATACTTATATCACCTCCGTGCTTGCGTCAGGGGTTAAGGAGATCATTTATTTATTACTAAATCTATTTCTATAAATTATACCCCAAACACACTAAAAGCAATTTTAAAACACTGCTCGTATGGGACAAATCATGACAATCATACTCATAAGAGTTCCTGGACATTTTAGGAGTTCATAAGATCGCATTTCTTAAAATGATGAGATATTGCCTAATATTTTTATCCATAACCCTGGTTTATTAGGTCGGCCTTTTGAATTATGCTATTATGCATTTTGAATTATGATATTATGCATTTTGAATTATGATATTATCTACAGACGCGTTTATTGACGTAACAAGTCAAGCAAGTATTTCCGCTTATGTGTAAAAGAAAACCTTATGTCGAAATAAAACGATAATAAATTAATACACTTGGCCTTGTTATGCGAACTAGGCTATTTTTTTTTTTTATAAACACCACTTATTTTAGAACCACATCCTGATCATCATTAATTTTTCTTCGTCAAAGTCGTTCGTGTTCACGAAACTACAAATAATGGCTGAATGTTCTCATATTTTTTATACAGTTTAATGATTGATACAGTTTAGGATGAGAGTAAAATTATAGGGCTTCAAACGGTCCGTTTAATGATTGGACGGATTGCGTTGAAATCAACGTTTTTATTTTATTTTACCTCGATCGGTGATGCGTTATCGAAATAAAATTAAAAAATAAACAGAAAATGCTCGATAATAATAATCGTGAGTGGACGCCATTATGTAAACCTACTTAAAAGAATTAGATCGTGTCCGGAGACGATGAAACACAGCGTTATTTATTACGATTTTAATACCGTGGTTGGCTTTGGTTTTACCATAAAGAGTACATTGAACCAGACGCCTACCTTATCATAAGCAGCTAAGTTTTTTCTTTTTTTTTTTGAATCTGCGTAGGCGGTTTTAATTTGCTCTAGGTATCGGATAGCCGTGTAAAATCTCTCGTGTTTAATGACAGTCGAACTGTTATTAAAGACCTGGGCGGCTTCTAGAATTTACAATATTTTTTAAAAGTTTTATCTCTAGATGTAGATCATTAGAAACATAATTACCGATACTCGAAACCATCGAGTGATATTAATACACAGGGTTCTCGGTATGTCGTTAATATTGAATACTAGGTTGCGGGCGGTATTAATGGCGCCGTCTGCACGACAACTCGTACCTGCGGCACTCGGGTATAGGCGCTTCCCTACACATTTCTAGGGCCTTCGGGCCACTACCGTTCTATTCTATGACAACCATCAAAGCCGCCAGCAGAGCTTTTACAGATAATCTTTTCTAAATTAATATCTGAAAAGTCTTCTAACTCGTTAAAAGCCTCGTTAAAATCGGTTCAACCATTTCAGAGATTAACCCTGAACAAACAAACAAAAATTAAAGCCTGTTTAGGTTTTAATTGTGTCCGATTAATCATATAAACTTAGAAGAAAGAATTTTATGTATATGTATAAATTAATATTACGAACATGCGATTTTTGAATTTATGAAGGTTGCATTTTAAACGTCATCTTTCATATATTTTCTGAAGACGCCGAATGGCGAAAGCTTAAAAATAAAATTCATCAAATCTATATAAAAAAACATTTACATAATTAACTTTAGTATAAATATATATATTAATATACAGAGTGTCCTAAGACCATTCCCAAAGACTTGTAGGGGTGTTGTGTAACCTATTATGTAAGAAATGATATAAAAAAAAATGCCCGTCCCCAAATTTATTACATTTTTAACAGATGATATCAATTCGATCAACGATCGGTTTTCGATGCCGCGCCTATAGATAATGACCTTGACACCGTTACGGCGTACAGCGACAGCTGTGGCTCACAACAAGCCATTATTAGATGATATTTTTTACTATTTTCATGTAAAGTTAACAATTTTTTTCTCGGTAACCATGATGAATTTTGATATACTTTCTTAACAAATAACACTAGAAATCACAGAACCAGTTAGCTGATTTTTTTATCGGATTTGGTCTTGGGACACGGTGTATGCATATATTTATTTTTTACTAGCTAAGAAACTCAAGAGAAAATTATGTACTAGAAGAATAATACTTTTTGTACTAAAAGCCGTTTCGTATTAAACGGACAGATACGCCCGGGTCGTAAAATACACTTTTGAATGCCCCCCTATTCGTTTGGTGTCGAAGCAACTTTACGCCCCCAGCATTCTGTGTAAATGCCTGTCATAAGTGTAATATGTATGGTGATTTGAAATCGTTACTAGGGGCATTAGTGACGTAAATTTTAGCGTCGTTGAACCCACCTGTGGATGGCCAGTTGTACTGTATTTGAGAAAATATGTTTCATTTCATAAGAATAATTGTTATGACCCAGGTCATATACAATTATTTTCGGCCCTACTCAACTAGGCCATATGTGACTTTGCAGGGAAGATGGTGGTCTTAACCACTGATGCTCGTTTAGGGGGTTGATCTATTTATATCGACAACTAAACCGGGCCCACAAAAAAAACACACTAAAATAATTATATTATTAAAAAACTTCTTTATCTTCGGTCGATGACCAACTTCACGCCATTTGTTCAACCGCGTTCTCAAACATTACAACGATTTGTTTAATATTTTGTATTCGTTTATCTCGCAATTGGGAAACATTTTTTCAATATTTTTTGCTGAATAATGTTTGATTATTGATATGATCCTTTATCCTTTTGATCCTTTTGGACATCTACCTAACATAGTTTAACTTGAGGGCACAGGTCTAACAGCTACCTTCCTAATTAGATTTTAACATGCGTCATCATCATCGTCAGCCTCTATCTGCCCACTGCATATAGATAAGCCTCCCCAAGCCTAGACTTGTGGGGTTCTAGGGCAACTTTTTTGGATGCTGTTTTTGCAATTTGCCCGCCCAATTGCATTGCGGTGTTACCATTGCGCATGCTTGACAATGTGTTAAACGTGTTCTAAAGTAAGCTATAAAATTATCGGAGCGGAGTGTATCTCCCATGGATCGACTCCAATAGCGAAATGTTTGTGATGTCAGATCTCAATGATTTCTAAACCGATTTTAGAATTTTAAAGGTTTAATCGAATCTACATGAAAAATACTGGGTCGAATTTTAGAAAGGACTAATTTATTTAAAGTTTGCATTTCTCCGCTTCAATATGCTGCTAGTATAGGTTTCACCTTTGCGAATGTGACTACCTAGCACTAAAAATTTAAATAAAGAATTTCGTACAGTTTAAACATCTGTAACCGTTTTTGTAATAATGGACTGAAAATTGTGTTTATATGAACGAATTTACAGCAGATTGATATTCAAATGATCATTTTATTTCAGTGGCACATAAGAGTATGTTTAAATCCAAATTGGTACGTTCGAACAATAAAAACAAAGAAACTACGGCCAATCGCAACAGTACAGTAGTCAAACGCCATTCCGCGGACGGGCATTTATTATGAAATGACTTTTTAAACGCGCACTAAAATGCCGAATCATAAACACTCGCGCGCCTCGCGTGGGCGGGTCCATTTGAGATCGCGCGGAGGCTGCGGGGAATTTTCATAAAATGGTTGATTTACAGAAACCGCGATAATTATCGGCGCCCGCTTCTGCGATGGAATCACTGCGAACGCTCTCATCATCATGTAAAAATATTCGCATGTCGGTACTAATTACTTTCGATCTAAGTGTTACTCTGTGCTAAGGCAAATACCATTTATTGTATCTTCAATGTGTTTTAATCGAAATACAGGATGTCCTAAAATGGCATATTCCCAAAATACAACAGTAATTATGATAAGGTAAAATGGAATCTTATTTTTTTTTTGGCACGCATATAATGCACATGAATTTATTTATTTCTTTATAAAAACAGATAAGCATACAGAGAAATAGTAACATATAATTTTTTTTAGAGTTTATTATTTCAGAGTTTATTATCTGCCTTATTATTAAATAAAGCTATGTACAAAAATATTTAAAATTTTATTTTTGAAAGTTTATATGTGATGTATATGGTAGGAAAGTGTGAGTGAGGGTGTGTGTGAGTTTATGTATGGACATCGTATATGTGCATACGTTCACTCACCATCGCCATGGTATAATTTTCTAATTTTGACCAATTGTCGTGATACGCTACTGTGGTTCATAGCCGACGAAATATGCATAGTCCAGCTTAAATGCACTTCACTTTTTGGAACAAAGATAATAATGGAAATCGTTTTATTTCATAATTATCTGTATTTTAATATAGAATTAAAAAGGTAAATTTCTAGTTGTCTAAACAGTCCATAGTTTTTCATATATTTATTAAATCAATTTTTGAAATTTTTGGGAAATATTTTATTGAATGAATACAAGAATAAAGAAAATACAACGACAATATTTTATTTGATTTCATAAAAAGGATGTAATTAATTCAGATAAGTTTTCTATAATTTATTGGTTCAGTTTTTCAAGATTATCTTATGAGGATTTTTTTTTTATTTATTTATGTGAAAAATAAAATTTTGAATAGTTTTACATACAACGCAGAGATACATATACATACACATACATATATTGTTCTAAGAAAAATTAAAATAGATTTTTGCTATTAGACCATTTGTCCGTTGTTCCATTTATTTTGAGTTAAACATTATGCTATGTACTTATGATCCAATAAATAATAACATATACAAACAATTGAATGTTCAGAATAAATAATAAATAGTATTACGACCAAAATAACAAATAAAACTAAAAGAAAATATATAGAATAAAATAAGTAAGCCCTCACATTCCAAAATTTTATGATTTTAAACTCCTTTGTCTTTTATCAAGTCATCATGATAATATTGACATATTTATTTAATAAAACAGTTCAATGTTCAGATATTTGTGTTATAAATTTAACGTGTCTGTGTGTTTGTCTATGGTATCGTTATAGCTCCCAAACGGATGAACCGTTTTTTAGAGTGTTTTTTAGTTATGATTCAAGCAAATCTATTTAGCCGTATGTGTGAGTGTTTTTTTAAATTTTTAATATTTTTTTATATGAAAATATCGTATGCCTTGTCAAGTATATTAAACTAAAAGTAAACAGCTGATGGACGAAATAGAACGACTCATCGGGAAGAGCCCACTTAATCCCAAAGATTAAGTAAATAAAACAGAAAGGCTCCTGTTTTTGATTAGTATGCACCAGGCGCGGCCAAGACGTCGCTCGAGGAGTGTGGTGCAGGGCGAAGGCATGTCATTACAAGGCAGTGTTAATGACATCAGTCTCCATCAGCGGTCGTCAGCGGCCAGTAACCGAGCCCCGCAGCGAATCTCCTAGCACATGCGAGCATCCCGTCAGGCGAGCCAATTTACTGACCGCTGTAATGACTTTACGAAGAGCTGGGCGCTTTTAGGTTGCCAGTAAAATGTACAAGTTTTGATGTGTAAACATTTATGTTTCTAGCATCTGCTGGCATTCGAAATCTACCGGCTAGTATACAAACATCTAATAGTCAACTATTAGATTCCTTCAAAGTTACCAGGATCAGAACGTACTTTTTACGAGGCGTTTTTGGTTTATTTGGTATACTGTTTTCGCAAAATTTATACATAATTAGTAAAAAACTACCCCAAAAAAAAAAGATTATATGCAGGTCGTCGATATGTATACAAAGTTATATAAAATGAAGTATTACAAATAAGATTACATATCTGGATATAATGAGTATTTTATTTTTCTATATGGTTTTTTCAGTATTATTATATTATTTATTGTTGTGAACTCCTAGCCATTATTAATAAATAAATAAATAAATAAATATATTATCTACCATCAAATTACAAAAAAAACAACAATATTTTACACTAAAGTATGTATTCAACTGCCAAATACTTGCTTTTAGAAGTTCAAATTATGTTTTTTGTGGTTTTTATTAGACTATTTTAATTCTTTGTGTTTAAAATATTCTTTTATTATTGTATAGGGTGTTTTTTTTAGAGGCGTGGTTTTCAATCTGGCACTACTTTTTTCGTAGTTGGTGTTTTTGACAGCTGTCACTTGATTTATGCTCAGTTTGGTTTGCCATTTCATAATAAATAGACTTACTCCTGAATAACGTTTGCAAATAGTGCAAATTTAGAAAAAATCACTCTAAATTTTTTTTAAATCACTCTAAAATAAAGTAAAATCGCGTCGTGGGCCTGTGGCGTGGCCTCCAAGATCGTGCGATTTAACACCGCTGGACTATTTTTTGTGGGGTTATGTGAAGTCGCTTGTCTACGCAGATAAGCCGGACACGATTAACGCCTTGGAAGAGAATGTTCGGCGCGTTATTGTTATATGGTTCCCAAAATAACCAATTAGGATATACTGTTTTTCACATAATATTATTTGAAATACCCTATACTTGCATTACGAGTATCCAATGATAATGTTCGCGTATGTACTTTTTATTTATACCTATAAAAGTCAAATTAATTCAAAATTCTAATTCTTGGATTGCTTCCAAAATGATAAAAATATAAAAGTACATATTTACGATCATATATTATATTTATATAGCAAAATCATATTTTATCCATATATGTAGTGTAGTGTATATTGGGGGTATTATCGTGTTTACTGTTTATTGGTTCCATTTATTATAATCTGTGTTTTATCTCCCATTGTCTTCACTAAGCATAAAATATGCATGTGGTGTACTCTTTTCATTTGAAGGTTTGATAAGGCTTTCTTTACTTCAGTGTCTAAGCATAGTTGTTAACATGTTATATATTTCAAAATTTTGTTAGAGTACCATTTAAAGATAAATAAATACATTATACCAACTTGAAGAGGATATAAAACCTATCTAAGTAAAATACAATCTCTACTTTTCGAATACTTAAAATAATTGTAATCAACAAAGTATAAAAACGATATTGCAGGGCTCTTTGAATTCTGCAAGGTGTTCACGGTATCTCAAATCTTTTGGACTATTTCTTACGTAAAGAATTCAAATAGTCTTTTTCACATAAATACTCTATAAGGCTATTAATCATAAGAAATACTTATACCGAAAATGTATATAAAAATGTAAATAGAGTAAGGTAAACTAAAATTGTGCTGGTACGATTATATAATAAGGTACCTTTAGGAATTGAGAAATGTAAAAAAAATAATGATGTAAACTAGAGCTAAAATGATTCTTCAACTTGTGCAATGTAATATTATAACAATAGGTTTATAAAAAACGTACGCACGCGACACCCTCACCCTCTACACTAACCCACATAACCCTCTACACTAACCCACATAACCCTCAACATTAACCCTCATACAGTGCACATAACTTTTCGTACTCTACATAATACATATTCAATGTTTAGTGCACACGTTTGGTCATCTAAGTTATATTCCCAAATAGTACTTTAAAGTAAATATTTACTTGAATGCCTTTCCTTGACATTCTGGTGATGTCTTGATAAAGTCGAACCGGCGAGGTGTGCATCGAAACAAAGGTCTATAGCCACACTTAAAACCTAATTAAGTAATGCCCGTTTTGATAGTAAGTGCTTAAGCGGTGCTAAGATGTGTTATTTCAAAACGTCGTTATACCCCTAGCAAGCTCGTTTTGTAATTTAGAACGCGGTCCTCGTGAACAAGTTCAAGATGTTATTGCGTGTACATATTTCTACCCGGCATTATGATCACACTTGCCTGTATTTATTGTCGCCCGGGGCTTTTTACCTTTGCGCCTCTGTGTTCAGAGAAATAAAAGAAAAAATGGCCTCCGCCTCGAACACATATATTACCAATGCGCCAAGCGCATTAACATCTAAATTAAAAGAAAATTCTTGACGAGACTGAAGACGTTTAAGCGATTTATATGTTTTCAACAAAGAAATTATAAAAACACTAAATTATAAATATATATAGTCGATACTTCTACCTACATTTTTCACGGCTCTGTGATTTGAATGAAATACAATTGTATTATTAGTTTGAATCTTGTAGTTTGCCTCGGTAGATATAGCGTTTACTGTTTTTTTTTGCGTCAATGCAAATAAAAATTTGAATTAACAATTAAATTAACAACGTAAAAAATATAAATAATGGAACTGGATACTCCAGGATTGTCCCAAGAAAAAGAAGATTCGCTCGTTACGAAACTTAACGTACGTAAAAAGTAACTTTTATAGACACATCAAAACAAAGTTAATAAGATGGTTTCACTCTTCAGTCATTCCGAAAGCTCTTTATTTGCTGAAGAATAAAAAACCCTCCTATTTCTCATTTACTTAAAATACTTCATTAAAACTTAAAATATATTTATAAACATAGGTACTTAATAATCTAGATAAGGCTTAAACATGCTTCTGATCGAATAATTAATAATTTTATAAATTCTTTTTAGCCATAGCAGTACAATAGAGGTAAAAATAAACAGACTAATGTGGGTAAGAATGTTTATATTTTCGCCCTCGACTTAACGGTCTGCGAGCCCAATAGGTACTCTGGTTGGTCATCGTTTCGATGATTTAATAAAAAAAAATATTTAAACAGTTCAGGCTAGCCTCGAATATGGCGTGTTCTGCAGGGCATTAAGCCGTTGCAAACATCACTACATAAGAAGGTCAGAAAACGACCCGTCTTTGTACCCAGGGGAAAATGCGCATGCTAAACTTCACTAACACAGTTGCAATGTCAGATTTTGGATACACGGCCCAGTAATAGAATTGAGGAACCCGCTCGTTATACAGGACAAACATAAAGTCAGCAGCATCCTTTCAAGGAGTGATTCTGAGCATGAGTTTTCCATAACTATTTCCACTTCTATTCTATTTTTTATATTCTACTATTGAAATGACTATTTCCAATAATAATCCACTTGTATTAAATTTATCTAATTAGTTCTCAGATGCTTTTGCAAAACTATTTTTTATAATAATTTATAACGTGTAATTGAGTGTACACAAATAAGCGTATCAATTTGTGTTTTGTGTTTAATTTAGTTGCACACAAAATTAGGCGATTTATGTTTTCCAGCTGGGCGTTTTATATTTTTATGTTCGTCAAATGACATGTTAGAAAGGGAAAGACAAAGGATGAAACCTCCATTACCGATTGCTGATAGAACGCGAGCCCACATAGGTAATAATTACACCAGTCAATCGACCCTAGCCCTAGATATAGAGCCAATGGCATTGTTATTTTATTGATTTAACTAATATTTTATAAATTATACTTGTATTTTAATTTATATTAATATAAATCTAATGCAAAACGAATAGGTATGAGGCATAAATCTACATTTCAATTTAAAAAAAACATAAACAAGTAATATAATAACCTCAAATCAAAAGTTGAAAATATTATGCTGTAATCTAACGTAAGCCTTTATTTAAAATACCTTGTACTTATTATGTAATTCAATCTAAACATTAATCTCTTCCCTTCAGATCCCTCGCACGGAAGAGTGTAAGATTTGGCATAGTAAAAGTTTATACGGAGAAGAAGTGCAGAAAGTTAAAATTAACTATAATATGTGTTATAAATACATTAAATTTATTAAAATAAAACGTTCATACTAACTGACAGTTTGACCAAATGAGTTTCGAGCTGTGAATTTTGCGTGATTTTAAATGTTCCTTTATTAATAATCGTTCAATGTCAATAAAGTAATATCAAGGCAAAAAAGCATTATTATTCAGTTAAAAAAAAGTGAGTTCATTTTATTAAATAAATGAAACCCTCTCTGATCTTACTTTCAATAACTTCAATTTACATGCTACATTTTTAATTACACTAATTTCAAGTTTTTTAACATTCAAATAATCGCACCTATTTTTCAATATGCCTCCACATAGAATTGAAGTGAGACACAAAGAAGAGGTATATTCACGTGAAAGTCGAAATGATGGGACAAATATAAATTTATATAGTGTAAATAGTATTACAAAATGATGACATTATTTTGAGGGATACCTTTAAATGTGCACTGAATGTCATTTCAAGAAAATTGAATACTTTTGATTGTGGATTAATGCATTTACAATGCAGGTTTTGCAATGCAAAATATTTCGAATCTGAAGTCACTTTAGGTGAAAGGCTGCACTCACTGAAACATTTTTTTTTTTCAACTATTGCTAACATTAAATGTTAAATTTCAAAGGTATTGCAGGGAATTAAGGCAAATAAAGCACGCTAAACGCGTATTTGTACACGCTCGCAGCTGAATAAATTTAATAATTTAATTAGTAATAGAATAAAATTTAAAAAGTGTTATGTAATGTTATAGAGGTAGAAAAACCTCAATAATGCTCAAACTTAAAAGATTAATGAATTGCGGTCGAATTTCGACCACTAAGCGACCACTAGTTTTTATAATTTGCTCTATTAGCTGTGTGTATGATTGCCCTAAAATTGGAAAATACTACTCTCTTCGCAAAACAACAGACTAATATAAAACAACAAAATAAAATATGCAAAATAATTACAATAAAATAATAATCACCTAAAATCACTTAACTAATGATATCAGTGACGTTTCGTTTATGATTTTATAATATACATCTATTTTCAAATGTGATATTAATAGGAGATTTATCAAAACGGCCTATCATCAGTTTTTTGGCCCCTTGCTTATTTATTGTTGTGAACTAAGAGCTATCAGATGTAAAGTGAAAACGTATCTAAATGAACCCAGATTACGAAATGCATTTGCACACAATCACCCGCAAACACAAACTGATAACACCCTCTCACGCACTAACCACCTCGAACGCACACAAATACCCCCCTCGTACTTTCCCATACTTTTATTCAACTTTAAAAAGATATTCCACATAGCATCTAGTTAACAAGTTAACTCAAACATTTTAGACAACCATATTATCGATATATTTTTTTTATATCGACATGTCATTAAATATACAACTATGATTTAAAAGATTAATTAAAAAAACTCAACGACACCTTGAGTCGTTTAAAAATAACATTTTAAAAACGTTTTAAAAATAATATTTTTCCTACAATAAAAATTCAATTGATTTTATTATTTGACTGGCTCTCGGACTAAATACTTCATATCGAAGTGGCACATCGACCAAAAGGCACATTTGATTGATAGTATCGTAATTAAATCTTTTAAATATAGTGAGCGGCGTAAATACCAACAGCTAAGGCATCCACTCCTAAGGCATGTGTATTGAAAGAACAATACGATAATATTTGTAACAGATTGTTTGTTCGAATTAATAATAATGTTTATCTAGCCAGCTAAATAAAATACAACGGTATGCAGGTAGGAAACCAATTGAAAGACTGCCTGCCAATTGAAATTAAAGGCAGATATTAAAGTGAAAGAAAAAAAAAATGTTTTATGTGACTCTAGTTACAGCCATACTCGGTTATTAAACACAATATGAACTCCTTATATTTGCTACCAAAAGATACCCGCGCACACGGATATACGAGTATGTAGTACCCTTCTAAATCATTACAATATTATTTAATTTTTAAACGACTTTTTAACCGAAAAAAAGGACGAGGTTCCTAATTCGATATATGTTTATTTTATTTTTTTCATACGTAAAGCGAACGATGTATGCATTTATATAGAGCCTATCCTGAGACCATCAGCGAAAGCTTAAGGAGTAGTTTATGCTCCCTATTAGAATAAATTGTATAAAAAAAATGCGAAAATAATTCAAAGCGCTGATGTAAATTCCTTTACATCGATCGCGTTTTGCCACCGTCAGTCAATGACCCAACGATTTAATATAAATCACGTAAAAATTACATTTTTTTTTTAAATGACGTCAATACAAATCATGTTTGAAATCGCAGAGCCAATTAACTAGTATTTTTATCGAGAATGGTCTTGGGCTTAGTTTGGTATATTTAAAATAGGTGACTGAGCACATTCCTATTATTGAACGAATGCTTATCAAAACATATCTATCATTAATTACAATATTTTTTTTCTTTAACTATACCGAGTTCACACACTATTTAACAGAAACTCTAGAAGTTAGTTTGACTATAGATACGACACAAATAACAGCTTACACCTTAACAAAGGTGCGTTTATAGCACACCAGTGGTGATATTTATTGCCTCGCTGTGATTTAGTGAGAGTTAATATGCTATCGATATTTATTTCTAGTGCGTATAACACTACCACTACTCTAGTACACTACACATTTGTCTACTAGACAGTAGACAACATTCTGCGAAATCTCAGTAATTTCTACAAACTTTAGGCCTGATTAGTGTAAAGTTCGTAGAAATTACTGAGATTTCGCAGAATGTTGTCTACTGTCTGGAAGACAAATATGTTTACCTAGTAATTCGGTTAATTCGCTAGGTTGATATCATCATTCTAGTAATGTACCTTTAAGGGCAGGTGATTTCCGAACAATGTAAATGTCGGTGATTTTGAGGAGGGAGATCTTATATCATATGGAGATATTACCCCCTTAACCCCTATCTTTGAATTATTCCAATAATATGATATTCTAAAGGGGCGGAGGGGAGGGGCATATTTTTTAAAAACATTACTTCTTTAGCTACTAGAGAAATAAAATTATTTTTTTTCTTCCGAATACTATATTAATACAAAGCACTTTGTATGCGTTTCCAACAAGATGCGTAAGTATCGTGTCAGTGACATGAGTCAGGTGAGTTCGCTCCTCATCCGCCCAACGTCGTCGGATATTATCTCTTGACATACACAGTAAAAAAAACCTGTACCTGAACGTTTTGGTTGCGCCTACAGTTCGATTCTGTTTATAGTTATTTGTGCGGACAATAGCGCCCGTATAGTTGCCACGGACCTTGCTCAACTTAGATAAATTTGCATGCACTTGAATCAGGAATGATGGTGGCGTTGAAATCCGAACGTCGCTGATGAGAACCTGCAGACGTTGGGAAAGTCGCCCGATTGAGATGGTGAACATTTGACGGAAGTATCATCTGCGGATGACGACCGGTATCACCGAAAATTTTGTAATAAACACCGTGTTGGTACTATGTAGCAGCAGAAAATATTCAATTTAGTAAAATAGAATTGAATACATCGATGGGTCGGTTTTAGCGGATTTGTTTATCTATGTCTATATTAAATCATATTAAAAATAACTATTTGGGAAACATAGTTGAAGTAGAATAAATTACAGTACCTATTTCGATTGTCATTAATATTCTAGAAGATTACAAATAAAAATCAAATCTATATATATGAAACAAAGTCGGCTTTGTTACACCATTTATAACTCAAGAACAGCTGAACGGATTTTAATGATCTTTGATTTGTTGGATTTGTCTCCGCCCCTATTAAATCCTATCCTGCTTTAATAGCAGAATAACTATAAAAAAATTGGAAATAATCGTGAAACAAAAAATATACAGGAAATTCATTTTCGCATAGATTTTGTATGGAACGGCTTTGTATTCAATTGTCATTGTGCACGCATCGATAATTAAAAGATATATCATTTTGATTATTGCACATTTATTGAGCTTAATTAATTTTGAGTATTCTTAATAAAAAACTGAATTTAATTCAGCTAATAAGTTATCACAACATTTATTGATTCTGAGGCGGTACGAAGTTCGTCTGGTCAGCTTGTATCTAATAAAATTATAAACAATACTTTATAAATTATAAACTAATTCAAATGAAACAAATAAATAATGTAAGATTCGAGTCCGAATTCGTAGTTTCGGAATGGCGCTGAATTCAAACCGGGATGTTTGTGTATCATTAGATAATTTGAGGTTACGTCAGACGAAAACATTGGAAAAAAATCCTTCGGCCTCCAGGGCGGGGCGGTATAGCGGATCGACCGACGCCCGATTCGTTATAAAGGATCTTAAAACGTGGCATTAACCTGACCAAAGTGGCTTTTAATTAGTAATGAAAAGAATATAATTGGCCTAAGGGATTGCTTGGGATTGCAGACCAGAGGATTGTACCTGTTATGCTCGTAAAAAAAAATGAATAAATCTAAACTTGTAGCTCAAAAATTCATATTTTTTTACAAGCTTTTATTTAAATCTGAATGAGAACCACTTCCTCTTATCCTATGGAGTTAAAATGAAATTTGAAATGTTGGTTCAGTTTCGATGACAATTCATTTTTATGGTAAGCATGACTGATTCTACACCCAGGATGGCTCCAGACGACGGGAACACCTCTACGGTCAACAGTACAGACACGAAATTTGGTATACACATTAAAGCGCTTAAATAAAAGTTTGTTTTTAAAAATTTTTTTACTGATTTATTTCATATCCTATTTAACTGTGGTAGGAAGACGAACCCAGCAGCGAATCCAAATAATAACCTTAGCTTAAAAACGGGACAGTTCGTTTTTTCATTGCGCGCGAACTGCACTCATTAGAGACAGAAAAGGACCAATTAATTACATAAGAAATGTTAATAGATTCATTACTAGTTCAAACGCGAGTCCACAAATGGGTCCGAATGTGGACGTTGTTAAAATTCCTCCCGTGGACACTTCCCTGCAGCTGCCCAAAAGCATCGTTACTTATTGGAACTATAAAACGCGCGGCGAGTGCTATCAGTCGTTCACGAAATTTAGAAAAAAACATCTCAAATAAAATGAGACCATTAGTAGAACATGCTCCAATTTACCTACTTAGTTTTAATTCACAATATTAACATAACAACCACATTTTTTTGAATATACCGAACTAAATGAAATTCGTCCTTTAACATGCGAAACCGGTTCGAAGTAAACAGGTTCCTGTATTTAAACCACACACCTAAATAACCAAGCAGAGATACCAACGACCTCAAAGAATGCGCGGTATGCCTAAAAACTAAAAACCTAAAATCTTTTAGCACTATTAAAACCGCAATCATTTACAAAATTCGTATTTGTAAATTTGGCATAGCGGTGTATCGTAGGACATTGATTTCCCAGAGTTAGTCATAGGTAGTCCTTATAGCGTTTTCCACACCCCAGGACCTTATTTTTACTATACTATTTCGCGAAATCAAATGAAAGTTATTAGGAGGAATTATTGTACTTTTACTGTAGTGTAGGACCCATATACTTGCTTTTTACCTTACTTGCGACCGCGACCTTAAAAAAAACACGGATCTAAGCGATTTCTACGCGACATTATTGATAGTCGCATCGGTATTGAGATCGCGCAGACCTACCTCTCTTTTGCGTTGCTACCAGCGAGTGTTTGGTGCCGACACAAACCGCTCTTTCTCGTGTCGGTGACGATAGACGTCGTGTCGTCGCATGGAAAAACGCTCATTGCTCCGTCGCCACCGAGAAAGCCCGCGCCGAACGCACCTAAAATGGGCGTGAACCGAATTGTACTCATTTACATTTTAATTGTCCCCGAAGCGAATGTAAATCAATTTGTTCCTTTCGTTGCAGCGGAGGAAACCCGACCGCCGTGCGGGATTCCTCCCTGGCGTCCTCGCCCTCCCTTTGACTCGTTTCCTCATCGGGAGACAAAAATGAGCATCCCGCGGGACTTAATTAATTGATTGTTTTATTGCCACTGTTTAAATCGCGTCCTTTCTGCATATAGCAGTGATCTCCCTCTCAATGTCACAAATATTAAAATAGCACTACTAAGAATATGCTTAAATATGAAATTTTATATTTTTAAACATGCTAATTCATCCCAGCTTTAGCGGACCTCATATACCAAACGGAGCTTCATATACCAAATAATATATCCAAACCGCATCAATCGTACCAACAGTGGTATAGATAATATATATTTATCATTTAACACATACAAAATACGAGTAACTTGTAACAGATAATAACGTGCTTTGATTATAAAATACCTTTTATCATAACTTTTTGATTTTATTAATTTACTTTTACGTTATCAAGTTGCAATATTTACTGGTCATATCGTTAACGTCTATTAAATTATTTTAATAACATTGTTAGTAGAGCATGATTTCATTAACCGGTATCATCGCGGCAGTCTAGTGGTTAAGGCGTTGAACTATTGACCCAAAGGTCGCAGGCTCGAATCCGCATATGGCTATACCATTTTTAACACTTCATTACCTTCATAACAATTTATTTTGTTTTTCTCTCTCGCTGTGATATTTATAGACCTTTCAGAGACTGATATCACAAGTCTTAGGCACTGTAATTGGTAATATAAAAATGCCTACACAATATCTAGCAAGACTCAAGTTCGAATCCAATATCTACCATTCGCCGGCCATTAAAATGATGTTGAAACACAAATGCACTAAAAGTGTAGTTTCATTGTGGTATCAGTTACAATAAATAATGCACTTGGACTGCTAAAGGCGCACAGAATGAACGCAAATGTATTCTGAATGCCATTACTGAGCAAGAATCAACCCAACCCATATCATATTAGTATCATTGTCAACATCAACTGGGTGTTTTAGCATTGTAATATAAGTGAACAATATTTTAATAATGATGTATGTGCAGGTTTCCTTTTAAATGTATAGCTTTCTTAATAAATATTTTTTACAATATGTACATGGTATTTATAATAATGTCTTTCTTGCGCTCAGCTGTCGTCGTACCCCGTAACGGCGTCAAGGTCATTACCGATCGGCACGGCATCGAATTCGCACGCTCATTGGATTTTCACCTGATCTGTTAATAAATACAATAAATTTTGGGTTTTTTTTCTCATTTCTTACTCATATTAGGTTACACAAAACTCCCCCTTAAGTCTTCAGAAATGGTCTTGGGACATACTGTATAACTTTATAAAATTTTAGTTACTCCAGAGTCTTGAGCTCAGAAGATCGCGAGCTGATATGTTGCTTTTATATAAACCTGTCAATGGTCACATCGACTGCTCTGATCTTCTGAGGCTCATAGAATTCCGGGTTTGATCTCAATTAATTTTAAAGAGTTATGCCGTATTTTATATTCTGGTAATTAGGTAAATTCCCCAACCCCTCCGACTTCCTAATCCGAATCTCGTTCCCGAATGTATTTTTCTATTTTATTAAGTTTGTAGGAAACTCTCAGTGGCTCCTCATTTGAGTGTTTATTATTTGTAATTTTATTTTTATATCAGCTGTTGTTTTCTAAAATAAATAAACAAAATAATTATGTATGACAAATAACTGAAATTAAAATATAGGTAAATACTGTTCCCATTAGACAATAGAGTTTCTACTTGCACCTGATAGTAAGCTGATAGAAAGAGTTAGCAAGAACTCGCACAGCGGGCTAGTGCGATACGATCAGGACATTTACTCTGACAGGTATTAGCTGACATATGTCGTTGCATCTCGAATTAGTTATTTTTTAAATAAATTGCTAAGACCTAGGTCATATACAATTATTTTAAGTACTGCACAAAAGTTCCTTTTTCCGGAAAGTTGTAATTTACTATAATTGTACAATTTATTATTAATATACAATTTAAATAAATGCTAATTAAAAGTTACATTACTTAGTTAAAATTTTAAAAAGGAGGACCTAAATTCTAATTCAATGAATATTTTTTTAGCAATCTTATTAGCTGAAATATACCGAAGGCAATGAATTTTTTTACCGGTGACGAAAATTCTGTTTCCCACCTCCTTGCCAATCTTTCTATTCCTTAGCTCCCTTCTAATTCATAAAGCCTGGCATACACTACGTTCGTTTCCGTCGATTGAATACATACATTTTGTTGGTTTGTATGGTTGTTTCTGTCAGTGAGTAAAAGCAGTTTTAAGAGTAGGAGTCGTTTTAGGTAGATTTAATTAGGAAAGCTACCTATAACAATGGGTACCATGTCATGACTTCCAGAAAATGTCGACATATCTTCGCGTTCCACATCCTCTAGAACCCAAAACCACTCACAGTTTAAACGTTTATTATATAAGGTTATATATCTATCTATCTATATCACTTTCTTTTGGACTCGATAAATGCCGTAATTTTACACCAATCACTTTCAAATTGATATATAAAATTTAAGGGCACAAAATCTCAGTCAAGTTCGTTAATGGGTAAAATCAAACCAGGGGGGCGGGAAAGTGAGGATACTATAACTTTCTTAGTATATGAGATATTAAATTAATTTAAATTTATATTATTCCTTAGATAAGGGCCTAAAATGTATCTAAATATTTTTTTTCAATGGTCCTAAGGGTAAAAAAAAATAGTTTTTCAAAATTCATAAAATCATACCTCATAGGCAGAGGAACAAATCCGTTCAAAATGTTAATTGTAGGCCTAAAATTTTCCTACACAAACCCTTGTGTAGGAGAGTTGAGGTGCGCGAGCTGCCGCGCGGGGGGTTTAATAATAATTCGTACAATTGGAGTTCACCCGTCCCCTACTTTGATGAGAAGGGTTTTTTTTGACCTTTTTGAATAGCTAGATAAACTGGAGATAAATATCTGAGTGTATCTACAGTCCGCCAATATTGTGTTGCCAAGAATGTAGAGCGCACCAGGACGAAATCAGTTTTGTGAGGTTTTTAAAACTGCCAGATTTAGCAATGTTTTACGTACCGACCTATATAACAAAAACAGTAGAAATCAAACGTATAGTGTATGGCATCCCTAAGTCCTGGGACCATCCCCAAAGGTGCCGTATCTGCTAATCAATCTTAATGCCTTATAAAAGGATAATGACCCGCTATTGACTTTTTCTCATTGGCAGTCTTTCTGCCGACAATAACGCTCATTAACGACCTAGTAAATATCTTAATTAACATGAAATGTGTAATGACTGACTGAGAGCCAGGGCTGACTCGTAAAACTGTTACGATTGGCGAATGGCAAATTGAAACCCGAATCAACCAAATTGGTTCCACACTGACGTTTATTATTAATTAAATTAATAAAACAAATATAGGTGCAATAATATAGGTAATACCGAAGACCGTGGAATATCGGCGTGTAAATTTACAGGGCGTCCTGTTATTATTTACGAAATGCTTATATTTACTGCGAATAAACAAAATATTTAAAATAATGCGTAAATAATTCTTCCCCAATTTTTTTTTTAGCACTAGTATGAAGTACCTTCAGCGTCTCAAGACGCGATCGATATTTGTAGCTTTGACTGGAGCGCGACCAATGACCCGGCGTCGTGACAACAAAGGTTTAATATTAATACGTAAATTTTACATATTTTTTTCGAATACTATGATGAATTTTGAGGTCTTTCTTTACAAATTATGTTTGAAATCGCAGGGTATATTAGTTGTTTGTTTTCTTTATCGGGAATGGTCTCGGAACACTCCCTATATTCGTGGGCAAAGATAGAAAACTACTGACCAATGTTTGTTCTGAGCCCTTTTTGTACAATTCTGGATGAACTCAAAAACAAAGTTATGACATAAACTAGAACTTTTACATATCTTTAATTTCCTGTAACTTAGGTAGTGTCTCTTAAGTAGGTAGCTAGGTAACTTAGGTAGGTAATTTATTTAGATTATTTAAAGACAAGACTATATTATTCTTCCTAGAAATATTTACGAATGGATTGGGTATCCTATTTAGATTTACCCACTTCCCAACGAAGTTAGCTCTTAAATATTGTAATTACGCAATAATAATAATAATAACAATAGTAACTAAAATTATGTTTAAAAGTAGATTGTTTAATAACAACAGGCTCCAAAGTATTTTATAAATAAAATGCTATGAGAACAGGGGCATAACATATTATAATGCTTTGCTTCTCTTGTCGGCGGCTTACGAACGAATATATCCGCCCAGAGTCGCTTTTGCAGGGCGACGGATATATCCGTCAGAGCGAGAAAGCATCCTTCACTAGATTTGATTATTTCTGCTAATTTAAAAGTATGATTAATTGAATTGACGTTTGCACCATTGGAAACGCAACGAGCCAATCAGTACCTTAGATTTTATTGAAGTCAATGCAGTGTCTAATACTATTTTTAAATTTGTATTGAAAATACACTGACGCACTTCCGTCCCAGCCAACTTTTTTTCGACAACTGTACATATTTTGAAAGAGTTATAAATGGTTGTATATAGTGTATATATCTAAAGTATATTTAACAATGTAAACAAAAAGTGTAATATTTGACAAAAATTGACAAAAATTGTAAAAAATTGTGTGGCCAACAGAAAAAATCGATAAGTGCAGTTTTTTTTTTTAATCAATAGACTAACGTGAATTGAGCGTTAAGATGCTTGGGTACAATTAAACGATGACGATTTTTTTTCCAATTATGAGATAATTATTAAAGAGTCACCGCAGATGATAAACGTAGATGAATTCATTATAATATATATTATGTTTAATATGACCTCACTGTCAAATTCACTGTCCAGTTTGCGAAATATACCAGTTCGCAGGCGATAGTTCATGGCCAAGATCGTGGCCCCATTAAAATTTGTTACACGTGAAGATTAAAATTGCAACAATATCTCCAACGCTTTCCTCAAACAATATTTCCTCAGTTCGCAAGTACTACATAGCTTGTAACTCCGTAACTTTCATTTCAACAATAACAACAAATATAGAATCCTGTTTTAGGATTGTGCACATTGTATAAAATATAGATACATAACCATAAAAAGAGTATTCGCAGTCCATAATTGCAGTAGGGAAGTATTTAATTGAATAGCAATGTTTTAATACAATTGTATATTATTATATTGTAATTACATTAGAATTTTTCTATAAGCAGTGAATTTAAAATGTTTTTAACTATACAGCATTAACAAAACCGTCTTCTATACCGTCAGTTTTTTTTATATATGCTTAAAAGGTTTCCCCGTGCACATATTTCAATTCGTAACATACAAGTAAAATCGTATCGAATAATCGAATTCGTAAAAAAAAAAAAAACATTAAAAATAAAAAAATTGCCAGAACTAATTAGGAAAAATACAAAGTAACTACCTATTATTGAAAATAACGCTCCCGGGCGAATAATAACAAAAATAATAAAATAAAAAATAAATCAAGTTAATCTCACAAACGTATAACAGAAAGCAGGCTTTTTAATATATTGGGCGAACAGACGAATATAAAACTTTCAAAAAATAGAACTATGTATGGACTGACCGCCTTAACTTGAGTACATTAAAACCTAATATCCCTAATACAATCGATACGTATTGGGAAAAAAAACAGGATAATATCTCTATCATTTACACACATATTGAAAGTATGTAGATAATTGTCCATGTCATTAGTATAAAATGGATTGTAAATGCGTATAAAATAGCGTTACTTTAGTGCGTCGGTCACTGATGGTAATTTAGGGCCATACAATTTTATTTGAAGTCCAAAGGCGCTCTTCGGCAATAAAACTTAGTTAAAAAAACAAACTCCGACTCGATTGGGGCCATAAATACACAGAGTGGTAATTTAGTCGTCTGGCCGTTATAATGCTGCCTATGCCTAATTAATTGCCGCGAGGCATCACAGCTCAAAGTTCCATCGTCTGAGACATTTTGTTATTTATATCGACGTTTAAAATTGTATTGATTTAACATTATATCCATTAGAGGATCGTTTTAGCTTCTATACATTCATCTATAAGATGTCTGTTCGTTGCAACTATATCAACTCGAAAAGGACAAATTCAAGAGTTGAATTTTTGTGTGTAGCGGTCATCAAATGCAATGATTATAGAGGTAATTTTAATAATGACCAAACATTAAAATATAATGAATTACGGTCGAGTTTTGACCACTGAGCGTATGAATTATTTTTCGTCGTGAAGGTAACAACGACTCAAAGTATGTTCAAAAAATCTTTTGAATCGTATGTCAAAGTTAACTAAATAAAAAATAGGTAACCAAAAAATACGGAATGCATTTACCATGACTGAAAATTCATGTTCGTTTATCTCGCGTAATAAAATAGATACATCCATCCGTGCCCTGATTAGCGTTCTGCTATCGCCGGATATAAACAACTGGAAAGAACGCATCGGATAATATTTTATCACGCCGATGCCGCGGATGCACTCCCAAAAATCACACTAAAGAGTAGACAATGAGTTCCTAGAGGCGTCCACCTTTGGTCTTGGTTTATAAGGGACGAAAATGATTTTATTAAATATTTTGGGAATAGTTTATTTTGTCTTCTATAAAAATGAGTCGATTTACGGCACAAGTACTCAACCTAGTCATTTTTCCATACTCTCAGGGTTTTTACTCTCTTAGTTTTATTATTATTATTATTTAAAATTACATATACTTTGGTAGTATCTATTCCTCCGGTAGAATAGCCGTTTGGCAGGTGGTACATGTAAATAATTTTTTGCTTTTTCTTATTCTTCCTCCTAAAATTTCCTTTATTTTGTGGGAATGGTCCTATGGGAATGGGGTGTGGGAATGTGGGAATGGAATGGAATAGAAGAAATGTTTTAGATATAAGAGAAGAACAACACAGCCAGATATCGTTTTATCAAAAAGGTTAATTTCTACTTTCTCTAAACGTTAAGCGCCTCAAAAAGTCGATTTGTATTTGTATTTTGTCACTGAAAAGTGTGATTTTATAAAAAAAAACGCTTTAAAGACGAAGGAAATAAAAACATGCGATTATAAAAATAAAATTAATTATAAAAATATAGAGGCGTATTTGTTTTTGATTTTGTTAGATACTAAAGAACTATAGATTTACTACAGAATTACAAAGCAATAAAGTTTGTTTGTATTTTAGAAATAATCTCTGTTAAACTAAAAAAACCGATATTAATTAAATTATTATACCTATAACAGATTATAAAATCCATACAAACCTAAACCTTTATATACAAATAGGTTTTGATTAAAAGTAGTTATATTTTTCCTAGATTAATAAGAAACAAGAATAAATATAATAACTTGTAGGTATCATATAAAATCAATTGCGACTATACATTGTTTATAATTATTAATAAATTATTTATCAGAAGCTGACGTCCTACAGCTAGGCCCCACGGGCGTTATTAACGGCATCTTCCCCCAGACTACTCGCGCCTGTGGTACCAACTTGGTTGCTTCATTTCCTGTCTCCATTTGTGTCTGTGACACTTTTGGGCCATACGATATGCATTTCGGATGGCCATTTTGGCGACAGATGGCCATTTTAAAAGTCTAAGTAGATAAAAATATGCAACGGATCATGAAATTTTTTTGAAATCATATTTTTAACATGATTTTAGTTTTTTATCTATCGAACTGTCATTATTTTATTTATTAGTACCAAAAAAATGTTGACTTTAATGTCATACTATAATATCCGATCAGAATCCGATATGAATAAAGAGCATCAATCTATACACTCACTCAATACAGTCAACTCTTTCGTTTTTATGCTTTTTGATTTAAAAGATGCAATGGACAGACGGACAAACGGACAGACGGACGGCCAAAGGTCGGGGAAAGTAGCTTCTCATACAAGAAGCTAAAAGCCACGATCAATAAGCATGAAGGACGTCATACTTAATGAAGTCAAGCCAGAATTGAATAAAGAATGAAGACGTAACTATCACTCGACTTTCGTAAATCGTGAATTTTAAATGAGCAGAACATATGATTATGTGATTATGAGTAGTGATTATGAACAGTGATTATGAGTAGAACATGGCAAAGACCTTTTGGAAGAATTATTGTTTTCTATCAAATTTATTTCGCTACATCCTATAATTCTATATACTAATTAATAAACTAATATAAATATAATAGTTTAATACACAGACTGTTTTTAAATAAATCTTTTTAAGAAGTCGGTATTATAACGAAACGGTTTTCGATTTATAACTAAATAAAAAATGTAATCAGTTAAACAGTGTTAAATAAACGTTATATTTTTGTTTTTTTGTTATATCCGCATTGATAAATTATTACCCAGAAACAAAAGTTTCTTTAAATTAAGGAACATCCGAGCCGTTCTGTGTCATCAATTAATATGCTAAGTAATTAAGTTTCACGGAGGATCTGTCAAAGAGTTGAAAAGGTAATTGTCGCCGGTTCGAGCGGCGCGCTTGCTTCTATAGTCTGTGGCCTGGCCTTTGAAACTTGGGACACACGAGCGATGCACACACACGAAACACACAAAGCAGCGGCGCACAAAGAGACGCGACAGACGCGACGGGCCACAATGTTATCGTAGTGTGGGACGTTGTCTTTTTGAGCGCGGCCATAAATTAATTGCCGGCCGCGAACAAAAGCGTTGCCCTGTACCTAATACAAAAGATACTAATTTAGTACGAGAGTAAGACGCGTTTTGCTTGAGCGGTTTCGATGTGTGAGCCAGAGCCAGTGACAGATTAACCGTCACTTTTCATACCTTCAAACCTATACAGGTACCTATATTTTTAATCACTACTATACTTTTAGAAGGTTGATCTTTATCGACAACTAAACCGGTCTCGAGAAAAAAACCCATACCATACCATACCATATATTCGAATGAAAATTATTTATTCAAAAACAAAAACAGATTAAATAAAAACCTCAAACCAAATTTAATACAAATAAAAAATAAAATCAAACGACTCGATACATTGCGCCAGTTGCACTGATATTAGCCAAACTGAACTACTTCGTGCTATAGCTAACGTTAATTCTAATAGTATAGTTATGTTTCGTACGCGGTCGCGCATTTTGACAACACTGATAAACAAAATATTTAAAGTTAAATAAATAAATAATTATAGCTACTAATATTTTATTAAAATCACATGATTTATTTCCCATTGCATTAAAAGTCGAATTAAGTTTGCAAACAATATATTATTTTTAATATTCATTTTATTATACTTGTATTTATCCATTCACTTTATTTATTTATTTAATATAGATTTTTTTTATGACTTAATAAATATATTTTTTTCTGTTTTCATTCAAAATAAGAATAATTTTACAATAAATTGTTTCTTTTAAAAAACTTTTCGGATAACTTCGCGAGGTCGAGAAGACCTTGTTGACTTTAATGTTGTATTGTAACGATGCTCTATACTTTCGAATGTTGAATGTTGACAGTTTTGGCCGGGATGGATTCGATTCGCATGAGCTATCATTTGGGATAGAAAAAAAAAGTGGTGAAGAAAAGAAAACGGTGTAAAATATTAGATAGTGAATCTAAATTGATTATTATTGTAAGCATTTGGAAATCGGGATAGAAAAGTCGACAAATTGACCTGTCTTTTAATGAGTAGTGTCTAATTTTGAATATTTTGTATATCTGTTATACCGGCACCCCATTCGAGTACCTCTCTACATTTTGGAACTCAAATTTGAGTAAAGTTATCAATATTTTGTGGAGGGAAGTTGCAATATCTATACTATTCGACCAGCCTCCGATGGGATCTAAACAGCTATGGTTGTTTTTCGATAGCATCAAATCCACACTCACAAATTCAACACTTTCTTTCGCATACGACGGACGGACGCACGACGGACGGACGGACGACGGCCACAAGACGGGTATAGTAGCTTCTTAGAAGCTATAAAAGAAGCTAAAAAAGAATGTATTTTAAGTCTACTTAATATTCATTTATCTCCTTATCTGAAGCAAATTATATTTTAATGAGTTGATGCCAGTGCAAGATTATTATTATTAGGTATTTACAATATTTAGGAGTTAGCTCTGATGATGCGATTGAGTTTAGTAGGTGAAGAAAAAATGAATGCTCAACAACTCGCAGGGTACGCTTAAAAACAGCCTTGGAACGAAGAAAATGGTCACATACTGACCTATGAAGAGGATTCTACTGCCGAATTGTTCTGGAAAGAAAAGAATTGAACCCAATGTTCCGTTTCCTCAAGATAGGGATGAAGATTTTATCTTGGAAGCATGGTCATTACGATCTTAGAGAGTTGGCAGCTTAAAGCAGACGGGCAGGTTCATTCGTCACAGTCTTATACAAATTAATTAATCTGAATTCAAAACACCTACTTAGTGTTCACTATCATATCGATTAAACGCCGAAAGACATGTCTGCTTGCATTTCGCTGAACTGCTTCTAATTCGGAATCTCTACATGGGTGTGATGATCCCAAATGAGAATCCCATAATGATGAACTATATTCAAGGGTAGGACTAGCCAAAGTTTTGTATGTCAATGCTCGCACTTTAAAATCAACACCTTTAAGGCTTTGCATAACAAACCATAATTGTCTGACATGAGTTCCCCAATGGAGATTAGATGGAATGTGACAAGATGACATTTATTTGTAAAAATGTAATGTATAAATAAAGGTAGTATGTATAACTAAATAAAAGACTAGGTATATTTAAATAATAAACTTTTATTAGGGTATGGTCTGGAATATAACATAATGTTTGTATATTCAGGTCACCCATTCCTTTAATCGCAGCGACGGATTTTATAAACCTTGGAGAAAATAAATATTTAGATCTATAATAATCCATCGATACGAGTAATACCGTAACAAAAGTTATATACCTTTGAGAATATAACTAAGTAATATATCTTGGCGATGTACCGAAGATCATAAATCGCTATTAAGATCATATTACTGATAACATTACATTTTATTGTCGAGTCACACAACTTCAATAGATGCAATTTGCCAGATGCAAGTTGAATGGTGTCATGCATTTAAGATAACTGTTTTGTACAATAGCCGATTATAATATTGCTCAAATTGTTGATTGTATTTTAAGAAATTCCATTAAACACAATAATAGGTATTATTTAAATCACTGTCCGACTTGCATTGCAATGTTTTCATAGATTTAGTGCTAAAACTGTATATAATATTTTAAATTTTAAATGACAAATCAAGTGTATTTAATATATATTCCAAAACAATCATTCCTTATATTTAACGGAAAGATATTGTATATAGATTAGTATACCATTTTAAAGACAGCATTGCACAATTTAGGAAGATTCGTATGCACGTATTGCGTACAATAATTGACAACACAACACAACAGCTATTCTTAAACCAAATTTTGCAAACCAAAACGCGGTTAGATAAGGGCAGACGTGCTTTCTAACCAATCACGTGCACGCGTTTCCAATGAGCAGGGCGAAGTTTTGTTTAAAAATATAGCGTTCTGGATGACAGCTGTCAATTATATTCATACAGATCCAATATTGTGTATGTGTGCGTTTCGTCGTATATAATTAGATCTACAAAACATTCTCTATTTTACTGATTTCGGCGCAAGAAGTGAAGTTTATTACTTGGGTCCTTTTTCGATATGCTACCTAGTTTGTGTTATCACAACCACCTTCACTGAATTTTGTACATACGGCGTTAATCAATCCTGAACCCTAAATTCCTGCGTAAATGCTTAGGTCTATCTTTACTTTGTTATAATCGTGGAATATAACGAATAGTTAATGTTTTTGTTCGGGAATAGTAAAAATATTTAAATAAATTAAAAAAAAACGCTATTTAATTTTCATTTTAAAACAGGCACTGACTAGTAAAGTGATATAGGTTTGCATTGAATAATAAAATAATAAATAAATAACGTATTGTGTTTGAGCAAATTTAGCTTACTTGGGGAGGGCATTATAATTTCATATAACCTAAGCACAAATAAAATATAAAATAAATACATTCTTAGTTTGTTAATGGTTTACAACGCGTCATTTTTATCAACTGGCTCTAAAATAGAATCTTAATTTATTGTTTTTTATTTATTTTATTTTTATTAAAAAAAAAGACATTTAATACATTAAATGGGTTCTGGCAAAAATATGGTTTTAGCTGCTAGAAACTCAACTTGATGACAAGTCTTTCAAACTATACGTACTAAATTGACATACATTTTTTAATTAGATGAAAAATAACAAAAAAAAAAACATTTAACACAACGAAAAAGTCATAACTTTACAACATAACCTTAACACAAGTAGAATACAATCACTATTCAAAATTATTCCACGTAGTAAATTACTATACAATAATCCTATTGATATTTAATTAATTAGTCACAGCGTGTATTGAGAGAAATTTTATAATATTTATTGATTTTGGTTAGTTCTTTCAAATGCTTTGGCATTTTGTTAAATAGGCGCGCTATAATATTTTCTAATGATCTTTTGTCGTATGAATAAACGTTCGAAACATTTTTATTAAATATTATGTTCTAATAAAAAATATATATGCTAGTAAAGCTGTAGAGTTCACAAAAAGAAATGATTATTCAAGCCGTTATAATATCATAAATCGAACGCATATAATAGGCCAAATTCTGGGTTGTCCGAAAATTGCGGGGGGCCTAATTTATGCGGTCATCAGAAATATTTTGGATGTCTCTTAACGGCACTCGACAATACCGCTCACAATGGACGCACTCATAAAACCTTAGCGGCCGCCGTAAATACTCAGATTATCTAACCGAATCCTCCAGAAGGTCATCTCGATCATATTGATGTAAGTTTGCGGCGAAAAATGCGATGCGGGTAGAAGAATTTAATTTCGCCGGACGGATTCGGATACTGCGAATAACTTAGGATTTATTTTACACCAGCGGCTCTCAACTTGTTTCCAACTTTGGACGAATGAGTTTTACTTTGTTACCGTTTCCCTAAGCGTACCCGCACTATTACTATTTTTACTTCAGTCCGTTCGATCAACTTTAATTTTAATTTAATTTAAACCGTCCACTGTTACGGACAGTTAACGATTGCTATGCGTTTGCCCGAAAACAAAAGCCAACGTTTATTCATAATCATGTAACACAAAAACAATGAATAATAATAATTGTTTAGATAAAATTTAATAATACTGTAATTTAAATGACTTTAGCTACTAAGTAAAAAATATCTGCATTATTTTAGTTACCTAGAATGTTTAAAAAAAAATTTGCTTACTTAGATATGTCATACCAATATGTTTATGCCCAATGTATACTCGTATATATATATATATCACTACTTCACTATATATAAGATATGTTTCTACTATATGTACTATAACACTATTTTTATATTGAATATTTATTTATATATATCGAATATTTATTTACCTATATATTTAATAATTGTTTCGTCATTTCATTTATTTGCTTATTTATTTGTTATTTTTTTAATTGTTTCATTTATTTATTTTATTTTTTCATAAATTAAGTGTTCTTGAGTAAACACTTAAATTGTATTCATGTGCGTGTGTGTATATGGGTGTGTATATCAGTGTGTATATTTGTGCCTTAGGTAATTTTATATTTTTCACATGGTTTTGCACAGGTCTATTGTATTGTATTGTATTGTGGTGTATTGTATCACTTCATATATAACCTTCCTTAGAACAGGTAACTCTTACCTAGTTAGGAAGGTACTCATCGGCCAACTTGATTTCTAAATAAAAAAAAAATAAAGTTATAAACATATAAACATTCTAATTTAATAAACAGATAACACTAGGGATTGATAGATAAATTTATATTTGATAACCACGACGTGGCGAATCTAATAATGAAAGCAAAATCGCGTTCCGGAAAAGTATCAAAACACCCCCAGAAGGGGATAAATAGCACCAAAATACTAAGCTAGTTATCAAGGTTAGATCAGCTGTCATTTTGACACGTAGATCAAATATTATGCTCTATACATTTATGTATGAGAGACTTTTATCACCGTCCTTTGCCCATTCATCTGTTCGTCTGTTGCATCTTTTAACTCGAAAAATACAAATATCATATTTGAATTTCAAAAATATGACAGCGCGGCTGTTAGAAACTTGAAGACGTTTTATTTACTACTTGCCAGTTTAAATTAATACAAACTCATCTATGTGATGAATTGAAGAATGTCATGATACCATTACATGTTTTTTATTTTTTTTTATTTACTCAGATCTACAAAATAAACCCGCTGTCGTCTCTATGGCCATTCAAAAAGCACATCGAATCGGCTAAAAGTGTCGCAGGGACAAGTGAAGATAAGATATGAAGCAGCTCATAGCATGTTCACGGGCGCGTGTAGTCTGGAGGGAAAATGGCGTTAATGACGCCCATAGGTCCTAGCCGTAAAACGTCAGGTTCTGGTTAAATTATTTACTACTATTAAACAATATATAGAAGTAGTTGATATTATATGATAGCTACAGGGTTTCATAGCCATTCTTGTTTGTATAATGTAAATAGTTAGTGATAGTCAAGAGCTGTTTTTCACAGACCTTTCAGTAGTGGCATAGCCTAATTATTTTATTGTATTGTGTTGAATAAACGTCGTTCTAAGAGATGAAAAACGGGACTTTTCTTTCATCCACCAGACAACTAACAGACCAGTCGTTGCTAGGGGACACTCTTGATAGAACAGCAGAATTAGTCAGGCTGACGAACGGCTTTCGCGAATCTATCGTACACAGCGAACGAAAGTTGGTCCGGCCAGACTATCCTCGCTAGGTCATCATGACCGAAACACCATAATTGCTGCTTTCTTCCGGGTAATATTTTTATTCTTATCCCAGTGGTTGCTGTTTAGTTGGTCTTAAATCACAGCACAACTTTAAACGAGCGAGCACCACAGGATATAGCAGAAAGTTTAATTATTTGTGTAATAACGTTTATTTATCGTTCTTAGTACTTTCGGCTTAATGGTATAAAGCTTTGTGGAAGTAATGTACATATACTATTGTCAATGATACAATGGAATTGTTATGGCGATCGTTAAATTTTCCATGTTTTAACACCTTTTCGGATTTATGGCTAATTGGATTTATTCCACGGTACAGAGTACCGTGGAATTGGTAGTTCCTCCTCATAGTATGTCTGAGACACTCAATTATCCCGATCTTTATGGACAGCATACATCCTCATTATGCGCTCATTTCCTTTCCTTTTAGTACCTTTCCGCCTGTGACGTACCATGTTTATGAGACGCAATCGTATAATTTCTAATGGTTCAACCCAACGAATCAAACTAATTCACTCTGGTTCAAACGTTAAGTTAGAAGTATCGTTTTAAGCAGTGATTTTGGGCATGATTCTGAATAACTTTCGTTCGACAACTTTTCATATACCTAACAAAAAAAAGCATTTAATAATATAAATACTCTATTGAACGTTTGGTGCGCGTATTGTTGTGTTCCTGACCTATCTAGTTGGCCTACATTACAATATTTGCGCGCGGGAAACTACCCGTCATTCACTTTCGTCAATACATTTGTAAATACGGTCAATACATACTGGGTCGCACGTCGTGACGCCGCGCAGTCAGGTATTTTGTTAAGTGACCATACTTTAAAATATTTTGAGACTCTTTCTTTGTCATTTTAGCGTAGTTTTTTATTTGCTTTATTTACAAAGTTGTTGAATTTGAAGTCCAGAATCACTTCTTAAAAGGATAATGCTGACTTTAAGTTCATCCTGTATAAAAGGGTTATTGAAAATGGAAGAAGGGAGTGCAAATAGACAGTCATATGACACTTTTTATTTGGATTTTTTTTTTTGGCCAAATACGAGAATAAATGCTTTATACAAAAAGAGGGTAAAGAAGGTCCTAAGGATAGTTAAAAAATCACTTACCTGAAAGAATGCGTGCTTCCTATTCTTAGTCATGGCCTCATCACTAAGAATTGTGAACTTCCAGGCAACTTTCACAACCACGCAGCCACTACAGAGAATCCAGCAGTTCTAGTCATCTCAACGAGCAACAAAACTGAAAAAAATGGAGAATACTTTATTATAATAAAATATTGGTAGTTCTTAAATTTTAAAAATGTCCCTTTTTTATTGTTTTACAATCAAAAATTTCATTTAAATATATTTGTAATTAAATTAATATTTCGAAATAAAGATTTGGAACCACTGACCTGATCAGCGAATTAAATAAAGTTGAATAGATTATGGCTTTATTCTTATTGGTATTGAAATTTAAGTAATAAAAGAAACCTGAATTTTTGTACTTTGCATGGACGAATTTCGAAATATTCTCGTATAAATATGCGTAAAAAATTAACAAAGACCAGTAGCTCTTCAACTCGAGGAAAATATTATTTATTTGAAATATTGTTCACGTTTTTCGTACAAAAAGAAACTATATTTAGAGGAATTTATATTTGCTGACATTTATAATATCCGAATATAATCTCTGTCGAATAGTCTGGTAGGTCAGAGCTCATTATATAAAAAAATATAATGAGAACATAAGACTAGACAAATTTTTGATAAGGTGGAAAAAATTTGCAAAGCTATTTTTATTCAAACTCAGCGCTGGGTTGAAATTTGACATGTTGGATCAGTTTCGATGACATTGCATTTTTATGGTAAGCATTGACCCTATTCTACACCCAGGATTGGCTCCAAACGAACGAACTCATCAACGGTTAACAGAACAGTGCGAAATTTATATTGACCTTGAAATTCAGCGCTTTATTTTTATAGGGCGTTAGGTTTTGTTCTTTGCGCGGTCAGTAAGCAATTGTTGGTTTTTATTTAACTATAGCTTCATTATATAGAAATTAAAAAAAACTAATTTTACTATGTTTTAGAACATTCATTTGCCTTTCAATTTCTCTTTTTCCTGAGGCTCTAATATAATATATATATTATAAAGTATATATTATACAATATATACCGAACGGATCGTTATACAGTATCATGCTTGCGATGAATAATCTTCTATCCGCGTTTATCTTGAAATAATCTCGCTGAGTCCTCTTGCGTCGAGTCTAAAGTCTTAAAACGAGTTTCCCAGCCGTTTCAAAATCAGATTGTTATCGTGTCAGTAGCAAAGCAATTTATATAGTAATTAATTAATCTTTAAGAAAAATCGATCATTAAACGCTAATGAAACCCAATATACCTCCAATATTATATAATGTAGTTCAATAATTAAGAATTTACTGCCGTAATCTGAACGGCAATAAAAGAAAATAAAGTAAAGTTGCATATACAGTACAGTACAGTTGCAGTACAGCTATAGATTTACTATAAGATCGTATTTAATAATTTATCTGTATTTTACACACCTGGTTTCCAGCAGATAAGCCGTGGGCTTAGCTGGTACATAAAATAAAATAATTGTAAATTTAATGAATAAACTAATAAACTAATAACTCAATAATGCTATAATAAAACATTCATGATGACCCTAAGAGTCTACAAACATACATATATTCTCGTTAATACATTCAATCGCTTCAATATAATTGAATCTTTGTTCATAACTATTTTAAATCCAGCGCAATAGTATTCGTAATTAGATGGATTAGACGTAAAAAAATATGATTAAAAGATAGATATATTTAAAGAAAAATTTTAAAAAAATATACATTTTACGATAAACAAAGAAGTGGGTATAGGTGCTACCTCAACACTAGAAATTTATACTATAAATATTGTTACTTCAGACTTTCTGCCTTTATTGTGGTTTTCTGTAATTTTGAAAGAATAACTAAAGTAATAAAGAGCGTATTTGGTTTGTTTATAATTTTTAGTTTTATTTGAATTTTCATTCGTGTTTAAATGATTTTTATCAATAATTACAAATTTATTTAAACAAGTCAGATAATAACAGTAGATAAAAAATGTCCGCAATGCTTCATTAAATATTCGAAATTTATTTTCATTACAACGAACATTTTTATGAGAATGAATAAATACTAAGGTCCAAATGAAGACATTCAATGTAATCATTGAAATTTCTTCAATGTGCTGAAATGTAATTTATTGTACTTTACTGTATTTATTGTATTGTACTTTAATGATTTGAACTGAAAATCTGTTTCTTTTATACGACAGGGGCGAAAATATGAGGAGAGAAGAGGAATATGAGGTATGACATCGTCTTTATATGTTTAATCTCAAAACATGGGTAGATACCTACTAAATACATAAAAAAATATATATAATATAATTTAACAACTGTCTGCATAATCCCAGGCTTCGCAGCTAGGCCCCGAGGGTAACTTTCTGCAACTTGGCCTCTTCACATTGGCCCTTCAGATTTTATTAAGATGGTCTAAAAATTACCACCTGTATTTACAGGGGATTATATAAAATGTTAATCCTCGCCTGCAGGGAATAAATCTTAATATATATAAATCTCGTGTCACAATGTTTATCTTCAATGGACGGCTGAACCACTTAACCGATTATAATAAAATTTGCACACCATATGCAGTTCGATCCAACTTGAGCGATAGGATAGTTTAAATCTCAAATTATAGTCGCAATTTTAATTTATTGCTAATTATTTGTCTGTTATTATTTGGCAGTCATAAAACTGACAGATGTCGATACCTTTTTATTTTATGGGCGATTGTGAAGAGCGCGTGACGACTCGGTGCCTGTATAATTTTATTGAACAAGCAGAGGAAAGAGCAATTGTGATATTATTGGAAAATTTTTTAGAAGATCACAATCAACTAATTCAATTGATCAAAAGAGTTTCGCCACGACTGCAAAATGACAATTATCAAATCGTCATAAAAGCCGACAAAGTACCATTAGGTGAACATGCTGGTAGATTCAACGCTCCAACTGTTGATGAGGTTGCTGTTATCATGGTTGGTGATCCAGTTGACAAAAGATCTATAAACATTACACGGCGAGACAACACTGTCAGTACGATTTCGGATCTACACCGTTCATATGACGCACTACAATATCCATTGATATTTTGGCAAGGACAAGATGAATATCACCTTAATATCAATCAGTATGATCCAAATACCGGTAAATTTGACAATTATCTATTTACTTTCTTACTGTATGTATAGATTTTAATTTCGTATTGCATTTTATTTTTTATTTTTTTAGGTGATTACAGAAATAATAAAGTTAGCTCAATGAACTACTACGCACACCGAATAATGGTTAGACAACATCAAGACAATTATATCCTTCGATATCGTCAGCTGTTCCATCAATACATTGTTGATATGTATGCTAAGGTCGAAAGCGAACGCTTGCGATTCCTTCGATTCAACCAGGCAAAACTACGATCGGAAGAATATATTCACTTACGAGATGCTGTTGCTGGAAACATCGATGGAAATTTAAATCCCAATGACATCGGTAATGCTTTCATTTTACCTTCAAGCTACATCGGCAGTCCACGGAACATGCAGGAATACATACAAGATGCGATGACTTACGTACGTCATTACGGCCGACCGGATTTATTTATTACATTCACATGTAATCCGAATTGGGAAGAGATACAAACTTTACTATTGCCAGGACAACAAGCCATTCATCGTCATGATTTAACTGCACGTGTGTTTAAACAAAAATTGAAATCCTTAATTGATTTTATTGTTAAATATACAATTTTTGGTATCACACGTTGTTGGCTGTATACGATAGAGTGGCAAAAGCGAGGTTTGCCTCATGCCCACATTTTGGTTTGGCTTAAAGATAGAATCCGTCCTGAAGAAATCGATCAAATAATTTCAGCCGAAATTCCAGACCCATTAATTGATCAAGAATTATTTGATATTGTCACCAAACACATGATCCATGGGCCATGCGGTGTTTTCAACATGACGTCACCGTGCATGGAAAATGGAAAATGTAAAAAAAACTTCCCAAAGCCGCATACGAATGACACGATCACGGATATTGATGGTTATCCAATGTATCGCCGCAGAAGTACTGAGAATGGTGGCCACACATTTACAATGCGACTGCCGAACTTTCCAAATCAAGTTGAGTTTGATAATCAGTGGGTGGTACCATACTCACCACTACTTTCAAAAACTTACAAAGCTCATATCAATGTTGAGCTTTGCAGTTCTGTTAAATCAATTAAGTATATTTGTAAATATGTAAACAAAGGCAGTGATTTGGCCATATTTGAAGTAAAAAACATAAATAAAAATGACGAAATAGCACGATACCAAATGGGCAGATACATTAGCAGCAATGAAGGCTATTTGGCATATTCTCAGCTTTCCCATCCACGAAAGAGATCCTGCTGTCCAACATCTGGCAATACATCTTGAAAACGGTCAACGTGTATACTTCACTGAAGAAAATGTTCTCCAAAGAGCGTTCGAAGCTCCGAAAACGACTCTAACTGAATTTTTTACATTGTGTCAAAAACCTGATGTTTTTGGCCAATTCGCGAAGACATTGGTGTATGGTGATGTTCCACGTTATTTCACATGGAACAAATCCAGTAAAAAATGGGAGCCACGGAAACAAGGAAAACCACATCCTTCCATTACAGGCATATTCAAAGCTAAGACATTGGGGAGACTTTACACGGTACATCCAAAGCAACGTGAGTGCTTCTATTTACGTTTGTTATTGGTGAATGTTCCCGGACCAACGTCTTTTGAATTTTTACGAACAGCTAATGGTCGAGTATTCAATACATACCAGGATGCATGTCGTGAACTGCAATTGCTAGAAGACGATAACCATTGGGACTTAACGCTTGCTGATGCTGCGTTGACATCAACACCGAATAACATTCGTCAGTTGTTTGCAATTATTTTGGCGACATGTTATCCCTCGCAAGCACAAACTTTGTGGGAAAAATATAAAAATTGTATGACAGAAGACATCTTGCACCGAATTAGACAAACAAATCAATGCCAAAACATAGATTATACACCAGAGATGTACAATGAAGCATTGGTCTTGATCGAGGATTTATGTGTTCTTATTTCAAATTTACCACTTAATCATTATGGTATGCCATCACCTAATCGTCCAGCCACCGACTTAGTCAATACCGATTTACAACGAGAAAATCAATATGACCATGGAAGTTTAGCAACAATTATCATGAACAGTGAACCATTACTGACAGCAGAACAAAAAATTATTTATGATCGGATTATGCTGGCTGTTGCTGCTGAACAAGGCGGTTTTTTTTTCTTGGATGCACCCGGTGGAACCGGTAAGACATTTTTAATATCGTTGATTCTTGCCAAAATACGGTCGCAACAAAAAATCGCATTAGCATTAGCATCGTCAGGCATTGCGGCTACTTTACTGGATGGTGGGCGAACAGCACATTCAACATTCAAGCTGCCATTGGACGTTCATAATAAACCAGATGCAATGTGTAACATCAAAAAGAATAGTGGAATAGCTGCAGTGTTGCGGAAGAGTTCTATAATAATTTGGGATGAGTGCACAATGGCACACAAATATTCACTTGAAGCATTAAACAGAACTATGCAAGATTTAAACAGCAATAATAAACTTTTCGGTGGTGCTATCTTACTTTTGTCTGGTGACTTCCGGCAGACCTTACCGGTTATACCTCGCTCTACTTTCGCGGATGAGATTAATGCATGTTTGAAACAATCATTCTTATGGCGAAGTGTTGAAACACTTCGATTGACCATAAATATGCGAGTACAATTGCAAAATGATCCATCAGCACTAATATTTTCCGAACAACTACTAGATATTGGGAACGGTAAAATAAAACTGCAACCAAATACGCAATGCATTAAACTACCAGACAATTTTTGCACTGTTGTTCAGGATAAAACTGAATTGATTCAGAGTATTTTCCCGGATATACAGAATAATTATTTGAATCATGAATGGCTTAGTCAACGGGCGATTTTGGCAGCCAAAAACGTTGATGTTGACGAAATTAACTTCCAGATACAACAGTTGTTACCAGGCGATCTGATGTCTTTTAAATCAATCGATACTGTTGTTGATGAAAATGAAAGTGTAAATTTTCCGATTGAATTTTTAAATTCATTAGATATCCCTGGAATGCCACCACATAATCTTCGATTAAAGATTGGTTCCCCTATTATTCTCCTCCGTAATTTGAATCCACCTCAATTATGTAACGGTACGCGTTTGGTCATCAAAAAGATCACCGGAAACATTCTTGAAGCAACCATTTTGGCTGGGAAGTTTAAAGGAAAAGTGGTCCTGCTGCCACGTATTCCGATGATACCATCAGATTCTACCATACCCTTCAAAAGGCTACAGTTTCCAATTCGTTTAGCTTTCGCCATGTCTATAAATAAATCTCAAGGTCAAACAATGTCCATTTGTGGTTTAGATTTGGAAAATCCATGTTTTTCTCATGGGCAACTATATGTTGCGTGTTCACGTGTTGGGAAACCGTCGAATCTATTTGTGTTAGCTAAAGACAGGTTAACCAAAAACATTGTGCACCGATTGGTGTTAAATTAAATTGAAATTGAAAGTATTTATAATTCAAAAAAAAGATATTAATGTTTAAAAGTTTAAGACTGTCTGCCTTGCCTACCTCATTCATGAGTTTAAGCGTCACATGTAATTTACTGTATTATACTGTAATATACTTATATTTGTTATAAAATTAAATGGAAATAATAAATCTGAAAATTTTTTATTTTTTACCTATTGATTTCTGCTTAGTATCAAGTGTAAGAACATTTTAATTAATTGTGTTCAACGTACTTCCCCTTCAAATCTCAATCCAGTGAATTTGTATACCAATATCAACATTTTCGTCTTTGTTCGTAAATAATTTCATTGTACTAAAGGGTTATAGTAGTAGAAAGTCAAATAAGGAGATCACCATATTTTTTTACAAATACCATCTGTGTGAAAAAGCATAGTGGACTCCGTGACTGATGTTCTCTTATTGTTCCTCTTAGATTGTTTACTATAATGTAATATAACAAAAACTTTAGCCACAGCAACGCGTGGCCGGGTCAGCTAGTATATTATATATTTAAATAATAGGTAATATGCAATCATTTTGGTCCCTGTCTGCTAAGCTGAATTTTATGTCTAAAGTAAGACGTTTAAAGGTCATTTTAACGCATTGTCACGTAGCTAACAAATTAAGATAGCTTTATGAATAAGTTCTACGCGTAAAGGAGACGCAAGGATTTTTCAAGGATCACATATTTTTAAGAGTTTTTTTATAGTTTTTTGCGCATCTTTTGGTTCTCATTTTTCTGACGATTAAACATTTTGAAGAACACCTTTTAATTTTTCTTTTTTTTAACGTTTAACTAGTTATTTTTCCCTATATTACCTCGATATATTGTGAAAAGCAATATCGCTTGTGAAAATAGCATTTTTTCGCGGTTCTGGAGCGTGTCAATAATCAAACGAAATATTTAGTGTTAAAAAGAACGGATATAATAACATCCTGTAGCTATGATATAATATCAGCTGCTTCTTTACATTGTTTAGTAATAGTAAATTATTTACCAGAACCTGACGTCTTACAGCTAGGCCCTACAGGCTTCATTAAAGGCATCTCTTACCCAGACTACTCGGTGGTTGCTGTGGGTTGCTACATTTCCTATCTCCACTTGTGCCCGCGGCACTTTTAACCCATTCGATATGTGTTTTGTGTGTCCGTAGAGGCGACAGTGGATTTCTTTTTAGCTGAGTAGATTAAAATAAAAACGACAATAATGGTATCATGACATTCTTTCAAATCATATTAATAAATTTTTACACCATTTTATTTTTTTTTTGTAAATTTTGACGCGCGGATGAAACAAAGCAGATTTAATATTAAATTTTATAATAATTACAATGTGGAACTGAACATTCTTTTAAATGTCTCTATTTGCGCATATAGATAAGTTTGCATTAATTTAAATTGGCCAGTAATAATATGCATGCTGTCATACTTTTGAAATGCGAATATATTTGAGCGGTCTATTGAACTGTCCATGTTTCATTAATTAGTGATAAAAAAATGTTGACTTTGATGTTATATATCTATAATATTAGACCAGCCCTCGATGTGATCTAAAAGGCTATGGTTGTTTTTTAAGAGCATCAATCTATACACAAAAATTCAAGTCTATCGCATATGTACTCTTCGAGTTGCAACAGACGAACGGACGGATAGACGGCCAAAGTACAGGGATAGTAGCTGCTTACACATGAACGTATAGAAGCTAAAACTTGCGTGGGCGGAACGTACTTTTTTTCATTACAAAACGCGTCTGATCTTCATTACAACGCGTTGACGGACAACTAACTGAATTCTGTCGCAGATGATCCAGTCCGACTCTGTCCTAATTTGTTGTACGCGATGCGGGCACCGCGCACCGTTCTAAATGGCACAATGGAGCACGCACTGTGGTGTCGATCAGGTACGAACTTCCCACGCTAGTTTGCTTCTGTCACTTCGATATACCCCATTGATTTACCTAGCTACATTATTTTTGTATTTTGTAACTTTTTCAAACGGTTATACTGGAATCAAGAGGGCTTTCACAAAACTATTGTTTAACAAACCGAAGCTTATAATTTATCTAGAGTTTAACAGAATCATTAAAATGGGTTTTACATGATGGCTCAAATTAAACAAATATTTATTATGTAGTTTCGTTTGTTTTTATGCTTTAAACAAGCTCATTTTTAATACAGATTTACTTTCTAAGTGATAACATTGGAAAATCTTCAAAAAATCTACATTTTTAGTGATGCACCACTCCTCAACAACACCGAGTATTTCGACGAGTGAGCATTATATAGAACGAACACTTATCTTGTACTTTTTGGAGGCTGATTTTCGAAATTGGTTTTCGTTTTTGAAATATTAATATAAATATGTTTTTTTACGCTTCGCGTTCGATAATGCAGCTTACGATTTACCCGAAAAATAGTGCGTATTGTAGACAAAATAATAGTGTGGTTTTCAGCAATGCCAGACATTAAAATTTTATGCCGCGGCAACTATCGATCAACACTTGTAAAGCTAAGGTTTTAACGCCGATATTAGCATGATCATAATCCCATTATATCAAAAATCGTTTCATACAAAAGTTGTGGGGAAATTATAGGCCTACAATTAAAATTTTGAATGGATTTTTTCGTGTTAAGTGAGGTATGATTTTTAGAATTTTAAAAAACAGTTTTCCCCACCCCTAGGACCAACGGCTGATGCTATCAAAAAAAAAATACTGAAATAAGTTTTAGGCCCTTATCTAATAATATAAAATTGAAATAATAAAAAAATGAAACCGATATCTTATATACTAAGAAAGTTATAGCAAGATTTCACTTCTTCATTCCCGCCGGGGGGGGGGGGGGAGGGGGGCGACTGATTTTGCCCATTAACGAAGTTGACCGAGATTTTCTACCCTTAAATTTTATGTATCAATTTGAGAGTGATTACTGTAAAATTACGGCAGTATCGTGCCCACAAATAGTGTTATAGATAGATATATAAAAATATGTATGTATAAACTTTTAAACTGAGGGTGGCTTTGGGGTCTAGGGGATGTGAAACGCGAAGATATGTCGAAATTTTCCAAACGTCACGACATAGCACCCAGTGCAATAGGTAGCTTTTTAATGAAATCTACCTAAAAACTGTGTCTCGTTTTAGTAATATTTGGGGATGATGCGTCTTAATGAAATTAATTTTGATAGCAATAGGCTAAACCGTTTGATAAATCATTTCATTACCAACAACCATGTAACGAAAAAACCTCTTTTATCGTATATTTTGTTTTATTTAATTAATTAGACTGTTAGCTTGAGCAAAAAGAGGTTGTCAATTAATTTTAATACACGTTGATTAATCATCACATTATCATTCAAACCACATTGTCACACATAACCTACGTCATGGAAAGTTTTTTGAAAAGGGTTAAATCCAACTTATGTATTCATTTTGATTTACATATTTTAGCTAATTTAAATGAGTACGTTTATGTAAAACCTACAAATTTGCTTCTTTATATATATCATAAGCTATGTACATAAAAGAATGTAGTATTTTTTGTATATACGAGTACATATACGCTCTTTTCTATTCGTGCGTATTCCTAAACAAGTGAAATTATTTAAAATACATTTTTTATATAAAGGTATTAGACCGTTCACGGAGAATTAAGGGGGGTGTAACCTATTGTGAGTGTTAAATGATGTAAAAAAATGTGAAAAAGTAACCCTAAATTTATTATATTTTTTAACAGATGGTGTCAATTCTGTCAGCGCGCAAATTAGATGCCTCGCCGATCGATAATAGCCTTGACACCTTTACGGTGTACGGCGACAGATGAGCACTCACACAGCTATTACAATATATATTAATTAGTCCAAGAGCTGAAGCCAGAAAAGTCCTGGAATTACAAGTTTTTTAATACTTGATTGAACAAGAATATTTTGGTCAGTCAAGCCGTTATTATGACAAGTGTCATATGTGCGCTGTCAAACCGAGGTAGTGTAATGAGTTCACAAAGGCTGAAACTTTTTTTAATGAAAATTTATTTTTGTAGATACGGGATATCCCAATCCCAAATTATATAAAAAGAATGCGAAAATAATTCATGCCAAAATTTATTAATTTATCAAACGACGCGATGATCTGGTGCGGCGCCACCTCGCGAGCGAACGAACTCATGACAAGAACGATTTAATATTATCGCGTAAAATTTACTTTTTTTTTCGAGATTTCTTTTAAAGATTATTCAATGGCGGTGTTGTCATGATTTGCACGCGATAAGCGCTTATCGTGCGATTGTTTTAATCGCGCCGATGCGATGGATCGGTAATGAGACGGGCGTTGTTACGATAAAACGCACGCGAAGGTAATCACGGTTGGCCAACGACTGTCCATCCAAATCGACTGCATTGTCGTCGTATTTCTCGTCTTTTTTTATACCAAAGCCTTACACAGGGTGAACTTTTTCTCATACACATTCTTTTATGGGGTCATTCTTTACTTCAAACGTCAAACGTCAAATTTTCAATATGTCAAAAAAAGTAAGTAAATAGCATAAAGCGCCGTTCATGCCGTCAAAGAGTTTACACCTTTCCGTTCATCGTTCAAGGCTTCTTTTGCAGGCAACGATTTGTAGGTCAGAACCGTTCTTCGTTCACGTTTTTAGTCGCCTTAAATTGGGTATGACTTCTAGTACATAGACTAGCAGTCATACGTTTAACACCTGTTCTAATATTCAAACTATGCACACAATGTATGCATAGTTTAATTAACGTTAGAATAAAGCATAAGGTAGTATAAACATCAATCTTATAAGTTATTGTAATATAGTATAGTGTAGTGATTGTGATTTAAGTGATTGTGATCTTGTAAGTGAGTGTAATTGATCCTCTGTTAGAGTTAAGTTTTTTAAATTTTACTCAAAACTCACTTTTGATTTTGATTAAGATTTGCTTTTTAATCTATTACAACTTTACAATAGAAAAACGGATATCAAATTGAGAATAGAAGTGTGCGTTATAAGAACACGGTTTAAATCACCCTATTAATCTAGCGCAACGAATAGCTACGTTACCGAAGCTGACTCAGCGGTGACGAAATCGCGTTCATTCGCAGCCATAGCTACAGAGTCGCGTTCAACTTAGACAGTTCGTTTGCTCAGTGACACAGAAATCTCGTTACAAGTGACACTCGAACATTCGATTGTCAAATCACGCAGTTACTTGTAGCAGTTTAAGTATTAGGCTATTTTGAAATCGCGTTTAACGTAACTTCAGCTATATGATTATCGCGTTAACGCTCACTGCTAATTAAAAACCTACTCTTTTTTTTCCGATATTACTATTACAACATTACGATCCATTTTATTACATGCAAGCCCAAAACCAACTTCAAGTTTATTGGGCTATGGAGGTCGGTTAAAGCATTTTTAAAAATAATTAAATAACTTTGTCAAAATATTTAATGTTCGCCAATGAGAAAAAAAAACTCAAAATAGAGCCGTTTTGAAAGAATTTAATAAAAAAAGGTCCTTGCAAAGGTGCTCACGAAATTAATACAATAGATAGGAAAAAGCATATTATGTTGCCTTAAGGATATGGTCCGTCCAAAGCAGTTTGATTCGAATGTCTCGTTCGGCTTAATTCAACTAGTGCACGTGACGACCTTAGTCACGGGCAGCAACGCTGTCTAACTTACCTTAGCGCATTTCCGTTCTACTTACACGTCCGATATTCGCCGGTACTAAGAACTGGTATCGCGAACCGACTGGTATTGCCTGTGATTTCGGAGTAAACGCTAGAGTATTGAATCCATATTAAATTACATAAGTTTTCCGCCAGAAAATAAAATCCATGATAGATTAATATGTCGAGTCAAAACATGTACCGGATGACAGTTTACAAAACTTACTGTAGTTATTTCGCTGTTCAATAATTACAACCCATTTTTTAAACTGTCACTACGTAAAAACCTAGTTTTTATTTCACTGTTTAATATTTACCAAAAATTTCTAAAATCGGATTACTAAGTAATTACAGAGATGCGGATGGGTACTTTTAGCCATAGGGGTCATCACGCGGGACCTTCGCTCACTCGGTTCAATAAAATCTTTGTGAAGCATTTGTGTATATAAAAATATATTTTTATGATTTTACAGGGTTTTGTTTATTTACATTGTTTCCCTGTAAATTACAGTCATTAGAACAGGTAACTTTTAACTAGTTGAAAAGGTAGCTTCAGCTAATACCTATTCGATTTACTTTACTTTTTGTACCCTTGCGTAACGGATATTTATATATTTACTTTAAGTAAAATTGTATTATTGCTGTTTACCTGATTTTGCATAACTAAAGCTTTGATTTTAAATTCGTTAAAAGTATTTGATAGTGGTCCCTTCACAGCAGCTTGATCCTAGCCAGCCATTTCTGAGATGGACTCTTATTTTGGCGGTCGGAGCGTGGACAATCGCCCGCCGGTCACGTACGGCGCTGCCGACCCGACAGCATCTCCTGGACCCGAGACATCGATTCGACTTCGTGAGGGTTTCGCGTCACGGATCCGCCGCGGAGAGAGTACGTGTCTGGACAATGCTACGCTTTGTGGCTGCCCAGCGACCGCTCTTGTTTATAGTACACAATGGCGGCTATTGTTTCATGCGATATTAGATCTTGACCAGACTAGATTTCGGCGTTTCCTGTGGTGGTTTCGAATCTCTACTATTTGATAAGATGATTCAAAGTTTTGTATCCGGTCATAAAGTACTTGATTCTAATCTACAGCTTTTAAAAAATAATCAATCTGTTCTAATAAACCTTTCTTAGAACAAGTAACTCTTACCTAGTTAGATAGGTAAATTAGCTTATATGACTGGTCCTCTTTGAAGTAAATAGCACCCTCCACAATTTGAATCTAGCGCGACACGCTCATTCGGCTAAACACCGCCCAGATGTCCCGTTGATTTTTGATCTTCTTTGAATATTGATGGTAATCATTTTAATGTATAATAAATACAATATTATATAGTTGATGCGTATCAATGCCTATCAAATGTTATAAACTTGCTTACACAATTTTTCACACAAACACATTTTTTTTTGAAACCTACTAATGGATATATTATTTTATTATAGGTTTTTTATATTGGCCATAACAATTGTAAACTAATTCGTGGTCATAATACACAAAAGTGGTTCTTTTTAAAGTTGGTACATAGATCAAAGTCGTGAATTATTTATACACCGTGTTTCAAGACCGTTCCCGACAAAAAATCCAGCTTATTTACCTGCGGTTTCAAACATGATTTGTTTTAACCTCACATCAAAATTCATCATTGTTTCCGAGTAAACTAACTTGATATGACAATATGAAATCTTCGTGAATGGTCTTGGAACATCCTCTATAAATAAAACAAAAATAACAAGCCATAGTCAATAAGTTGTATTATTTTTTTCACTTGTCAAATAAATATCTTGATATATCAAATAAATTCTCTTGATATTTATTTAGTAAATTTTTGATTGTTTATGTTTGACAAATGGTGTTTTTTTAACCAACTTCAAAAACAAGACGAGGTTTCCAATTCGACCTATTTATCCTATCGCTTTTTATTTTATTTGTAATGTGTGTTCACGATCGTATTACGAAATTCCTCCGAAATTACGAAATACCTATTATTATTATCTAAGATCTTAAACGACGATGATTTAATTTCTAAAGCTATGATAATTTTATATGATAGGAAACGTTCAACGGTCGTCCTATTTTAATTTCATTATGTTACTAATCTTAGGTAGCAAAAAAAAATAAAAACAAAAAATATTTTCGCTCCAAATGTTTTTTTAGCTTCCTTTCGGTTTAATCGATTTAGATTTATAATGACTATGGCAAATTGTACTGAAAGCTTGGAGCTGATTCCATTATGTGTATCTTTACGCTGATTTCAATGTTTTGGCGAGTCGGTATAATGGTATTATTTTCAGTGTTTTGATTAGACCGTGATTTTAAGACCATTTTTTTTTTATAAATAACAAGGTTTAAATGAACTAGAAGATATACTAGTAATTTTTGAGAATCTCTCGATAATGCGATTTGTTATAAAAGTTAAAATCTCGCTATAAACTATAACTGAATAATAATTTAATGTCTGGTTTATAAAAGTGTTTTTTTTTATATAATATACATATTTAATTATGAACTATGCCGCATCGTCATATTTAAATATGTATATATTTTTTTAGTTTACAAAGGGGGAAAAGGGTTAATAAATGGTGTACATTATTGCATACGAATTAATAAATAAATCTTAGAGAGATTATCTAAAAAAGATAGAGTATCTAAAAAAAAAACTAAGGAATACTGTACCGAATAATAAATAATAACAAAATATAAGTGACGAATTATTTTAATGGAAGTTACGCGGCGTTCAATTAAAACGTTTTGTACCGTGCAATGAGTTAGCATATGTGGGCTCGTGATCGATCTGAAAGAAAACATTTTTGTGGCCTAATGGATTATGGCGAGTAATTCCTTGGCTTTGTTTCGATTCGTGACTTCGGTGGTTATCAAAAGAGCCTGGTAGCGCTCAACTAGCGGCATCCATGTGGTAGCGGCAATTCGTTAATTAATTTAAAGCAGTCCATCTGGGGAGCGTGCGGCTGCCGCGCTAGCAAACAGCAGACTGACAGGTGCATTAGACGCGTCCATGCGATATGCCAAAGGGACTCGTCGGTTACCGTAGGGTAGACCGTACAGCGCTGACTTTCTATATCGGTCGATTTGCACAAAATATTCACGAATAAATACAAAAGCTACACTGCAATGGGTACCATGTCTGAACATCCACAAATTTTCGACGTATCTTTGCGTTTCACATCCCCTAGAACCCAAAACCACCCTCAATTAAAATGGATTTCTTGTAAGCTAAACATATAAAACGTTTTTACATTTTATCAACATTGCTGAATTAGGTGAATTCAAAGTGTTTATTATCTCATTGATAGGATTAAAGCTTTCAGGAAAGTTTCAGAAACTACTAGAAGATTTTGGAACCTTGTGGAATCATTTCGAAATCTTTGGAATGTTCGAGAAGCTTCCGGTTTCTTAAATGGAAGTTTCCAGTATATTCCACCTCGGTCAGTTTCAGAAGGTTCTACAGATTAGTGGATGTTTTTGGATGCTTCCAGAATAATTTTGACCTGCTTGGAATGTTCGAGAAGTATGATACAAGTTTGTACAATTGGAGTTCGCCTATCCCCTATTTGATCCGGTGAAATCTACCCCCGCCCTCCAGTATGCCGAAAGGGTTTTTTTAAATTACTCAGCCGAGCCGTTGTTACGGGCAGTTTATCGAAATAAAAATTGTTAGTTTCCTCTTCAAGTTGTTATCCACATTTTATGTAAACATTCAATTAACATTATTTTTTTTTATTAAAATGATTTAAAAGTAGTACCTAACTATTTAAATTAACTTTCACAAATGTTGAATGTTATATTTATCATTTTAAGAGCTCGCCTATCGTAAAACGGTAGCTCAGCCCGTAAACGCGATGTTTTCAGTTTACTTTCAAGTGGACTTACAAAGTATGATTGATATTATTTTAGTACCTACTCCTTTGTTTATCTTAAATTAATTAAAATATTTATTTATTTATTTATCGTTTATTCGGAAAACCAAGAGTATAATATGAAAAAATGGTACATACAATTGTTTGTAAAATTAACTGATGACTTATGACATTGATGTAACTGCTGTGCTGAAAATAATAAATGACCACCAACGAATGAAAACCAGCGCCTTGTTACAACGAGATGCCGTTAATGATGCGCGTAGGGCCTAACTATAAGACGGTTCTGGTTAAATAATTTTCTAATACTAAAGAATGTATACAAGAAGTTAATATTAAATGATAACTACAGGGTGTCACAGCCATTCTAGTTTAGTCTCTAATGAATTACACGGATCTTCACAAGTACACTCCACAAACACGCTAACCCTAACTTCTCACAACACGAGGGCGTTTAAAGGAGTTTGGGTGTATAGGTTTTTCAACGTTCAATCTCATGATTTAATGTTTTTAGTTTAATAAGTTGGTTTTATAATTTTTTAGAAACTGTTATGTACATGTTTAGATATTGTAAATTTAAGTGGGTAATACGTATATAAACATTCATATCGCTCTATATACTCCCGTGCCGCCGTCGCGGGTTGGTAACATAAGCATATTTTACCTATGTGAAATTGCCAGATATAGAGTTTTCATGCCCAGTTTAACTGAAAGTTTTCTTTTCACGTCTAAATTTCCCTTTTAATAGACACAAGTCAAGAAAATGCTAAGTTGCATTTCACATGTCGTGACGTCAAATCGGTCCGTCTTGAGAGAGTTATAAATTCGTTTCCACAGTTTAGTTTTCATAATCGAAGACGGAACATTCAGTCTTCAGTCTACTCACTGCACTCTCCGACTAGTCACCTCTCTAGGTAGTCAAAAAATATACAAGTCTTTACTTACTATCGAGTAAAAGTCATTACCGGTCATTTATTATTTTGTATTTGCATTCCTACTGAGTCAGAAATTGGTTAGGATAAGTGTGTAACCTCAATAAACTACTTGGTGATCCTGATCCGACCTCTATCTCTATTTTCACTTTATCCTTCCACACTTTAACGAAAGTTAACCATCCAGCGTTACAATCCTAAGATAATAAAAATCTATGGTTTTGGCACGTGCCTTATGAGTTTAATTGCCGCGAACCAAACCAAGTAATAGAAGTTTAGTAATTTAATAATATTACCAACATTTAATGCTAAGTACTAACTAAACATGGCATCTTTACTAGATTCTTGGTAACGAACGGAACCTACTACATCCTGTGCGAGAGGTACCTGAGGAGAAACAGTCGTAGAATTCGCCGAGTCACGGCGAGACGCGACTATTCAGTTGCGCTGTAAACATAGTAATTTGGCGTCCAGCTCTTTAAGCTTTCAGTTCATAGTATTATTTATTGTAAATTGGTTATTAGCGCTTATCTGTTCCGCGTTGTCCATCAGCGCGTCTTGAGAGGATGTTTATGGCATTCGGATAAATTGTATCTGTTAAAGAGTGTGTCTCCACCTTGACTAGTTCACTCTCGACGCTTTTTTTAATCGTACTGAATCTTTATTCTCCCAATTTCATACCATCACATATTTAGTCTATTTCTAGACACTTTCTTTTAAAAGCGTTCTTTATATAATTGTATAATTGAGTTGTAAAGTTATTTGACTTATATTTGATGATTGTTTTTTAATAGCGGCAAATCGCCTGAAAAGATAAATGACACAATCTTTGACAATATTGAAAAATTTTGAAGAAGTTTTTAATTATTTGATAAAGTGCTGGATAGCATAATATTTATAAAGGTTCTAAAGAGGTCCTGTAATTGAGAATGCAGGATGTCGGTTTAAACCCAGCGCTGAGTTTTATAAAAATGCATTTTTAACTCTCACCTGTCCTCTTTAGTGTAAAATATTGTCAAATATTATGTAACCATCTAATTAAATGAATTAAGGAAAGGATGATAGTTTAACAAAAAATATAAAAGATTGTGTCATTTATCTTTTCAGGCGATTTGCCGCTATTAAAAAACAATCATCAAATATAAATCAAATAACTTTACAACTCAATTATACAATTATATTAATAATATGCACACAAATCATGTGCTTTCATTTTACACTTTTACATATCCATTATTCATCAACTTCATACATAAATCACTCATAAAATCATCTCATTTCACCACCATCCTTCATCGTAATCACAAATCCATTATTTTTATATTTTTTGTTAAACTATCATCCTTTCCTTATTTCATTTAATTAGATGGTTACATAATATTTGACAATATTTTACACTAAAGAGGACAGGTGAGAATTAAAAATGGTTTCTTTATATATATATATAAGTAATTTGGTCGTCGTAATAATTTGAACTACATACAGAAAACAGAAATAAACGACAGCTATTTACAGTAGACGAAAAATGTTCAATATATTCGGCGCGAACGAACGAACTTACGACAAGAAAGATTTAATATTATCACGTAAAGTTTAAATTTTTTTTCTCTGAAACCATGATGATTTTGATATGACATTAAAACAAATCGTGTTTGAAATCGCAGGGCCATTGAGCTGGATTTTTTATCGGGAAAGGTACACGGTGTAATAATTCCAAATAAATGAAAAATAAACCAATTTTACTCACTTCAAATACCTACTTCGATTTTTGTTATTTTTAAATCTATAAAACAAAACCAATTGTAAGCAAATGGATTATATACTGTCAAACTAAATCTTGATATGCAAATGTTGATCATAAGCGACGTAAACATTCACAAAGTGGTTAGAGGGCCTTATGCCCAGCTCAGCTCGCAAGCGAATCCGCCGAGATGGGAGCAATGGAGCAATGTAATCGCAACACTACCAGGATTGCGTTTCATGATACTTGTACAAATTATAAAGGCATGCATTCACTTCACGCCGCGGAAAGCGAAAATATTAAATAAATAAATCGACCGCACGACGGAGTTGTCCTTACGAAAAAAAACACTCGGAACATTCCCGATAAAATTTGTAACATAAACGTGATAATATGAAATCGCTCGTATCATAAGTCAAACGTCAGCGAGCAAAAAAGGAGCGCTTTGATAAAATTAATAAATTTATTTTCGTATTTTTTTTTATATAATTTCTTACACGTAATTGGGAACATAAACACCCCCTTAAGTCTCAGGGAATAGTCAGGTGTGTGGGGGGGGGGAAGCTTCTAGTCAACAGTTATGGGATTTCTCAATATTTAAATTATTCATTATTTAATTATTATTAAATATTCACATAAACTCAAATAGCCATAATTATGTCGAAGGATTCATAAGGTATTTCATCACTAATATTAATATAATAATATTAATAACCTAACACAAAATATTTTATGAAACTAGATTTTTATTTAATGTGCCAATAAAGGTACTGTTCGACACGTGAGCGCGGGGCAGGAGTGTAATGTCAAGGTTGAATCGTCCTTAACGTGTCACTACGCAACCGACGCGTCGTTCGATAGGTTTCTGTCCTTGCACAAGTCTGTCCTTGTCAACTCGAGCTGACGCGCGCCGTTCGCTCCGACGCAACCTTGCACTACAGAGTTAAAATAACCTATTAATAATAACCCTCCTAACATCACTTATGCGAATATAAAATATCTACCTCTAAAGCCTAAACAATTATCAGTAACCTTATTACAATAATGCTATTGCAGTAAAATCCAACAGCTTGGACCGCCAATCAAAAAAATAATTACCTTCTACAGACATTAAAAATGAGATTTCGCAGATGAGTAGAAAGAGGTTGAATAACAAAAAAAAACTCAAGTTTGAATCTCAACGTCTCAGTACTATTAAGAATAATTATGTAAATGAGAATATTCCGAGAGTTTGCAGAATACGCCCTCCTACTAATTAATAGAGGAAAAACATAAAACTTCTGTGACAGCACTCTTCATCAAAGACATATACAATACCTGTTACATGGTTCTGCGTGCATTTATTAATCAGCTTTTCTGCAGTGAAAAAACACTTTATTTATTATATTATTGCCACCAGTGCCCACAATGAATTGCCTGATTTTCCAAGTAATGCCTTTTGTCCATCCATATTAGTATTGTGTTAAAATAGCTTATTGAGCACATTTATATTGCAAACATCAAATATTTAAATATTTATTGTAGTGAATTACTAATAGTACCTCAAAGGTATTAATTTAACTATCTTTATAATGAGATCAATCTGAAATCTTTGTAATATGCTTATCAAAATAAAGAAATATTTAAGCATTTATTATAGAAAGTTATAAGATATTAATTATATTATGAGCCAACTGTCTTGTCAAGGTTACACGCACCGACCCGACTGAGTAAGGTCCGTATCCGCGGATCTGGACACCAATAATCCGTATCCGCGGATACATATTTTTAACGATCCGGCACATCACTTGTCCATATAGCTATTAAAAACATACCCATAGTACACACACTAGTATACATTCAGCTAGTAATAAGTAATTGGTATAAATTTATACCGGACGGCGGACTAGCGGACTTAGCTAATTAGCTAAGTCCGCCAGTCGATCAGTGAATATTGTCCGCTCGGCTAGTGATATACATTTTACCTATCTACATTTATGTAAGTTAAATTGAAATTAGAGAAATAGTAACGAATTTCCAATATCCTTATCACGCGCTCAAATGAATTGCCCCCTGAAGATGACAGGTCTTATCACTGCGCGGCATTATTACTCTCAGTTCGTACGGAGCCTTCGTCCGCAGATTTCGTAAGTAGGACAAGGAATGACACCCGATATAGTATGAGAGACCATGACATCTTGAAATTAGGGAGAGGAGGGATTATTCATACTGTATCTCTGAAAGGTTTTCACTATCATGCAATTCTCACCACGTTTAATTGTATATCTGAACAACATTTAAATAAAATAATAAAAAAAACAACCCTGACCACCACAAAATTAGTTACTGCGCCGAGGGCGTATCCATAATTATTTATTGTTTGATTTTAAACCCCTCCCCATTGTGTGAAAAAAAAGCCCTTCTAAGAGTACCTTAAACCTACAGTACTCAGCCTTTCAATGTGGCCGTACTTAAAATTTTATTGTCAATCGTCTAAATTTACATTTCGAATGGTTATTAAGAAAAATGAAACACCTTTTTTACGAGCCTTCATTAAGCTTGCAATGTACTCGTATGTATGCCGGTTTAGGTCAAATCTTGCAAGCTGAATTAGAACCCCTTCCTCTTATCCTACGGAGTTGAAATTTGCCATTCTGGTTCAGTTCTGATAACAACTGCATTTTTATGGTAAGAATGACCTGATTCTACACCCAGGAATGGCTCCAGTCGAAGGAATTCCTCAATGGTCAACAGCACATATACGATATTTTGTATAAGCATTCAAGCACTTAAATAAAAGCTAATCCAAATGGTATTGTTTTATGAAATACGGAAGTAAAAATCAATGCTCCAGCTTTTCGGTCTCAAACAGATTGGTGCAAATGTGACTGCATTTTAATTTCTATAGGTGTAGTTATTTTATTGTATCAAATTGTATAGTGTATTGTTGTTAATTTTAGGACAGACAGTACCCCATCACAGTAGACAGTTCACAGTAAACCGTGTGATTCAAATAATTCAAGTTCTATTTAACAGCCAACGTTGGCTCCACGTTGGCTGTTAAATAGAACTTGAATTATTATGTAAATGATTATTTTTTTTTTGTCTTATCTACCGAAATGTACTTTTTTTACTACAAAGCATCGCTGGCTCTTGGCTCAGTAGCAAGACGTGACCCCGATAGCTACTAATTACAAATGAAGACTCTTTATATTCAAAACGGGTCGTCCGGGGAAGACGATACGCCGCAAGAAATGACGACTAATCATTCCCCTGATTGCGTACAAGCGCAAAATTATACAGGTCACAATCATTTTTTTATATCTACCCAACCATTATGGTTAATATATAAATTGCATAATTTATTAATTTAAAGTTAATTGTTATTAATTAAATAACGTTTTTGGCAATCAAATACCTCTGTAGACTGTCTTTGTGTAACTTTGGAAACTGAAATAATATTAGCAAAGAAATTATAAGTTAAAAATATGATTTCACATAAGAAAACCAGTCATTGGTTTACCTGTTGGTAAACCTATCGAGACGATTATCACCTAGAAGTCTAATACTAAAATCAAGTAAATTTTCAGGCAACATTCGGGGCTTGGTAGGTAATACAAAATTTACATATAACACCTGAAAGCCACCGTTTAAAAATAGCTTTTAAATAAGTTAAAGGGTTAAGTACATAGCGAGGGATATTCTATTACCGAATTGTTCAGAATGTAAATGTATGGCAAGTTGAAAACATTACTCAAGGGGAAACTAAATTTGGGAAAATTTGGGGGGGAGTTTGAGAAAATTCACTTACTGTGGTTTTTCTAGTGATAAAAAAAGTTTTTTTTAAAGGTTATTTTTTTATTAAAAACAACCAACAATTTCTGTATTTATATTTGTTTAGTAACTACTATTTTTTTAGACTTTATTTACAAAACAAGTAATAATATAAATAAATTCGAATGTTTTTTAAATATAACTAAAAATATTTCTAAACATGTATTTTATTTCTGATGTATGTATGTATTTTGTATTTTTTGTCATTATTTTTTTTTAGAGGAAATAAAAATCATGAATATTTTTGGTTAAATGTATCTAAAAATATTTTCGTAAATATAGTACATATATACTTACCCCTTCAATTCAGATCAGGTAGGTTAATTGTTTTAGTCGTATATTAATTTAATAAACCTTTATCCTCCCTCCCACCTCTTATCCTTGCTAATACCTCTCTTGTTACGACATTAATCTTTTCGGACTAATAAACATTCTGAAAAGATAATAGATTGTTGTAAATTGTGTTTTTTTTTCTTATGTCACATACACCCTCTATTTAAATTAGCTAAATTTGCTTGTGCTCGAGTTCAGAGGAGATGGCGGTGATGATGCGTCAAAAATACTATGAAAAGCGAATTCCAACCCGCGACCTTTGGTTCACTTAGAATACAGCCGTAGACTTCCACTATATAGAGTGTTTGGTAGGTCGATGCAAACCTTTTAGGAGCTAATAGAAGAGGTCATTTACAACATATTTAGTCAAACCTTAGAACATAGTTTTACGGTTTAGGAGATATTTACCATTTTAAACTTATTTAAAATAATTCCGAAAACAAGCAGCTATACGCCAATTATACAACAATGAAAGGTAGTATATTTGAAAAATATTTTTTTTCTATTACTGTAGTATGTATGTATTTATTGCGCACAATATGATAAAATATATCTAAATATTAAGTTTTAGTATCCAGGGAAGTTTTGGGTTTTCGGGTAAATTTAGATTAAATATACAGCAACCTACGGTGGTCAACAAATACATTAAAAAACTTCTGGAATTTGTACTCTTTAAAACAGTACAAATCACAGGTAGGTACCTAACAAATTCTTGGAATTGCCAAATGAGGCATATTCTTATAAAACACAAATAAAATAACGTTTTCATTACTAAAAGTTAGAAGACGTCATTTAGAACTTATTAGGCCATACTTACTTTTATACAAAGTGCCTTTTTTCCCTTTGTAAATAAATTAAATTACATTATTTAAAAAAAGAAAGTATAATACTCGTATCACTCGTTAAGTGTATTCAGGGAGAATGCTCACGCGGCAGTGTAAAAAGTGGAATAATTCCGAACACGTCCGACGGCCGGCACGTTAGACGCCGCCCGCCCCGGGACCAGATCAAAAAAGGGCCCGCAAAACGGCGCCCAGAGTGAGGGCGGCGAGGCGAGGGCAAAAAGACCTCCCCTAGCCGAGGCCCCGGCCGCTAACTAAACCAATCACCGCCGCTTGTCTAGCGGAAAGCACGGTCCGGTAATACGGACACGGAAATTTAGCGAACGAATGCTGAACATTGAATATAACCGGGCAAACGGTTCAGCGAGAGAGCGAAAATTCTCTACGAGATAAATTGATATAGAAGTACAGTTGGCGGCCGTTTTTTATTTTATTTATTTGTTTTAAAAATAACAAAATTATAAACAAACAGCCGGGCAAAAAATGTTAGCAATCCCAAAGGAAAAAATGCTAATCCAATAATATGTTTCCCTGCAGCTAAAAAGAAGTTAAAGAAATTACCTGAGAAAATAAATAGTGTTAATCTGGCTATGGCGATAGTTTCCTTTGACACAAAACCCCTTTTTTTACTTGTTTACTTAGAAATAAGGATATTGTAAATATATTTGTCGGATACCTTGATAAGATATTCCACTTTTACCGATTCCAGACTTAAATTCGTTACGCGACATCCTCAATGAGATTTATCGTCTTAGAAACTTTTACAGTGTTAAAATTACCTATTTTTTAAAAGTGTGACTAACTTTTTTAAACTGCTTTATTTAAAAAAATGTATATATTTATTTTGTTTTTATCTTCTCATCTTTCCATTCTTTTTAGTTTTAATTTTTTTAGTTTACTTGTTTACTTAGTTTAGTTTAGTTTTTAGTTTGTTTTTTGGATATTTTGGATTTATTTATTTATTCATTTTTATTTTTACATATTTCTTAAATGGTGATTCTGATGATGATAATTCTTTAAAAAATAATTTGTACTGGGAAACGAAATATTTGTAAAGTCAATGGACATTTAATGAAGAAAAAAAAAGAGCGTCTTCAAGTGATTTTATTATAATCGAACGTCAAAAATTTTAAAATTTTCGTGTTTCATTTGTTCGAAATTGTGACATTCTATCACATCGTGTGAAGGTGTGACATTCTATCGAAATTTTTCATTTTGTCGTTAAGATATTTTTACGGAGGAATATTTTATTTAAAACTCTGCTTATAACCAGTTGATAGATATGCAGAATAAACGGTACGATCCCCTTTCGCTGGCAATGATGAAACCGAAGAGACCGCTGTCCTCGTACATGATGTGGCTCAAGAGCACGAGGAGTCAGATCAAAGCGGACAATCCAGGCTCGAAGATGATCGACATCTCCATAAGAGGCGGTGAGCTGTGGAGGGGTATGCAGGATAAAAGCATTTGGAATGAGAGGGCTGCAATCGCACGCCAGCAGTACTACAAGGACTTGCAGAGCTTCATCAGACAAGGCGGGGAAATAAGGAAGAAATCTAAACGAAGGAACAAAACCTCGGTTGGAGCAATTAAACCCAATAAGAAGACTAAACCTATCAACGAAAATGTAAATTATATCCGAGATGTCCGTGATGACCGTGAGAGTTATTATTCCACTCAAGAATTCAAAGTGTAAAGAGTGCAGTGTGGCGTATAGTCATTTTTTATATATATAATTTTACAAATTGATTTGTCAGTTTTCAGAATTGTCTCAAACCTTCCATGACTATCGAACTATTAGTCTAATACTCTAATGTAATAATATAATTTTGTTAAATTAATATTATACCAAATTATAGTCGTCGAATCCTATTGCGTTATTTATTTAGTAAAACTTATCAAAAGCATTACGACACTTGTCAAAATCATCTTCAGTGGGTATATCACATTAAAAAAAAAATCCACGCCTTTTAAATATTATTTAAATTACACCGCCTACAAATATAATTTTACTCTATAACAGAAAAATTAAGTTATAAAATTGATAAAAAAGAGGGAAATATTGAAAACTATTAAGAAACTGCAGTAACAACCACATTCGACATCTGGCTTTGAATAATTTGGAGGCAGAGAATTTCAAAAAACCTCAGAACTTACACTTCTTATGTCGCAGAAGTTTCAATACATGCTCTGTTTTTTATGGGTCGAGAAATAAAATCCTTCTAAAATACATGTCAAATATTATTTCTTTACTGTTTACTGATATCGCAATGGTTACATTGGTAGTGGTTAACTAACTGGTATCCCTATTCCCACCTATTTAGGATGCAACGTTGTACGTATGTTTTTTAGTAAACCACGCGAACATAAGTTTACAGACCGAGTTAAAATTTTGTATATACGAGTCGGTAGATAATTGTCAGGTTTACATTTGGCTGTGGTGTATCCTGAATTTCAGCAATTTTCTCGGGGTGAACCTGAAAAGTTATTACAACTCTTTTTCGAGGTACGAGGGTATATAGTCGAGATAAATACGTATAGATTGTAATAAAATGAACATACCACAGCCGAGTGGATGTCAATTTACGTAACAGGCTTCACACGTGAAGTATACTCGTAAGTCTTAATAACAGGTTGCTGTCAATCTAAACACTCGCCATAAATTGATAAAATGATAAGTTACCGACGCGATATTGCCCAATTGACATTAAAGTGTTATTAATTACTTTATAATAACATGCTTCTAACGCTGAAGATGCTCCGTCGGCCATTTAAAAATTTGTACCGCTTTCTGCCTTCCTCTAGATTTACATATCTCTACTTCCCACAGATACGCATCTCCGCGCTTTGTGCCTGCCGTAACTTACTTTCTAAGATATGTGAAAATTCACTTTTATCAAAATACAAAACGTCAAGCGGATTCATCTTTTTTTAAAGACAGATAAGACTCATATACGATAATAAAACTATGTAGTCATTAAATACTTGTAATACTGGGAATTACAAGTTATTTAAAGTAGCGAGGTGCAATACGAATGCATGTAAAAATGCAATTATACCGCGAATATGTTCGTTTTATTATCGGATGTTGACATTTTTAATAATACACTAAAACAGTTTAAAAATGCTGCAGGTGATATAATTGGTATCTAGGTACCTAATTGTATATAATATATATATTTTATTTTCTATTACAGTCTTGTGGATATGTAATACCTATATTTATATATATCAAATAAATCTATCTAACGCAAATAAAATGTTATTTTCATACCTACAATAAACTTAATACACCGTCATCAAAATCTCTATTTTCATCACACACACACACACACACACACACACATACACACCCTCGCACACAAACACACACCCTCATCCACACACACACATACATCACATGCTCCTCATACGAATGTACCTGCGTGTTTGTATTTTAATAAATTGATTTGCATCAATTTAGTTTGAAGTCTTCATACCTACTGCATAATAGTATGTTTGTGAATATGTAGGAAATCCATAATCGGTTTTGTTATCTGCTTAATTCTTAATTGTTAATATTATTGTTATTACTGTGTGTTTTCCCATAAGAAAATAAATAAATAAATTCATGTAATTGCCTCTATGAAAAGAAAGAGAGAAAGTAAGACCCCATTACTAAAAAACAATAAAAAAGCAACTTTAAAACAAACAAACCTAGAACCAAAAAAATACATGCAACTTAAAATCAAAAATGTAAGCTCATGACATGAAAACATTTTGAACGGAAAGTTTATTTTTGATTACATGCAAATTTACAAACTTATAATGAAATCACCCCTGCAAAGTTCCCTATCTTATGATAGCGATTTTAATCCATTATCATCGCTTAATCCATTTCGGAGTAATGAGTGAACATATACAGGATGCATTTTTTCTCGTGGACATCCTTTTATGGGGTCATTCTTTATATTCTGACCAAAAAAGAAAGTAAAAACGCATAGTTTCTCCTTTCGACTAAGGCTGTCGGCGCGCAGTCTTGAGACCTTCGCGCGGCGTTTAGTTCGCTTGTGGCGAGCGAACCAAACGTTTCCTGGGATTTTATTTATTTTGTATCGAAAAATATATATCAAAATTAGAAAAATTAGTTCAATTTCGTGTGTAGAATAACCACATAAAAGGATGTGCATGTGATGTGCAAAAGTCAACCGACTTTAAGAAAGAAGGACGAAACTTAAAATAGAGAATACACAAATATACATATACAATTTATAATACGATATTTTAAACGAAATCGAAATGGATACTAAGGAATGACATTAAATCTCTAATTTAAACTGTAATATATTTTACTCTTACTATGAGAAAATTACTAAAAGGTAATGAAGATAATATTATAGATCACCAAATTCAGTCTGGCGGAAAATATCGACTCTGACCTAGACCTTCACTCAGCTATTCTATTTAAATAAAAAACTATACAGTAATTAGTACCGTTATCCAGTGGAAAACTTTTAGGTCAAATTCGTACAAAAATAAAAAGTTTCCAGGTGTGCAAATGGAGCGATAAAAAGTTATTTTTTCCTGAAGCTTTTTTCGCAGAATTGTATAAGTGGTGACCGTGATAGACACAGGTTACGTCAAATTTTTTTACTTGTTTTAAATAAATTGATGACCTTGATGGTATTATATGCGTTAGTATTAATTTTAAATCAAATGAGCGCTGAACTGATTCGTCATTTAAATAAATCGGTGACCCATTGCCGACATCTCAAAAGAACAAATGCAACTGAAGTCGGATTAGAGGCTGGGATGACAGTTTCCTTATTAATGTTAGGTGATAAGCAGCCGACGTGGGCCTCCATCATCTCACCCATCTCTCCACCCACAGCATCGCTGTGTGAAAATAATCTACGATTTAAAATAACGGTCAGCACTAACTACCGGCTAGTGTATTTACAAAACGCAGAACAATTCAGTGCACGGCTGAGTAATAGCGTAGGCGGCTTGTCAAAGAAGCTTGCTTTTGCCAAATCAGTACTTGATCCGACCCTGTATTTGCATTGTAATTTGTCAATAAATTCAAAACCGTGTAAAAATACTACAGCAACCTAATCAGATCTAATAAATGACCTTCGATGCAAGCGTGTTATATCTTAATATAAAAAAAAACTACGATTTAAATAAATCAAGTTTAAAAAGTAGTAATTCATACATCCAATAGATCACGCGTACAAATTATTTTTTTATATTGTTCGATTTTCAATATGGCCATTAAATATAAATTAATTTAATGTTCAAGTAACTAATATTTTAATAGCTGTCATCTGTTTCAGTTTTAAAATATACAATATTTTCATACACAAATCAAATGGTTATGTTTTAATATTTCAATCTTTTATATAAATAGCCAACTATGCGAAATGTTTTTTTAATAAAATGGAAAATATTGTTACAAAAATATTGTTTTTTTATAACGATAGCTTATTCTTTTCGGATAAAGATGTTGCTTATTGAAAAACAGCGTATACGCTGCGTGTATTATAAATTATAAGAGAAGATATACCTAAATGCAGACCTCGTTCAGAGGTGTCTAGATCTGTAACTAATGAACCTAGAAACCTGAAATGTACATAGATATATATTTTCTTTCATGCATTTCCAATAACCCTGCAATCGTTTGCAACTTCACAAATAACCTCGACGATTTTCCTCGCATGAACGGGGCTTTGTGAATACACCCACCGGCCACTGTCACATATCAGTGCATCAGTGAGAAATTTCCTGTTGATAAGCTCATCTGGAGCTCAGTGTCACCAGGGCTTTATCTAATATTTAGTTGAGTAGCGAATAAATTGTTACGCATTTTATACGCGTCGGAAAGCACATAGTCAATTCAGCAGATACACGGCTTCATCAACTCATCAATATAAGCTTACTTAAAATAGGTACCATAATATTTAAACCCACTTACTTCGTTATAGTTTTAAAGAGGATGCCACACAACATCGTAAACTAATTGGATATGTCGGATTAAAATAAAAATAAACACTAATAATAAACTATTCCCGAAATTGGTAGATATCCCTATTAAAGTTTCAAGAATTTCTTTAAAAACTAAAATATAAGAGGTGATGGCGAATTTTCTTCAATTAAATATATAAACGATATTGAAATTTTCTTGCTCAAGTAAATAGTACTGATTAATAACCGTAGTTAATACCATGAAATCAAATAATTATTCACAATCATAACCATAATTGTTCAGAATCACAAAAATGACTTCGTTACATATTTAAAGCGATAAGTAACTTGCATCGTACTGTTGTTCCCTGCCTCCCTAACTAGACGAATCTGTACCAAGTGAGGATGTTTGTTTTGTTTGCTTAATTTGCCACTTCTGTCATCCGCTCGATGTATTAATAATATTTAAAAACCAATAAAGATATTTTTTTAAATTCAATGGAAAATAATTTCACTTGTGATAATATGCGAACATATATTTTCATTTATATAACAAAAAAAATATAAAACCCATAATTATATAAAACAGTAATATATAAATAAAATAGTAGGTAAAATCATCTAAATACGCTATTTAAACAATACATTATACAATTTTACTATAAATAAAATAGTATATATATATATATATTTTTAAAGTTACCAGAAGGAACTTTTATTTAAGAAATATATAAAATTACATTGTAGTTAGATCGAACTAAGACACAGTCTTTCCTGCCAGTTTATTAATCATAAATAAAATACAATTATTTATACATGCATAAAATGAAAAAACTAAAATACTTAGTTAAATTAAGTTAGCATAATTCGTATAATGTAAAAAAAGAACATAGTAAGAATATACGAATTCATTTAATTAAATTAAAAAAATAATAACTAATAAAAAAATTTGCTTTTCAGTTATCTAACTTCTAGAGATAACAACATAGTCAAAACAATAAACATATTCAAGAACAACATATTCAAGGGAAGGTAAGGACCTCTACTGAATTTGTATTATTTCTTAGTTTATTTATCTTTCAAAAAAATCATATACTGGCGATGCATAATAACAAAAACAACGTCAAAATATAAAATAAAACCTAAAACCAATTAAATATTTCCACCGAACGCATATTTGCATTCAATGTCCCATGTAGGTATATTTTTTCAATGCAAACGATAGCTATCGCTCTTTCCGACGCAATAAATTCATAAACGGCTATTATTACGGACCAAGGCGTAATCCTCTTACCGCGGCGATAACAATAAAGTGCACGCTCGTTGCCTCACCGCGATCAACGAACGCACTTACTCCTAACAATGGTTCCGCGTTTAGTTTAATTTCGGCGTAAATTTTTATCAATATATTTGTCATTTTGTTTGATCATTGTTTTTAACATTTTTTTTTTAAACTCCAACCATACCTTTAGACCAGTGATTCCCAAACCATTGTTGGAAAGAGACCCCTTTTGATACCTCAGAGCCCCATAACCCAATTACTTAAATTAAATATCCTATCTCTAGTTTTTTTTCCTATTGATACAACTTAATCATGATTTCGTTCGTGTTAAATTGCATAAGTCAAAAGACTTGTACGCTCGAACACATTATCTTGCTCGAACTTCTCCACGCTTATCGATTTGTTGAGTTTTTAACAGGACAACAATGATACTCCCTACTAAAATATTAGTCATTCTTATAACAAGTTGGTTCACTTAACACAACTTATACAGTATCATGAAAGTTTAAAATAAGAACTTGTGTTAATTAATAGGGGTCGATTTTTATAAACCTTCATTCATTTATATATTTTAATAATAAAAGTAAAAAAGTAAGTATTGATATTAGCAATATTTATGTTATACGTAGTAATTACTTTAATGGAGCGGAGCTAGCGTAGCGAGCGAAGCTCCCATGTGGTGACTCAAATGTCACTGTGTTCACGGACTAAGGCTCTAGAACTACAAGACCGATTTTGATAATTATTTTTTTTAAATGACCATGACAATGTTTTCTGTGCATAGATACCAAAAAACATATACATTTGGTTGCGCAAAGAATTATAAAAAATTAAATGGTAATCCCTATGGAGAAATTCATTTATATACTAAACTCCGCTCCAATGTATGCCGCAGCGAAGCAAAGCGGCGCCCTAGTTGATATTTTACCCATTATGTTAAAGTGACTAGCATCTACTATTCCCTATATTATTATATTATTTTATTTTTTTTTTAATATACTCATACTTAAATTCTTTAGAATTTTCTACAATAGTGCATTATTTGGTGTTACCTAAACGGTGTATTTGGAATTTTTCTTTAACCGAAGTTAGCAGCTACAGTCGAATTTCTTCATGTATTATCTCTCCCTATAAAAGAGAGGGACAGATAATATAATTTATAATTTCAACATTTATCTTTGGAAAAAATCGTGGCAATTTTAAGATACTTATAAGAATAGCACACTAACAAAATGAAAATGGTTAAATTTAATATTTCAAAATAATAAACTGCCTTTTTCATATATTTTAAATGCAGCTACCGGTAACGCGGTTAACCGCAATAGGTATAAATCGTAGGGATTTAAGAAGCACACGTGGTCCCTTAAATCCCTTGCTTTCATACGTAAGTCTTAGCGTTTCTTTAGTGGCAACTTTTAAACGCCTTATTATTGGGTTGTATTTAATATTATTACACTCATATGGGTCGTGTTTAGGCTGTGTAGCGCAGTTCTGACTGCATTATTGTGGCCATTAATTGCAATGGCATCACACAAATTTCTAGTTTATAAAAGCGTGTTTTGATACTTATATCAGACATGAGACAAGCGCCGTTGAACATTCCCCATTGCGTAAAATGACCTGTCCGGTTTTGAACCCGAATTACCGATAACGTAATTATTTGGTTCGAGACCTTATGTCGCCTAAAACGCATACTGCTCTGATGCACGCGCGTCAGCTCTCTTATTGACAGCCTTGGTAAACAAACAATCTTGTCCAATTCGCTCAGGTTTAGGCACGCACTAATGGTAACTTATTGTAACGTGAGGTCCAGAGGTCCACTTATAGGTAAGTTATCCAACGATTGACACCCTTAAGCAAAGTCGTTCCTCAAGTGAACATAGTCAATTCCATGCCCTTCAATTTACTTGAATATTGGGAGACCGTCAAATTGCTCTCTAGTATTGGCGTATTGCCTTCAAATTAAATAGCCAAAGCGACGAGTTTTACTTTTATGGTGAACCGTTAGGAGAGGAACACTTAAGTTTTGACTTATGTAAGGTAAGAAATTACAATTTTTCTATTAATTTTCGCTTAAGTGTATGTCGCATATACCCTTTCAAAAATGTATTGATTTCACATTTCATTTGTAGCACTAACTAAAAATTCTTCGAAGAAGGATATCGGTACGAAATAAAAATATAAAGCATTTTAGTTCATCGTATGTTTGAATTCCACTTTCTTTTCAAAAATATACAATTTGTAAGTTTTAAAAACTAAATTTAAGTATATTTATTGCTGAAGAGAATCAAAGGCCTTCTTATCCCCGAAAATTAAAATGGATAACTTCGGACCTAAAAGAGTTGTCAGCGTTTGATAGTAAGAGTTACATCCCTTGAATTCATCCCAGACGCGGCTGCCATTAAAATTCTGAGAGGAGAATTCTTGAGTGTGCGAGCATAAAAAGTGGTGTCATAAAATAAGTTAAACAGAACGAAGTGACAATCCTTTGTACTTACTAGGTGAAAAGTTACGACCGCGGCCGCAGTTGCGCGTTGAATCTCCCTCCACGAGCGCTCATGGCGGTCGAACAAGATGGCCTGCACGCGAATAGGGTTGACACAAATTAAAATATTTATAAGCAATCGTACAATGTGCTCCATTTCTCCTAAGGAAAAATCGGCGACTACCAATTTCTGACAATCGCGGCGGACAGTTCAAAAAAAAAAAAGAAACTCGATTGCAATCGAATATATTATATGATAAATACTTTTGAATGCTTAATAAACGGCATATATGCCCTTGTTCGGGTAAAACAAATAATCTGTAAAGCTGCTCGCAGCAGCGGTCAGTCTAATAAAACTTGTTTTTTGTGCATTTGTGGTAATGCTTTTCCAGGGTACGCTATTTGCTTTCATTCTTCGAATGACCACGTTCTGGTTATCAAATATGGGTTTGTTTATTAGTCTCTCTTTAAAAATTTAAGAAATTAGATTGTTCATGAAAAATATAATTTATGTTTTCGGGCAAACACGAATTGTTAAAACTGCCCGCAACAGTGGATGGTTTAAAGATGCTTTTAGCTAGAGAGTGACATAGTCACACTAATGTAGGCATTTAACCCTGCCCGTCCCCCTCTGCCCTTTTTCCTCCTAACATCCTTACAATCTCACACTCTTTGACCTTTGACCTAGTGTTTAGAAATATTCAATCACACCTAATACAACCACGATGAAAATTCCAGATTTAAGAACTATAATATGTGCATTACACATTTATGCATCTCGTCAAATACTATACAGTTTATTCTATAAATGCATTAAATAATTCCTAATTCTCTGATTTAGAACTTTATCTCCTCGTTGTGAGACGTATGCACATAACCTCTTTTCAACCTGTGGTCTTCAAAGTGGCCTTTTACTAAATAGGTTTTGAAGCGAAGTAAACTACGAAGTATGAACACCATTATGGTCATAAAAGAGTCGAAGAAAAAATAGAAGCGTTTGCAGATAATAAATAAATATTATTTTTCAAAAAACATGAAATAATTTAATACGTTTTTTGTTCGCATGCAGCTCACAGGATTTGTAGCCCTGACAAAAGCCGCTGGTGCATCATTTTGATGGTCACTCGTTTAGTTTTAGTTCCATGTACCTCATTACCAGAGGCCAATAGCGAAGTTTTATGAATTTCCATAAAAGTTAGTTGCTTCCTAGCATTTCTACCATATTTCTTCAACTGTTGGAATCACGCTTACGGAGGTTAAAATTTTGACTTGTCAGTGGAATCGGAAAATGTATACAAAAAGTACCTATTATCTTCAATAAATCTTCAATAAACTTCTGGAACTAAATAAACGGCGATTTTTGTATGTTGAATGTTATAGAAAGCTATGAAATTGTCTGTAGTTTTGTGCATTCGTATAGTATTTATATTAGCGTTGGCATATATAGTATTAGTATCATGACCAACTGACTATTGCTTAATAAAATCTGCTGAGTTAGTCACCCTAACTTCAATTGTTTCCTAATACACTATAGCTAATCCGTCTAGTATATTACGCAATATCTTGTGCTTACTTTCGGGTTTAGTATGTATGTATTTTGTATCGTTTTTATTATTTTCAGATCAATTTTATTGGTTTCTATTAAATATTCCGTGATTTTTCCTCAATTCACCGCTAGAGATCACGCTCATTATGACAATGTGGCAGTCGGAATAGCACATACATGGTGCGAACTTATTCTAAAAGCTACAAATGACATCTTCTTCGGCGGAGTTAAGGTTACACAAAAACCTTAAGGCCACTCGCTTTTCTTATATTTGGTTTATGAATTAATATTTATTCACGCGGTATCGCCAGAACGAATTGTGGCTGCCACACGTTCCCGTCAGCTAAACCGTCGGCCGGTCTCAAGCAGCGTGAATCGTGAAGTCGGCTATAAAAATGTGGACATCTTTATAACGGATTATGTCCCATAAATTTTGTGGTAATTACGGCGATCCTAATACTTTTAAATGGCGACGCCTCCCAACCCAAAGGCTGCGGATTACACGTCGAGCCTCGACGTGAGTCGTCTCCATCGTACTAATTTATTACGACAATCCGAGAGCCGGGCGCTTATTTCGTGAGCCCATCGGTCGGTTATGCGACTTCCCACTTCGTAAGATTCTGTACCGAGTTCCTTACCATCTTCTGCTCGCAGCACATGTCTCCGGCGATCTAGATTCGGTTGACCAAAGCCTGCCTTGATACAGTCAGTCTAGATCATCATCAGCTTAGATCATCATTCGCCTCTTACGTCTCTTTTAAATTCAGGAAAAGGGGGAGTTCCCAATTCGATGTTGGGAGTGGCTTGAGCGATTTATTTATATTTTTTATCATATAATATCAACTTCTTCTATTCATCGTTCAGTAGTAGTAAATTATTGAGGATGACGTCTTACAGCTAGGCCCTATCTCATATCAGGTTACTTCAATTCATCTCCACTTTTTCCACATTCGATGTGCGTTTTGGATGGCCATAGGGTTATTAAACCTTTTAGTTTTTTTTTTGTTTGTAAATTTTGACGTGCGGTTAGTAATGAAACAAGACAGATATAAATATTTCGTTTCTAAAACGATCTGGTTGTTTTTCAAAAATTGAACTCTTTCGCATTTATACTTTTCAAGTTCGAAGGAAGCAGTAATTTAAACAATGTTATGAAATAGAGTACTTTCACAATACTAATACTATCGATTAATTTCTCAAGCAGTACAACTTATGAAAAACAAAATTATATTCCTTCTCAGAAGCAATCGAACTAAATGTCGACTCATTGAGTTAACTTACTTAATCTCTTATTTATTACTAAAATAAGCCTGCTACAGGTAGTAAGCTACTACTTATATCAGCAGCTATCAAATGCTGAATTATGGCAAGCTTAGCACGTCATACTGACCGTCGATATGGAGCGGTTTCCAGTTTTCGTTATTTTGGCAAAACATACGAAGGCCATTATCGCGAGCCGTTCACTTAGGTTTAAGTGTTTTTTTTTAATAGAATAATTTTAATGTAGTCTTTTCTTTATATTATTACTGATATATTTTAGCTTTACGATTTTTTATGGACTAATTAATTTTTAAAACTAATTAAACACACTTTAAATTTTATAAAAATGGACCCCAAGATGCATCATTTATTTATATTAGTATCATTACGAAAAAAACATCAAAAAAAGTTTAAAAAAGGTATTTTTTTAATGTTTATTCATAAAATGTGATAACATTGCATTACCATATAAAAAAATAACAAATTATGAATTTTAAATACCTTGCAGAAAACATTTTTTTTATCTGATAACATTTTAGGTAGATTACCTAATATTTATATTAATGCGAAATTAAAATTATGACATGCATGTCAGAATGTTTAACATTTAATGTTTTTTTATGTATTTTCTCAGTAACACAATAAATTAAAACAAAACAATAATTTTATGACAAATAATTTAGTCATCATTTAACGATAGCGCATTTAAAATACTCACTTCAAAAATTGTGAAATAGTGAGTATTATAATGGTATAGAGTATGTATTTTTTTTTTGTCTATTTGTGTAAAATATGTAGCAGAAACTATGTGTATTCGCTAACGCATAAGACAAATATATACAAACAAATAATACTGATAATAAAGGTAATCTAATCCAATAAAACTAAAGATCTTCTAAAACATATAGAACCGGCACTTAGGGTGAAAAACGCGTCACGTCAAGTACGCCACTTCGCGTATCATACGTTTCGGTTGCTCGCATGCGAGACGTTTTTTAAGTGAGACGTAAAAAAGTTATTTTTAATTATTATATCGTCATATTACTTTTTTTTAAGAATGAATTATTTTTTATAATCCGTTTTAATCAGATTTTAATGAAATCAACGATTTTTTTAAAATAAATATTTTTCGCGGGTAGTTTGATTCATATTTGCCGCTGATTTCATGATATAATTTTCAACTACTATGTATTTTATTTCATTCTGTTCTTTGTTTTCTTCGAATCCATATTACATGATTAAAAATATTGCTAATAGTGGTAATTTTAATAGTGGTAAAATTGCTAATAATCAGTTATTTTTTTACAAAAAAAGTATTTTTTGAGCCACGTGGGTTGATATGTTACCTAACTGGGCGGATAATCTGGTAGATTTTATTCTATTGGTTGGTACACTGTGTTACAGCAATAATAACGTAATATATAACAGTCATTTCTTCGATTTGATCGGGAAAACTTAAAAACACGTAAAATCTCAATATGACGTCTTTCATAAATAATCTTAAAATGTTCGCCGAGACAAATACATGATCTTTACGTCATAATTATCTGGACCACTCCGGCATTGGACGTCTCAGCAGGAAGTCGTCCGGTTGGCGGCGGGGGGCGCATTTACGACTGCACTGTTGATTTCAATAACCTTACCACATTCGGTGGACATTTTACATATTTTCCTTGTTTATCGTCTTAACGACTACCTCTCTTTATGGCACGAGGCAAGTTTCAATTTATTACAGGTACAGTTTCTTTGTCAATAACACTTAAACAAAGGAGATCTGATTCGTTTCCACCCGATGAATTAGTATCGGGTATATTATGAGATGAATCTATTTATAAATTATAATTTATGATTGATAGAATAAGAAATTGGAAACCATTCTTTAGTAATTAAAACAAGCTCACTGCGTTTCGTAATGCGGAACTGCGTTCTGCTGGGCCCCGTGCTAGGGCACTTGCGTATACATCACTGGTTCGTCCATCCTTAGAGTATTGTTCATCTGTCTGGGACCCTCATATTTCCTTTTTAAATTCTGACCTTAAAGCAATTCATCCGCAATGTGTTCAGGTGCTTTCGCAGATTTGAAAGCCCGTCATAATTTTTATCTGACCTTAAGTGGGAGCCTTTAAGTTTAAGGCGTAAAATATGGCATCTTATTAACTTATTTAAGGCCTACTTGAAGCTTCCAGCATGGTCCTCCATTAGTTAGAAACTTCGGAAACCCGTCTATATTGGACGAAAGGATCAATCCCACAAAATAAAGGATTTTTTCAAGAGGAAGAATGTCGAATTCCATGCTTTTCTACCGCGTACCATTAGAGAGTGGAATAGTCTTCAAACCTTTTCCTGAGACCCCTTACCAGCTAAGAAAAAGGATTAAAAATACTTCGTTGTACCACCTGACAATCAGTCTACAAAGTATATGTAATTTTATTTAAATAAATAAATATGCAGATGTCGCATCGCATCAAGTTTCAAACATCCATAAAACATTTTAATTTCATAATTTCAAGGTCCAAAAATTTATAAAAGCTTATCCCGCAAATACACAGATGACGCACTATTTTGTAAATAATTTTCAATATAAAACTAAAGAATACATTGCCATCTAAATAAATAAATAAATTTGGAAGAGCTTGTCCCAACGGGCGTTAGGAAATCACCGAAGGAAACACGAGGCCTCGCACTGACTCTCCTCGACACGGCTTAAAAACCCACTTCGATCCTTCATTCTTTGCCCAGAAGGAAGAAGAAGAAGATCCACTCCATCACACTCCAATAGAAGATCAGAAAATGTCCACACAATTGGTTAGCACATCCTTTGAAGACGTTTCTAGATTGATGCCAGGAAAAGGTGAGATAAATACAAGTAAAAGCTGCAATAATGTTTATTTCCTATATGAAACAAGTTGTCCAGGAATGAGGTGATCAATTTACATTTATTAAAGTTTTATCAGTCCATATCAGCGTAGTCAGACCTGAATGTACTTAAAAAACCTTTTAAATAATATTAATAAAAAAACTGATGTATTGTCGCGATTGGAAACAAAACATATTTCATAAAGAGTATCAATTCCAAATGACGACAGTTTATGAAGGATCAAATGTCACTTGGAAGACCTACATAGTATTGAGAGTCCCGAGAGCCTAATAGGGAAAAAACGCGCTGCCGTCGTTTGTCCTAAAGTCATCGCTGGAAGTAGACTTATCAGGCCGCGGCGCCGTCCAGTTGAGCAACTTTCTAGCCGCACGGCAATCATATTATCCAAGTTTTTGAGGTTGGGTTGACACACGTCAAATATTGCTAGAGATCGAGATCGGACTCGCATGCACGCCACTAGTGACGTCAGTCGGATTGACGTTACGTAAAAATCGACTTCTTGGCAAATGCAACAGACTAGCATTACTAGAAAAAAATTTTTAAGGATAATGAAAATAATTCCCGAATACTAATGAGATTAAAATAGTTGAAGAAAGTGGTCACGCGTTGTTTAATTTGTATATGTATATGGCAGGCAGTATCTTTCGTTTAAATATTCATCTTATTTATGTCTCTTTAATTGCCTTATGCCTAATGTTCAGAATTAAAAATGTGTAAATTTAATATAGTATGATTTATTGATATGACTTTATGAATAAAATGGTCAAATAAAGTAGTGACAAAAAGAAAAAAAATACAAACAAATAAATTTGTAAAAATATGTAGGTGTCGGGTGAAACTAAGGATGTGTGTGTGAGGATGAGTTTGTTATTAGTATAAATTTTAATACTAATACGTACATATGTGTAGTTTTTATTATAAGTTATCAGTATTACAGGTTTCCCGAGGCTTTTTCCGATAAAACTCCAACGAATTGGCCCTGCGATTTCCAATAAGATTGTAAAGACGTCATATCGAAATTTATGATGGGGTCTGAGAAAAAAATGTAAACTTTACGTGATAATATTGACCGTGCTCCGGTCAAGGATACAAATATCGATCGCTTGCCAAATATGATTTCTATGGGTATCTAAATGGGTGATTTAAATAATATTTTTTGGGACGCAAAAACACATACAGTTTAGTAAAGGCAATTACTTTCACGTACTCTCATACCGTGTCATTTGTACATTGCGTTGCACATCAAAGATCGACCCATAGACATACATCACAAAGAAATAAAGATATTTACGTTCATCTAACAATACCCATACAAAATTAAAAGTTACTTCGATGATTTCACATCACTACGATGCTCGATGGCACACGCCAATGTCCCGTGCGTTCAACTCGCAGCAGCTCGGTCCACGGCCGGCGGTGGGCGTAGCGAGATTGAGATGAAAACTGTCTCTCGACGCTTTCTGTACACATCTAGTATCTGGTATCTGGTATCTGGTATCTGTGGCCTTTTAACGACTGCCCAAAACCGAATCGGGGTATAATAAGCAATTACGCGGTGGAGTTTATCGAAAATGCGCCTTGGAACCGTTAACGTAACCTATTAATATTCATCTACGGTTATGGGCTGTCTGTTAGACGCTGATGGATATATAAAACATATTCAAAAATAAAACAGGTTTCAGTATTTTGCATATAAACCAACGCAAACCCTCGCGTAAGAACAAATTACTTTCATGCAAATTTTCTTTGTCTATTTTGTATATCTATGCATATTTATTTATTAGAGAAATCAATAATTTTATAAACTTACATAAAGTTTAACAAAACATATAAAATATAAGCAATGAATAGTTACCAATTTATAAAACTAAAATAGGTTTCTACTTAAAAATTAAATAGCTAATTTTTATGTTATTAAAATAATACTAATATTATTAAATATATTTTAAAAACCTAAATTAAAAATTAGTTATAATATAATATAACATGTTATAAATTATTTAAACTTTAGAATTAAATTCTTTTATGCAATTTTCTTTTTTGCATGTTTGTAAAAACAACAAAATATTTATTATAGTTATTGGACATACGAGGTATTCGATATTCCATAGATATTCCATAACTAAAAGTCGGAAAACTAAGTGAATATCCCAACCTTGTGTAATTTAAAATTAGGAAAATAATAACGAGCATAAATCATGTCGAATATAAACACAAATACTACTGGATAAATAATTCAATTTAATATAATATTTTATACTATTATAGTTACTCGGTAATAATTAAATTTATCGAACTCTTTTGTTTCGAATTGTTATTATTTTAGTCACAGTGTAAATTATTATCTTATTTTAAGGTGTCTTAAAAAAAACATTCATGTGAATTACCACACCGAAAAGGCTGTTTTGGGGGATTGGAAAAGGTACAATTTAAATTAAATATTAAAATATTCAATTAAATGAGAAAAATTAAAATTACCTTTACATACCTAAATAATAAAAATAGCAAACGAAGCTTTAAAGTTTTCAAGATGACATTCTTTATTTCGTTCCAAACATTAGTGAGACATTCAAACATTTTCAAAAACAATAATAATTTTAACCCAAATAATATCATTGTATTCGCGTGCAATTCGCGCATGCTCGCGAAATATAATAAATCGATTTTTTCACCTTTATAAACCAATAAACCATTTCTTCAAATATAACATACTGTGACATGACCTAACATTTTCATTGCACGGTTCGTTGTAGATGAATACTGGAATTTCATACGCGATAACTTATATTTTGTAAGTTGAACATGTTTAGAATTTAACTTGGGTTTATATTTTTTTCATATTTCATGCTTGTATTTTTTCTAAAACTGAGAATCTTCTAGAATTTAAATAAATAAATATTATGTCGTTTTTCGACCTTCCTAACAACGTATTCCAACTAAGGAACGTAATTTAACATTTATCCAAAAACTAACTTTATCATCTGTACCACCACAAATAATCAAATTTGTTTTAAAAGAATTTTCAATCTGTTAAATCTTTAATATTTTCTTTATTTTTTTGTATGATTCCTATCCCCAAACTAATTATAATTAAAAATAATTACTATGAGTATGTTTTTCATCCGGATATCTCAGTAGTTAAGGTCCGTTCTAATAAGACGTTTATGGTTGTCCATACAATTGAAAGACACTCACAAACGAACTCTTAATTGTTACGAATGTGAGTTCCTCCTTGTCTACGAATGACGTTTAAAATTAAAAATGGCCGACAGCCATTGACGCCATTTTGTTCGGGCATTGTGCCTTCTCCGCGGCCGCGCGCCACTGGTCGCCAGGGGCGCAGGTGATGACGACATAATTGGTCACGGATGACGGGAATATTAATATGCCAGTGGAAGTGATTTGCTCCCACACGCAACAAATAATTGAAATGTTCACAAAAAAATATCAAAAAGTTGTAATATCGCCTGTTGCAGTAATTACACACAAAATTACATTGCGCCTAACTCCGCCCCTCCGTGACAAACATATGACGTTCTCAAACCACAAAGGTTTTTATTAAGTTTGAAATTCGTTTTTCTCGTAATCAGGGTAACACTAATGGTTGATTGTTGGCATGGGTCATTCTATACTTCAACTAATCCACGTTTGCTTTACGAGTTTTTCAATGTTTCAAAAAAAGTCCGTAAAATCAGTAGAAACGCACAGTTACTTCATCTGAGCGAGGCGGCCGACGCGCCGCGCGATCTTGACCTTCGCGAGGCGTTTGGTTTTTGCTCGCGACGAGCGAACCAAACGTTTCCTGGGATATTATTTATTTTGCACCGGAAAAACTTGTAGAACAAAAGTTTTTCAGTTTGATGTGTAGAATACATAAAAGGATGTGCACGAGAAAAACTTCAACATGTATAATGTATAAGTAATATAACGGAAAAGTTAATTATTATTGTTATTTCTGTCGTAAGTATAAAGTCGAAGAACACAAAAAATGTCAGTGGTAAAATTATGGTTTTATTACAGGTAAGGTCGATTGATTAATTTTACCATTCTATTCTCCGGTTCTTCGAAATGGAGCAAATGACTGTGCGGATACACGTAAGAAAATGCACTATGCGGTGCACGCAAGGCAGCTTCTGCCGTTCCATGAGGTACACCAAGGAATGGCTGACAGGTGATGAGCGAATTCCAATGCGGGAGAAGGTTCGATCGGCGGACAAATTATATCGGCGAAATAAAATAGCATTCCAAAGAGTGATTTTAGATAACAGCTGTCGTTGAGAAGAACCAGCGACAGCTATTTTATAATTTAAACGTTTTAAACTTATTAAGTAAAATATTTATATTTTAAATATTAATATTATGAGAACGAACGAGACCTGCTTCCTGACCTGCTTGTGCATTTCAATACCATCTATAGAAGAAGTTGTTAGCTTATCGACGAATTATAATGAACAAAGACAATGATTCAGACGATGTATGAGAACATCTGCCCGAGGATTAGAAATTCACCACCAGATTATTATTTTGACACTTGAAAATATGACGGCGTGTGAAGTTGTAATAAAGATTGTTAATTGTGCCTCCCGATGTAATAATATTCAGTGTATGGTCGAACACTAAAAAAATATCTCCTTATTCATAACAGATAGGTAGGTATTAAATTAAAATTGTAGACCGACCAAGAATTTGTAGGTTTGAATTCGCGTGCTGTCAATTTTTTGGGTCTAAATCCCACAACCGCCATACAACTTAGATTCTAATATATTTTTAACATAATTTTTGTGAACCGACACGAAACATGTAATGTTTTTTATATTTTTATGCAAATAATAAAGTATTTCTTATCTATACTTATGTTTACATAACCCAACTATAAAATTGAATATATTTTTTTATTTACCGTAGCATAAGACACTCATATTATTATGTAGCTATTTGCCCGGACTTTGCCATTAGCACAGACAGAGTAACCTTACAAAAAGTTTACCTTAGAACAGGCATTTACAGGTAAATATGTTTGGGCGTTTACAGTTTATGTAATACACCATAAATCATCGGTTAATTTTTTTTTATTTATATTCTATATATTTCATGTTTTTGGAGAAATGTTGAAAAAATGTGGTATACAATATTTTGTTTTAGAGAAAGTGCATTAAAATTTTGTTATAAATATGGCATAACAACATAGCCTTTAATAACATAATACCTACCATCAGTAGTCGTTATAATGCCTTCCATAGAGATAGTACCATTAATATTTTCAATGATAGCCTTAGTAAATTCAGAAGGCATATTCTTGAATTGCTTCCGAAATAATAAAAATACAATCTTTTTATTTGAATTAGTTTTTTTTTTTACTTTAGTATCTAAGAATAATTGATAACCTATTATGTATTGCAATATTTTGTTTGAGTGCTATTTAAAAATAAATAAATGAATTAAATAAATACATACGCCCTATCATAATTCCATGCAGCGTTCATAATATTATCGTACATTCTCGCCTATCTCTCTCTAATCGTCATTAAATTCAAACGTATTATTAAAGGTTGGCCGCCCCACCTGTAAGGTCAGTTTGTTTTGCTCCGAGCGGTTTAGCCCCCATTATTTCATTAGGCGATATAAATAAAAACCATGGCGAAGATGCCCTACATCTATCTCTCTATCTCAGTTGGCGATGCACCTGCCTCGCTCCTCCTGCCCAACCCTTCCCTGCATGCGTATAATTATTACTTTTATCCATAGAAGTGAGTTTTTGAATGTGATGACGGGAGAAATCTCACCATAGATGAATTGCATCCGGTTGAAACCTTTGTTCCTAATTCTTTTGATAAAATAATCCACATGCATCAGTTCATTCTTACGTTTAGACGACCCGGTGAACTCTCATTTGAAAAGAGATTTAATTATATATCATTCAAAATAAAATAACTTCTCAACGACTTACTTAGTCCATTTATATTTGAATTCAAAATGTTTATTAAACAAAATAAGGTATCGGCAACATAATGTTAGTTTTACTTGAACTAAATATTAAAATATTGAATCATTAAATGTTGGTTCGTTGCTTATTCAGGTAAAAGCTGATTCGGTAAAGCTGGTAGTATTACAAGTTCGCAGTAATTGCATCGGCCTAGCGGAGTAATCTTCATATGGTATGCGAGACTATCGTCCCAAACGGCCAAACGCGACACCCACAGCAAACGATATACGAGCATAACGAGGCAAAGCGAGACGCAAAGTTTTCTCATCGCCGTACTTAGTGAGCCTCATTTTGTGCCGAGAGTCTGATGAACATCTCGAGAGCTTAGTAACTCGGAATGAGAGGTTAACGTTCTTAAATTTAGCCACTGATATTTGAAATTTTTGTAAAACGTTTTATTTCTTCTTCTTTTGTTTTTTTTTTTAACTACAATATTTTTACAAATTATTTATTGATATCTTTCTAATCACATTTCTCACAGTCTTGCACGTGAGCGACCAAACCAGATCTCAAAATTGATCTAGGTACATATCTCTTAGGCTTCTTAGGAATCTTCTTAAGGGACTTCTTTAAAATATAATTCAATATTTTGACAACGTTATCCTTAGAAAGGCGTAATCCATTTTCTGCTGGTATTAATTCGATATATTGTTTGCCAGATTCTTACACATCCTAGAACTAATTTGTTCTCAAATTAAACAGACCGTTTATCTTGAATATGCTACAAATCCTTCCACGGCAACCTCAGAATCCCTTGGCTGGCATCACCCTTTTGTGTTGACATTCTTTCGAGCTGGTCTTTTACGTTTACTAATAATAAGACAACTTTTCGACTACGATTATTATATGTATCGAAAAATTAAGACAAATAATTGTTTCATTCGTATAGTGTTGTCCCATTTGCACCATCATTGTAACTCTGCATTGTTTTGTTTATATATGAACCACATGAATGTAATGCTTCTAAATAAATGATGGCTATTCATTGGTTGGGCAGATATGAAGAGTTTGGTCTTTAAAACTGCTCGGTCGGCGGCTAGCCTAGTACTCTATCTCTGAAGGCAGCGCGAAATCTGAAGGGATCTACTGATGCACCGCAGTACGCAGAGTGCAGATTGCAGATATACACGATCACATGTATCGCTCCACTGTGACTGACCCCATGCAGTGAACCAGCATTACAGAACTTAAAGACCTTCATTGACTCGTTGGTTTTTAGCCTCGATAAGTATGTTTATCAAGATGGAGCGAAAAAAGCGACACTTTGCCGGCGGCGCGGCGTCCGGTTTCGTTATTAAATATTTTTTACCGGGCCGTCATTAAAGCGTTTGCCTAAAGCCGGCATTAAATATTGTGAAAAAGATATACTATATCTTATAACGTAGAAGTATAGTACCTTAGATTACAGCCCTTTCTGTTCTGTATACTTTCAGGTACATTTTTATTGGAAACAGATAGATCGTCCATCTTAGGACAGGTGTTCAGCACCTAGTTAGATGGACACGATGAAGATTCTGACATGCCTCTAAGTGCGAATTTAGATGAGAGGAGATGTATCTCATTTTCTCTTTATATGTTTATAGATAAAATGTTCTTTTTGTAATAATTGTATGTCTAACTGTAAGTTTTTTCTGTAAAATAACAATAAATAGTTTTAAATAAACAATAAGGCCAGATGGAGTGTTGCAGATAGTCCCCTGTGTATGAAGCTTGTTATCTACATATTTCATATATCTAACTTTAAAATAGCATACTTTTATGAATACATACATTATTATAAATATTTTCATTATTAAATAAAAAAATGATCGAATTCGGGAAAGTGATTCGCAACACATTCAGAACTAGTTGAAACGAGGGCTGGAAACGTGATACATACAGATTATGTTATTTAAAAAATAAAAAAAAAGCGAAAGAAGTAGTAAATGTTTTTTAAATATCTAATCCGCTTTTCATATCCCGTCTATGGGACGCCGCCTTAAGGCGTTTGCGTAATGCAGGCGACCTAAGTCCGAGAGATAGCCGGCTGTAAAGATGAGTGAATTGCAGCAATACAAAATGGAACCTAATGTCTGTTTTATCAATCAAATATTTACCTATCAAACGTTGGCCCTGTCTTAAAAGCTTAGCCAGCAACATGTGTTCCTTATGTGATCAAAGTGCTTTGTCAATCGTTTTAAAAATATTTTATATTGCTATACAATTTGTGAAATTTTAAAACATAGTTTATGGTAAGTTTATAATATTATTAACCGATTATAATTTAGGTTTTTGGCTTAATTACGTATATTTGGTACAAGATTAGGTACATTATTTTTTTTCAAAAGCGTTGAATACAATGTCAAATAATGAAAAAGCAGTTTTTTTTTTATAACGGCAAATCGCCTGGCTAAATGAAAGATATATTTTTTTTAGATATTGTCAAAAAAAAAGACTGGACTTGTATATCAGGATGTCGGTTTAAAACTCATATGTGAGTTTTTGGAACTATATACGGTTTAAACCCTCACCCGCCCCCTCTTAAATATGAAATATTAATATCACTACTAAACGTCTAATTTAAGACTATTTTAGGCGATGTGGTATCGAATTAAATTCGAATGTAGAGTTATTGAAACAAATTAATCTAATTCGAAAAACGTTAACGATAAATGTCATTAAACCAATATTGAAGCGATTGCGGCCATAAATCATAGCTGAAATACATTCGGAATCGACATTCTTGTGCCATAGCTTACATACATTAAACTTCGACATTCCAACTTTCCATACATAACTATGCTTAAAAACGGAGCATAAAATTAAGCGTTACCTAGGAGGAAAAATATTGAGTGAAAACTGTGGATAACATAATAAATCAATGCAGATTCGAGTTTCCGTCAAAACGTTAAGTTTCATAAATTTATAATTATAAATAATAATTCAACATGGTATCCGAAAAAAAAAAATGTAAACATTACGTAATAATATACGGTTCTTATATACACCACAGCTGATCGACCCGACATAAACGGGTGTTAGCGGTCGTGCGGCGAGGTCATTGGCCATGCATTGTACGCATACGTGTACGCATAAAAAAACGGGATAAATTATTTTCGCATTTTATTATATAATTTCTTACTCATAATAGGGAAGATAAATACTCCGTTAAGTATTTGGGAATGGTATTGGGACCACCTGTATATAAATATTTGTCAAGGTTATTAATAAATAATTAAGAAAATAAATACTACACTTTTTAGGGTGAGGATCTCCATGTTGCCAAACTAAAACGATTAAACTAAGAGTCAATCAGCATTAAATATGTATAAACACTAAAATATTTTAGAATAAAACTATTTTAAAGCCTACGAGAAAATAAAATCTAACACATGTTTTTAAATGAAAAACAGATTTAAATAATCTTTTAAAGCGTAATTAAGTGTATTGTTAATTATTCATTTACTACACTGAAAAAAAATTATAATAGCAGAAAAAATATAGTATTGACAAACATAAATTATGGTTGATATATTTATATTGACAGCAATATTTTTTGTAAGAGTTACACATCGATTATTGTTAAACTTACTTGATTGCGAGTACCACAATTTTCCTTCTCAATACCAAGTAACATATTTTTTGGTAACCATAGCAAAATGTTTTTGGTAAAATATATTTTTTTCAGTGTAGAAATAAAAATATAACATTTAGCCCGATTACACTACCATGCCAAAAATTATATTAGTATGTAATTTGATTTATGTTTGTTTTATTTATACGATAATATGAATTGCGATATGAATATAAATCCTTATCCTTATTTAATACACTAAATCGACGTCATTATTTTTGGAAATGAGATTTTTTGGCCAAAAATGAATGTTAATAATTCTTAACATAGAATATTTATTATTTTAGCTGATTTGTAGCCTATAGGTATGCACGTTTATAATCACAACTGTCACAAAATTCCAGATGAACAATTACGGACTTATATTTTTATTCTATATTTATATTAAACAAATTGTAATTCCCTTTGTATTTTTTCGTACGTCATTCATCTATTAATAAATTTATTACCTTCGATTTTATTTATATTCGCAGTGAAGACCACAGAACCATCAATAATAATCTATGGCCTGCGTAGCCACATGGTCAGGTCACGCATGAATTCGGAGACATTGTTCATATTTGTACAACACAAACAGCATAATGGCGGAGCTATAACAAAATTTAACATAACAAATGAGTGGGAATCGCGGAGAAATTAGCCCATCTGTCCGAAGCGGTACGCCGCGATACAATGCCGTCAAATATTAGCCTGATTTATTGACTCTCGGCAACTTGACACTGTCGCCATATGCACCAGCGTATATGTTATCCACTTTATTTATTTATTCGTCATACTCACAAAAAGTACTCAGAATAATGATTACAGACCTAGCTATACCTAACTAGGTTACCGCCTTTTCCAAGATAGACTACATTTGCCTTTGCAACAGATTACGCATGATAATCGCACAAATTAAATATTATTTATTTATGTTTTTTTTTTTTATTGAGAAATCAAGTTGGCCGATAAGTACAAGTCTATAACCTTCCTAACTAGGTAAGAGTTACCTGTTCTAAGGAAGGTTATATATGAAGTATTACAGTGCATACAATAGACCAGCCAAAACCTTGAGAAAATATAAAAAATTATAAATTAAAATTTTATTTAGACGATGTTAATAATTATATTATCATTCAAGTAGCATAATGTAGGAATCTGCGTTTAAATGTATGTAGTAATAACTTTTTTTCTGATAATGTTAATGATAATTACTATGTCAATCTGTAGATTTCTCTTAAAATTAAATAAATATATATAACGTATTTTAGATGAACATTATTAGAGGTGTAAATTTTTATAAAATAAGAAATGCTGACAGTAATGACATTTAGAAATTTTGAATGAATTTTTTAATATTTTTACGCATTTTTAAAACAAATTTCAAAACCGGAATGTTTAATAAAAAAATAATATTTGCGATGTATTTTATGAAAGTTTTCTAACTCTCATGGTATTTACTATAAATAATAATATATACACAAAAAATAAATCAATCATAAGGTTAATATCTATTATTATACATTCATATTTTATTCTCTAGCATTTATTAACATAACACGTAATCTAAGCACCTACATTTTATTAGGTTCTATTTTATGACGATTTTAGTTTTATTTTGAACTTAATTTTATTTAAATTTTAGTTTAAGGGGTATGTTTTTATTTTTTTGTTAAACTTGAACGTTTTTTGCCGCAAGGTAACTTTGGTATGCGTGCTATAAATATTTTATTTAACATATACTCCCCCTCCCCCCTCTCTAGCCACCGGCCGAACGGTAGCTACCGTTTAGTTTCGTTTATAATAAATATGATATTATTCGCATATCTAGAGATAATTTGTGATTCCCTATATTAAATAATTCGATCGATTGCGTTTTCACCAGGATAGCGTTCGAGAAATGCGTTCTCTACGGTAGTAGGTTAGTTTAAACACTTGAAAACCCCACACTCGCCCCTTCGCTCGCCTCAATTAAGCGCTTTACAAATTTAGTGGATACAATCTGCGAGCGGAGTGATCGTTTCAAAAAGTTCGCATCTATGCGTTTAGTTCCCCCCTAATGTCGTCTCACGTTACACAGGGTGTTGTGTACACACACTCGCGAGCGTGCCACCCCCCTCTCTCGATGCCCCTCTCCCTCTGACGCCCCGTTTGCCGACGGAACGCTTCGAAAATTAAATTTATTTAAATGCCCCTAGTTCGAACGTTAACACGTTCACGCCCTGCTTTTAATACGAGTAAAATGCGTATCTATAACAAGTGACAACGGAAATATATCAATTCTTTTTTTATCAATAATAAACATATCAATGATACATAATCATTCCTTACCCTGCAAATTACATATTAGGTTATTAGCCCTTCCCTCAAAGATTGAATTTTACCTATAACTAGCACTAACTTCTTTCGTTTTAGTAATAGGTAATTGGGACGTGCTTGGATATTTACACTGCCGTGTTATATTAAAAACTGGAAATTACCATAAAAATAAACGGTAAATTACATAAGAAAATGTTTAAATTAAATTTTGTTTCCTTGTATATTTTTTTATTTATTTTCTTATGGGAAAACAAACAGTAATAACAATAATATTAACAATTAAGAATTAAGCAGATAACAAAACCGATTATGGATTTCCTACATATTCACAAACATACTATTATACAGTAGGTATGAAGACTTCAACCTAAATTGATGCAAAACAATTTATTAAAATACAAACACGCAGGTATACATTGCGGGGATGCGGGTGTGTGTTTGTGTGCGAGGGTGCGTGTGTGTGTGTGTGTGAGGAAAACAACACTATATGAAAACATATGAAACCTAACAAGTTGTTATAAATGAAAAAAGTCACCGGCATACTTTTGAGGGGTGTTTCTGGGCATGAATCTTAACAACTTTTGTTTAACAAGTTTTCCTAAAGCTAACAAGAAACCATAAAAAAGTATAAATACTCTCTTGAACGTTTGGTGCTCGTATTGTTGTGTTCCTGACCTATCCAAATGACCTACATTACAATATTTGCGCGCTGGAAACTACCCGTCGTTTGTAGGTACGGTGCTCCGTTTAGTTAGTCGGTTACTGGGTCGCGACGCCGCGCAGTCTGATATTTTGTTAGGTGACCATACTTTAAAATGTGTTTAGGACTCTTTCTTTTGTTATTTTATACCAATTTTTTTGTCTAATTTACAAAGTTGTTCAAATTTCATAGCCAGAATCACCTCTTAAAAGAATACTGCTGACTAATTCACCCTGTATATAAATATACCTACGTTCTTATTAGAATATCGTAAGCTGGCATAATTATGGACCTTTTTTATTAATAAATATGATTGATTAAAGAAATTTGTCTGTATAGCAAAAAACTCAAATCGATGTTTTGTTGTTTTCGAGTGCTGTAAAGTCAGCTGTAAAGTGGGGTAGGAAAGAAATAAACAAAGCGAGAGAGAGCGTAATAATGTTACGCCCTTTGTGACGAGCGTCGACTCTGACACGATTATTAAAAATGATGCTAAGTAAAAAAAATAAACTCGCGTCGTTGGGGTAAGTTCTACCCCAGCAAATAGGGGAAGAGATACGACGCCAACGCTATCTCCGTCACAGCAGACACAATTACACTCGGACAAAATCGGCCAAAATTAAAAATAACTTTATTTATTATTAATTATTACACAACAAACTTTCATTATCTACAGCGATCTTTTAAAAGACCAATAAATACTCCTGAAAAAGCCCGAAAATCACACTCTGTTAATCTTCAATTTACCCTGATCGCGCAGCACCTGACTCGCAGGTGTCATTGCGATAAGTCATCGATGATGTTGGTCATTTATGTCATCTTGTGTTTGGGAAATTGTATGTATTTGCACAGGAAGAAAGATGGCGAAATATACAGGCAAATAGTAACAGTTATTTATTTACATGGCCTATATTTGTCTTTAAATGATTGACTAAAGCGATCTGTTACCAACCACGAATGAGTCTCGTCTTCAAAACAAATTTATTTATGATATTTAGATATCTTTTTTATGTAAATATCATAAAATATCTTTGACACACTGTGACTTTCATATAATATTATCAACTGCTTGTACACATTATGGCAGTAGTGAATTAATTAACCAGAACGTGACGTCTTACAGCTAGGCCCTACAGGCATCCATTTATGGGTTGTTTCATTTCCTATCTTCACTTGTGCCGAACCATCCGATGTGCGTTTTGGATGGCGATAGAGACGATAGTGGGAGTATATTAAAATAAAAAAATAAATACAATGGTATCATGACATTCTTCGATTCATTTAAAATTTTAAAATCATATAAGTTTTTTTTTTGTAAATTCTTTTACATGTTTTTATTTGCGCTCATATAGGTTGACCAGTCATCCTTGAAATTCGGTGATTTTTTTTTTATAGGGAGTCAGATTTTACTCTACGCACGGTCAGTAAGCAATTGTTGGATTTTATTTGATTACAGCTTCATAATATAGAAATTGAAGTTTTCTATGTTTTAGACCTTCATTTGTGTTTCTATTACTATTTTTCCTAAGGCTCTAATGCCTTTTATAAGAGAGCAATTCAACTAAAAATGAACTATTAGCAGTTTATCATTTATTCAATTTCTTAGAAATAGTATTGAATTATCAAAATCTGCGCTATGTTGAAAAAATAAGTTCAATGTATCTAAACCTATTTTTTTATGATTAAATATCCAATAGTTACTGAATGCCAGATATAGGAAAAAGAGTTTAAATGAATCAAAATTAATATTTATCCTTTGGCTTCGCCTTAAAATAAAAGCAATAACAAAGTGTTTTTCTAAACTTAGAGTCAGGGGCATTGTTTCCAGTGCGCTGGACCGGTTTTGCCCTTGAGGTCGAGTTCACAAAACGAACGCCGAAGGAGTTCTCATAGATGTCCTCATAATTATCTATTAGTTCATCTCGTCGCGTCGCCGCCGCGCGCTCCGACTGACAAGTACAAAATATCAACGATTTGTACGCGTTCGCGGCCCAATATATTTTTTCACCAGTACAGATCCATCTTGCGAGCCAACTCACGAGATGAGGCTGTTAATTGAACCCGAAATCGTTCGAAGCGGCGCTCCGCGGTGTTAAATGATAATAATAATAAAAATAAACTCCCCAAACAGCCGAACTGAAATTGCTCGGAAAGATCGTCCTGCTAAAATGAAACCTCTTTTTAGAAAGAAAAATTCCCGATGGAAAATGAAATATCCTGAGTGGATCTAGTACATAGTAAACAAAGTATTCCTATCTACGTAGCATTCGTACTAAGGTAGGCAATAATAGGGAAGGGGAAGAAAGGACAGGGGGGCGCGGGGCGCGGGCGTAATAAAGGATAAGATTTAGAACTAATTGCAAATATTTCGACCTATCATATCATGTTGTATAACTCTGGTCTCTTGTATGCACTGTAACACTTCATAAATAACCTTCCTTAGAACAGGTAACTCTTACCTAGTTAGGAAGGTTATACACTTGTACTCATCGGCCAACATGTTTTCTCAATAAAAAAAAACTATAAGTGTATAAGTGTATAATAAATATACATATAAAACATTGCATACTTGAATAAAATAACAAACTTAAACAATTTAACACATAACAGCTGTAAATGTACTTCTTTAATATGATAGATATTTTAAGTTTTTTAATCGGGAAGAGAAAATCGTATAAACAATAAGAGAGAAATAATATTACCCCATTGATAATTATTATTCGAGTAATCAGTCATTCGCCATCGCATTATATTTGAGAGAGTACGTTATTTATTTATATATTTCAGTCAACAAACTGTTAATCTCATTTATTAATTTCGATTGCACTATATTTGTTATTAAAACAATTTATATTTATGCTCTGTAGCCGTGTGGGGGTAATTTGCAATAATTACAGATTGTAATAATTTCAATAGGAGAAAAACATTATAATTCAATGAAATATATAAAATTTGTACAGCTGGTGGTGTTCACAAAATATTTAATAAAATAATTAACTAAAGTATTAATATTATTTGTCGAAGTTCTTCGCCCGACTTGCGCCTTATGTTTAACCGCGGCTTCAAACTTAAAAACGATTTCTATTCGATTGTTTTTCTCGTAATTAATAAATATTTTTATAGTATTTTTTCCTGACTTTTGATTGTTTCTAAAGGTCAACCTCCCAAACTCCCAACCTCCTAAAAGGTCAGTAGCGATTTTAAATACACATTGTGCATTGTTGTGCCCTTCAAACTGAACAACTTTTGTTTTACAGTAGTGCACCCCTTTCCCTTCCCCTTTCCCTTTCCGTCTGCCTTTAGCCAAAACGTAATGGCCTTTACGAGAGTAGGAGGCACATACGATAACTATGCGTTTGAATTTATGTAGGATTTTTCTATCGCCCATTTTATCTACTTTTCTTGACACATTGAAGAAGTTATAAACCATAGTTTTAAGATCATCTTCAAGTATCAAGTAAAATTCACCATTCAAGTAAAATGGTAATTGGAACCAATATGCAAACCTCAATATACAGGAGTCCCAAGACCATTCCCGAAGACTTGAGGGAGTTTTTGTAAACCTATTATGAGTAAAAAATGATATAACACTGGCATGCATATCTATATTTATATGTAATCATATAATATCCATATTTGTAGTGTATGTATTATATAAAATATAATTTCTGTTTAATATAATCTGTATTTTATTGTTCTCTTTTTATTTGAATACTGATGAGATTTTTCTTTTTACTTTAGTGTATATATTTTTAACAGATGGTGTCAATTAGGTCAGCGCGCGAATAACGATGCGACGCCGATTGATAATGTTACCGTTACGGCGTACGGCAACGCTCAAAATCATGATGATTTTTGATATAGCTTCTTAACAAATAACACTATCGCAGGACCGAAGCTGTTTTTTTTCCGGGAATGGTCTTGGGACACGGTGTGTATGAACAGACGCGGGATTTATTTTAGTCTTAACACATTATCTTATATCTCAAATACGAACCAAATATATACTAAACGCAGACAAAAGGTCTGAAAAAATATACATTTGAACAAATAACGAGCGCGTCATTAATATTAGTCCGCGAGTCGCGGTGATTGATAGCGCCGCGCAGGCCCGGGGCCGCGGCAGCGATTTGTTTTCAGATGTCTTATTAATTGTTCCTTTTTAGAGAGGTCTCTAGACTCTAGAGGGCCGCGCTGTCCTAGCTAGAGGCCTACGCACGGGCGCGGCGAACAGCTGATGACGCCATGACTTTTGAGATGTCCCACGTACAGTTCCAAGCAACATTGTCTGTGATCAATTGGAAAATATTTTATAGTTTCGCATCTAGTCTCAAACGCAGGAAATATAACCACTCAGAAGCATATTTTGCAGTAGGTACTTTCATTTTTTTAGGGCGTCAGGTTTTACTCTCTGCGCGGCCAGTAAGCAATTGTTGGTTTTTATTTAATTACTACTTCATTATAACGAAATTAAAAAAACAAACCTTTCTATGTTTTAAACCCTTCATTTACCTTTCAATTACTATTTTTTCTAATGCTCTTATTTTCTAATGTCTTTTATAAGAAAGCAATTCAACTAAAAAAAAACTATTAGCAGTTTTTAGCATTTATAAAATTTCTCAGAGCTGAAATTGAATTTTAAAAATTTGTCTTTGCTACATTGAACACATAATATTAAGCTATCTAAACATTTTTATTTATGATTAAATATCTAATGGTTACCAAATGCCAACCATAGAAAAAAAAGGGTTTAGATGAATCGAAATTTATATTCATCAAAAATACACTCTTTCTACTATATATACACAAACAAACGCCTTTTCTGTAACTTACCTAGCCTGGACCTAACTACAGGTATTTTTAAATTTAGGGCACTCCTTTTAGGAGGTTGATCTGACTAAACCGGTTTGACGAAAAAAAAATCATACTAATACAATTATATTATTGAAAAATTTTCTTTTTTTTTTCGCGAGCCGCGCGCTCGGGTGTCATTAACCGGTCAACATCCTAAAAGGAGTGCCCTAAATTAAGAAACAATCGTGTATAATACCTGGACCGTTGGCATCATTATTAATATTTAAGAGCTAGATCTGGCAATAACGTTGAGTTTAATAGCTGTGGAAAAATAATATATGTATAATAAGTCAAAGACTACTGGAACAGTCATGAAAACCTGAAAAGGGTCCATCAATGAATGACCTATGAAGCGCATTCCATTCGCGAATCCTCGTGGAAAGGAAACAGTTGAAATCTACATACCTTTTTACCATTATCGGTGTTATCTTGAAAGAATGCTCATTGTGACCAATTTGTTCAGTATAGCATTGTCTATAGCAGGGATTCCCAAAGTGGTCGATATCGACCCCTTGTGCTCGTAATCGGTTTCCCAGCGGTCGACAAAAACGAAAACTGATTTTGGGGGTCGACGAGGTCTAAAAATCGATCCCTATTAATTAACGCAAGTTCTTATTTGAAACTTTCAAGATACTGTATAAGTTATTATTTTTTTTACTTTGCGATTTTAATATTTTATTCAAAAAATAATTAACTACTTAAGTATTTTTACGTAATTTGTATTAATAATTATTAATTACACTTAATATTTACTGAATTTTATATCTATTTATTTTGTTAAATTTTGATGAGAAAATGATATCAAGTTTACTTTAGTTTAGTTTAATTGATTTTTTTTTAAATTGTTAAGTATTTTGTATCAATAGGAAAAAACTAGAGATAGGACTTTTAAAGTAATTTTGCCATGGGGGGTCTGAGGTATCAGTTCAGTTTGGAAAAGGGGTCTCTTGCCCAAAATAGTTTGGGATCCCTGGTCTAGAGACAAAATGAAGCAGAGTAAATCGCTCCCTACCCAGGTTTCCATATTTTTTTATATAAGGCCAAGCTAATACATCCGTACTACAGCATATTGTATGTCTAGTAGAGATTGATCATAGTATACCAGATGGCATTGATGTGATGGTTTTTAAATATCTGAGTACCAGAGAAACATTTTTCATTTAGGCACAAAGGCACAAAGAAATTAATTGGTTTATGATAGCAGGGCTGCATTTTCGGCAGTTCAAGAGCTATTGGCAAAAGTGGACGAGTGACAGTTTGACCGGCAATTTTTCAAGCCGTAAAGTGTGACGAGTTAACTACAATATTGTTTCGCGTGATCTCCGTGACGTGATGCTGAGCGCAGTCTATTTTTTTATAGGACATTTTCATATAATCAGATAAAGTTAAACAAATAATAGATTGCCATAGCTATTAAAACAACACATATATTTAAATTGATTATTCAGTAATGTGAGTCGGTCGTAAGAATGACTTCAGACTATATCAATATCTTTTTATATCAATATTTATTCTTATATCAATTAGAATACATATCGTATACATTTAAATGTATTCTAAATCATACTGTAATTTAAGTTACTGTAGCATACCTGATTTTCTAATCGAGGCTCAGAAATCAATAATTAGAGTAATTAATAGTGAACCATATCGCCATTCATCGGATAGTTTATTTCAGTATTTCGAGGTATTAGATTTCAGGCAAACGTACGAAATACATATCATATTGTTTCATATAAAACAACTGGAGCATCAACAGTTAATAAGCATTAATATCAAGATTCGACAACATACTTATAACAATATATTACCGAAAAAAAATATGATTTTTTCGAACCCGCTTCTCTTCTTTACCCAGAAAAGGCATTGAAAATCAAGGAATATCTAAGCAAGTTTGGTCAATATTTATATTCACTAAAAGCATGTGTTGACTTTATAACGAAGAATATTGGAATAGCAGTAGCATAATATTATTTATGTGGAGTAAATATTAGTTTATCACTTGTACGTTTGTATGGGAAAGTCGATTGTATGTTTTAATCAAAGGCAAGGTTCACAGCTGAGAATAAATAGGAAATCAAAAGACATTGATGATCAAAACCGCCCGTGGTTCGCCTGCCTTTTAACGTCTTTTCACTGTTCCTTGGTAGTTTAAGAGTTGTTTTTCACGAGAATGGTGAAGAAGACGACAGTACTGTGCGTGGATTGCACAATTCGTTCGCGACGAAAGGAGAACCACTTGCATAACGGACCGCAGAGAAGCGCGGGTATCTCCTTTGCTTTCTTTCAAAACTGACACTCACCGACAGCTGCGGTAACCGAAAGGTTGCCAGTAATAAAACTGGGGAAATTACGGAATGAAAATTTAGCAATATAGAAAATAGACTTATGAAATACATACTATTTATTTATAGGGTGACGTCGGAACATCATGTTTATGCTTGACTGTACTTTGCACAGTGAGTGACTATGCCTTCTTCTAATAAGTAACTGCAAATTCGTATAAAGCTTGACTTATTTCGGGCATCGGTTAGTTAGGAAGTATTTGAATGAAATATGTTATTTATAATAAATTAATACGTTATCATCATAATTTTGCTTTTTGGTTTAGCAATAAAAGCACTGTTTGAATATGTAAGTCTTATTTAAGACTGTGAATCCAAGTAAAGTATTCGCGTCGTAAAGAACGCCATACCGCCCTTTGTTTGCTCAGCTTAGATAAGGGCTGTATTATCTCACTTTACTGGTATTACGGCTAAAACCACTAAAGGAAGATAATTGTCCTTACACACGACCCGTGCCGAGCGTTCATATCAACCCGTTAAGGAAAGAGCGAGCTGCACTCGAAATAGCCTTAGCTATCTATTTCTATTGCCTACATCATTTCTATATTATTAATCTCTACCATCACTTTCTACTTTTAGCTCGATGATTTTAATAATATTAGCATCTTTTAATAATATAGTTGTGAATTATTTGGTACACTTATTAGAATGGTCAAAATATTACTTAATTATTCAAATTCGAAAAATAATTTAAACAATTTAAGATTGTACAATAAAAGATTGTTAAAATTAAAATAAACAGAAAATAATAATGTAGAAAATTCATACGAGCGATTGAAACTGCTATACTGTGTTTCCTGACCCCTAATTAAACTAACTTTTGTACTAAAAAATGCAGTAGTTCGTCTTTTTTGTCTTCAATATTACGCGACACACAAAAAAATAATTAAAGTGGTATTTTTTTTTATAATTATCATTTAGAACAAATATCACATGTATGGAACAGTTTAAACGTGTATCATATACTTAGGATATACATTAATCTATATATATATATAGATTAATATATATATTTGTCTCCGCCCCGAATAGCAGAATAACTATTGAAACATCGGGAAAAATCACGAAAAAAAATTTATATAGGAAATTCATTTTCTCATGCATTTTGTAAGGAACGGCTTTTTTTTATGATGATTGGCTCGAAGGTCGTAGAGATGGTCAGCGAAGCGACCTATCACAAGTGCCGCAGGCATGAGTGTTCGCGCGCCAAAGGCATCGGCATACCACATAAATTAAGATCGTACTTCGTCTATACCACTGTTTACTTTATGGTGCTATAAAGGCTACTAAAGCACTGATGGTAGCTAAGGTCAAAAGAAAAAAAAACGGTGATAAAAGAATACTTCAACAAAAGAATTTATACGAGTAAGCAGTATAAAATAAAATTCAAAATGAGGAAAAAAATGAACAAAGACAAAAGAACTATTGGAACGATAACAATAAGATGGTTGTCTCGCTTCCGCCTATCGTGAGACCTGTCCTGGCAGAAGAAGGACATCATGGTTCGAAAAGTCTGCATAAGTAGTTTAGCCAGACGACGGAATGTCTTTTTAGAGCTGCCGTCGACGAGAATATTTCAGAAGCAATTTTTCAGAACCGGTTCGCCTTACAAGCGATGAATGGCAATGTCTCTTATTCCGATAACGCACGACCGTTAGAGTCAAGAAAATAGACGTCAAGTATTTTTCCCTAGTTGCGATGGTGTTAATTAATAAACTTAGTGATATTCATGAGTTTAATACACATCATAAAAGTAATTATGTTCAATGTGTATCAGTCCGTACCGCCAAATACCAATCTAGATGTCATTATTTAGGCTTAAGTTATTTTAATATGTATCAATAACTTTCGCGAGTTTAAGCTTAGTTTCTAGAAATATGTTCTAGGAAAACATATTTATAGTTTTAAGGAATTTAGATAGTTATGTGATAAATTAGGTATACACAATGCATATGTAACTTCTGTTCTTGTATTTTTTTATTTATTATTATTAGTACTTTATTCTTGTTTCTCTAGTGTCTTATTCTGTTTTTTTTTTTTTTAATTGAAATGTAACGGTATGTACAAATGTGTAATTGTCATTCCTGTACAATAAGTTTGTATATCTAATTTGTAATAAGTTTTTGCTCTTATTATATAATATTTCAAATAGGTAACACCTCGACACAGGCATTTGCCTAGTGAGTGAGGTGTTACTAATCCACACAATCTGTACTTTCTTCTCTAGAAAATCAAAATGCTACGAAGTAATATATATGTAATAATATTATTTATCAATATTTTATAAAGTTTACTATCCGCATACTCATTTTTTTTCTTAAGCAATGAATGATTGCAACACGCTCATTCGATTAAACTCGTTGCGTTCTTTTTATATAAATAAATAGGCGTGCTGAAATAATATCGTTGAATGTATATGCCAGTATATGGTGATAATTTTAAAATATGTGTAGATTAATACGTTATTATGCAGCTGATGTTAATAAAACGTTAATTAATTATACACCGCAATAAACTTCTATTTTGGGTAGGCATTCAGAGAATATACCACGTGTACACTATACATATGTATAAATATAATGAATTATTAATTTTTTATATTAAATGTTTCATTTTATATTTAATAATAGTTTATTATTTGATTTACACGATAGCAATATCTGTATATGAGTATGGGTGTATGTATATGTCTTATTGCTATATTATTAGACCGTAAATTTAAATTGTGTATACGTACTATTGTAAGCAACGATTTTTAAAAATAAATATTCCTACCAAATAACCAAATATAAGGTGCAGGTCACTTATTGGTTACATTAATTGCCATTGAACTGTTACTACTGTTCTGTAAATGTGTGTATTTTGGTTTATAAGAATAAATAAATAAATAAAATAAATAAATCTACAACAAATAAACCCTACCTCAGTACCGACGCTGCCTAGGTAGGTAGAGTTTTGAAAATATGTTGTGTAGTTTAAAAATGAATAAATAAATTATTATTATTATAAGTTTTACTCGCAAGTATGTAAACGTGCGATTATCACTTGGTGACGATGAATCGTTGCATCCCATTTAGAAACGCATCACAGCTGCACGTATCCGCTTAAGGCATCTCGAGGTGTCCCAAAATGAGTTTTTTTTTTAAGAAAACGTCTGAGATCTCGTCTGCCGCACGCCGACAAAACCCTCACCCGCATAGTTTGATAAGCGTAGAATTTATAACACCCGCCCGCCCGCCCGAATCTTTTCTCGCCGCCTACAGCCGTTCCGCGCCGGCCGCTCAAAAAATCGTCGCGCTCGAGATTAGATCCTTTGTTGCTTAATTTGTTCTGTTTGTAGATAATTTCCGAACGACTCTATTTGTGCCGAGCGAGGCGCTTTGTCGCCGCGATTGTCTACGTTTCGACGAATTCGACACGACCCTTTTTCTAGTTGGGAGTCGAAATGACGAACGCACTGCGATTCGTGAAGATAGAGCTTTATTTGCTCAACTCATGCTCCTCGTGTACCATAAAACAATACTCAAAGTTAAGTCGGCCAATAATGTCGTGAAAGTCCTGTCCTCTAGAATTACCTCAAGCGATGCAACTATCTGTGCGTTTAGTAATAATTTTTCTTTGACAATTCTGGCTATATAATTTGTTTGAAAATTTTCAATCTGTAAAAATATTAAAAAGCATTCGAATTTTTCAAATTTGTCAGACTTTTATATAAGTAATGTATACCACTGTAATGTAGTAATGTATAAGAAATGTGTATCATATGTATGTAAATCACTGTTATATATATATATATATTCTTAAAACACAAGAAGATTTAGCGAGCGAAGTAGAAATAACCTTATGTAAACCTAATCATGGAAACTTTGAAATTAATCTAACTAGGTAAGTGCCTGTAGCGTTTAAAAAAGGATGAATTTGTTTGTAGTTGTTATTGCTCGTTTATTGTTGTTTTTATTAATTTGACAGGACTTTCACGACATACGGATATACGGATTATAAACACCTCCTTTAGTCTTCAGTAATGGTCTTGGGACAATCTGTATATAGGAAGAATGATTCTCAGTACTATAATTATACCTAAAACTCACCAAAACTTAGTTAATTTGAAAGTAATCTTAAAACACCGCTCTTAAATGTCAAGCTAAAAAGTCGCGATAGCGCACTACAAATTAATATTTCATTTTATAGGACAAAAAACAACGTTTTTATTGTGGGTATTTATTTACATTTTCGTTTATATTGTAAATAAAAATAAATCGAAAATAAAAATAAATAAATCGTGATGTTACTTCAAATATATCCATCATTTAACATAATTTTTCATTGTGTATAATAGTTGCGGAATGTCATGTCACCACGATAATGGTTATGAAAACCGCACCGCGTTTTTCGCATTTGCATTTATAAAAAAATATCTGCACAGAAGCGACCGCTTCTGTGCGAAAAGGTTACAGACGATTGACGAGCCTCACGTACCGTATTGGAAAAACGCAATTAAAAATATTCGTCCGTCATACGGATGGCGATAAAACGGTCGTCATGTAATTACAACCTCATAGTCCAATTCGTATGTGAATATACAGAGCGTTGTACTACCGGATTCCGTAAAATGGATGAGTCATACGTTTTACCATTATAAACCACAAAAGTGGAACAGTACTGGTCCGTGTCATACAACACTCCCCCTTCGAATTACTCGTAATAAGATCGATATTCGCTTAACAGCGATTTACTTTCAATGCCGCAGTACAATTTATCCACAATTATTATAATAATATGTTTTCTAATTATCCACCGGCACGGTAATTTCAAATAAATAATAAATACCTCATAGGCATTAGTACAAAAGAAAATTACTTTAAGTAAATTGAGCGATGGTCACGTTTATTTATTTTTTATACCCAATTAGCCTCAATATATGAAATTGTAGACATAAATGTACACCAAAGCATCATTTAATAATTAATTACAGAACTCATGAATTAATAATAATAAGTATTCTACTTCAATTATCGAAAAAATAGGTTATTTTTTAAATACAAAACTATACGTAAAACCAATTTTACTTCCTGTCTTGGTAATAAATCTGTATTTAAACGTATCTCCAAAAAACAGCAATATCATAGAAACTAGGGTGAGATTTCAGCCTAATATATCTACCTAAAGATCGATTAATCATCGATTATCGATTAATTCAATTTTAAGATATTGAAAATAATTAACAAATGTCTTTATTTTATGTTTATCTGAATAGTTAATTTATTTTATTTCTCTAATACTTTGTAACGCCATATGGTAACAAAAAATAATAATACAAATAAATAGTTATTAAAATTCCCGATTTTACATACCACATTCGTTTCAATAGGCTCCAGAGCCTATCGCAAACAGACAGGAAATCTTAATTGTGCATCGTTCTGAAGAAGGATTTCAAAACGTGTAACTTGTCTTTAGGGGAAAATAAATAATAGATGTACTCGTTTATAAACAAAAACTAATTTTTAATATTCCGTTCCATATTTCGTACAACACTGGCTTAAATGCACACCCTCATCTAGGGACTAGATCTATCAAACAGGTCTCGGACCCGTAACTTTCAAATATTTAGAGTAAACATTTTGGTCATGACGATATAAACTAGGTCGCCGCAGTCGCTCGCATTTTGCTTCGCTGCAGCACATATTAGAGCGAAGCGATTTACTAAAATTTTCTAAATAAAATTTAGTCTGTGACAATAACTTTTTAACGACGGGATAGATTTTGATAATTTTCTATAATGAGGTATTTGAAATCTCTTTGATACAAATGCACAAAAAAAATTCATCCGGAAATCAACAGCATAACTTTTTAACGACGGGATAGATTTTGATAATTTTCTAAAATGAGGTACTTAAAATATCTTCAATACTAATGTACAAGAGAATTTCATCGGGAAATTGAAAACATAACTTTTCAACGAATGGATAATATAAATAAGATAATAAATAAATAAATAATTAAATAAATAATAATTTAATTATTATTTATTTAACAATAACTCAACATTAAATAAATTATTTAATGTTGAGAACATTACCAGTATATCTATACTGTCCTGCACCTCCACAAGCTTTTACCTGATAGACTCTGAGTACTGGCTGGACTCGACTGATAAGCATTTGTTCGATTTGAGTTAGATGTTTGAGCTCAATTGGTTGAGTAGCAACTTCCATGTTATTAGAGCTTGAGTATTTTAAAGGCTTCTTCCGACAGGAAGAACACTCAATGGTATCAGTCTCTTCCAATAGTAACATTGATTTGCATTTTGAACATTGAATATAACCAATAGATTGAATCTTAGCATAAAATTCATTGATCAAAAGCATTTCTGAATGCATTATATTTCCTGCTTGTGAATCCTCCTGTTGTCTAGCCCTTGATAACTGCTGCCGTAAAGCGTCATTTGTCCTGCGACCGAATTGTCGCCTTCTTATGGGAGGCATTGCTCTTATTCTAGATGTTAAAAAAACATAAGCAGATTAAGCCATAGTAAAAGACATGTTCGCTCATCACAAGTTAACTACTTTATAATTTGGATGAATGCTATTTTCTCTTTATAACTACGACCATAGAGATGGTTTTTAAAAATAAAAATCTTGATAAATTATTCAAAATTAATGCTTAATTTAGAAAATTAAATCGAAATTAGAATAAATCGCTAAGAAAAAAAGTGACGTGACCTTCGAGCGAATTTTGTTTTTTTTTACTATTTTTATGCGTGAAACTTACCTAATTATTTTTTGTATTTTTATTTATTGTTAAAAACGATTTATTATTGTTAAATTGTATTAAATTAATATCAAATTAAATAATTTAAAATAAAATTCGATTAATTATTTTCGAATAAAAAATTTTCAAAAAAGCGCGTGACTTTTTTATAATGGATATTCCCATAGACAATTTTCTTTTGACCCCAAAAATTTTATTTTTGACAATATTTAAAATCAAGCTCCGTCACGACCTTCACTTTTTCATGTAGATTCTCTCAAAATCAAAAATTTTTCAAATCGGTCAAGGAATGACCAAGTTAGCCCGTGACAAAGTTCTAATTGGAGTCGCCTTATGAGAGCTTCGCTCTAATTATTGATTTCCTTAATATTATAGGCTAGTTGCCGCCAATTTATAAATGACCGGGTTTTTGTAATGTCCTTATATTAAAAAAAATGTATGGTTGATAATAAGTACACAAAGTTTACAATTATATTTAAATATTTCTACTGTATTGAATAATAAATAACATTGTATACTTTATTTATTATATTTTTGTATTACCAAAATGAGTGGGCTTCGCTTTAATTTACAGAAATATTTTTGTTATTATAAGTGCTCGCATATGTTTCATTTGTATTTAAATAAAATAATGTTATGTTTTATTTTTATTGATGCCAATAAACAACATGCAGGATTATTCGTGCATGGGCCCAATTATGTATAAAAAATATGTACTCTTAAAAACATTCTTGATGACCAGTGTATCCTCATTAATATTATGGGTTTTTTTTTAATTCATTGTAACTGTAATTTTATTGTATGAATTGATTAATAGGAAAATAATCAATTAGTTCTGATAAGCAGTATTCTAAAAATATGAAACGACCGTTTTCACGTCATGAAGAAGTCACGATAAAAACAGGTTATAAAAATGTCGCCACCACTTCGGTGCGCTTCACATGCGTACTTGCCTACTGTACGCACAGCCTTATCGTAATGACAGTTATCGATTAAACGGACACCATCAATCATCTCCCCTCGGACGCGCAATAAAACGCTACGCGCACATTCTCATAATAATTTTAACGATGCCATCAAAATCACTTGGGAGTCATTCCCGGAGCTACGCGTTTCCTGGCGGTGCCTGCTGCAGCAGCGATGAAGTCAGCGCGTGTCGTTCGCAAAATGTACGTCTGGTTGTTGCGGTTAAAAATAGACATTTTGTAAAGTAAATATTTTCATATGTATCCACTCATAGCGACCACCGTGAATTCGCATTTCGATCGAGAAATCTCGATCAATATTTGAATTCATTACGTTCATCCGATCTTGTTAAAGATTTACTATCTGGAACATTTAAAAAATAAGATAAGGCTTTAAACATATAATTTTCAAACGTTGTTAAGTGAAAAGATTTTGAAGAATTTCATTCAATGATTTAGTGATGCTGTTATCGGTTTAAAGCTAATTATATCGATGTTCGTAATCAATGATATTGTTCGTAGCTTGTTGGGATATTTTAAGTAATAAATAATGTACCGTAGAGAACCGTCGATATTACGTATATACCCTTTTTAATATTATTATTTCAATATTTTTAATTAGTAAATACGGAACAATATTTTTTTATTTCTTAATAAGTATATATATGCGTTATTAGATACTTTTATATTTGTATGTATATTTCTCGTGATTTAACTAATTTATCTTAATTAACAAACAGTATTAATACAATGCGAATCTGTTAATTTATAAAGTGATATAGTGTGTACAAGCCCTGAGTATTGGATGCACTAGGAAAACCTGTCAATAATAATATAGTGTAAGCAACGTTTGTGCAAATCTGCCTATATTAATAATTCATAAATATTTTCTATTTTGGTTTATTTATTATTTATAATTTGTTTTTATTTCTAAATGAATATATGGGTAATATATGTATATTGCTAGTGATTAGTCTGAATTATTTAGCCAGTGTATTCCTCAAAAAACAAAAATAATATAATTTTAGCTAAATCTCAGCACTTTTTTATAAATTCAATACATAGTGCGTTTTATCATACTCCCGTATGGTGTACTAATGAAGGTTTGTCGTTGCGAAGCCACGAGCCAGGGCGATAACGAAGCGACAGGTCCACCCCTCTATTAACCGACGCGCAGTGACACACACCCCCGATTCAGGGCGGTGCAATTTCTGCAGTGGGAAAACAAGATTACCGTTATGAGATTTGTATCGAAAACTGAACACGGACCTCCGCTGGGATGGGATTATCGTGAGATTTGAACGGCAAAGGACTTATGAGCGTGTACTCACAAAAATTACACATAACATGGTGATTTTTTTACCAGAATGTGTCCAAACCAATTAAGCAGGTAAGCTTGACGAATCTTTAGTACTTTTCCTTTGTGGTCCAGTGAATGGGAGCATAGATGGTAGAGAACGGAAACGCATTGACGCATTAGAGATGCGGTGCCGGTGGAAAATGCTTAATGTGATATCCGTATAGTACGTATAAATCCATGCATCTTTATTTCTATTTCTTTCTTAAAAAAGAACGGCAGTGTCCTCAATTGTACACCACATATCCTTATAGGTAACATTCACACGCGCATACATAATCTCCTATCGAATCCGCACATTATATTTCCACCGTCTCTCCTAACTCTTTATCTCTAAATTTTTATCTGACCTTAAATGGGAGCCTTTTTGTGTAAGGCGTAAAATATGTTATCTACTTGAAGCTCCCAGTATGTTCCTCCATTAGTGAGCAACTTCGGAAGCCCGTCTATATTGGACGAAAGGACCATTCCCACCAAATAAAGGATTTTTGTAGGAGGAAGAATGTCGAATTCCATGCTTTTCTTCCGCGTACCATTGGAGAGTAGAATTGTCTCAACAGCAACGTCGTCAAACCTTACCCTAAGAAAAAGAAAAAAAATTTAGCTTGCAAATAAATTCGTTGTACCACCTGACAATCAACAGAAGTAATAGATACCTTCAAAGTATATGTAATTTTAAATAAATAGTGTATGACTTAGGAGAAAAATGATAATATAACATTAGTATTGTTTGTTACTGTTGTATTTATTTAATTAATAACCACACATAACTGTAGATATGATCTATTATATTCAGTAACTAGAATATATAATACAACAAAAAACATTATTTAATTAGGTTCAAGCGATTAACACTACTGTACTGCTGTTCCCTAGTTTCTTAATTAGACCTCCATACTATACAGCCAGATAAAGGCATATTGTTTTTTAGATTACCTCAGAATAGCATTTTATGCTTTAAAGTAAGTAGCAGTGTGTTTGTAAATAATAATAGCTATGTTTTACGTGTCAAAATTCAAAAGGTCAACGCGGTAAATAAAAGTGTACTTTATTGGTTGGTAGAGTACGTAAGGTTGATCTTTAAATTTTTCATTCATATTCACCTTAATTCTGATGTTTGGCGAGAGCTATAGCTTTCGGAAATATTACAACGTAATGACCAATAATATTCATAAATTTATTCGAAAACCGTGAAAGCAATTTTCATTTTTACTGTCTGAAAGTAGTATCTAACTATCCGTTAAACAACAATGAACAAAATTAGGCAGAATAGCCTATTGTTGATTTCGAGGCAATATACCCTCCTGAAATGTCAATGGAATAAAGTCTCCCGCGAGAATTACATACGTTTAAAAAACACATGCAATAGGATTTTATTACAAAGTCGGTTTGCTATTCATTGCAAAACACCCAGTTGAATAAGTGGCGTTTACAGGGTGTAAGAGAAGTGTCTATCCAATTTAGGATTAAAAGTGTCATTAAATTTAAAGGAAATTGTTTATTTCTAATATTTATTATAATACTTGAACATTCGTAAATAGTAAAATGTTTTTTTTTATTTAATATGATACATTTTTTTATTATAGATAATATCTCATCACTCTCATCATTGAACTGAAAACAAGTTATTAATTCTTTAACCTACTCACAGCTAATTTCAGTATTTTGTTACGCTAATGTGTTTATTACAAACATTATTTTCTTTAAACGTTCACAACTTAAAACAATTGTAAATAAGTAACAGTTACTTTATTATTTTTTATTAATCTATTTTATTGGTGAAAAACTATTTGGGCAAACAATGAAACCAGCACATCCTGTAGGCAATGCGCAACCAGTTAGAGCCTTAGGGTTCTAAATTGAACATCCCATTCATTTGTTACATGCCGTGCCTAAATCCATTGTAAAATGGGGTTCACACTTCTCCCTGCCCCCCCCCCCACCCTGCCTCCAACCAGACACCCCTCTCGTTCACTCCTCCGCTCCCTACGCGTGCACTCTTTATTGTTGGCAAATATTGCATTAAGGCGGAGCTGTTACGGGGTGAAGAACTCATTAACCGACAGCCTTAGAAATATCAGGGAAGTATCATATATTTTGTCATGTCATGTTGAAGTGGCGCTAAATGCCATTTGGTTTTCAATCTGTTACAAATACAACAACGAAAAAAGTCATTTGATGAAAAATCTGCAAATTCGAACTCCCCATTAAGAAACCAAATCATATAACCAAACACGAACTATTGAAATTAAAAATATATATATAATAAAATAACAACATAAAATTTTCGACGTGTGGTCATTCAGGGCCAGTTTGAACATATTCCTCCAGTGGCAACGAATGTTGCTTCTAGCCAGTGCCAACTTTCAATAGACAGATTTTTAACACTCCTTACAGTCTTTTCTATGTATTTTCACTTTCGTCCCAAGGAAGATAAATCTAAAGTCAATTATTAGTTTTATAAAAAAAGGTACTTTCGTTACTTAGTTATTTTCGAAAATTCTAAAATTCAACATCAACTTCCAATACGGGAATTCTTTGAAATAATATATGAATTTATAATATTATAATGAAGGATTATTAGACGTTTCTTTAAAAGTTTGTAAATCCTACATGAGCATATTAGTAATCGTGTAAACAGAATTTTTAATTGCTGCAATGGAACAAAGATTAAATAATAATACTTAAGCAAACTAATAAGTTTTTTTAAAAAAATAAAACATTAAAATCACTGGTTTATAATCATCAATAACGCTAAAACTATCTATGATTTAAAAAGAAATATGCGGAAAATTTAAAATGATTTGTGAATATTACGTGTATCCCAAAGTTGAAGAGTCAATAACTGGTGCCGTGAACCGACACGAAACGAAAAGGCGCGGGCAAACCCGCCATCCAGTTATTATGAAAACGTGCAATTTTCGAATCTGTAGTAAATTGCTTTATTGGTTGTTACGATGAGGGAATTTAACGCGTATCGCCTTTGAAGATCTGGCGTATTTTGCGATATTGTTTAACTGAATTGATTTCCAGCGGGGGGGGAATTTCTAAAGAGGGGATTTGCAGGAATGATCTGCCGACTGCGTAATAAACAAAGCGTTGTATTTTTACGATACTTTGTTATACACAGTTTCCGTTGGTGTTTGGTAATACCCGTTAAGTTTATTCCGTTAAATAACCGTTAATGTGTTTTTTAATTTAGTAATATTGTTATATGCCAAGGATATTGCAAAGTTAGTATTTGTTTGCATCCAAATACATTTTATTTGAAGTTTCTTTACCGGATAATATCCGTTTTTATAAATACAAAAATTATTTCTCACCGTGGGAGTTGAAAAGGTTATACAGAAATAAAACCTAGAAAAACGAGTAAATATAATATATTTAAAGTGACGGTTAAATATAAACACGAATGAAGAATACGATGATAATAACTGGTCTCTTAAAAACCTGAAAACTGACAATGTAACATAGGAAAGCAAAATGTCTAATGCCTAATAAACTACGACCTAAGAAACCATGGTTTAAAGTCAACTAGATGTCTGTCTATCGATCCAGCGGTCACGGGTTCGAAACCACATATCGTGTTAAAGCTTCATCCTATCAAATATCTACCCTAGCTCTATAGCACAAAAAAGAAAAATAAATAAGTATAGATAAAATATTACTGTACAGACCATGACCATTTTAGGTTATACTTATAATAATTGTATTTACCTAATTAAAATAGCCTATAATAACTACTATTTAATAGATATATTTTGAAATACCCTTACAGTTATTTTTTTAATGTGTTGATGTTACTAAATTATTATATATTAAACACAAACATTATTGCAGAACTCCTTCCTAAATAATCGTTTAAATATTAATTAGTTCACTTAACAAAATCACTATAAAATATTGTAAAATAGCAAGTTTAAGTTATTGTTTTATTAATTTAGAATATATATGTAAATATTTTTTTTGAAAAAGAAAATAAATCGTTTAATAACTCCAGAATGAGTATAACAAATTCGTATTTCTAAAAGGGGCTTCGAATTGGCGTCACGTATTCTCGAGAGGCACGCCGGTGACATTTAGCATTAGCCAGTTCGTCAGTTTAACATGACAAAAGTGTTTGATTGCCCTGACTGACAGGACCGAAGTCGTGTCCTGGGGGATCTGGAGCTATTCCCAGAACAAACGCGAGCAATAAATAGACCTCCATCGCCCTCTATCGACCTCTTCCCCTCCAGCGCTGATGGTGTTTCGCCTTATTTCCTGCTGTTTTCTGGACGATTCGCCACGCGCGTTGCCCGATTGTCGCTACGGAGGGATTTAAAAGCACTCGCTAAATACCAAACTACTAAAAAAAACTGTAAATACATGGATTATAATTATGTACTTATAAATTATATTACGTAAATTGTGATCTTATACTCTAGCATGTTAATAAACATTTTTTTTAAAAAACCTGGTTAGAGACCTATGTTACTCCATAAGTAACAATAAGTAACTTGTATTTATGTCTCAAGTATACCATGTCTCAATTATGTATCATTACTTTGTTATGATATACCAAAGAAATCTAGGTTTGGGTTTTTAGTGATTTTCTTTGAGATCGTGGTAGTCTAGTAGTTATGGCGTTGGACTATTGACCCAAAAAATCACGGGTTCGAATCCGCATACGGTCATACCATTTTTAATGCTTCATTACCACCATGTATGGAAAACCCAATGTATGGAAATCCCAAATAAAAACTATTTAGGTATCTTAATTAAATTAACTTATTAACATTCAAGCTGCATTCCTTTTTTTATATTACACGAATAATGTTGACTTAATTTGTATCAATTTTATATTTTATATCATTTACTTTTGTGCATGTATAAATTAATTGTATTTTAGCTAAGGTTAAGAAAACAGCAGAAAAGACAGTGTCTTTATTTTTTTCTGGATTTATTTAAAATGTATTTGTATATATTTGGTTGAATAAATGTTACTTTTGGCAAAGTTGAATTTGAAATTGTATATGACCTAGAACAAACATTTTGATATATTATAATTAAATAATAAATGAAATTCTTGTTTTGAACATATTATTAAACCAACAATCATTGTTAGTTAGATAAAATTACAGTGTTAATAATAATATGAATACACCCTAATAAATTTATGAATTAAAAGGCCTATTAAAAAATCATTAAAGAAAAATAAAAAATAATTAACTGCAAACAAACCTGTAAACTATGCTTACAGGTAAAGATATGTGTATATTTTTGAGTCATTTGTAACTATTATGTAAAGTAATATATTATTTATTAAATAATAGCTGTTCAACCCCGAGCTTCGCCCCGAGTTGGCAGCTAGGCCCTGCAGGCGGAGTTAACGGCGCCTTCGGCGCACGAACACTCGTACCTGCGGCACTCGGGATAGGTCGCTTTGCTCCCCATCTCTAGGACCTCCGGACCAATGTTCAACCCCAAGGTCATCTTTACCTCGTCGAAATCAGTGAATCCGGTCTCGAGATATCGTAAAAAAAAATGAATTTTCTACATATTTTTTTTTTCGTGATTTTTTTCGATGTTTTAAGTTATTCTGCTATTCGAGGTAGAAATAAATGCAACAAATCAAAGATTATAAAAATTGGTCCAGCCGTACTTGAGTTATAAATGGTGTGACTAACCCGACTTTGTTTTATATGGGTTATGTAAAACTGATATAGATACCTATATAGATTACTAGCTGACCCGGCCACGCGTTGCTGTGGCTAAAGTTTTTGTTATATTACATTATAGTAAACAATCTAAGAGGAACAATAAGAGAACATCAGTCACGGAGTCCACTATGCTTTTTCACACAGATGGTATTTGTAAAAAAATATGCTGATCTCCTTATTTGACTTTCTACTACTATAACCCTTTAGTACAATGAAATTATTTACGAACAAAGACGAAAATGTTGATGCTGGTATACAAATTCACTGGATTCATGTGACGCTTAAACTCATGAATGAGGTAGGCAAGGCAGACAGTCTTAAACTTTTAAACATTAATATTTTTTTTTTTGAATTATAAATACTTTCAATTTCAATTTAATTTAACACCAATCGGTGCACAATGTTTTTGGTTAACCTGTCTTTAGCTAACACAAATAGATTCGACGGTTTCCCAACACGTGAACACGCAACATATAGTTGCCCATGAGAAAAACATGGATTTTCCAAATCTAAACCACAAATGGACATTGTTTGACCTTGAGATTTATTTATAGACATGGCGAAAGCTAAACGAATTGGAAACTGTAGCCTTTTGAAGGGTATGGTAGAATCTGATGGTATCATCGGAATACGTGGCAGCAGGACCACTTTTCCTTTAAACTTCCCAGCCAAAATGGTTGCTTCAAGAATGTTTCCGGTGATCTTTTTGATGACCAAACGCGTACCGTTACATAATTGAGGTGGATTCAAATTACGGAGGAGAATAATAGGGGAACCAATCTTTAATCGAAGATTATGTGGTGGCATTCCAGGGATATCTAATGAATTTAAAAATTCAATCGGAAAATTTACACTTTCATTTTCATCAACAACAGTATCGATTGATTTAAAAGACATCAGATCGCCTGGTAACAACTGTTGTATCTGGAAGTTAATTTCGTCAACATCAACGTTTTTGGCTGCCAAAATCGCCCGTTGACTAAGCCATTCATGATTCAAATAATTATTCTGTATATCCGGGAAAATACTCTGAATCAATTCAGTTTTATCCTGAACAACAGTGCAAAAATTGTCTGGTAGTTTAATGCATTGCGTATTTGGTTGCAGTTTTATTTTACCGTTCCCAATATCTAGTAGTTGTTCGGAAAATATTAGTGCTGATGGATCATTTTGCAATTGTACTCGCATATTTATGGTCAATCGAAGTGTTTCAACACTTCGCCATAAGAATGATTGTTTCAAACATGCATTAATCTCATCCGCGAAAGTAGAGCGAGGTATAACCGGTAAGGTCTGCCGGAAGTCACCAGACAAAAGTAAGATAGCACCACCGAAAAGTTTATTATTGCTGTTTAAATCTTGCATAGTTCTGTTTAATGCTTCAAGTGAATATTTGTGTGCCATTGTGCACTCATCCCAAATTATTATAGAACTCTTCCGCAACACTGCAGCTATTCCACTATTCTTTTTGATGTTACACATTGCATCTGGTTTATTATGAACGTCCAATGGCAGCTTGAATGTTGAATGTGCTGTTCGCCCACCATCCAGTAAAGTAGCCGCAATGCCTGACGATGCTAATGCTAATGCGATTTTTTGTTGCGACCGTATTTTGGCAAGAATCAACGATATTAAAAATGTCTTACCGGTTCCACCGGGTGCATCCAAGAAAAAAAAACCGCCTTGTTCAGCAGCAACAGCCAGCATAATCCGATCATAAATAATTTTTTGTTCTGCTGTCAGTAATGGTTCACTGTTCATGATAATTGTTGCTAAACTTCCACGGTCATATTGATTTTCTCGTTGTAAATCGGTATTGACTAAGTCGGTGGCTGGACGATTAGGTGATGGCATACCATAATGATTAAGTGGTAAATTTGAAATAAGAACACATAAATCCTCGATCAAGACCAATGCTTCATTGTACATCTCTGGTGTATAATCTATGTTTTGGCATTGATTTGTTTGTCTAATTCGGTGCAAGATGTCTTCTGTCATACAATTTTTATATTTTTCCCACAAAGTTTGTGCTTGCGAGGGATAACATGTCGCCAAAATAATTGCAAACAACTGACGAATGTTATTCGGTGTTGATGTCAACGCAGCATCAGCAAGCGTTAAGTCCCAATGGTTATCGTCTTCTAGCAATTGCAGTTCACGACATGCATCCTGGTATGTATTGAATACTCGACCATTAGCTGTTCGTAAAAATTCAAAAGACGTTGGTCCGGGAACAATCACCAATAACAAACGTAAATAGAAGCACTCACGTTGCTTTGGATGTACCGTGTAAAGTCTCCCCAATGTCTTAGCTTTGAATATGCCTGTAATGGAAGGATGTGGTTTTCCTTGTTTCCGTGGCTCCCATTTTTTACTGGATTTGTTCCATGTGAAATAACGTGGAACATCACCATACACCAATGTCTTCGCGAATTGGCCAAAAACATCAGGTTTTTGACACAATGTAAAAAATTCAGTTAGAGTCGTTTTCGGAGCTTCGAACGCTCTTTGGAGAACATTTTCTTCAGTGAAGTATACACGTTGACCGTTTTCAAGATGTATTGCCAGATGTTGGACAGCAGGATCTCTTTCGTGGATGGGAAAGCTGAGAATATGCCAAATAGCTTCATTGCTGCTAATGTATCTGCCCATTTGGTATCGTGCTATTTCGTCATTTTTATTTATGTTTTTTACTTCAAATATGGCCAAATCACTGCCTTTGTTTACATATTTACAAATATACTTAATTGATTTAACAGAACTGCAAAGCTCAACATTGATATGAGCTTTGTAAGTTTTTGAAAGTAGTGGTGAGTATGGTACCACCCACTGATTATCAAACTCAACTTGATTTGGAAAGTTCGGCAGTCGCATTGTAAATGTGTGGCCACCATTCTCAGTACTTCTGCGGCGATACATTGGATAACCATCAATATCCGTGATCGTGTCATTCGTATGCGGCTTTGGGAAGTTTTTTTTACATTTTCCATTTTCCATGCACGGTGACGTCATGTTGAAAACACCGCATGGCCCATGGATCATGTGTTTGGTGACAATATCAAATAATTCTTGATCAATTAATGGGTCTGGAATTTCGGCTGAAATTATTTGATCGATTTCTTCAGGACGGATTCTATCTTTAAGCCAAACCAAAATGTGGGCATGAGGCAAACCTCGCTTTTGCCACTCTATCGTATACAGCCAACAACGTGTGATACCAAAAATTGTATATTTAACAATAAAATCAATTAAGGATTTCAATTTTTGTTTAAACACACGTGCAGTTAAATCATGACGATGAATGGCTTGTTGTCCTGGCAATAGTAAAGTTTGTATCTCTTCCCAATTCGGATTACATGTGAATGTAATAAATAAATCCGGTCGGCCGTAATGACGTACGTAAGTCATCGCATCTTGTATGCATGCATGTTCCGTGCCGTTCCGTATCGACATCTGTCAGTTTTATGACTGAATCTACCAGCATGTTCACCTAATGGTACTTTGTCGGCTTTTATGACGATTTGATAATTGTCATTTTGCAGTCGTGGCGAAACTCTTTTGATCAATTGAATTAGTTGATTGTGATCTTCTAAAAAATTTTCCAATAATATCACAATTGCTCTTTCCTCTGCTTGTTCAATAAAATTATACTGGCACCGAGTCGTCACGCGCTCTTCACAATCGCCCATAAAATAAAAAGGTATCGACATCTGTCAGTTTTATGACTGCCAAATAATAACGGACAAAAAATTAGCGATAAATTAAAATTGCGACTATAATTTGAGATTTAAACTATCCTATCTCTCAAGTGCACATCGAACTGCACATGGTGTTCAAATTTTATTATTAGTCCATTATTTTATTATTAGTCCATTGAGGACAAACATTGTGACACGAGATTTATATATATTAAGATGTAAAACTGACGTCATTCTAACGTGACTACGTGACTACGTGATAACGTGCATTTAGTGTTTTATTATTTCGCAATCTCAATGTTCGAAGGGACTCTCTTCGTAGAGCGTCAATGGCCGACCGCACGGCCAACTGAGCGAGAATATGCCCTTGGCCCTCGCTTGTAGGAAAGGCAAGTTCTGTTTGACAACGGCAGAGAATCTTCACCAAAGACATCTTTCATTTATTCCCCATAACTTTTAACTTTTCTGACATTCAAGCTTTTCAGGAATTACCAGATATTAAAATATGTATATTTCTGAAATTGGAAACAAAAATTGTTACTATAATACCGCGTAATTGACCGTTTTTCAATAACTCGGCATAAGTTTCACAACGCGGTCTACCAACGCACAAAATTACCAGTTTAGTTCCGTATTAAATATGTTTTTTTTTTGTTTCTATACAAGCTTATCTAAGCTTAAATTGGTGTATTTTTTCCTTTATATTTTGTATTTTTTTTAATTTAAAATCTCTTTCCTTAATTATTTTAACTTAATTTTAATTAAAATTCGTTTACTATATTTTATATTGTTATTTTTACCTCATTGTCTTTACGACATTACCTGTATAGTATGCAATATCTGCTGGGTAACCACAATAAATAAACTCTGACATTATATTTCAATTTATATTAATCATAAAGTGGCACTGAACATTCTTTTACATATTTCTATTTGTGGACATCGATGAGTTTATATTGATTCTAACTGATTGAGCGCTCTAAGTGGCAATGTTTCATTCTTTATTACTAAAAAAATATTGATTTTAATGTTAAATATCTAAATTATCCGACCAGCCGGCGACGTGGCAAAACTGTGGTTGTTTTTCGAGAGCATCAATTTACACACAAAAATTCAACTTTATCCCCAAAAAACGCATTTTTTTCAACTCAACGTTTGATTTGAACCAATTTCCTGCGCTCTCGAGTACAGGTCCCCTTTAGTACCGTTATAATTATTTTATACCGTTATATTTTGTTTTTGAATACGGTGAGTTAAAAAAAAACATCTAATATAATTCAATAAAATAATTCTTACTTCAATAATACATGAACAATTGAATTGAATTAGGATTCTGTAGCTTTGAAATAACACGTAATCATTGTTAAAGTTTACTGTTGAGAGGTATTGTTACAAGAACGCAACTTATTTACAACCGCTTCTAGTATGCGAAGTGACATTTATTCGTCGTAAATATTACACGAATAGAGACGATAAAAGTATCGTATGCTAACTAACAATGTCGTTATATTTGTGTGTTAATTTTTATGTTGAAACCTGCATAAATGACACACAACACGAGATGTCTTTTAGAAAATGTACGATCTTTTCTTATTTTTTTCTTCTTTCTATTTCTATTATTTAATCAAATCCCAAAATAACCTTGAGACCAGAATTAAGAAAATGAAGCTCAGGAGATGTTAATAGATTGAGCTCATTCTAATTGTCTTATCATTTCTTTTTCTTTTTTCACACTAATATTATTACGGAATTGTAGATTAATATGATTTATAACACTTAATTTATGTATATATAAACATATTAAACTTACCGTAAAAATACAAGCAAGCCAAAAAAATATACCTACAGCTAAAATTCTATGAACTTTCTAGGTTAAGTAATTATGTGAAATAAATTTGAATATAATAAATAAATAAAAAATATTTTTTTTATATAGCAAATTATATAGCCAAAATGTTCAAATAAAAATCAATACCGAATGCACAGATAGTATATATATATTAATATTTTGAAAATATATAAATACTATTATTAACTATGTAATATTTTGAAAAAGATAGAGATACAATATATGTTTTTGTGCTATTATTTAAAAAAAAATCGATAAAAAAAACATATCCCTTATTTTATTAATAAACTGCTATCAATATTTCACACATGCTTATACATACATAGCATATTTTAGAGTGCTCGAACGCAATCATCCTTACATAAAATATTCTAAGGGCCATTTCACTCCTTAAAAGTGCATGCTGGCAGCATAAGATTGATGTGAACTAACCCTAATCATAGTACAGTGAAAGCATCTATCTAGAGAAAAGTTATGTTTAATTTTTCATCTCCGTATGTTTATTTAATTTGCAACCTGTTGCGGTAACTCGCGTCGTGTGCCAGTGTTAGTGATCATTTACGCGTGTGTTGGAGCGTGAGAGACTCGAGGTGTTTATTGTTTTGTGTCACGCTCAGGCCAGACGTAAATCACCTGCGAATACCCCCACCCCTCATCCTCACCCTCGGTATACCCCACCATCAGGAGTCGACAGCGATTCGGGTTAGGTCAAAGTTGCACGTTGAACCGTAGCTTAAGATATTAGGGTCTGACTTCTCTCTAGTTTCCCATTTTTATTTTGCCTATTTAGTATTTTCTGTATTAAAGATAATTTTTATCAGATTTATTATATTTATTTATAAAATATGTTTTCCTTAAGTATACAGGAGTAAAAAATGATGTAAAAAAAATCTAAAATAACCCAAATTTATAATTTTGATTAAAGCGCTGTTGTGAATTGCCTTTGCCATGGCGATACACGATCGATATTCGAAGCCTTGACCGGTGCGCGGTGTCTATTATACATACACAACGCGTAACGCGATAACACAGTACAGACATACGCCGCAGATAACATTTTTTTTTTGTTTGTGAGGGTTTGGGATTTTATAAAAGGAGAGTGGGAACTTTTGTGTGGACGTTGGCGCACCAAGCAACACATCAGTAGATTAATCTCAACGTCAAATTTACTAACCACATAGGTTTTTTCCTGAAACGACTGAAAGTTTTTATTTAATATTTTTTTTTTCATATTACCTAACAGACCTAAGTCATAAATAAAACACTCATTTATTTATTTATTGTGACATAATTAATTTGACAAAAAACTCGAAATGTAGTAAAGCAAGTCACAATTACAAATGTATATTCTATTACACATACACAGGAAGCGATTAGCACTGCTACATTTTGTGCCCTGCCTTCTTTACTAGACCATGTCTGTACTAAGAAAGGCAGTGTTATTATGCTGTCATGTCAAACCGTCAATGCACCTATAGAGAAATAATAAAAAATTGTCTTTATGTAAGAAAAACAAATTTAATATATATGTAAATATTACATAATATAGTAAAATTGTATAATGTATTTCTTAAATATCGTATTTTGATTATTTTTTACGTTCTAATAGGCGTTCGCCGTAAGTTTAAATTGTACAAAAGTCTGACAGATATTCTGGAAAATTCGAATTTTGTTTAATATTTTAAAGATTAAATTTTTTTCAAACTATTATATAGCCAGAATTTTTAAAGAAAAAATAATACCGAATGCACGGATAGTTTGATCGCTTGGGATAATGCACGCTGGTTTTATTACAGGACTGTATTATATGTAAGCTTCTCACTCTCACCTATCTATCTATGCGCTTATGAAATACGGTCAAGCTTTTATTAAAGTAGTAAAAAATGATTTAAAAATGAAATAATATATGTATAGTGTCAAATAGAATGTTCATGTCAGACAAATATATCTATTTATGACCCAAAACATTGTAAATTGGAATATTTATGACGTAAGTAACACACCCATACATTTTAAATAGCTTGTAAATGAATTTTACTCATATAACTGTTATAATAAGAACTGAATTACAAGATAGGACCTTTTAATTGACATGCATCATATCATTGCTAATAAAATTTACTACACAAATTAAAATTTAGTTCGTTTTGCAGTCTAGTTAGGCAGATTAGTTAGGCGAGCAACAGAAGCAATACTCTCAAGCCACATACACGCATCGCCTCCTAAAAGAACTTCTAAATGAAAACGTATTAAATCAGGAACTCCTGGTTGTGGACCCCTGTGACATGAATTATCTCTTGGCTCCTTGCTGGTTGTATCGCTTCCGTCCTGTGCTCCTCAAATTGGGGAAGTATACCAATGAATATCAAGTTACAGGTCCACATGGGTATGTGACCAAATGAAAACTTGTATGATAGATTGTAATTTTATCTTTTCCATCTCTGGTATTTTTTATGTGAGTTACCTCAGATCGGCATCGAATAACCCATACATTGTTATGCTCTTTTCAGTGGCTGTGGAATGATCTTCCGTTCTTAATTAGATCATTAAAAGGCCAATTTCAATAACAAACTTATGACATCTACGTCTCCTGAGTAAGAGAAATTGCAAAACTTTACTTGTTTGGCGAGACGCGAGTGATAGATTATCAAAAATTCCCACATCTCGTCATCGGTGCGTTGTTGAAATTGGCCTTAATAAAACAATCTATTTCTTTAACAATTAGAACATGATGATGAAAAGGATTGCTTAGAACCGCACTATTCTGAAACATTATGAATAACAATCTCTAAAATAACAAACATATTTTTCTTTTGTCTTTTGTATTTCACCATCGAGATGTTAAGTAACAAAATTTTGATAAAAATGCCTAAATATAGACCTTAGAGATTCATAACTTTTAGACTATGTAGATTTTTCTAAAAATATATGCAAGCACAATATAATTACAAATTATTGACCATATTTTCCCATACATAGGTTTCTTGTAGTGTGTTAACCTCAAAATAAAATTAAATATACTATTTTAGTTGGTATTTGTCCAGAAATCTATCAAAAGCACTAAACAAATGCCTTTAACTCAATAGATCGATTGAGAAAAGTGAAAGCAAAATGATGTAATGCATATATATTTTGAAGTTGTTATAGAAGTTTCTTGCAATAAAATGTCAATTAGCAATTTCAGTTTTAATGATTTATAATTACTAATATACAAACTTACTAATTTCTTCGTGATGTCCATGTTTTAAAACCACATGGTGATTGAATTCTTTTCAGCCATTTCAACTTTCCTGAAAATGATCTCTGCGCAATTGCTTTTTTGATAATCTTAGTTCCGATTTAAACTAAATTCTTCGCGATTTTCAAACAATCAAGAATGCATTTAATGGGAACTTGATTGTTGATGATTTTGAATTAGTCAGTAACGGACGAAATGGCAAACATAAACCCAGCAAGTGAAAAGCAAAGTAGCACTGAAGGCATGATGCGGGCGCGCCGTCATACGTGGCCCGAAGGGTTTGTTCAGGGTTAAGGTGTTGCTGAGCGCAGTGAAACGTAACTGACTCAACATTTAATATGAATACAAACAAAAACTAAACACATCCTAGAAATGTAAAAAATCATTTTTATAAATTTTTTAATTTAATTTTTTAAATTATATTGTATATCAGATTTCCTTAGATTCAGCCATACGGGCCTTGCAAAGATATCCAATTTACTTTAATATACTTAAAATTCTTGCTAGATTCTTGCTTGCTTTTATTAAATTTTACATATTTTTGTAGCTAAGTTCAGGTCTTATCCGCTAAATATCATAAGTTTAAATAAATTACATTCGTATATTTATAATGTGCACTTTACAATTAGTTTAGGTAACAGTTTGGGAAAATTACTGACAAAATATTTATAAAATTTATTTTTATATCAATAATAATAATTCGGCAATAAACAAAAAATAATGGGTTTTGTTTTGTTCCTACCATTAGGCATTGCATGCGTAGTATTACTATGACTAATCTATCTGTCCACTTATATTTTCATTTTATCTGAGTGATTCCCTTAAGCTTTCGCAATAACCGTAAAAAGCCATTTAATGAATTAATATAATGTGACTGGCGCCCATAAATATTAAGAAATCCACATGAACGCAATATTTTTCCGGAAATATTATGGTGCCGACGGTCGCACGGTAGAATAGCGATCCCATAATAAAAAGTCAAGCATTAGGCCCAACAAAAGAGTGTATCATTAACTAAAGTTGCGACTCCAATGATAACTTTTGCACGCAAGTACAGTTCGAGCGAGAAATAGTTTGGAAAAGAAAGGAAAAGATTTGTTTTATATATTAAAAATTAAATTAAAAATTAAAAATATATATGTTTTAATTTCGTTATAAAACATTGTATGTTTAAAACAAATAAAAATATTAAATACGATATTTTTTATTAACCTCCTCCAGCACCACATCTCAAACGATTCCAGCCTCTCTTTATCTCTTTAAATTAAACATGTAAGGTTCAGATATTTAAAGTAGCCGGGTATATGCGAGACCCAGTTAACTCCCAGTCCGGTCTTAAAACAATTCTAGTGCTGCAGTGATTGGACCTCTTGCAGTAGCGACACGCTGGTGCGTTTAGCTCTCCATGCCAAGCATGAACTTTTGAAACGTCCACTTCTTCTACCGTTCGTGTTTCAGCAGCATTAGCAGTTTGTGAAAGATTAAGGAATGGAAAGTGATGGTGAAATCCTTCAATAGATTCTGTAGATTTGCCACATCTGATTCGCTAAGTAAAATGCGTCGATGAAGTTCTCTAACAAGTCAAACCAGAAAATTGTATCGACATCATAGTTTCCTAGTTGTCGTTTGTAGGTTCACATCAAACTTTATTATAACATATATATAGTGATTCTACCTCATGTTAAATACGTTAAATAAAAAGAAAAGTTAAATAACACATAAGTTGACCATGCCAACCCTTTGCAGATCATTTTAGACATAAATTTAAATTTGTTCAACTGCAAGTACCATAAGTGTAAACATTTATACATACATTTTTTAGCGATCGCTAAGCAGCGTCTAATATTACATTGAATTTAAAAATATTGATATTAATTAAATAATTTTCATACTATTGGTTCGATACCGACATACAAATAACTATTAATATACTAACTGCAATATGCAGTAATATTTACTTGTTTTTGTTAGTGATTTTTTTTTTATTAATCATATTTATTTTTGCTATACCTTTTTACTTTATATCTAACTTTTGTATAGAAGCCGCTGATATAGGTGGCATAGCCATTCTTGTTTTATTTTGTAGCATTTTAAATACATACGTTGGTGATTACTTCAAAAGTCCTAATAACTAGAAAATCTTTCAGTGCTACATGACGTTTGAGGCATTTATGAATCGTCAACTAAACGACGCTTAGGCTTCACAATAATAACTAGTTTCAGCACTCCATTCGTGAAGCGATCCAGGACTCGGCGATCTCATTTAGCCTGTTAAATATTCAGCGATCACGTGATCGCGAACCATAAAGCACGCCGGCTGGGCGGTTAACTCGAGCACGGCACGCATTTTGTGATTATTGTTTTAAATGACTTACGGTCTTTATAGGGCGGGCGGGCGGATCGATACTTGCTGAAAAAATGCTACGGACATCCGCCGGATGTTTGCGTAAATCTTCTTTGAAGATGATGATTTCCGGTTCTAGTTAATTCTGACCTCACTTCTACCTGTTTCTGACTTTGGATGACTTAAGAATTTAGTAAAAAGGAAAGGATAAGTAATATACGTATATGATTTCCAGATGACTATAATAATATTTTATTGTGCAATTTCGATGTGATATTATGGAAGAGACAACATCTTAAAATAATAATAGGTAAGTATATATATTTTTAATCATACGGAAACAACACTTATTTGTTTTACATTATTCATTTACTTTTACAGCCAATAGAACATATTAAAAAGAATTCAAAACACTATTTATTAGTGTTGAATATATATAAATTATTCCATTAAAAACAAATAATAATCTTTAATAACATAATACCTCGCATCTTTCGTCTTTATAATACCTTACTTAGGGATAGTCGCATTGACATTTTCCATGATAGCCTTAGTCAATTTTAAAATTTCAAATTTTCAAGAATATTTTTGAATTGCTGCCGAAATAATAACAATATAAAAGTACATATTTATGTATACATTATATTTATATAAATAGTATATACACAATTATATATTTATTTGTATGTCTTATATATGTCTTTATTTGTATATAATTAAATAAATCATATAATATCCATATTAATAGTGTATATATTCTAGTGTCTATTTAGTATAAACTGTGTTTTATCTTTTATATGCATGTTGCGTTCTCTTTATATATAAATTTTTATAAGATTTTTCTTATTTGAGTGTTTAAATTAATGTAAAAGTGTTATATATTCAATATTTTGTTGGAGTACCGTATAAAAATAAATTAAAATAAAATATAACAGAACATTATATTATGTATAATAAATAGTTATTTTAAAATTAGTATAGATTATTAATCTACAAAATAAAAATAACAATATCGGAACAATTCTTTATTCCTTATTACATTGCAAATCATTATTATATTATTAATATATATATGTATATATAAATATATAAATAAACGTAGATACCACCAAACGTAGTAATAAAAATCACATAATCACAAGCTCACCTAAATTCGCATTTAATGGCATGTCGGAATCTTCATCGTGTCCATCTAATTAGGTGCTAAACACCTGTCCTAAGATGGACTATCTATCTCTGCTTCCCTTAAAAATGTTAAAAATTGATGTGCTTTCAGGCGCGGGGGTAGATCCAAGAAAATATTTTCACATCCATTCTCCCAAGGATCCGGAATAGCAACACGATGGCACCGAGTGCACTTTGACGTGTGACTATTGAATTACGAAATATTTTTGAAAATATCCGTGGCAACTGTCATGCGATACTGTACTATTGGTCAGCGATCCAAAACATTTTTTTTTATTGTCTATCAAAGTTAAAAAAATACACCAAGCGTGTTAGAATTACTATAAGGAAATTGATTTATATTTCAAAAATATTATCCCGCACTGACGTAATTACTCAATGTATCCGCAATACTATTTATGTGAGAAGAAAATAAACGCGACAGCTCGACGTAAGGACTTTAGCCGAATGAGTACATCGCATCACCTCCATGCGTCCACTGGAGTCTCACCGTATACGATCGTGTCGCCGACTTTAGACCTGCGTAGCCGAATGAGCGCGTCGCAATTAAGTTCATTCACTGCCTAGGACAAATTGTGTAAGGTGCGACTAAAGAAGTTTTACTCCATAAAGTCAATAAACCCCGGACTTTCTTACCTTTATTGTCCTTTTCGCGCCGCGAAAGGTTCCTCGCGCATATAAGATGCGCCCAATAGGTTATCCGCACGTTTACTCACAATCCCGTACAAAATAAAATAAATTTAAATCAAATTGACCGAGATCAGAGTAAATCTCCGATGAAAATGTATCCGTTCAGCGTACCACGCTCGCTTAGACATTTGCAATTTTCTCGTTTAGTACTTTGCATGACGGTTTAGTCGAATGGTAGAAACGTTTTATTAAAAAAACTATGAAATTGTTGCCTTATAGAGGCTGCATCAGAACCATTGAGCACATTCAACGTATTTCAAGGGTGGTACATAATTATTAAATATTTTTTAGCTATTTTTTCGTTTTAAAATAGTTTTAAATTTTATTATTTGGCTTTTAAGGTATATATTTGAATGGTTTCAAGTTGAATAACTCGTTTATTCTCGTTTATCGTCTATTGACTTTTTTTGTTATCACAAAGTGATCACCATAATGTTCCTTCTCTAGATTATGTACAACGTACAAATTATTTACTACAAGAATTACAGTTACTGAATATTAAACTATTTTTTTAATGACCATTTTTACCATCTCTAAATCAACGCAAGCAAATTAGCTTAGTTGAGTAGGGCCCGTAGCTTAGTTGAGTTACCACGGTCTTTTACAATTACTTGTATTTAAAAAAATATCCCAAAATGGTACGGAAACTTATCTAACTGTACTTATACCGTAAGCTCAAGGATAGGTAGGTATTAGGGTAATTTTTAGACTTGTATGTCGCTTGTAAGTCTATATAATTTGTATAAATATTAATGTTTCTTTACTATCTCATCGACGATTTGTTTTAGTAGCAAACGGCTTAGACGTCATCTCATGAATGATTCACGACCCCTGGCCGGCGACCCGGCGACGAACGCGTGCTCTTGACTCTTGCGTTGCGCTATCGGCCAACGAAAGATAATACGATCTCAAGAAAAAAGTCTTCGCTAAGCGCCCGTTTACTTCCACGAAGAGATAACATCGCGAGATGATTTGTTAAGGATTATTTCACAATGACAAATGAAACTTGCATTCAAAACAATGCGGCAACAACTAACGACGTTGTATAATCGTCGTTGGATAAAATAAGCACTTGGCATTGTGCAAGAATGTCAGCCAAATATTGACAAAGACTCAGAGTGAAGTGAATGACAGATTTGACTGAGGTAGTTCATTATTTGTGGACATTATAGGCTTTCAAATATATTTATCGTGTGACAATAATAGTTAATAGTTACATTCTCAATTTATAATAATTAATAATATATATCCTAAAGTAAGAATCCAGTAAAAATTTAAAGACAAAAGTTATAAAAAAATATGTGATCGGTAAAAAATATAAAAATAGTTTTAACTTTGATAGTTTGTGGTAGAAATATATAAGCAGTCAATAAAATATAATAAACTTTAAAGTTATATATAATATAATGTAAGGACACAGATGAGATGATATTTAATCGAATGGTGAATTTAATATTGTATAGTGTATCATCTGTAGTATAGAGGCTGTTCCAAGACCATTTCCGAAGACTTAATGTTCCTTATTATGAATAGGTAATAATATAAAAGGTAATTTTTAGGTAATTTCTTTAGAAAAGCTACCTATTGCAATGGGTACAATGTCGTAACTTTCGAAAAATTCAGACATATCTTCGCGAATAATAATAAATAACAAACACACATAAACACATGATGAACACACAAACAATTTAATATAACTTTTATATTTTTGTTAAAGCTTAGTTTAGTTTTAAATGAGATGGCATTGTGTTCATTAAACGAGACGAAATGATTTTATTATGTCGTTCTCCGTAGACATGTTGGTATTCTCATTAGATTCTATTAAAAGGTTTTTTATTTTAATTTCATTATGTAAGAAATTTGGTGGTTCAAATGCTGACCCCAGCAAATAAACGTTCGTAATCAGGGCGTCCCGCCCCTGACGCCTGTCATTGTGTGGTCTGACCAAAGCTGCATGACATTCGTCATAAACAGCTGTGCTGCTGGCCGGCCTCGAGCTGACCATACTCGTTTTTCAACGTATTGAACGTGCCCGACCACATTATATTACTCTCATGTTATTAATTCATTTTAAGTCACACCAAACCTAAAAAAGAACCACCGACTTGACTTTATCTTATGCACGAATATTAGTTTAAATTAGGTTGATTTCTACCTGTGCTTAAATATTCCTTATCGGTGTACTCATTTATTTTACTTTTAACCATTTTTTCCACATTGGCACTTACTATAAATGAAAAAGAATAGCTATGATATCAGCTAACATTTAATATCAACTGTTCTATACATTATTTAGTAGTGTAAATTATTTATTCAGAACCTGGCGTCTTACAGCTAGGCCCTGCAGGCGTCACTCGTCCTGTAGTACCAATTTGTATGCTATGAGTATGGGTTGCTTCATTTCCTATCTCCGTTTGTGCCTGTGGCACTTTTAGCCCATTCGATTTGCGTTTTGGATGGCAATCTAAGCAACGGTGAGTTGATTTATAGATCTGAGTAGATTAAAATAAAAAAAACATATAATGATACAATTTTACCACCAATTAAGTTTTTTTTTCAAATTTTAACGCCCGGCTAGTAATAAAATATCACAGACCTAATATTTCAATTATTTAATAATAATAATTTAATATTTATAATTATATATTTTTTTTATTTTAATAAATTGAACCTTTTATCCCCTAAAAATCCCTTTTTTCCCCTTAAATAGGCCCTTTGTTTTTAAAGCTTAAATGTTTGATTTGTCTTTTTTCAACCCTAATATAAAAAATATTTTTGGAAATCCTATTTATATTGAATCTCTTAGTTATTATTTGGCTTTTAGAAGAAAGATAAAGTTACTTAAATATTTTGTAAAACAACTAAAATATAAAAGATAATCTAAACCAAGACATAGAAAATATTTTTTAACTCTAACAGTGCATTTACATTAACCCTTCTTCGTACAGTATTTTTCTACATTGAGTCATAGATATGCCCTTTACGTGTATTTTCATTTATTCATTCATGATAAAAATGTAGTTAATAAATTTGAAATGACTTAAAAAAACAAGTGACTATAATGCATGTTTGTGTTAGTGAGCTTTTAATATGTGAATAGGGTTAAGAATAAAAACAGAAAGGCGAGTGCGTCGGCTATCCGATCTCGATGAGTGTGCGGTAGGCAAAGTTACACGTCTGACATTGAAATATGCCAACCCCACCCCCATAATAAATACATACACCGTAATTAATAATCAGAAACACCGTGCTGCCGACGCACACGAGCACATCCACACACACGCACGCACACAAGTGTGCGTACGATTTATGAGTGTGTATGAGTTATCCCCGACAAACAATTGCACAGAGTGGTCCGAAACAAGCATATTGCATCAATTGTATTAAACCCATTTTTGCCATCGGACTATCTATTCGTGTTTATTCGCATACGCCAAAAGTAATAAAAATCACCTAACCTAACCCTGCGTTGACACAGTTTTATCATTTTTGACGTTTCATTAACAGCATCACCCCTTACCTAGCATTAGCACATTTAGATTAGTTGAATAGGGCCTAAAATAATTGTAAATAACTTAGGTGGCAGAAATATTTTTTTAGTTTTTCACCATGTCCCAAGACTATTCTCGAACAGCTAATTGGTCCTGCGAATTCTAGTGTTATTTTTTAAGAAAGTATATCGAAATACATCATGGCAACCGAGAAAAAAAATGTAAACTTTACGTGTAGTAAAAAAAAATTTTTTTCTTTGTCGTGAGTGCCCAATACACATAGTATCAACTTTTATTGCTTATATTTATATTTTTATATTAATTTTCTTTGATTAATAGCCACTGTTTGTATTTTAAATAAGTAACGCTAATATTCCGAATTTAAGGATGATTTGTGAATTGTAGATGTGTGTGTAATAATATTAAAATTAAAATGTGTATTTTTTTTATAATATTACGAGTAGCATTGTTCCTTATCAATAATTATACAATTTTCGTTACTAATATTTAGAAACGTGACGAAAATGTTTTGTAATCAAATATAAAATATGCATAAGACTCTCTGGGTGGGCTTTTAGATGTTTGCGGATACGATACATGGCGGCATATCGCAGATGCAATTAATACGCTGTTTACAGCCACCCGGTCCGGCGTAGAAGTCACGTACCAATCTGAACACAAAATAATTGCACGGCAGCAAACGAAGATGACTTCTCGGTAACCGCGTGATGATGTTGACGGCAATGGTGAATTAATTTCTGGCGCCAAATGCGTTTGACACTTCGAATAGTATCACGTATTGTAGGCGAAAATACTTCTACCATCTGTTATTACAACCCAAAAAAATTACTCGAGATGAATGGCGAGGCATCGTTCATAAGCCGAAATCTCATAGGCTTAATAATCTGCACAGAACAGACGCAACATACTAACTAAACGCAATTATGCACAACTATCATCGATTGAAGGGTCAAAAATATTTTAAAATTTGTGGAGTCAATTTTATTTAATAACAGCCTGTTTTTAAGAAAACTATATAAAAACATTTTCTGATAAATTCAATTTCTTCATAGAAAGATGCCACTTTAAAGGCTGTATAGAATAGTATTGAGTGTACTGTACGAGTATAATCAGAAACACTCAGTACTAGCATACTTTGTTAAAGGCTATTAATATAATTAGTATAAAAGAAATTAAGCGTGGTTCAATTTATGTAAATAATAGTCCTATAATAATGTCATAAGACGAGCTAACCACTAGTTTTGCTAGGAGTTTGGTAAAAAAATCAATAGTTCACTGTTTTTGACGAGTCATCAGGATATTACCAATTCAGAAGCGACAGATAATTTGGGGTGCGTAGATCATTAATATCTACGAAGAAAAAACAAATTGAAGTGTAGAATTACTTAGCTAATCATTAATCACAGGGACTTACACTGTCAATCTATTGTATGGGAAAAATCCTGCCTGTACCCAAACCCATCGTAGAGTCGTATCTTTTAGGTTTTTGGTAGGTACGGGGTCGTATTTATTAACAATGTTTCGTGAACATGGGTACTATACTAATTATGTACAAGGTAACGACAGAATATTTTAACTAACTTATTGTTATTTGATTTATACACCATTTTTAGGAAAACTGAATTATTTAAATTGTCTTTTATCAGTTTTTTTTTTCAGTTAATATCTGAAAGGTACACCTTTCTAAAGGTATATATAAAACTGTAATTTAAATTCAAATTCTTTATAAAAAAAGGCATCGGAAACATAGTGTTCAGTTTTACTTCAAGTAAATATGAAACTAAAATACAAATATCAATCAGTAAATTATACAAAAAATATATAAAATCGAGTTACCTAGGTACCAGTCATCTTAGCCGATTTGATTTCTGTTACCTTTCTTATCAGGACCAGTTCTAAAAAATATAAAGGTGTTTTGTAAAAAAATAATAATAAAGTTTTTAAAAAAAAAAAATATAGAAGTACATAAAGGTGTTTTGTAAAAAAATAATAATAAAGTTTTTAAAAAAAAAAAATATAGAAGTACATTAAGCATAATCATATTATTATACTTTTAAGTATAAAGTATATACCTAGTGAGTAAGTAAGTACAGGAAATATTTTTCTTATCATATACTATGCATTTTAATAATGAGAAAAGTAAATAAAATAATAATTGTTAATAAAATAATTATTTTAAGTTTTCCGTAGCCGCATGGAATATATGGGCAATATACGTACAGCTTGTTACAAAATGATTTTTTGAAATTAAAGGTGCTGAAATTGCTTTTTAGATGCTTTGCGAATCCAATTACATATACAGTCCCTGAATGATTGAGCATACTTGAAGAGGGTGAAAAGTGCAAAAGCCGCCTCAAAACCTTCTTGTCACCTAGCCTAACCTACACAAAAATTGACAAGACGGTCACGGGTTCGAATGCGCACATATCCACTCCGTCTACGAAGCGTCATCACCACCATCAATGCTAAAGAACATTTGGAAAAAAAATAAATTACGCAAAATATACCTAAAGGGTAAAAAGATCCAGTGGGTCTAGTCCGAGAATGTCCGACTGAATGTGTCATCATCTTCATCCACTGCCGAAGCCGACAGAAGGAAAAGAGATGGCGCATACCGTCTAGGTCGATTTTCGAGCGCCGATTGGCAGCCAGACTAAGCCCGCTCAACACACTATAATATGCTTATTATTATTCTAACCCTAACCTTGCTTGACTATCTGCTCAATAACAGATCTCGCCTTTATTCTTCTTTAACTTACGTAGCCTGTATCTGCGCTTGAGGGTAGTGTGTGGACTACCTCAAGGCATTCGAGGTAGTTACAGGCTACGTAAGTTAAAGAAGAATAAAGGCGAGATCTGTTATTGAATAGATAGTCAAGCAAGGTTAGGGTTAGAATAATGATAAGCATATTATTCAGTTTGAAAGTTACTTTGTAGGACTGCATACGGTAGCGCATGATATGGAACGCCTATCGGCGCCATCTAGTGGCAAAAAACACACCGCAAGTTTGCACTTAAACATTATCATTTTTTTATTTATTAATATCATCAAATAGTATTTCCACAATATAAATTCCCGCGTACATTTTTTTCCTTAATTTTAATATTTATTTGTTTTTATGGCGATTTCTTGACACACTGTAAATCAATGTATTCATTCCGGCTGAGAGAAAGCATTCAAAGGCCTTCGGGCTTTCGTCTAGGAACTTTTTAGCCGACAGCGCTTTTAATCGAGGAACAAAACGGCTTTATCTCCATCGTCCCTCGTCTTTCGGCGTAATCTTCCATTTGACAAGGGTACTGATCGGAATGTAGCAGCGTAATTAATTAAAGTGGACTTTGAGAAAGGAATACGTTGTCCTTTATCATCAATTTCCATTAATGTTGAAGTTTAATGATTAAAACTATTTCAAGTGTTGTATTGATCATTACATTGTAAGCCGACCTAAAAATAAGGTGAAGTTACCAATTCAAAGTTTGTTTTTTTTTTATGTATGTTCACTCATTACTCCAAAATGTCCAATTATTTTTTTTGCATATGACAGGAAATATTGCAATTTTGTAAAGTGGTAAAGTCGGTAGATAAAAACTATTAATTTAAAATCTATGCGCCGATTTCACCGTTTTGCTAAATCATTTGTTTTACTGAGAGTTTATTGAAATTAAATAAATGCAAAATGACTCTTAGCGGCAATATATTTGATATTTTGACAGCGAAAATGCTTATTTGGCCAATTTTAAATTCTATGGCACACATTGTAGTTATGGTGTTCAATATTTAACTGTATAAGAATAAACCTAATAAATTAGTCATTTAATAGAAATATTGGCTGTGGTTGTTTGGAGAGAGCTGCTGATCAAAACCATCATCCAGGCTTGGTACAAGTGATGACTCCAAATGATCTCAGATCCGCTGCACTCAATGACCGAAGAAATATCCAAGAAAACATTGACAAAGAACTGTTTTTTTTTTTCGTAAACGTCATACAACAATCATTTTAATTAAAAATACTTTGTCCTGTGGTTGTTTTCATGAATAGTTATATATTCAACATTCAACACACTCTGATTAGAATACAAAATATATGCATTTATAATTTAAATTATACTATGTAATATTTATGAATTTAACAAAATTAAGTCATTAATTAACATTTTTATATATGTAGAATTAATTCCAACGTATTTCGTTTGTTCGTTCCTACCTACGGTGGTATATATTGGATTTGTGTCCAATATATGCCACCATTGAATGCAGCTAGCTATAAATAATAATAAACCCCTCTCACTCTTTAATGTCTCATTTCAACGACCAGCTAATCAATATTAGTTCTAAAAGCAAAAAACTCCGCTCGCAAGAGCAAAATGTAGGAAATGTATATTAAAAAATGTTTTTTAAATCATATTAATATATTTAGAGTTTTGTCTTAAACTACAATTTGCATATAATACTAGTTTTCTTAATTGACTGTAATTTATTTACAAATTTATGGGCCTTTGTGTCCAAAAAGTTGCACGATTAATGCAAATTTTAATGCGAGTTAAAAAAAAAACATGTTATTTTATGATTCTATCCAAGGTCACGGCAAAATGACCACACATTAACATGCCTTTGTTATTTTCAACTTTCGTTTTTCCATTTCAATGTTATGAATTATTTAAATGAATGACAGTTCTTATCGTAAAGTACAGTAAAGTTATCGTTCAATGTTTTATAAAGTACTGCTGTTGAAATGTAACTATGTACACATTATTTAAAGTAAATTAATAAAATTTTATTATGAGAAAAATACCCCAAATAGACACGCAATAGCATCGAAATCATGGACTGGTAATTTAACCCGAGAAATCCCGACTTTGTACCTAAGCGGGTCTAAGAAAGACTCATCTCGTGCCGCTAGAACTATAAAATTAATCCTTGGTTTAGTAAAAGAAATCTCAATGTCAAATAAAAGAATTTTTATTAAAGAAAAAATAAAATAACGCTAAACTTCCTACAGCTATGTGTTATAAGTATATGTTAAAGTTTAGTAAAGTATATTTGAAATTATATTAACAAAACGCGTTAACATAAGACATAAAGAAATTTTCTATAATAAATGGCCTAGCATCATGTCGCTGGGTCTAACATTGGAATTAAGACAACAATGACGTCATACCTTAAAAGTGTCTGCCTGTGAAGTTTCACTAAAACAACCTTAATGTATTATGTTATTTAAATTATATTTATGTTTATATGTTCTTAAAAATACACTCTCTATAAGATACATTTTTGTCCTTACATAATTTTTTATATATCGTCACAAATCAAACCCATTATACACTCACTCGCTCTGTTTTTATACAAGCGTTATAATATGCGATTATGATCATAAACGATAGAAGCGATTTAGTATTATTTATTCAAATGTAGTTATCATAGTTCTACACAGTGCATTATATCATTTCTTAAATTGACATATCATCTCCTGTAATATTCAAAATTTAACATTATATATCGTTTGATTTATTTTCCGTATATTATCCTACTTAAACTAATTTAGCAACTTTTACATTCCTGGTGTTTAACGTGTTCGCATCTAACTCCTTATACAAACAGTGAAATCGCAAATATTAGCAGGGCGATATTTCTGCCTAACAATGCTTTATTTGATGCATGATTTGATCAATTTGAGATGAGGTATGCTCTCAAAAGTTTGCCTACATAATTCAAAATATCAAACAATAATTAGATTCTGTTTAAGCTTTCTTTTCTTATTTTTGAAATATCTTGTAATATTAAACCGTTTTTTTTACTGTTTAAAACGGAATGGATTATGTGGTAAATAAATCATATTAATTTTTAATGTTTATTTTAGGGTAAATTCTAAGCGTGTAATTTCTGTAAGAAATTCCTGTAGATATACGGACAGCTAAAGTTTTGTTGCACCTACCGTTCGATTCTGATTATAGTTATTTGTTAGCACAAACGAACGAGTCTTGTAACTTTACAAACTATTTGGTTAGCGTTCATAAAGTTTTTTTAAGCTCAATCAAAGTTTAGTACACCTGAACGAACTCCGGTATGCATAAACAACCTGCATTATAAGCGCTACGTAAATGTTCGGTAGAGAAACAAAATGGCGAAACAGGCGAGAAGCGCGCGGCGTATTTATGAGTCTACTAGTGATTGTTTGGTTGACGTAACAAAACAGGCTGTGACACAACTTTTCATTTGAACGCTGCATCTAAAAGATTTTTTGGTACAGGTTACAAGAAAGTTTTATTATGTGTGCAATCAATCTACAGGAATTGGTTTATATAGTCTATCAAACAGATTGTATATAATATAATATATATATTTCGGTTGGGCCTACTAAAATTCAGTAGCCACAACAAATTATTATTCTACTGAACTTTTCCGTTAAAAAAAAGGATAAATATTAATTTAGATTCATTTAGTTAGCTATAGCTGTAATTTGGTAACCATTGGATATTTAATCATAAAAAAAAATATGTTTAAAAACCTTGGTAATAGTAAAGGCAACGTAGAAAACAACATAGTAAAGGCAGATTTTTTTAAATTCAATTCTATTTCTGAGAAATTAAATAAATGATAAACTGCTAATAGTTCTTTTTTAGTTGAATTGTTCTTTTATAAAAGAATTAGAGCCTTAGGGAAAATAGTAATTGAAAGGCAAATGAAGGGTATAAAACATATAAAAGTTGGGTTTTTTTAATTTCTATATTATGAAGATGTAATTAAATAAAAATCAACAATTACTTACTGACCGCGCAGAGAGTATAAAACCTGACGGTTTGGGTTTGAATTCCCAAGGTACCTTTAATCATCTACATCACGATTAGACGCGTTATCAAGTTACTCTCCTGTACGACCATAAGCTCTGGTTGTAATGACAGCCATATTTTAACGGAAATTCAAACCGTTGAAAATTCCATCATGCACAAGAACATTTAATTAATTTTCCCGGATACCTCGCCATCTTGTTATATCGCCCTAAATTTTAACACGCGGCCATAATAAACGCTCACATACCAACCAGTACATCTCAAACCTCCAAGGTAAGCTTTGCGCTGAAGCTGGGAAGAGTCCCGCACTTCGCTCCGTTTCTGGACCGTGGTTTCGCCATGTTAATGCGGTTAATCAAATACGGTATCGCGTACAGGCGGATATCAAAGTGAACATATTTATTGTTAAATTTACGAAATTTTGATAACTACTTAAACCACTATTTCGGTAAACCACTTTAGTATGTCAAATATTATTTTCTAATGTCGATTACTGCGTAAATTTACTTTAAAATAGCCTACGTCTGACGTCCTGCTATCGGTTTGTTATTGAAATTAAATTTTAGCCGTTGGTCATAAAACAATTACAGGGCAACTTAGAAACTACATAAATTTATAGTTTTCATCTAAAAAGCACATTTCACAAAAACAATCATTATCAATAAAATACCCCAATATTTTTATGTTTACCTATAACCTCGCATACATAATGTTTAATATTATTTAATAAATATATTAATGCATTTCATACATTTAATTTCTTATAACTATTTAACATTACAGTGAGCGTGCCCTTAGTACGAGCGTAAAAAATACCTAATAACATATTTATCTATTTTTTTTTTACGTCCCTAATAAAATATAATAGGATGTTTTTTTTAGAGGCGTGGTTTTCAATCTGGCACTTTTTTCGTAGTTGGTGTTTTTGACAGCTGTCACTTGATTTATGCTCAGTTTGGTTTGCCATTTCATAATGAATAGACTTACTCCTGAACAACGTTTGCAAATAGTGCAAATTTAGAAAAAATCGCTCTAAATTTTTTTTAAATCACTCTAAAATAAAGTAAAAATCGCGTCGTGGGCCTGTGGCGTGGCCTCCAAGATCGTGCGATTTAACACCGCTGGACTATTGTTTGTGGGGTTATGTGAAGTCGCTTGTCTACGCAGATAAGCCGGACACGATTAACGCCTTGGAAGAGAATATTCGGCGCGTTATTGCTGACATACGGCCCAACTTGCTGCAAAAAGTGGTTGAAAATTGGGCCTCTCGGCTGGAATTTGTTCGAGTCAGCCGCGGCGGCCACTTACCCGAAATCATTTTTAAAACATAATGGCAAACCCTTATCTTTATAATAAAACTAAATTCTTAGCCATAAAATCAAATTATATGCGTTTTATCTTGAAAACCACGCCTCTAAAATCATCATCCTATATAAGAATGTGCATACAATAGTATATGGAGATTATGTTCGTTTTGCCTAACTCACATACTTGATATATAGGGCGCAGGAGCTAGAGGTGTTTCCTACGCAACTGCTAATAAGAACCAGCCACTGTTGCGGGCTGTTTATTTATTTTATAAAGTAAACTTACAGAGAGTAATCGTAATCATTCTTAAATATTTTATACACAGCTTGCCAACACTCGAGACTCTCCAATTTCATGTTTACAAAACATGCATGTGAATACACTTAAGTTAATTATAATTAATTAAGTTAATTGAAGTCAATAATTGGTTTTATATGTTAGTAATAAGTTTTTTGTATTTATAAAAAAATAACACTGTAGAATTTTTCAATAAAAATATAATAAATTAGAGTTTAATTTTTAACATTTAAATTTGAGAGAAAAAAAATACCACATTGGGAAAAAAAGGAATTAGATAATAACAAATAGGTGTCATTTAAGAGATATAAAGTGATATAAAATAATAATAATATATATATATATATACAGGATGTCCCAAGATCATTCCCGTAAATTTAAAGGGGTGTTTATGTTCCCTGTTACGAGTAAGAAATTATATAAAAAAATGCAAAAATATTTGATACCCGAATTAATTATTTTTTAAACTAAATTTGTGCATAACAATCATAACATTACGGCAGCGTTCGCCAAACAGATTACACCCGCTGAAAACACGTCGGACGCCACATCGTGAATGCAACTCAAGGTCGAGCGGACGTAAACTCGTTTTACACAAATATATTAGGTTTTAAATAGAAACTTCAACATTTTTTTTCTCGAATACCATAATGAATTTTGATATAGTTTCTTAACAAATAACACTAGGAATCGTAGGACCTAAACTGTTTTTTTTTATTGGGATTGACTTTGGGACATCCTGTATATATACAGTAAAATATTAAAAAATATAAAAATATTCAATATAAATTAAATAATTTTTTGTTCTAATATTGTAGTTATAAATATGCGAAAATGTTATTTATGTGAAGTAAATAATAAAGTAAATTCAAAATGATAATTTTTATATTTTTTTTAGGTTATACACTATTAATTATTATAGTCTTTAAACAATGTAACCAAGTGATTTTTAATTGAAGCAAAATTGTCATGAAAAATATCACGGCCATTAGCATATTTATTAAAACAAAGATATGTACATTCTATTTAAAGGTTTTGTATAGCTTATATTATTAGAGAAAGTTGAAATAAGAAATGTGTTATTACTTCGAGTAGTCCGAGAGGTACCTTATTGCTTACTTATATTTGAAACGCCGTTCGAACTGTCAAGCTTGCAATGCAGCGAATTTTGCAGGCACAAGATATCAGCTATGATCCGAACGCGACGTTGGTAAAGTGCATTAATTTGAAAAAATGTACTCGTTATTCATAATTATTTAAAGTTTTTTCCATTCCGCATTTGAACGACAGCATTCTTGAAAATTTATTTTGAATTGATTCAATTCGTTGACTATGATTATTGTAACTTGGATTCCAAATTACTGAGCCAAACTCCAATAATGATCTCACTAATGAATTGTAATGACTGTATGCTACGAAAAGGTTTCACAATTCTAAAAATAAATTTTAAAAGTTTATTGGTTTTTTCATAAACATAGTAAACGCGCTTATTAAAAATGTAGCGCTCATCGAAAATGATTCCAAGGTCTCTAATATAGTCAACTCTTCCAATATTTACAACATCTATGGAGTAATCATCCCTCATCAGATTTATATTCCTTGTAAATGTAATAATGTGGCACTTAGATATCATATCATTTTCAATATATTATTTTTTACACCAGCTATTAAGGGTGTCAATATCTCGTTGAATTGTATCGCTGTCAAATATTTTCCTGTCATCAGCATAAAATAAATTAGGACATATCAGTTCTTTGCGGAGGTCTTTAATAAAAATAAGAAACAGAAGTGGCCCTGGGTTAGAGCCTTGTGGAACTCCCGATGTTATGGCTTAAGGTGAACATTTGAAGCCGTTTATCGTTATCGACTGAGAGCGGTTCGAGATGCAGGATTTTAACCACCTCAGAAGGCTACCATGTATGCCGATACTCTTAATGATATAGACCTTTTACTAAAACTCAATCACCTTCCCAATCTGAAGATGCTACCTGGTGAGTTTTATGTCTTAACGGCCAAATATTGATATTGACATTGCTGAATATAGTAGACTCGTGGCATGATACGAGCTCCATGGATCGCCACATATAGGGTGCAGGATAAGTATAGCAGCCGCCCGGCGCGGAACAATCATATTCATCTTAATTTGGATACTTGTTGTGACTTTGCTTTCAGGGTCTTCGCCTAAATATTGCAAGGGCGAGGAAAATAGCCTTAAGGAAAAATCACTGAACTCGATACGTTTATATAATAATTTACTTCCATTACAATAACCGGCAATTGAAAATTTTAAAAAAAATAATCGAAGGTGGTCAACCTGTTACGAACAATATCTATTTATTATTTATTAACGGTACATTTATGCACTATTTATATATTGTAGATTGCATACAATTCAATTTTAACAATTGTGATTGTACTCGTATGTTGTTAAGGCCCGATGGTTATGCTTAAAAAAACAATTCTAATAAAGTCTACCTCAGTATAGGCATTGCCTAGTTAGTTAGAACTTTTTTTAAATTAAACGCACTTAAATTAAGATAAATTATTGAGTGAATACCAAAAATATATTTATTGACGTTAAATATTAACGAAATAGTTTGTAAAACGATAACTTTTCTCCTGACAACTTTCAAAAGTTTTTGATAATTTTATTGTCATAAAATTTAAGCTTAAAAACACTGTAAAATAATTATTGCATATTATGCGATATCAATTTATTTTGCAATAAGTTACAGTTTCGGTTTTCAAAAGTACTATGTTTCGATTGGATGCTTGAAGTTGTCCGATACCAGCTAGCTGTAAGACAGCATCTGCAAAGGCGGGCGGGGGGGCTCGGAGGGGGTAACTCCTGTCCCTCGACAGCATCCTTGTGTTGAAAACTCCTTCCAAGCGGCCCATTCCTCCTTCAGCTGTATTTACCTAGTCAAGCGAAGAACATTAATTATAGCTAGGCATACTCCCCTCTCTGGCTGCCGATGTTTGTCGAAAGATATTCGACTGATTAAGGTCTCTAAAACCAAAGATAAATGCTTTATTTGTAACAATCCGTCCGCGAATTATACTATTAATCTTCTTTTGTTGCGTCGCTTATAGGAAGAACGTTTAATTATAACTGAAAATCTATTACAAATTCTTAGATTCGCTCATTTATTTTAGTTATCGTTGAAACTAAATAATTTTCCCCATAAGCTTCCAGTTAAACGTATTATTTGTTTGAAATAGTTCTTCGTTTGAATTCTAATTTAATGAAAATATAGATTTAACAGTTGAATGCCTTACTTACTTGAATGTTTAAAGAAATAGATCCTAATTTCTCTATAATCTGATATCAACGCCCGAAATTTAATTGCCAAATTTTATTTTGGACGGTTTTTCTTTCAAATAAGTAAGCTTATGATGCGATCTCTGACCGCATCATATTTATTTGGATGCATCACGTTGGCAACGAGAAAGTTATCAGAGCGGTGCTAAAGCTTTCAAACCAAATCCAATAATAAAATACTAAGTCAATAGTTTTTATTTGATAACAACTGAAGAACCCAATTCAACCATATCGGCGACTAAACACAGAACGTAATTTATACAGCATCCTTCAATAAAAAAAATCAGATAACTATGGCTTACGCAGAAAGTGAGGAATCAATAAATAATATTATAATATTTTTTAACTCCTAATGGCGAATATTATGTACTGTTCAAGTATGACGTATTTTAATATATTTTTTTACGAATATATCTAATTGTAATTTATCCATTTATTTATTGTTTTTTCACATACATTAGTTTACCATATTATAACTACACGCACGTAAATTAAACTCCCGCCCTCCTCACACAAACGCATTTATCTTTTACACATCTTTTTAAATCAGTCATATTAAAAATAAATATTTTACTTCGAACCCTACTCAACTAAGCGACATTTGCTCGTGCTAGAGCCAGGGGGATAGTGGCGTTAAAGCGTTGACCATAATGATCGGATTCGAACCCGCGACCACCAACCAATTCACCGACCGCAATTTCAAACGCCTCAACAACTAGACCACTTTCTATCTACATTAAACTGTATATGTACTATTTGTGACACCGCTGTTAGGACGATTGGAATAAACTGAATGCGTATCGCCGCGTGCATTTTTGGTGTTTTTTTTATCTCCGTAATATTAGTGATGTGATGAAAGCCAACCCGAAGGGACGAAAGATATACGATTCGTGTGCGCGGGCGCGTAAAAAACATCCCGCTGGGCTAAATGCTTACTTGTCGCGTGTGTTAAAAACACTAATAATGTTATCCAGCCAAAGCGACGACTTGTACGGTAATTTATCGAGCCGAATGTATCAAGCGAATGAATTCGATCGCGACAGATGGAAATTAAGACCCGCGATGATTCCATTGATAATAACATAACCTTATCTGTGACTAATTTCACTAATAAAGGTCTGACCACATTACAATTTGTTAAATCGGTACCACGGGCTTAATGGTTCATCGGCGCAGATGAATTAGTGCGACAGTGTAAATGACCATTTGGATTTGTGACATATTTTAAAATAAATTCTAATTTATTAACGTTTAATGCGTTCACGTATCAACCGAGGAAAATATATCACCACATTTTTTTTGTAATAATTAAAAATCGATCCTACCTTTGTTGAATTTCCGCCATTTTTACTTTACGATGTAGTGTAGTATTGTAATCTGTCATACGTTGACCAGCCACTATTTCGACAGACGTTCGCGTTTTCTAAATAACGTCTATATGCACACATAATATGTATCTGTAAACACGATAATGTCTAAACGCAGCAACGAAATTACTCTATTTTTTTAATAAAAGTGCCTTCACAGGAACCGAACTGAAAATAAATAACGTCCAAAATCAAAAGCAAAGAAGGATGTAAAAACCTACCGTAAATTGCGTGCGATAACTTTTTAAATTTAATAGCGATGGGTATTGCCAAAATATTGAATACAAAATATAATTAAATAAGCAATAACAACTTTTTTTTTTTTTTTTTAAGTTCTTTATTTATAAACAAACAACATATTTAATTTGTTTGTTCACAAAACCCTTGAGGGTTTTTATGTGAACTTCAAAGTCTGTTATATATTGGTTAGCAATCAGATTAACTAAGGAAAATTAAATCGTTCTGAAACTAGATTCAATGAATCGTTAATGAACCTGAACTCACGCACTAATTCAGTCCAAAAAGATAGAAATTAATTACCTCAATCGGAACCTCAATATAATTGGAAAATGATTAGAATCTTTAATACTTTAATCATGATGATTGACATGTATAAATATATTTAATATACCTAAAATTATTAAAACCCTATATTATTATTACATAGAACATAGGTAAGCATTGCGTACTTCTTATACAGGGTGTATTTATATTTACTGGTGTCCTTTTAGGAGGTTGATCTACATCGACAACTAAACCAGATCGCGAAAAAAAATTAATTTCGATTTTTCGAAACCGCCTTCAAACATTAAAACAATTTCATTGAAATTTCGAATACGGTTTTCTCGTAATTGGGAAACATTTCTCCAATATTTTTGCTGATTAATGTTCTATTATTTATTTATATCAACCCCCTAAAAGGAGAACAGTGAATCCATAACATCCTGAACCCATACCTACGTATGTATAGGAACCTTTGGTTCAAAAGCAGGAATATATGCCACTACGCCATTAGGCCGTTACTCATATTATGTGGGTATTTATATACATAGCAGATTGTAGTTTGAATGGCCTTCAGAATATAAAATATGTATTAGGCATTTAATTTTATTAATATATAAGTATAGCTATATTCGCTACATGATATGTTTTTTTTTAATTAATATTAGAATTTATTTTGGATTGTATTTTTATTGTACAATACCTTTATATTCCTTAATTATTTCCTTTATTTTCTATAAATCATTGTAGGTTTTTATACCTACATGTAAGATTAGGCCAACTTAGGTATGCGATTATTTAATATTATTATTATATATATATTTATTTTAATGAATAAACCAATATTTTGAAATAATTAGGGAAAAATTATGGTAATACGATTCTTTTCTGGAACCAAATACAATAGCATACGAATGTATTGTATAATTCTTATTGGTATGAGATCCTGTAGACATGTTTTTAGTCGTTTAGAGTTTTAGTCGAAATGATTAACCATCTGAATAAATTTCAATTCTTAATTGGAAGCCACTAACTAAAGGGCATTTTGAATTAATTATCTGTTTTATTTAAGACTATAACGAATGGACCTACCCTGTCAACTTTAAGCTCCCAACTGTCAAAGCCTTCATTGGTCGTAATGACCATCCTTCCGAGATAAAACCTGTATTGAGAAAACGGAACATTGGGTTCAATTCTTTTCTTTCCAGAATAATCTGCCAGTGGAATGCTTTTCATAAGGTCAGTATTTGACTCTTTTCCGCGATCCAAGGCATTCATTTTTCCTCACCGACTTAACTCAATAGTATTACCGGAGATAGCTTCTAAATATTTAACATGAAATTTCTCGCGTTTAAAATTAACCTAAAGCTGTATAACTTGAAAACTTTAATTTGATTCTCATTTTACTAAATAATGCCTACAAAAAAAAACACGTTAATTACGTATTTGGGACATGAATCATTATGGTTAATAAAAATGTCCAAACGACACCATTTCGCAGTAACTGCGGTGTTCTTCAACTGAAATCTCAATCACTTCAACATAATTAATTATTATGTTTTATGACACAAAACTGCGCTTGATTTTCCGTTAGGTATGTGAAAATCGAATGCCGATAATGAATTGTGGCCCCGGTGCCGCTGAGAGACGTAATTAATCACTCGACCGGCATTTTATTTAAATTTAATGTTATTTATCCCAAAATCGGTCATAAATAACGCGCAACGTCAGAAACAATCCGGCGACAACTCTTCACCGGTAAACAGGTTTTTATTTTTGCTTTTAGCTTACGTTTTTAGTTAAAAACACTATACTATATTTCCCGAATCAAGATTTGCCTTTTATGATTTTTACTCAATGCATAAATATGGAAATAATTAATATTAAAAAAAATATTAAATAATCTAAATTTAAGCATACTCAAACCTCAAACTTACAAGAAATATTATTTGGCAAAACTCTCATTAGGCTTGATAACGATTGAGAAATATAGTTGAAATATAATATCTTGATCCATTAATGATATTTCAATTTAAGTTTATTCCAATTTACCGTTTTTGAATAAAAAAGTGATGATTTTACTGAAATACATAACTAAAACTAAATACAATGAACACAAAATAAAATATGCATTATCCATTATAACTACTTTAATTTCTATAATCTTTACCTCATAAAAATAATATCAAATATGCATAAGAAAAAGATCTGCAATACCCCACAGCATCACGTTTAATACGAGTAATAAATTATCAAATTAATCCGAGCTTACAAAGTTTAATTAATCGAATACCTGATGGGTATTTTCCAAAGCAGCTCTAAATATATACCAGTAGGTTTGAAATAATCTCTATTTATTCATTTATTATTTAACGTTAATCAGCCAGTATATATCGTTTTCTCGCTCTTCTGTGATGATAATTATCATTGATATTAATAAAACAGTAATATGCAATATACATTAATAACATTAGTTCAATGCAAAAAAAAAAGAAATTCACTTTAATGGAAATTGGCCTGTTCTAATACAACTTATAATAAAATGTATTGATTTTTGCATTCATTATGTACAAATATATAAAATCAAATATTATTTGATTTTGGTTCAAAATTATGTAGTTTGATGCTACGAAGTGGTCGCCGCCAGTAATCACAGCGTTCGTCAAGCTATTCCGAGCGCTTTTGAAGCATGTTCAAGCTAAACCAAATTATAAGAAAACATCGATAATCGTTATTTATTTTATTGCTGATAAACGATATTTTTTTTTTCTTAATTGTAAGAATATACAAGCATACATACATACAAGCAAAATATGCATACATACAAGTATGTATACAGGATGCATTTAAATTCACTGATGGCCTTTTAGGGGGTTCATCTATATCAACAATCAAACATTAATCAGCAAAAAATATTGGTAAAATGTTTCAAACTAATTCAAAATTTAATAGAAATTGTTTTAATGTTTGAGAACGCGGTTAAACGAATGGCGCGAAGTCAGGCAGTGACCGCCTGAGAGCGCGATCGCGAAGTACATCAAAGAAGAACAAAGTTTTTAAATACTTAATATAATTATTTTACTGACTTTTCTCTCGAAATATTTTTTTTTCGTGAGGCCGGATTAGTATTTGATATACCTAGATCAAACCCCTAAAAGGAATTAAGGGTTTGATCTAGGTTATTTATGCATAAGCATGCATTCCAAATACAAAACCGAAAATATACTAAGTAATATTTTAGGTAAATATGTAGGTATTAACCACACAGTGCATAATAAATAAAATTATATCTTGAAAGTAGAAAAACTATTTGTTCATATTTATCAATAAGGAAAAATCGTTATTGGATCCCAGACTACCGCCAATTTTACCGAAATACTTCAAAGAAGCCATTTAATTAAAATTATTTCTGAAATAAGCGAATAGGTCTGTTATTAATTAAATAATATATTTATTAACGAGAAGACAAGTCATGTAAATATTACGGGGGGTAAATTAATGTGCAGGAAAATTATTAATTTCTCCCCTAGCTTCGCACAGAACTGATTCAGTGCTAATATTTGATTTCGAAACTTATTAGGAATAGGGTAATTAACTTGGCATAAACGATGGGTCCTTAGTTTTAGTTGAATATTTAATTAAATAATTCAAGTACACCATTTGAAAATCGTAATGTTTCATATTTTATGTGGCTGACTGACATGTTTCTACTTCAAGCGAGGTACTGAAACATGGTGAACCGATTGGTTATTAGTAGTATAGTTTAGTAATATAAAAAGAGCATATCAAACTTTCGACATCAGCAAGAGCTGTTGCAAGTTCAACCGCTAAAAAAAAACTATTTTAAACAACCGCCTCCTTTAGTCGTATTAATAGGAGCCCCGATATAATATATTATAATATGAAATATAATCATTTAGTTTAATATAATTATATTTATATACATAAATGTATAAGAAAACTATAATTAAAGATATATTCATTATAATTAAAACAGACAAACTGTCCCGACCGGGCTTCTAACGTTTTTTCTTCGTTTGTTAATACAAAGAGGTTTCATTTAGAAGTTACGCTTGACAATGCCACAAATAGCTGTCCATGAGAAAAAATATTGACAAATTTGCCAGCGTAAGACCATGGTCTAATATGGTATGGGAAAGAAATGGTTAAAAACATTAAAAATAAGAAAATTGTCTTATTTCGGCCATGTCGTAGACATCTAGAGACCTTACGGCATCAAATTATTGGCAAACGCAGTGCTGGGAGACGCAGAGCATCATCAGGGATTGCCAAGGTTCGCATGGTACCAAAAGAAGACTATGCTCGCATTACACAAATCATGACATAAGCTCATAAATACTTTTATGACCTTATTGTATTACTTCTAGCCCATAACCTTGCCGAACATCCCAGCTATCAAACAGTGAAAACCCCATTCGAATAATTGAAATATTTGTACAGTATATACTATATACTAAACAATTTAAAAAAGGTAATTTTAAAAAATTTGACCTAAACAAAAAAAAAACTCTTTTTAACGTTCAAAAATATATGAATATAAATGGAAGTGATAGATTTTTTAGTGTCAAGTCCCGAAATGATGTTTTGTAGGAGTTAACCGTTAAATTAATAAATTTAGCTGTGTTTGATAGTATTCTGTAATTATTTTGAAAGAAATGTTATAAGCCTAAAATTGCTATGAGAGGTTCAATGTACCTATGGCTTTGGGTTTATTTTTATTTATTAAAGAAATCAATAGATATACTAAAATCAAACTCATTAATATTAACATATACTTATCTTCTTAATTACCCATAGTAAAAGTTGGATAATAGGCGTAATTATTCAATTTATGTACATAAAAAAATTAAAATATGCTCAATATTATGAACTTAAACCTGTCAATAATTAATAACACAGCGCATGTTTCTTAAAAGAGTACCTACTTAACAAGATTCAGAGTATCCAAACGCAAAAACCTAAAATAGATAATAAATAATTCGATAGTTTTGTAATGAGGTTTGCTTGATTTAAAATATTATAATTCCATTAATGCTCTTTAAATTCGTTAAATTCAACCCATTACATTGTGAACGTGCTCACAGTGGCTGGAAAACACGGGCATCGACAGAATTGAATTAGGGTCGTAAATGACTACAGAATAAATAAATGTTGCGGCCCTGGTACCTGTAATTAAATGATGATCGCATTATTACACACAAACAGTGATTAAAACGACATTCGCAACAATTTAGCGAACGCATTAGCGGTGGCTATATTGAACGACTATACTACACTATACTATAATTATACTGGTATAGTGTATTTTTATAGTGTAATTATACTATAATTATTAATTAGGCAAACAATACAAAATGCCTTTCACAAAGAACATGGAAAATATAAAGAAATCATAATATTCATAGTCGTTGATAAGAACAACAATAGCATCGTATTGCTTGATTATTTCTTATAGACACGTCTCTCTCATTCACACTGAATGCCGTAAGACGTCGTCTCTCTCTTGTACGAAATTGCGTTGAGCCCAAAACAACATCAGAACATATATGTCCGTAGCTGTAGCTATATTTTCTCTTATATAGACACTCACAACGCTTGGTGTTCTAATAGAGTAAACATGCAATTAATCGACGTCTAACTTAATTAATATTATTAAATATATATATTCCCCTCATCTTAATTAACCGCGTTAAATTAACGGAAACGGCATCACACGGTAATTTCCTAAGAACATGCAAACGTTGACTCGATGCAACTGAACGTAACGACTGGCTGGGCGGAAGTTGAGCCGATATTAATGTTCGCCTACCTTCATAGGAGCGCGTACTCCTAAGAACGGGATCTTGACCAGCGCACCGCCTAAAAATAACTTTTTAAGCGGATTAATATTCTCTCATTAGGAGGACGCACCACGGTCATTTCTCCATACAAAAGTTGTAGTGTTGTGAGCTTCCTTCTTGTAGATGGAGAAAATCATATTGTATATAGCGTTTTATCTCATAACTATCTGGGTTAAAACAGTTTGAATAAGGTAAATGTCTACTTTGTCCAAAAAAGAACCTCGGTAAGTATGTATTTTGCCATACACTCTACAGGTGAACTTTTCATCATACACGTCCTTTTATAGGGTTATTTTACACGCCATACTGAATAAGTTTTGTTCTACAAGTTACATTTTATTTCCATTTTCAATTCTAATGCATATTCTTTCTTTTTTCGTTCGCGGTTCGACTGGCTGGACATGAATTTAGGAGAGTTCTTGGGTTAGCAGTCGACCTATATAGTATGACGCTTGTGGGAGTTATTGTTATTACCATCATAAATTCATTAAACTCTATGTCGTCCAAAACTATAATGGCGTCTCCGTGTCATCGGGGCTTTTGAGAATACCGTGTGGATATCTTCCTTCCTCCTAAATAACGAAGATAAAATAAAAGATTCGAGTTGGCGATCCGCCCCTGGCGGCTAAATCCAAACATGGGCGGCGAACAACATCGACATTGAGCTGTAATTTATTACATTCGGCATAGCTTCATACATATAACTTATATATACATATATATATCTCGCTACTAAATAAAGTCGCTGCCATACAGCATTTAATGATATCTATTCTCGAAGTGCACTGAATTCGTAATATTTAGATATACTATTTATCTATTTATTACAATGATACCTCAATAATAATAATTTCTTGGTTTATAAATTTTACAAAAGTTGTTTACGAAGACTACCTAACTAGGCAGCGACCGTACTAAGGTAGGCTTTTGATTTAAAACGCACTGACAGTATTAAGACTTGAATACTGTGTAAACGCTTGATCAGTATTAAGACTTGAAATGACTTGAATACTATGTAAGCGCATAAGATAGAAATAGAAGCGTATAATATAGAGGAATAAATATGAAATAAGATGTAAATATTTACTCATTATGATTATACTATAGCTACGGTAATTACCTGTTCTAAGGGAGGCCAGAAAAAGGTGACAGTAATATTTTAAATTACTTTACGTAAGTGTAATAAATCTAAACGCAAAATATATTCCCTAAAACTTAAAAATTGTAGAAAAAAACACTAAAATGCTCCAACTGTATGAGAAATAGAATATCATAACCAATACATCAACATATTGTCCATTTATTTCAATGTAGCTTTTATTTATTTTGCATATAATATATAACGACTATAAACATTGATCACGGGGGATGAAAGTCATTTCGCGAAAAATTTACTCTCAAAAATACTACATAAATCATGCATAGTACAGGACGAGCGACAATAACTCTACGAGCACAGTGGCTCAAGGCTTGATTTATGCATAAAAGGAAGAAAGCCGCCTCATTTTCCATACTTAGGAATACCAATATTTTTCTGCGCTTGTAATATATGTAGAATGTTGCAAAATTCTTGCTAACGATGCAAATTGATAATTATCTAACTGTTTTTGAGCAGACCTTTACGGATTGCAATTGCGGCATGATTTGTACGGCACAATTAACAAAAAAAAATGTAATAAAAGTTTTATTTAAAACTCCTTTTCAAACTTTTGAATTTTCAAAAACTTAATGTGATTATATTACACGATGATTGTTTGTAATATTTGCAATTTTAAGCCTATACATGAAATATTTCCTCCTTTTCGACACAGCAGGTCTTTGGTCAAGCTTATAAGTTCACATTCATAAAATAATATAGCAAACGGTTTAAAAGTGAAACAGCAAATCAACATTTTGAAAAATACCCGAGGACAAGGAGTCAATTCAAAATTAAATTCCTGGCGACCTGTTCCCATACCAAACTGCTGGCAACAGAGATCCCTACATTACCACCAGAAAGTGGTCGCTAACCTTTAGTACTGCAGACGCACCGGATGAAGGAGATAAGGAGTACACTAACTGTACAAATCATCCAGGCACTTCTCACGTCGAATCTCATGCAACCGCTAAAGTACAAGATTACCTCAGCATTCGTTTTAGTAATCTTTATTGTAGCAAGAGGGCAGTTTTGAGTTGATGAAAGTCTAGCTCGGAGATGTCAGACAACGACATATCTAAAGGCCAGTGGTATAGGCGTGAGAAGTAATTAAGGTGGAAAATTTTGATCATTTGGTATTACTAAATGTTAGAGTTATTATATAATATTAATTGAATTAAATAACATGTTAAGTTCTATCTATTTTTTCAGATGGCATTTTTATCTCCGGGTGATTTATAAGTTTTTATGCAAAGAAATATTCTCAATTTTGCTTTCGGTGTCGTGTTCGCTGCTTAGATAAAATATGAGCACATTTTCTCCCGCAAATTTATTTGACTTTTTTTCAAGACCCCAACTGCGATAATCTTTCTAATCGAGAAAGTTATTTAGGTATGTAATGAATATTGGTAAAATTCTATTATCGAAAAGATTGGCTTTAATTTCATTCTTTACAAGACAATTCGTGCTTAATATATAAGTTTGACTTTTACAAAACACGAAAGGTAGGTAGGTGAGGGTTAGAATGCCTTCATAAAATACAGGGCAGTATTTAAACCAGCGCGCATTAAACTCGAGCGATGCAACTATTTGTGCGTTATTAATTTTCTGTTATATATACATTCTAGCTGTATAATTTGTTTAAAAATTTCATTCTCTATAAAAATATTAAAAAGTTAATTCGAAATTTATAAATGTCAAGCTTTCATATTATGTAAAAGTCGCAGCGTAACGGCATTTAAGAATTACATTTCACAATTTATTATATATAATTGCAGTATTGCACTGACATTATTTAAAAGCTCAAATAAATTTCCCTATAAAGTATCCCAAAACAGATGTTTTTCATGATCACAATACTAGAAACGATAAAAGTAGGCTTTAAATATTAAATAACTAATCGAAATAAAGCTACACGTATTTTTATGCTGTTTTTATCGATACGTTATTTGTCTTAATTTTCGCTGTTTTTTTTTTTACAGAATTGATCTTAATTATTTTTTATTTGTTATTATTAAGCTGTATTATTGACACACTACTTGACTACTTGTTGACACAATTGTTTAAAGTTATTTTATTATTATTGTTTAAAGTTTTAATTTATTTTGTTTTTAACGCGTATTTATATTTACTGTTCGTTATATTCCTCTTGAAACGTAGGTATTATACATTGCATTTGTAAGATTTGATGTTTTATCGTAGTTTGTTTCTGATTTTACTGTTTTCTTTATATCGCATAGCCATAGAATATTTAAGTTTATTTAAATATTGTGTCAATTTTTGTTTATTTAAATGTCATTTCTGTATATAAATTATGATGTGTTCATGGAAAATAAATGAAATTGGACATTCATTGAAAAAGACAGAACGGCGGTCGGAGACGAAGGTACTGTGCGCTATTTTTGTGTATTTGCGCGGGTAGCTGTGCGAGATGTAGACGCCACGCCCAAAACATTCGAATGCCAGCAATCTGTGCGGATCGACTTCTGTTGGTACAAAATAAAATGCACGAGAGTATGCTCGTGTGCCGGTCTGGACCGCGAGGAGAAGAAGACCGCTAGTCGCCAGGGCGTTGAATGGACACTAAATAAAGATGTCGTCCTCCCACTGTCAAACCCCGTCCTCCCCTTTACCTCTTCCTTGCCTCTCCTCCAGGGAGAGTATGACATCTGCATAGACCGACCGCACATCGATTTCAATCGATAATAATTCCTGTATCAGCCAGTCGATCTGATAATAATTATCATTGATTATTTTATAGCAAGTTCGTAGATGTTTAGGATGGATTGTGGATCTAAAGTATCTGTCTGAGAGTTCACTGCAAATTCATTACCCATATCCTATAAATAATAGCACGCTTCTCGATTCGATTTCTCTAAATCTGCTTTTGGTAGGCTTTTCCTTTTTTGGATGTCACCTATTTACTGCTTTTGCATTTTATGATATTGTTTTTTTTCTCCCTTCTCTTATTTATGTAAACCTATTGAAACTTTTATATTGTAACATAGAATGTTTTTTTTTCACCCACAGAAAAGGCACCGTCTTTGCGGGGAAATGTAAAGGTGATTTGTAAAAAAAATAATAAAGTTATTATAATAAAAATTTAAAAAAAAAATCGTTGTTTAAACCAGACTTTTCTATGCTCTTAAACTCAACTACCTAAGTAGAAATTTACCTTTATAAGTTTTGCTTTGTATGAGATTTAATAAACTATTGTTTTGTACGATCAATATCTAGATATTTGAATTGTTTTCATGCTATTTCACACGTTTTGCTTTTGGAATCAATTTAAAAAAACATGTCATGTCAAAACATGTTTGTATGTCGATTTAGGTACCTCTTATCCTACTTTTGGTTCTGTTCCAATGATAATGCATTTGTATGGTAAGCATGACCTGATTCTTCACCCAAGAATGGCTCCAGACGATGGAACTCCTCGACGGTCACAGACACGAATTTTTTTATACGAATTCAAGCACAATTAAAGTTTGTTTTTAAAAAATGTATTTTTATTATTGTTTTTTTTTTCTTCTATATCTATAAATAATATAGTCACGCCGCTGCAACGTTCGTATAGAGAAATGACCGGGCTAAGTCGTCTAGTCGGTCTAAAAGATATCGCAACTTTACATTCGACGTATCAAAGTGCTATGATTTATTTAAGAAGACGGCTGTTAAATATTATGGTTTTTAATAGCAAGAAGGTATAATTTTTCGAAAAACTAAAAAACAAGAGGACTAAAGTCTTTTAATTAATTATAAACGATACTGAACGATTTAATAAAAGTGCCTCATTTATTTTATGTCACATGAACCATTCTATTGGTTCAGATATTGGATTGGATCAGATATTAAAAAGATCCGTTAATGCTCGATGTCTTCATCGGGCAGTCGCGCATACAAAAACCAGAATCACAGTGACTTTTCAATAAATATGTCTGCTTATCTTTATTGGCATAGTAACACTTTTTACTTTACGATTCCATCCGCCAATGAGAGTAACGTTTGATGCATTTTAAGTGTTTTTTTTTGTAACCATGGATTACTAAAGCTTTCAAAATTGTTGAACATACATTTTTTGTTTTTAATGTGGCGATTCTCGATAGCAACCGCATTAGCGTTAAAATAGTTTTCTGACACATTCTTATTATTTAATTATACCTGTACATCAGCTGTTATTAACTCTAGACATTCCTAACTAAAATATTTCATTACTTGATTTTTTCTAAATATATTTGAGATTTCTTTAAGGTGAAGCATATTTGACAGTCGACCTTAAAATTAGATGCTTTATTTTGAAAGGGCGTCAGGTTTTACTCATTACGCGGTTAGTACGCAATTGTTGGTTTATATTTAATTACAGCTTCATAATATAGAAATGAAAAAACACCCGTTAAAATCGTTTTAGCCATTTTTCTAGCTTTTTGAGAGAATAATTTTAATATAATAATTACTGTAATTTACTTAAATTATAATTAAATTGCTCTTTGATTCGAATTAAATAAACAATTTCTTATTTTTTAAATAATAAATGGTATTTAGACTAAAAAAGTTATGTATCTTGAGTACAGCATTTGTTTTTTTTTTCAGATAGGTATCGCCACATATCTAGGAAAGTTTCCTGTTGGTTATGGACAACAACTCCTATTGGAATCACGCGGGCTGTCACGATTCTAATGAGGTTGAGCATATTATGTATGCCAGGAAGGCTAATACGAAAAATTCTAATGGTTGTCCATTAACACGCGCGTACAGATGAGACGGCCATAAATCAAAAGCACATGAGCAGGTAGACGTTTAACGTATCGTCCACTAATTCGTCAGAAACAAATTAGTTTTTAATGAAGTCGGCCATGATGCAAACTTAGACGAATAGCTGCTCTAGGCCAGCCGAAACAGTTCGTAAGCAAATCGAAGGAACACTGGCTATAATTAAAGTTCATAGAGGTAATCCTTGACATTGATACACTATTTAACAACTTATCTAAACTAGTGGTTACCCAGTTTTCAGCACTCCTCCATATAAACTTTAACCGTACCAAATCTCATATTCCTACGCGTGCGCAATATGCCTAAAAAGGAGTACAAACTTTTCCTTCCACGTATTAATTTAAGCAAAACCAAATTAGAGCTGAAAAAGTTTGTAGCGCTGAGTGATCGAGTGGGTAATTAAAATTATTATTTATTTACATAATTATTAATTAAATTGTGTATAATTTTCATTTAAGTTTGTTATGTATGTACAATTAGTAGTTTTAAGGATTTAAGGAGTAAGCCGCTTTAAGAAAAACATAATTCAAATTTGAGTTTCTGCCAGATGAGCCCTTCAGGCTCTGGTAGGACAAGATGTATTTTTTCTTTGTAATGTTATCTGGGGAAAAATAAACGTCACTTATGGTGACATTGAACTGACTGAACTGAAGCGATGTTATCTGCTAGGTAACATGAAAAACACCCAACACATATAAAGGACTGAACGGATTTTCTTGGATCATAGCTAGAAAGCTCTCGATCAAGCCACCTTTAAAACAAAATAAAAATAAATAAAATCGGTTTATCCGTTTGGGAGTTACGATGCCACAGACTGTCACGTTAAACTTAAACTTATCCACTGTTTGCGTCGAGGGTTAGATATGGGAAATGGGAATGTATATGGGATTCCAGTATAAAAATTTCAACCAAAGGTTTTTTTTTATTAAACTCGCGTATGTAATCAATAATCCTTATTTATATTATAATCACTAAGCAAGGGCTACCTGAATCCAGGATATCTATACTTATACTTTGTTTTTTAATTACTACTAAAATTACTACTAAAAATTACTACGGAAAATTCCTTCCGAAAATTTCTTCTAAAGGACGTGTAAAATAAAGAACCAAATAATGTGGACATTTTTCACAAATATGAATATCTGTATATTACACACCTGATTCCCAGAAAATACGCCTTGGGCTTGGCTGGTACATAAGAAAAAAAAAATACTGAATACATAAATAAATAAAATAAATATTGAATTCATTTTCATTTGCCATGGTGACTTTACTACATTTTAGGCTAAAAATAACTACTAAATATCATAACTACTAATGCATAGATGTCGGTATACCATAGCCGAAAAAACATCCAGCTAACTAGTCCTGCGATTTCAAGCATGATTTGTTAGGACGACATATCAAAATTCATCGTGGTTTTCGAGAAAAAAATATAAACTTTACGTAATAATATGAAATTGTTGTTGTGATATGTCCGTTAGCTGGTGACGCCGGGTCATTGACCGCGCTCTGTTCTATACTACCAGATATCTAAAATAATACGACTAAAATAATAAATTATTTTCCCATTTCTTTTTTATATAATTTGTTACTCATGATAGGGAACACAAACATCCCCTAAAGTCATTGGGAATGGTCTCGGGACATCCTGTTTAAGTTCTACAACGAGGATGTTTAAAAAGGTTGAGTCTAAGTTGTATATCGGGATTATATTATTCCCGCATAAAAGGTTAAACCTATTTTGTTGGTCGACCAATGAATTCCTTCCTGGGCACCCTATAGCTTATGCAAGTTCACAAGGAGTCAATTTTCAATGATCGGCATCGATTGGTATCATTTCCCTTCCGTATCGGCGCATATCGAACGATTACCACAGTAAGCCTGTAGGAGATACGAAACGAGATGAGAGTGAAAATGCAAGTCAAGTGAATCTAATACTCGAATGCTCTGTAACGATTCTCGGTATTAATTGTAAGTATTGAGGCTTCTAAAAAAACCAAAACACGGAACGTTTCTTTTAATTACTTCTTTATTTTATAATAAAAAAAATACCTGGTATGGACTTCATAATAACAAATATAATTTAGGTTGCTATTACTAGACCACTTTTACCTAGATACATAAATAATTGATTATGAAGTTGAAGAAATGACTCGTGTCTTGACCTAAGTGTATTTAAGAACACTGGGTAATATCTTTTTAAATACGTCATTATTATTAAATAATGTATTTAATATCGTAACGATGTTGATGGGATAAAATAAAACAATATATTATTTCTGTGTGATGTGCATCATCCCAAACGGATGAACTAATTTTAATATATATATTTTTTGTTTGAAAGGGGAATTGATCGACACCCTGCTTGATTCAATAAAATATGTTCAGCGGTTTGTGTTTTTAACATTTTTAATACTTTATAGTTTTTGATGATGGACTCCCATTTTCCTTTACATCTACGTACATATTTTATTTATATAGATTCGTAGTAGCATTAGCATGAAAATATTATTTATAAATAAATATATAGTTATACTAATAAATATTTGATATATTCCACATCTTAAAAATGATCATTTGTTTGTGCCGTCCCAATTAAGCGAGTGAAATATCCGGTATTCCAGAAAATTTCAGGGATCCAGCGCGAGTTCCTCGTTGGTATCCCCGGACCAGATATTGCTCGATTGTTTGCCGAAGTTCGCAAATGTGTCGTTTATTGTATCCCGCGGGTTATTTGTTTACCGGATGGAGGAGCAAACATGACGTGGACCTCTCCCCACTCCATCAGGACGGGTCCATTCAGGATTGAGTCAACATAGTCTACAGTTTTTTCTGTATTTATTTTCTCATGATAGAAAGCGATCCACTTATTTTATATTTAATATTATAGTTTATTATATAATAATTACTAAATATTTTGTATAGTATACAGGTTGTCCTAAGTTTGGGCAACCTATTGTGAGTAAGGAATGATATAAAAAAATCGCACCCAAATTTATAATATTTTTTAAAAGATAGTGTAAATTTGGTCAGGGCGCGAATTTCAAAGCGCGCCGATTAATGATGGCCTTTACACCATTACGGCGTACGGCAATAGCTGAGGGCTTACATCAAAGGCATCATACATGATCCTTTTACTATTTTCACGTAAAGTTTACGTAAATTATTTTTTCTCGGTGGCCACGATGAATTTTTATACTGAGTTCTAACAAATAATACTAGTAATCTCAAGACCAATTAACTGGATTTATTGTATAGTTTACACCAAGGGTTAGGTCAGCATGAAAGACGATACGAAACGTGTACAGGGACTATTACAAAATGTCTGCATTGTAAAGTTTCCTTAAAGACAAACGCTTGGGAGGGAACTATATACCTATTTTTTAAATCAAAATGAATAAAATGTATTATTTATTATATTAGAGGAACAGCTAAAATCTTTAGATAATTTACCAAAATTTAGGCAAAAACGTCATCATGCTCAAAAATATCTTGAATTTATTATTATATATCCCTCCGATTTGATCGAAACGGCCATGATTGTTTTTCAAGTGCATCAATACACACAAAAATCATTTTTTTCGCATTTAATTCTTTCGAGTTGAAAAACGCAACAGACAGACAACGGCGTAAGTATATAATTTACGTAAGGTGTTTTGTTTTAAATTGTTATTATTAAAATATAGTGTAAATTCATATTACGTATATTGGACTATTTTTAATAAAGCTTTCTTATTTTTTTGTTTCTTTTTTTTAAACTTTTTTTGTAAAAAAAAACTGTAACAAAACCATGAAATTTAACCCCACAGAAAAGGCATCAGCATTGTAAATGATTCAAGGCCTAAACACGAAAGCACAATGAGGTAAAAATATTTTTTTCAAAATGCTTTATCTATAACTAGAACACGTAACAAGGCAAAGATTTCATCACAAAGGATATACAATTCGGACTGCATATGGGCAGAGGCATTACATATTTATGGCACCCAGAATGCATACTTAAATTGATAAATCCAGTCAAAACCAATCAAATATTGTCCAACCAATACAAGTAAATGGTGTCATATTGGCTGCCTAATAAAACAAGGCAGGAATGTAAAAATCAATTAACATTAATTTTAACCTACACACATCAGGTATTTGTGGTTTAGATACATTACATTCTAACAAGTATTTAAAAGGTTACATATTCTGGACATATCGTAAGACCATCAAGACTTATTTACTTAGAAAAAGCTTTTATAAATACAGCGAACTGAGTGACAATTAATTCTGGAAAGAATAAATTTAAAACAGGTTTTTTATATAATAATATGAAAGAAATGTGTTTTTCTAAAAATAAACTGTGAAGTATATTTTATATATTGTATCAAATGCTCTTCCCAAATTAGCTTAGTGTTGTGTAAGTACTTTAAATGTGTAGAAAAAACATATTTGTATTGTAATTGTAAATATATGGTTTTTAAAAATGTAAGGCCATTCCTATGTATTAAATTACTCATGGAAAATAAATATATATATATTCATTCATTTGCATATATCCTACGTTAAACGTAAGTCATTCTTGTTAATATTCATTAAACCATTCACTTCTCACTTCATATTCGTTTTACATTTTCACCGTTTTTCATCATTATTGTTTCTTTTTTTAATCATTTTTTTACTACTTTAATGAAAGTTTGACTATATTGCATTATCGCACAGATAGATAGGTGAGAGTGAAAAGCTTTCATAAAATACAGGCCTGTATTACCTCAAGCGATGCAACTATCTGTGCGTTCGGTGTTAATTTTTCTTTGAACATTCTGGCTATATAATTCGTTTGAAAATTTTCAACTGTAAAAATATTTAAAAGCATTCGAATTTTCCAAATGTCAATACTGTCAGACTTTTATATAAGTAATGTAAACTAACGGCGACGCCTATTATAACGTAAGAAATCATCTAAATACGGTATTTAAGCAATACATTATACAATTTTACTATATATATTTGAGATAACTTCCAAATCCGATTACGTCGAATATTTATCACTTAAATCTAGGTATTAGGTACGCCTAGTGAAGTGATTAATAATCCAATATACCTGTACCTCTTTTCTGAAGCGAATTATATTTAAAACCTTGGAACTTATTATTATTATTTTTATTTTTGTAAAGGAGGGCAGCTGAGCACACTCCTTTTATTATGTACCTAGCATTTGTTTTTGTTTTTCCTTTTTCAATAAAGAAACATTTTCTTGCTCACACTCGTCCGTGCGCGCAATATGCTTAAAAAGGAATCCAAAGTTTTCCCTTCACGTATTAATATATAGATTATCTGATTCGCCCTTCCACCCCATACAATGCAATATAAACGAATGTGTGCATTGCACTCGAGTAAGGTCTCGGCCAACTAATTCCCCGAAGTAATCAGGCACTTTTAGGCGCAGTGTAGCGCACTATAGCTGCCATTTGTCCGTTGTAAATATTGTTCGTTTGTCATTCGACGCGGAACCCGTCCAGCACTATCCTGCTTGTAGTGGTGGACGACGGCGTACATGGACTTCGACGGATCTCGCGCCTACGATCTGTACGATTTGTGCCCCTCACACACGGTCGTTTTCAAATTATATTATTGATCGCAATTGTGTTGAAATGTCGGCTCTCAAAGGAGAGATGAGCGGAGGATAGATGCTCTTGAATTGTGGTGCTGGATATTGAGGACACCGCGGATTGCAAAACGTAGTAATGTTTCCATTTAGCACCAGCTAGGAATCAAGGAGAGGCATATCCTCCAATATTTCGGTCTCGTTGCCACATAGTTGCATGCGCAGATGCACAGATAGTTGCATCGCTTGAGGTAAAGCACGCTGGTTTAAATACAGGGCTGTAATTTTTGAAAGCTTTTCACTCTCACCTATCTATCTGCGCGATATGCAATACGGTCAAACCTTCATCATTAAAGTAGTAAAATAATGATTTAAAAAAGAAACAATAATTATGAAAAACAGCGAAAATGTAAAGAATATGACTTATAATGAATGAGAAGTGAATGGTTTAATGAATATTTACAAGAATAACTTACGTTCAACGTAGGATATATGAAAATGAATCGTCATGGCTAAAAATAAAAAGAAAATTGTAAAATTTATGCATATTACGTGCAAATCGTTTAGATATAGTAAAATTGTATAATGTATTGCTTAAATTATAGATGTATAAGGACCTCATTTCGACCACTGGGCGACCACTAAAACGGCCGTGTGTGCCGCGCACGGTACGCGGTTAATATCCACAAAAATCAGTCAGTCAATCCCCAGATACGATCTATTGTCAAACGGATGCTCAAATGACGTATGATTTATGGAGCAGCCGTCTGATAATCTTCATTCAGACATACGGCGACTTTATTAAACACCATTGTCGGGGAAATACCGAAACGTCACGGCATCCAGATCGGCTCACGGTAACAAATGACGCTGGCCTTATGACCATCTTGACCTCTATCTGATTGAATGTACTCGCGTGGGCGCTTTATCGTAAGAAATCTCACATTCTTCAAATGTTGATCAGCAGATTCGATCACAGCACGTCTCCGTCACCACTCGTCTTTCTCTTTACACCCATTTTCGATGTAAAACTTTTTAGGCGCACCTTCGTATTGCATTTTCTATCCAGTGAATGAAACTAATGCGACACGCTCATTCGGCTAAACTGGGACACGCTCGGAGGTGATGTGCTCATTTCGCTAAAGTCAGCTCTCACGTTGATTCTATTCATATATAAAGGCGAGCGGAAGCATTGTCGCTGCACGCCTTACATACCAGCACATTTAAGTGACCGCTATTGTCGTCTCCCTCTCGTTCTCCATCGCTCATTTTCTTCGCGAGCGGAACCGAATCAATGAATGGATCTTTTTCTTCATTCGTATGGCTTGTGCTGTCGGGGAGGCGCTATTGGGCGTAGTTCCGACTGCCTTACTGTTGTTTTCATCATGCGAGGCCGTATATTACGGGCAAACAACATGTCGCAAGTCTGTAACTGAATGAGTGTTTTTTTTGTGCATGTCTAATTACTTAACTTAGTCGAAAGTATTTAAAAAAGCACTGGGGATTCGGACCTCTGCATTTAGAAGCAGGCGCTTATCTTCAATCATTGGTTAATCAGAAAATCATTTCACAGCAAATCAATCAATAAGAGCGAAGGTATAAATTTGTTTTGCTTTAAAATGTTTTTTAGACTGAATCAACTGAATGACGTGAAACGAATCCTAACGCTGACCTTTGACTCGGCGCGTGTTTTGACAATGTGCTTTTCTATCACGAGTCCTACAGCAATTTTATGCTGATCATAATTTAATATCGGTTCTACGCCCACCAGCGATTCTTATTCTGAGGATGCTCGCAATATCGCCATCATTACGACTAGACGTGCGCGTTACAAGGCGACACCAGCGCAACGAATAGCAGCGTTACTGAAGCTGTGACGAAATCGCGTTCATTAACAGCCATAGCTACCGAGTCGCATTCAACGAGGTCGCTTCGCTTAGCTATTATCGCCATCTATTGCACATTCCACACCGTATGGTACATCGCCGGCCGTAGCTATTTTGAGAGTCGCCCTATTATTTTTGACCCTGTCCGGCCAGACTCCAGCTTCAGTGACACAAAAACCCGATGACGAGACCAGCTACATATTTTGTAGTCGTTTAAGTATTATTTTGAAATCACGTTTAACGTAACCTCAGTTATATAATTATCGCATTAACGCCCACCGCTAATTACGATTTAATTTGCATAGATGATTAATGTATTAATGTATTTATTAAGTTTGGAGGTATTTCTCATCGGCTTTATGTTTTAATTGTTTTTTAATTGTAATTTTACTTCTATGTCAGCTGTTGTTTCCTATGATAAATAAATAAATAAAATTACTTTAAAAAGAAAAAATGCTTCGTAACTGACGATTGACTAATTTAAATATTTTCAATGATAAAGGAATGTAGGTGTCTGACTATAAATATCTTGCTAGTTGAACAATAATAAACCTACCTTGTTTGTAGTATTAAAACCTTATTTCCACTAATAAAGATAGTTATAAGAGCGTAAAACATAGTGTAATCAATTTCAAACGGATAGTAAATTATGTAAATATATATTTTCTTATAATACGTACAAATAAAACGTGTATTCGTATGATTACTTAAATTAATAATATATATACATATATTGTGGATATTATTATGTCCACGCAGAAATCGATCATTTTTCATCCGAAATCTGTCGTAAATTACATCAAGAGCATGTTCATTCGTCCTTTATACGCACGTAACAAACGCAACACCCCACGAGGAGCAAGTGAAACCATTATTTAATGATTTTTGGAAAATTAGTCTATTTGTTTAGAAAATTAAAACCAGTATTTATGCAGACCAAAACGTCAAAATATTTGTCATCGATAGATAAACAAGTATGGGAAAAAATGTAACTTTACATATAACTTCTTAATTTTTTAAGTTTATTACTATTTTATTTTTTTGTAATAATTAATATTATTAATTTATTATAATATTTATCACTGTAGGTTTTAAATTATTTGATTATCATTTAATTTCTTGTTTTTTATTTATTTATTCAACAGGTTTCCCCATTTACACATTTAATTCATAAGAAATAAGTAAAAAATATTATACTATAACAAAAAAAAAACAACATCAACCAAACACCAACGTAATTGAAAACAAAAAATAAATAACAATAAAAAACAAAAAATACACACAACTATCAAGAAAAATACAATGTAACTACCTATAATTGAAAATAACTCTTTTAGGCGAACAATAAATAAATATCATTGTATTTTGAAGAATTTCAAAATAAGTAACCTAAAAAGAGGGCGCTTTTCGCGTTCGATAAGCTGCTTTTCATAAGAAAATGAAAAAAACACAAATAAAAATAAAAATATGCTCTCACTTTTATCGTGTGTATATATAAGTTCGTTGTATGTATCTAGTCGTACAGGACTATTTTTTGCGGAGTTGGCATCTTTTTAATATATAATTCAACATAACCTGATTTGCTGGTTTTGCGAAGCATCTCGCTTTAACGATAAGCTTTGAGACTTACAATATTCACGCATATTTCAGAGAAATAAATACAAAATCATGTCACGCTTTTAAATCCATATTGATCACCGGGGACGCTGTCACTGCATTGAGAATTCGTCATTGTCATGTTGGGATATGAAATCCATAGCATTTAATCGCCTTTATGGTGATGACTCTTACAAAAACTAAAATAAACATCGGAAACAGAAATATATCTGTCACAAACCACGTATCGCTATTAGTAGTAAAAAACTAGTTAACAATAATTATATACTAAATAAAAGTAATATTTACTGAGAGAATACCCGAAATACCCGAATTTAGTTTATACACGGATATTATCTAGTGCGGTAGGAATTAAATCAACTGGCTATTAAATAACAAACGATGGACAATAAATGTTAATATTAAATAACTGATAAACAATAAATTATTTTACCCGTAAATTAAAAATAGACCTATTTTTATCGTAAGATGTTTGTCTCTTAGATAACATCACTCAAAAGATGCTGTACTAAGCTGTATTATATTATCAATAAAGAAATGTTATTATCTATATATTAATACGTGAAGGGAAGACTTTTTACTTCTTTTTAAGCATTTTGCGAGCACGGAGAAGTGTGAGATTTGGCACAGCTGAAGTTTACATAGAGACGAAGTATGGAAATAAAATTTGTAAATAATATGTGTTACAAATAAATTTAATTTAATAAAATAAAACCTTCATACTACTGACAGCTGATTGACAGACTGAGTTTCAAGCTGTGAATTTTGTGTGCATTTTCAATAGTCTGTCAATGCCAATGTAATAATGTCAAGTAAACATAATTATTAATGCCATCTTATACTTCTATGAATGTCAAGTCCCATTTTTACATGATGAAATTAAAACTGGCAATGAATTGTCTCAAAAAATAAATACAAATACAAACTGTGTTGTGTTTTTTTTTTTTTGCAACTGTTACTAACATTAAATTCTAAATTTCATAGATATTGCAGGGAATTAAGGCAAACAACAGGCGCTAATGACGTATTTGTACACTCCCGCAGCTGACGTTATGGAACAAAATTTAAAAGAAAATATATATGTTGATTATAGTGTTAAACACTAGTTTATCTCCCGTAATCGATATTATTTATTTATTTATAAATAAAGTTATAAGCAAGCCAATTATGTGGCGCCTATTCGTCGCGACCTATAAATCCAGTTCGGATCTGGCTGTGATTTATGACGAGAAGCCCACAGAAATTTAGTCCAGGAGCCGAGGTCCTCTGCGACCGCATTGTGGAATATCGATCGTTATCATTCGACGTTTCGAAAGCACCTGGAGAACCGTTTCCTGAACATCCATCGAGTGGTCGCATTATGAGCGCAGCGTCTCGAAGAACGCTGCACAATCCAGGTACAAGCGCCGTGTTGTTCCTATTATATCACTCGTTTTTTTCCCTCCATAGATAACAAGTATTCTCGACAAAGGGGGTCCCTTCAATGCGGGCCATTGTTTAAAAACATTTCCCTGGGCCCCCGAGTGGCGTGAGGTTGCTCTCGGCGCAATAAACTTCTCCCCGGGGGCTGTCAAAATATTTTTCACGATTTTTTGGCAACAATAAAATCGTCGAAATTACCGCTTCTCAATCCGTCTATTCGCGAACACGCCTCCATTCAAAAACATTCATTTTTTTTCTAAATACACAATTTGTATTCGAATTCGATCGACCAAACAAAAAATACGGGCTTACATTCTTAGGAATTTTCAAGTGCTCCATGGCGGTAAGTCGTGAACGGCTATAAGCCTTTTAATATCTGCTTGCCCTAGATTTGTGCGCGGGAAATTTACATCCGTCTTACTCTTTCGCTATATCCGAAAACGTGCAGAGTGCGACGGAAAATAATAGAGCGGGATTAATAGCAGCAGCTCATTATGAAGTTTACACTGTTTATGATGTGTTAGAGATTCATTAAGAATTTTAACACCGTTAAATCGCCAGTAAAAGATATGAAGAACAAACAGTGTAGGCAGAAGTTCATTCCCAGAAGCAATATTTGAGCGGGACGGCAAACCACTCAACCTTTTGGCGAATATGACTTTCTTGCTTTCATTATTGTTAAGTGGTAATAACCAAAACATTGAGTAAGTTAGCCTTTACCTAGCGTATAGAAATTAAAGTGGTTGTATTTATAATTATTCGGGGCGGAGAAAAATCCAACAAAGTAAAAATCATAAAAATCGGTCCAGCCGTTCTTGAGTTATAAATGTGTAACTAACCCGACTTATATAGATATACAGATATTTTTTAATATATATATCCCGAACTAGCGAATAACACATTATCGACGTTCGATGTAAAAATATCGAGAGGAAGGCGTCCCGCTCTCATCGGCTGGCTGTGCGGAGATTTCTAGATGCTGGATTCAGATTAAGTATAAATCTTTAAGAGTCGGTCTCTCGCGGTCGCTATCTGGCCGGGTAGATCGCGGCTCCCTAATGGCTCCGCGACCGCGCCGGGCGACACATGAGACCGCGATGCGCTCGCCGTCTCCCTCCCTCCCACTAAGGACGCCATAGGGTTGAGGCAACAATCGAAACACACCATAGACGCGTACTGCGGAACTGAATATGTTAGTTTAACTTTAAATCATTCAGACATTATATTTCTAAATCTATTTAGAGTATATCGATTTTTTTGCAAGGTTACTTACAATTATTCTTAATACCAAGTTACAATACATAACACATTGTACCAATTTGGTAGAAAAGATATCCCGTTACACGTCAGTATAAGAAAATAAGTGTTTTGGAAGCGATGTTCAATAAAATATGTAGAGTTTCGTTTTCGAAACAGACAGGTTTTTAATAGAGTAAAGAGATGGTGTGACTGGTCGAAGAAGGGTTTTAATAAAAACGGTTTCGCATTTTATGTGAATTAAATTAAACACGGATTTCCAAAATTTTGACGTCTTTCCAATTAGCACAGTTTTTCCAATTAGGCACATTTGAGTACAACGATTAACCGTATTTTTAAACCCTTTTTTCGAGCATTGACAAAAGAATGTATAAACGCATATTTGAGTGTATTCAAATTCACTGATGTCCTTGTAGGGTCTTGATCTATATTGACAACTGAAAAATAATAATTTTATGCTAAAATAATTGTATTATTAACATTCGTAGTAACTGTACAGTTAGAAGTCTACCTTATCGAGGAATAAATAGAAATGTGGAGAACTATCTACCGCCCCAATGCAACTTGCCAACAAACGAAATAATAATTGATAGATATTTGAGAGCAGAACAGTTTTGCGTGTATGTTTTTGGCTAGTACATTAATATATACATGTGTGTAATATTCATACAAGAGAATAAAAAGTAATCGATTTGTAACAATCGATTCAATTTCCCTCTCCAACCTCCCCCACGTCAGACATGTTCGATCGCCAAAGCCTCGCAGTCTCCAGGACCCCTCGTTTTGTACTGACAACAGTGTCCCCATAATGTTATCTCGTGGATCGCCGGCCTAAGGCGCGCAAGATCTGATCTCGGCCGAGATGCCTCTATACGCTTTGTGCGGGGGCCAGCAACCGCTTCAATGGGATCTCTTTTCGCATTGTGACGCGCCTTGAATCCTAATGTACGAAGACCAAGTATTTTCAATCGGTTTGTATATCTCGCCCTTCGCTCTATGCCTCTTTTAATAGCCCCCATTCCTGGAATCATAAAGCCCTTGTCCTTATTGTTTCGCAATTAGTGAATAATTTCACGTATTCACCTGTCGAACGAACCTTTATAATTTGTGTGCGTAATATTTCGAGCAAAACCTCAAAGGTCAACTTAGTTTCAACGAGGTTTGTGTATGATTCATCTCTTATTGAATTCATGTAATTTTAGTTAGTTTCATTTGCTGCAGTTTATAAAAGCTATCCCTCCGGCATATATCCCATTTTCTGATACCTTCATATTTATTAGGATTCTGTATCACCAGTACTGACTATTTTGTAATCATTTCTGTTAGGTCCAATATTACCTATTCATTATAATAATAGTATTCTTTTAATTTCCGTACATAATCTACTTTTTTTACTATAAGCCTCTTTTTCATTTTGTCTTTTTGTAATCCTTTTAATTTTTTCCTATAACATTATTAATCTTTTGCCTTTTACAGTTCTGCGTTCTAGGCCTGCATCGTAAGATAATTTCAATCGCAATTTGACATTATTCCCATCCCAAGGCAGCATCACGTAACGATGTTTAGCATTCCCTTAGTGAGATACATTTTTTCCCATGTGTCCTGGCAGTTAAACACTATTCAACATTTTCTATCTCGTATCACTTTTTCTGTTTGGCTGAAAACCCAGTCGGCGTTTAAATGATCACTCTAAATCATCTCTCGCGCGTCTTTTTTACACCCTCTCTTTCACCTACTGCAGTCAAAATGAACATTTTACTCCGAAGTCTTATAGCGCCGATAATGCGCGAAAGACCTCGAAGTTTGCGACCGTTCTTTGCAGGTTTTACGATCTCAACTCAACTCTCCGCGTCACTTAGTGGGTATTTATAATATAGTCCTAAATCTACTGCAATGACATCGCCATTTCGACAAAGTGGTTTCCAAATCAGTTTTCTATTTTCTAGAGAATTTTCAGACTCTATTAAACTAATATGACGACAAAACCTAAAAAGTAAGAAGCTATAGAACTAAAACCGTCTAACGGTTTCGTAATTTTTAAACAAAATTCAGTAACTAAATTTTGTTCTAAAAATATTTTCGAGTTAGTTCCTTTTAAAATGGGGATTTTGTAATTGCAAATAGTCCTAGAAAGAAATATAATCCAACATTCTTCTTCCTAAAAACTTCTATGATAACGACCGTTACGATTAAGATCACAATACAGCCAAATCACATAGGTGCATTGATAAAATAAAGCGTCCTTTTATAAATTTGTTAATCATACCAGCAGTCTCTTATCAAGTGGCTCCTAATCAAGTTTTGGCATTAGTTCTGTGGAACTATCAAACCGGTCCCATCGGTCTAATTATGTACTACCCTTTTTTTTGAACTGCCTCGAGATTTATTTTGAAGCTCTGCTTAAAAATATCATACTAAACTACTATTGTAGGTCCTAATAGACATTTTGAAGCTATTTTTTGTGCTTTGAAGTCTGTACCTCTGAGGTTTCGCATACAAATCGTAGTTGAAAATGAGAAACCGAAACAGTCCTAATTCATTTCCTTGAGGCACACCCGATGGAATTAGAGCAGGCTGAGATATACGAGTATTACTACCAACACGTACCTACCTGTAAGCTTCTCCCTAACAATAATGATTCGGAATAATACTTTAAAGACTAAAAAAAAAAATTACATTTCTGAGAATAATAATAACTACATAGAATGCCTTTGCAAAGTCTAAAAATACAGCGTGAACACGTATCCGTTGAATACAGCGAAATATTTAAAATATAGAAAGTAAAAGTTTACTATTCTAGATTACCTACATACATATTTGATACAAAATGAAAACGTAGTGAAGCAAAGATCGATTGGAAGAGCAGTCGAATTATTAAATACGATTTCCACAGAAATTGACATGTTCGTTTGTTCGCCCAATAGGATTAAAATCTACTTTTTATTACATCTTTTTGAGATCAGCGTGAATTATTTATTTGATATTTTTTTTAAATTATAGCTGATTACTTTGTACTTTTCTTGATAAGTTGGGGTTTTTTTTTGGTTTTTATTGTTATTGTTTTTTAATGTTGTCTTTTTCCTTTAGTAATCTAAGTTAAAATTTAACCCTTCTAATGTTGCTATGATCTGTTATAACTTCTTCTATAATAGCATATAAGTTGGTAAGTAAAGTAAAGTAAAAGTTTATTCGCAAGAGCAACTTAACGCACAGGAATGACAATTTTCAATTGGTACACAAAAAAATACATACTAAAATATGATGATACATAGTTACATCGATATATTGTACATAATACCTGGAGTTTATATTTATACTACTCATATTACATAGCTAAAAGATACACATCAGAAAAAGATATACATTGTAAATAAAAAAATAATAAATTATGTTCAATTATACTATTTTAGAATTGCCATAATAAATAACTACCACACATAACATTTCTTCCTTTAAATTATAGCTCTTTAAATTCATACACATTTTTTTTTAATAAATAGGTTTTGATAGCTATTTTGAAAATAAATATATTTTTTAGGTTTTTATATTCTCCCGGTAATTGATTGTACATTTCTAGTCTTCTATACAAACTAGTGTTTATGGTAAGAATCGACTAGGAATCGAACCTAGCTCCTATGTATTACAGTCAGGATTTTAAGGCACTGCTCAGAGGTGGTAATCGTTGTTGTTGTTAGAGTCCTGTATAGCAAACCCCTTATTAAGGAATGCATGTCTCATTGTGCGGTTTATGACTGTTGTGATTATCGGCCCAACAAAGAACAGGAATCCACACAATGAGGCAGGCGACAACACAAGGTCTGGGTGTGAAAAATGCCAACAGTCCAGAGACCAAGAAGAGGTTTGCGCTGTGCTAAACGCCTGTCAAAGCATCTTCGATGAAATACGACCGCTCTGTTAGGCGTTATTGCAAACGAGTTTCTGCTTTCTTCACAATGTATGTCGCGTTTACTAGAATGTAACTTTAACTAACAAAAAAAAAACCACAGTATTATTTTAATCTAGTTAGTGTGGTAAATTACATGCATGCCCAAAAGTTATACAAACCCTGCAGGAAATCGAATGTATTTTTTTTTGTCGACATAATGTATTTCCTACCTCCCTAGCTGTACAAGTTTTTTTGGGGTTCGTAATATAAAAGACACCTTATTTACGAAACATTTTTCCCCACTTTCTATATTTGTCCCATCCCTCCCCTCACCCTTTCCACGGCAAACTAGTTATGCAAGGAAATACGTATTATTGTTTGCAAACATCTGTAAACTTTCTAGATTCCGATTTCGATTCCGATTTCTAGAATATCCGAGCTAGACGCATCTAGGTATGTGAATGAGTAGGGATATTTTTTTAAAATTTACCCAATAATGTTATTATTACTAGTAATATGTGTAATTTATTTTAAATATTGTATTATACATGTAGCAGCCATTTGCTATAATTTATCATTTCGTGAAATATCTAGACTTATCGCGAATTAGAGACGTTTCATGAAATGCATCTGGCTGGACGTATGCTGTAATTACACCATTTACTTAATTTAAATTGACATTTCATGAAATGGCTTAAGGTTTTTATGCTGACCCGTCACCGCGCCGACTATATCTAGGTCAAATACCTAGCCAAGGTTTGTCTAAGGTCGGGAACAGCTAGTCGATATTCAATACCGCCCCCATTCCCTCCGTGCCGAGGTGTTAAAACATCCTGAAATATTCGAAATAGTGATGTACCAGAGATCCGTATCCGTATCCGTATCGGCGGATATCCGAGGGGGACGAAAAATCCGTATCCGTACTTTTTAGCGGATCTTGAACGGATCCTTTACATTATTTTAAATTTCATGACATACACGAAATTCTAAATATAGATGATTAGGTAGCATTAAATACTTTTAAGTTCCATTTTAATTATTTTTTATTTCCTAATATAAAATATAGATGATTAGGTAGCATTAAATACTTTTAAGTTCCATTTTAATTATTTTTTATTTCCTAATATAAAATATTTAAACATTTATTGTAGTGAATTACTAATAGTACCTCAAAGGTACTAATTAAACTATCTTTATAATGAAATCAATCTCAAATCTTTGTGATATGCTTATTAAAACGATTAAAATTTGAACATTTATAGAAAGTTATAAGATATTAATTAAATTATGACCCAACTGTCGTGTCAAGGTTACACGCACCGAATGCACCGACCCGACTTATAAAGGTCCGTATCCGTATCCGCGGATCTGGACATCAATGATCCTTATATGTATCCGCATCCGCGGATATATATTTTTAACGATCCGGCACATCATTAATTCGAAAGATTTTTATTAAGTTTGAAATTCGTTTTACTCGCGGTTAGGTGATATTTTTTAAGGATTAATGTTTGATTGTTGCTGAAGATTACCCGCCTAAAAGAATAGTAGTGGTTTTAAATGTATCCTGTAAACGAGATGAGATTCGTTCGGGGCGCGTAAGAAGGAACGGATTCTTAAAAATTCTACACTTTTTGCCTGCGTGACATTGAATAAATGTCCAAGTCAGTCTGGGAACTAGAATCCGAGAGCATTGCGGCAAATTCGGGCGAACGGCCGGCGAGCCTTTTTATCATTTTAATTTGTTCACAGCGGGCGTTCATTTTCTGAGCCGCTCTCATTGTTAGGACCATTCCAAAGTCGCGGCGACTTATCGAAGCCGAATGGGCGAATGTGGCCGCCGCCTGCGATACTCTCGAAGTGTCCTTTTCCCGCCGGGATCGGTTCGCTATTTATTAGGGCTGACTGTGATATTATTTAAACTATATGCTACTTATTTTTCTGAAATCATTAAATACCCATATTATTTTGCGATGTGCGTTTGTCACTCATATAACATACCAACTTTCCTTTCCACTCTCTTGCCTACATACTTCTCTCACACACCCATTTCATGAATTTTTGAATATATAACAATTTCACGATAATAATCTGGGAACTATACTTGTAAGCCATATGTTATGTATAATATTATTTGTAATCATGTTCTATTTCGCTGTTAATATATATTTTTAATAAATAAATAAAACCAATGGAAGTATGTCATCAAAGCTTTCATACGGCAATGAGAAAATTATTAATTTATTTCATAGAAATACTAATTGAATTGTTCTATATTGAAAGTCTACAGGTTACGATTTCGACGATTTTGACATTTTAATGTCAAGTGCCTATTCGAAAATCACATATCTTCTTATCCTATATCTAACGGTAAGTTACCAGAAGAAAACTGTTGATAGTTTTCAAACATTACCCTTTCAAACATGGAATAATTTCGAAATTAAATATTTTTTCTGGTAATAATTTATTACCGCACTTTCAACATACTTCTATAAAACAAGAGATTTAAAGAAGGCGATGGATTTTACTCCGGATAAACAACGACAGTTCTATAAAGGTTCCCGATGCTTTCATAGTATGTATAAACATTCCTTAATAAAAAAAACTAAATCAAATGAAAGAGAATATTACTTGTTTTTCAGATTATGAATTCCTAAACTACTACAGTTCCTTTTTGGCCTAGACCGATTTAATTTGTATAAGATTTATTCAAAACAAAAGCTTATTTTTGACACCTTAAGTAAAACAAAACAAAACAAAAGTGCCGTAATTTCATGACCTTTTTTTTTCTACGCGAGGCTTCGACTGCGCCGTGGTTCAGACGTCAAAAAACAAATTCAAATAGTAACCGTAATAAAGTATGATTTGTATTAACGGTTCATTTAACCTTTAGAACATCAATTAATAGAACAAATACAATATAAATAATGATTATAATCATCCTTATTTACGAGCCACTATGCATAGTTTACGAAGCGTATGTGTATATTACTTATGTGAGATAGTTCTGTATGACGACGTATTTATGTCTTCATTCTAAGTCCCTTTTACGATCGCGGGCAACCGTAAAGAAGCGAACCTTCTAAAGCTAGGCCAATGATTTGTGGCCGCTTGATTTTATTTTGTGTAATGGCCTCCCGAACTATTGGATGCGGCCCCCGCGCGTGGTTACAGTAGTTTCGAAGGCGAGATGGGTCGGATTCAATATTCTCGCGGTTCGTACGCGCGCCTCGCCAACATTAAATAACTTCACTATACCCAGTCGGACATTGCCGATCACGATAATAATACCATGTCAATAAGCATCATCACTGTTTTTCAATTTTAGGTAGATTTCATTACAATGGGTAACGGTAAATTTAGACATATCTTCGCGTTTCACATCCCCTAGAACTTAAAACCACCCTCAGTTAAAAAAAGTACATAGGAGTTTATATATCTATTTATCTATATTACTTTCTTGTGGACAGCATAACTGCCGTAATTTTACATCAATCACTTTCAAATTGATACATAACTTTTAAGGGCACAAAATCTCAGTCAAGTTCGTTAATGGGCAATATGAGATAAGGGGGGGGGGCGGAAATGGTGGGGGGCGAAAAAGTGAAATTTTGCTATAACTTTCTTAGTATATAAGAAATCGAATTCATTTTAATTTTATATTATTCCTTAGATAAGAAGCTAAAACTTATCTAAGTAAACTTTTTTGATAGCACCAACCCATTGGTCCTGAGGGTGGGTTAAATTGGTTTTACAAAATTCTATAAATCATACCTCCCTTAATAAATACAGTATCAAATCCGTTCAAAATCTAAATTGTAGACCTATAATTTCCCTACAACTTTTGTTTGAAACAATTTTTGATATGAGAAACCCTTACCAAACCAAATGACCAAAATGTTTCACCGCTTTGATCCAGTGAAACCCTTCCGGCGTGCCGATGGATTTACTGATGGATGGAGAAAAGGCTGCAATCCTTGTGGGGTATTTTATAGGTGATAACTTGCCCAAAGTTAGGTCATTGATTTTCGCGCGCGTCGGAATTAACCCGCTGACTGAATTTGCATAATCTGTTGAAAAATATAATAAATTTCCGCATGTTTTTTTTTTCGCATTTTTTTTATACCCCCCTTAAGTCTTAGGAAATACTGAATAAAGTTTTATTCCTTCAGGGTATTTGGTATTGGAAAACGTATTTTGTGTTCTAATGAGTTGTGTTTAATAATATGATATAATAATATATGATTATAAAAATAAAAAGTAGCAATTTGTGACAACGATATGCTAAAATACATATCTGTTTTTTTTTTTAATAATAATTATGAAAATGATACCAGATTTAAAACACCTGTTAATCAAACCTACCAATAGCTAAATTCCAACATGTAAAATATTAATAATAGTTCTTAAAAGTTTCTTTACTGTAACCACATTTCTGTACGTAGAGCAGTTTATATTCATTGCATTATAAATCATTAAAAGCGTACAAAAGCCGTTCTCATCAAGTATGCGTTGACATCCCCATCGCATTCGAAGTTCATTTATATATGTAATAAGTTATTAAAAAATGCATTTACTATAAACGTACGCTAACCACATCATCGTATCCCAATCTCACAGAAAAATATTTAGTTAATATAATTATAATTATAATATTGTGCGAGGGCAAGAAATAAAACAGATTGAATAATTTGAAGGTGTGTGTGTATAGATATGTGTTCGGTGGGTGGGTCAGGTGTATCTGTGGGTTTATGTTTGTGTACATACATGTTTATATAAAAGTTTTTCCTAAAAAGTGTCCATAATGCTGTTCATCAAATGCACTAACCATACGGGGGATAGAAAAGGTAATGCAAGTGGATCGTGTCGTGCTTTTTGTGATAAATGACATCTACGAGTAATCATTATATTTGCTATAATTATTTCAATATGACATAAAGGCGCCGCACAAAACGAACGGCGTTTATAACACGTTGAAAAGGTTTAATTTCCAGCGGGCGGCCATTAGTCACCGAACGCTCATAGTATAATATAATAATGCCAGATGTTGGGTTTTCAATTAATTATAACACCCGCATAAATGAGTCTAATAACGGACAGGCCGGTACAGAAAGCGCACCCCCGCGCGGCGCCGCAGGGGCCCAGTCGCCATCCGAAAGTGTTGAAATCGGAAACCGACTCGACAAAATGAGTGTTGACTTGCAACAATATCAAATTAGAGCGGCCATTATCATTTTACCGTGATGACTATCGCGTTCTACCGCACAACACCTGGCGCTATCAATCTAGATCTCTCGTAATGACGCCAGTGCCGCGTAGAGTAAGTTTTAACACTATCCCACTTTCAAATAAGATAGCGATAAAGTATGAAATTAAATACGGCGCATATCATTTTGTTTTTTTACTTCGGGTCGAAAACTGGGTGTCATAACAAATTTGACTAGACAAATTGACAGAAGAAGTTTGAAAGGGATAAGTAAACAATTAAAAAAAACATAGATAGTGATTGAGTAATGCCGACAGAAACGAAAACTAAAGAAAGGGGCCTTGTGCGAGTGACGCAAACGCGGTAACCGCTACACTACGGAAACCGATATGAGCGGCGACAGGAATAGGGTATTAAAATTGATACTGTTACCATTAGCAAGTCGTGACGCTAACCCATAACCCACTCTCCTGACCCGTGCTTATGAAAGTTTTCACTTCATGAAAAAAGGGAAATTTTCACTCGCTTCCCGTACGACGCGCAACGGAGGGGAAGGACTTAGTCAGGTAACAAAACGACGAGTCGGAAATTTCAAATTGGTACAGCTCAAGACTTCGAGCAGCTATTAAACTGTCTCAAACGGTAGATCTAAATTATTAGGCCTATCCAATAGAGATAAAAACATTTCAAGAAGATAATAGAAAAAATATATATATTTTTCAACGGAATGACGCATAGCATTTAAAAGAACGTTTCAGCAGCTATTCGAGGGTATGCCAGTGTTAGTTTATGAAATCAGAAGTTACAGAGTACGGCGTTCATTTCTGAGTTTCATTAACCCCGCTGTCACAAACGACGTTGGATTGGGAACGTATGTATTGGGACTGTACCTGCCTAGGATGCTAAATAGACCGTATTAATATTATAGATCGTAACATTGATACGGTCTATGGACCACACACGTGTTTTTACCCCGTAACAGGATTTTCGAAATATGGAAAAACGAGTGTTCCGTTAGACCAATTTTTACATCTGTTCGTTAAAGATAAAACGTTAAAAAATGTATCTCCTGCGTCACCCTCCGAGGAATAAATTTTTCAATAAATCGTTTCTTAGCGAGTGCCACATGTCACTTAAAAACAATGAATCTACCTTTCAAAATTTAGGTTTCTATGTAAAACGATTTGCGATGATAAAAATCAGTCAGATCGATTCCGTAACGATCAGATCTAAAAATTAATAATTAAATTTATAATTGAAGGTCTTGAATTCTAAGGGAATATGACGCGAAAAAAGAAATCGTTATAAAAAACCCAAATATAAACCATGAATATGTTTACTTCATAATTTAACCGTGAAATTACTTGGTTGAATATTATGCTTGCTAGATAATTATTTTAAATTTTCGTAGATTTTCAAAAAACAAAAAAATACTTCATAGTATAATTTTTATTATGTTAACCCATTCTAATTATAGCGAAAATTAATAAATGACATTATTATTAATTGACATGTGTAATTATTTGGTATATAATACTCTGGCTCATGTTCTATAGCACTGTTCTAGTATTCCATTGTACTGTAGCTATATGGAGCTTTTCAGTGCAATATTTATTATGGCATTACTTTGTATCGAAGTATTAGCATTAAAAAATATATGTTATTCCTATACATTTATACACGTGATGGAAATAAATAATCTTATCTTATTGGCAAATAGTACAGGCTATTTGCCAATAAGAATATTTACATATATTTATGTTAATATTTTGTCTTATGTACAAATTATGCATAGAGAGAAATTTCCCATATAATTAAAGTCATTGACTGTAAAAATGACATCATACTTCGTAATTTATTTGTGCTAAAGCTAGTCACGTTCAAAGCAATGGTCTCAATTAAGGTCAATACTTTATCAAGAGAAGCTTGGCTACTTGGTTTATTAATTGTAATTCTTAAGTATTTAGGACTAATTATTGTGTATTAAATACAACGGCTTACTAGTTAAAACTACAACACCTAAACGTCTAAGCTAAACTATTTAAAACGTTTTATTGGTTATATATAAATGTAATCACAAGTTGTTAGGAATATTTCATTGGGAAAGCTAACTATTGCAATGGGAATCATGTCATTGACTTTCGACTTAGCTTCGCGTTTCACATCCTCCTTGAGCCCAAAACCACCCTCAGTTATAAAGTTTATATATCTATCTATATCACTTTCTTGTGAACACGATAACTGCCAAACACCAATCACTTTAAAAAAAAGGGCACATGAAATCAGACCAAGAGGACACGAAGGAAAATTGAAAAATGTGCTATTATATTTGAAAAATGTGCTATTTCTTATTTATATTATTTTTTAAAGCCTACACTTAATAGCGCCGCATGCTATTACCATCAAGTTAATTTTTTTTTATGGTCTGAGCTGGTATTCTATGCGAACAACACCTGGCAACGTACAAGATCCACTTTCGCCACACGATAATCGGTTTTCTATTTTTAAGGATCGGACAACAGGATTCGCAGCGCTTGCAGCCAGCATATCCATCACCTCCCAAATGAAGAATTTCCAAATCCAGTTCAAATCCGCCAGAGTATGACGCTCCATAGCGTTAATTACGCTCCTTACGGATTCCACGACTCCCAGATATACCTTCTTCTATTGTGAAATCTGGCCGTGTACTATTTTCTATACAAACCGTATCTATGAAGGCCATGCAACCATTTTATGTGCGTTCACCAGTCGCTCTTTAGGATAACCTCAACACTTTTTATCGATTGGGCTGTAGAGTCGTTAGGCGCGGATCCCTGGGGAGAGGGGGATAAAGGGTGTAATTACTCCCCTCCCCTAAGAACTTTCATAACACTCACCAGTATACACATTTTGTGATGTTAGTACCATTTTCTTAGTGTACCATATCGGTCATACCACTAGAATATTCATTTTACTTTACTTATAAATTACTTTTATATTTTTAGTATTTAAAAAAGACTGCTTTTTCCGTTGAGTTTAATTGTACAATGGTTTTGTAAAGCGGGATTTTTTAGACGAAATGTATTAAACCAATTTTAATTGAGAGTCGTAGATCTATGAACTAAGCCCGCCGTGTGATTTGTACGTAGTCCCAACACAAAGGGGCAACCATTCGCGATTGACAATCAGAATACGATGGTTTACTTAAGTCCGCGTTCTCATTACCCATATACTGCCCAAACTGTTTACTAACGCGGGGGCAAAATGTTGTACGCGGTCGAAGTTCTGACGATTTATCGGTTGTATTTTTGTTTCGAAGGTGTAAAAGCGACCTTTATTTTCCCTCCGTTTCGCTGTCGCGTCGGTTCGAATGCCCGCCCGCCTCCTTTGTAACTGAATTTTTGAATAGATTTTTATGTCGCCACACAAAATGTCGCCCCGTCAAACAAAAAGAATGCATAGGACGAAATAAAAACGAGTTCCGTTAACACAAAGAGGATGCCAGTGGACACGCCATCATGATACACAATGGCGCTGGGTAGATAAATATTTTGACTATTCTATCGGGCCCAAATGGATAAAGAATTACGCGGCACGGTTCGAGCTTTCATTAGGTTTTTTGTTACCAAATGTTAAATTGACAAACAAAACATCGCATGCATTCACCGCAATCCACCATTCCCAGAAGATTCTGGATGCCAACCGTATCCTCAGCACCTGCTTGAGATGCTCTGCAGATTTGCTTTAGAATATTATAAGCCCTTTCGACTTTCTGAATTGCGTTTCTGAATTATTTGTGAAATCTAAAAGAAGAATGCCACCCTGACGTTTAAGTTTAAGTGACACTCGGGTATCCCATACATTTAACACTTTATTTTAAAATGGTAAGTCATTAAACCTTCAGGCATCCTTCATTGTCTTTATCGTGTGTATCAATTGAAGGACCTACATGCCATCACTAAAACTTTTTATGATGGTCCTACCACCTATACCAGTGTTTGCAATGACGACTGCATTTTAAAATAAATTGTAACTCGGAGTCATGGATTGACTCTTGTTTATCTAAAGAGCTATCAGATTTGATATTTATTTCTGATATCAGTGCACCTATTAAAAAAAAGTTCAAGTAATATCCTTCAAGAGATGTAATAATTTAAATTTACAAATTAACCACGAACGATCTTTTACTTCGTCCAGGTAGACATTTGGTGGAAGTATCACTTGAGATGTACCACCGTAAACTGTTCATCCGCGATCAATCATTCGAGAATTTGCCCCTTTTACGAGTGGTTTGTGTATGTAATATGTACGTATATTTGTAGTATCTGAATAGATCACACAAATCACCGATATAAAATTTTGATAACCATTACGCTAAAGTTCTACACAACAATGAATCTTTTTATGTTCAATTCAAAATAAAATAAAAATACTGTGCGTTGGATAAATTCTTATGAAATTATACGGTCATGAATACTTATAAATATCAGTGACCCTGCCCATGGAAAAGCTCAAATTACAAGCCATTGAAGTGAGGTCTCTCGTTAACAGGTGTCACAATTGTCACTCCGGTCGTTCGTGTTTTGACAGCGCCGTTCTCTGGTCCATTCAGTGCTCCTGGAGAACGTTCGCTTTGAAAAACGAACCGACCGGAAACACGTATCGCGATTCCAGGGATGTCGGCGTGCTCATCCGATTCAAACCAGGAACATATTAATCATACAGAACATCTTATTTATATATCTATATTAGTTTGCCCATAGTCCAATTTATTTTTTTTTACGGAAAGCATATTAGTATTCTATGCTGTATACAAGTTAAGCTGAATTCAGTCTTCAATGTGGATCATTCCGTCATCGTTCGCCCACGTAAAACCCATTGCAACCATCCTAATATTAACAGATTATTTAGATGTTCTTGTATGTAGAGATACGGTATTTAATTATTATTATTATTAAATAATTACAATATTTAGGAGCTAGCTCCGGTGATACTGTTGAGTTTAGTAGGTGAGGAAAAAAAATGAATGCTTAACAACTCGCAGTCTACGCTTAAAAACAGGCTTTGAAGAAGGAAAGGGGTCAAATACTGACCTATGAAGAGTATTCCACTGCCGAATTGTTCTGGAAAGAAACGAATTGAACCCAATGTTCCGTTTTCTCAAGATAGGTTTTATCTTGGAAGGATGGTCATTACGGCCAATATAAGGAGGATTAGAGGGCTGGGATCTTAAAGCACACCAGGCAGGCTCATCCGTCACAGTCTTATATAAACTAGTTAACTTGAATTCAAAACGCCTTCTACTAAGTGGCTCCCAATTAAGAGTTGAAATTAATTCAGATGGACTATCATACCGACTAAATGCCTAAAGACTATACAGTATTTGGAAGCTAGCTCAGTTGATACTGTATATACGATTCGCTAACATTTACTAAAGTTCCAAGATAGCGTCTTCCAACCAGATGGAGGAGTGCCAGTTTTTTTGTGTCGGGTTTGTTAAGTTGTGATCTAGACTAGCCAGATCTGGCTGTAGCGGGAATCGGACTGTCACAACCTCCCAAAGGATGGACCGTGTTCCATCGACCTATGTGAGTGGGATGAGGGGCAACCCGTGCTGTAGCTCGGACACCTCACTAAGTTTTGCTACTTCTTCCATCAGTAGCTGAGGGGGTGCTCGATCGGTCACGGTCCGGCGAGGCAGTGAGACCTGGCGAGAGTATGGGACAGCGCACGCGCCCGCGCCTATGTACATTTAAATACACCCTTGGCTGGTGGAAATGGATCAAACACTGATGATCTATGGAACGCATTACATTCGAGGATTGTCCCGGAAAAAAAGAATTGAACCCATTCTTCCTTTCTCTTAGTTTTATCTGTGAAGAATGGTCATTGCGACCAATAATATAAAAAGATTAGCTAGGTGGAGCCTTAATTCAGACCAGACATGTTCAATCGCTATATTCCACAATCTGAATTCAGAACATCTTCTTGTCAGTACTCTTGGACTATTGTATCGATAAAAACGACAGCATTGTTAAGGTTAGTCGCACTGACGTTTTGTTTGCGAAAGAAAGTTGCTTTAAAATCAGGACCAAAAATCAGAGACGTCGGCATAATAATTTAAGACATTCGACTATTAACCCAAAGGAAGGGGGTTCGAATTCGCTCATTTTTAACGCTTCATTACCACCATCTTCCCTGACTCTAAGACTTGCACATTTGACTTAGTTGAGTAGGGTTCAAAATAATTGTATACGACACAGCAATTATTTTTAAAAAATGCTCGTGAGCTCTTTTCACTAGATCGCCAACATCTTGGTCAACCTATTATGCCAGTAGGTTCTCAAGATTTTCTTAAATGGGCCTTTAAAATAATTCTATATAAATACCAGACAGAAAGCAATTCGCAATAATAATACATTTGATTTGTGACTGATAGTTGATATTATGCTTAAGAAATAATATTGTTATTTATATTATCTAGTGATAATAAATATTAAAATGTGTTAATAAACACATTTTGCGCAAAGTAATACATGTGTTGGGCCAGACACACTAGATACTTTTAAGAAAAAAAATATTTTTTTATTTTATTTTAAGCGATGTCTTTAGAAATAAAGTCGGTAAATTGTACTTTTTCTCTTGGAAAATTTGATATTTTGAAAACCAAATTGAGAAGATAAACTAAAATACAGGTAATAATCACACCTTTTTAGCGCATTTTGCTACAGTCTGAAACGGGTGTAAGCCAATACCGAAATGAAGTCCTTTTTTATTTCAGTATGCCTAAGCGGTGATTACCGTCGGATCGAGTCTCCGATTCCCTTTTATCGTCAAAAACGGATCACCCTTACGACGTCCTCGAAATGTCCGGATGTTCAAAGAGTACTTACTCATGTCAAAACATGAACTCTGCGAATCAAATTACATTTTCATCCTTTTTTTAGTTCGCGATTATATAGTGCGCCTGTGAACATATTTGTTGTAATAGGTATGACATCAGTAAGTAAAACACAGCGGAAGAATGGCGGAGCCCTTAAGGTATGAGGGAATACTTTATTTATTATTTTATTTAAAAATTGCCATCTTGTAAACGTTATGCTAAATAATGAAAAAATATTGTCTATTTTATTAAATAATGTGTCTATGCTAACACTTAAATCGTGTGTGTTGGGTATTATAAGTACTCTGAGAATGCTAGAACGGTTAGATTTATTTATCAAATTCAGCTCTAAAAAGCACAAATGTGCAAAAACGCTAACACAGAGGTAACCAAAAGTTATTGTGCAATAGAACTGATAATTTTTCTGAAATTTCTTCGTTTTATAATCGTATGGTTGCATTATATAACATAGTATTATGCAAACAAGATGATCCAATAATATTTGAGGGCTGTTTGAATGCTAACTTTCTTTTAGCACGTTCGTCAGGTTATTCAAGCTCAAAGAACGCTCGCTAACAGACGTCCCGTGCTGCGGAATAGTAAATGAGGGTAGTAGGCTAAACGCGCGAAAGAGCTGAAAATTCTCAACGCTGAATAAGCCAATTAGCTAGGATCCTTAAACAGATCAACAGGTTGCATTTTAAACCAAACCGAACCGCCGTGGCTAACCTCTAGCTAACCTCTTCCCACACTTGACTTTCGAATGTTTCATAATGTCATGATGATGGGAGATAAATGGGAGATTCTTAGCGGACCTGTAATGGACATAAATTCGGGCATTTCGGTGTTCGTCATGCCCTTCTGAAGGTGTTATACTCCTGTCAAAGAGTGCTTCTCTGCCTTTCGGCTACTCATTGAGAACTATCGAAAATCAAACATAGAACTATGATTTTTAGCATTGGCAGGTGACCAGTGGTGGTACTTTCATCGAAGCCGAAACACCAGGCTTGCCTACATTTTTAAACAATAATTAGTAGGTACCTCAAAAAAATGTCTTGCCTTCTATAAAAATTCTGGCCACGCCACTGCAGGAGACTATAAAAAAAACTCCAATTCTGCAATATTCTTTTTACTTTAATACGATTATTAATGTCATTCGAGTATGCTAAATTTGCTGTTATTATTTCAACAGGTTTAAAAATTATTTCGTCAAAACTCGTAAATGGAATTATTCTAATTAAATCGTGTATACTAGACCCATAAAATAAATAAATAGCATAATTCTATTGAAATGAAGGTTCTCTGTATTAAACGCTCTCATCGCGTCGACAGAGACAACGATAAATTCGAAGAAAATAAGATACATCAGTCCAACACAGCGTACCGGTCGACTTTGAGATTTGTTGTGTGAACTGTCAGATCTATCAAGATAACAAAAATAGATAGCCCGGTGTTTCGGCATTAAGGCTACGACGAAAGTTTTAATTTTTTGACGCATAATTCGGTCTCGGGACGGGACTTGGCGACGTGTGAGAATGGATTCCCTCGACTGTAATGCGCGACCATGAAGATTATCTAAATGTCCATACGATTGCTATCGAGGCGTTCCGAATAACCCGATACTTTTACAAATCCCGGAACGAAGGACATATTTAATATTTATATGTGAACGGTCACGATATTGTACGCTTACGAACATATTTATTGCACTTTACACTTTAATATTTCTATATAAAATAATTACTTATTATGTAGAAATAACGTGTCTGGAAAAAATATCATTTAATACGACGTCGCATAATTTAAGAGCCTGATCTGTTTAGAACCTGTAAATCACATAACATTTAATAACATAATACCTAGTATCTGTCGTCTTTATAATACCTTACATAGAGATAGTCGCATTGACATTTTCCATGATAGCCCTAGTCAATTCAAAATGCATATTCTTGGGTACCTTCCGAAATAATAATAATATAAAAGTACAAATTAACGTTCATACATTATATTTTTATATATATGTTAAAAACCGTATTTAGAATATTTTTTACGTTATAATACGCGCTCGCCGTAAGGTTACATTATATGAAAGTCCGACAGTGTATTGATGTTTAGAAAGATGTAATCTTTCTCGGATTAAAACACTAAGAATTATCAAATGTGATATTGCGATGAAATATTTAGTGTTGTGATGAAAGATTTCGTGATCTCAAAACAACACAATTCACGACGTGGCGACGATCGGCGTCTAGTATTCCAACGGAGTGGAACTCGGACCGTGCACACCAGCTCGTACAATCGCATCGGATCGACTGGTCGCGCGCGGTTTGTTTTGGTATTCTTCGTTGGGCCCGTACGAAACTACCCCCAAATAATGTACATATTTGCTTTTAAGGTAAGGACAGCGCACATTTTATGACAGCGTACAGGTGAGGACATAGGAGCAGGAAATTAAAGGGATTTATGAAATGTCATAACTGGTCTGAACAAATGTATAGCGAAGAAATTAACACTAGGGAGCAATTCATAGGCCGAATAAATAAGGCTACGGAAAAATTAGGAGATGAAATTCTAAACATGGATACGAAAACGGCTGCTTGTTTACATACAAAATGGCGGTGATCATAAAGCACATATTAAAATAAATAACAACCTATTTTTTAAATTTATACATACACCATTCATGTGGTTTTATTTTTTCAACCATGCTCTCACAAAAGTGTTAATTTTATCACATTCTTCTTTTTGTGTTTTACTTTTTACTATCGAAAGTATAAATTTCGTTTTTATATTTTTGTGATACGAGATGACTAGTTTTAAAATCAAATAAAATATTTTAAATGTTAGTAGTATTTTTTTTTTAAACAAATTTTTATTTTTTTTTTATCTTTTGGCGTTTAGGCCTCTCTAAATGGACTAAAATGATAATTTGTACTTATATTTTCTATTCGTATTAAAAGATCTGTTCATACAGAGCATATTAATAACATTTTTGTAATAAAAAAACACTAACAAAAATAAAAGCGTTAATCCTCACTATCATTATAACATATTTTACTTGTTATTCTTCACTGTCAATATATTTTTATTCATTTTAGAAATATAGTCATTGTGTGATCGACCGCACATAATTAATTTTGTCCTAGGTTAGGTTACCAATAAAAATAATTTATTAATTCAACATTATGACAAAACATGTAATAACACGAATCGAATTTTGAGTTTTATTTTGTTAAAAACATATTTTAAATCCTTGTTCATTTTATTTATTTATATATTTATAACATACATCTCAAGCTTTCCATACAATTTCTCTTTACCTACAATTGTATAAAATACCAAATATTGTATAAAATAAAAAATATTAAGCATCAATTAAGCAGAAACATAACGTATTTCTCAGCATACTAAATTTTGTAGATGAAACAGGTATCTGAGTTAACTTAATTAAGTGTAATTTTTCGCCTGAAAACGTTATTTTTTTATTATATGTAGTGACTTTGTATTTTTCTTGATTTGTTGTGGTTATTTTTTGTTCGTTTTTGGTTTTTAATATATTTTTTTTTCTTTTATTATTAAAAGAATTATAATATTTTATTTTATACTTTATATCAATCAAATGTGTAAATGACAAATAAATTAAATTTCTAACAAGCTGACTGACGCCTCAGGATCAATAAATGTTGTGTTAACTTAGCTGATTTAAATTTAGTTTTTTATTGAGAATACTCATTTAGTTTTTTATTGAGAATACTCAAAATTAATTAAATTCAATAAATGTTTTCACATAATGAAGCAATTATCGCACAATGATAAAGGTGATAACCTTACCACAAACTTACCTTTTGAAAATAGAATTTCCCATAATACAAAGCCGTTTCATGCAAAAAGTATGAGAAAATGAATTTTCTTGCAAATTTTTATTTTCGTGATTTTTTCCGATGTTTTAATAGTTATTCTGCTATTTGGGGCGGAGACAAATCGAACAAATCAAAGATCATAAAAATCAATCCAGCTGTTCTTGAGTTATAAATGGTGTAACTAACCCGACTTACATATATAGATTCGGCAGTCATCCAGAAAAGATCAAATAAATCCCGGGATTAATAACTATTTCCGACGAGATATGTATGCGCATCGTGCTATACTGTCGTATCAATAAACTATGCGCGTCTAAATTATGTAATTCTCGCGCATGTTCTCGAATTTTCAATGCGACGCCGCGACGCGATGCAACGACGCGAAGCCTTAACTTTGATTAGACGCTCAGTTGGCTTGATTCAGACCGCAGCGTTTCGCAGTTTGGGTTGTAATTTATAATAATACTTTAATGTACAAAGTAATATTTTCATAGTAATTTAAATCAAGGCTTATCTGGTAAATACCGTGTGTGTATAAAATGCTTTAAATATGTATCTAATCACCTTTTCACTTTGATTTGTATATTTATAATGTGTAATGCACTTCACAGATTAAAAATTACTTACGGTAAAAAAAAACTTCTACGATGAAATTACTTTTTTACAGTGAACTTATAAAACGTCGGGTCTAGAAACTCGAAAAATGACATGTAGCTTGTTTTATAACATTGGCATCGAATGAGAAATGATTTTGTGAAATTAGCCACCAACCGGGAGTGACTGAATTAGTATTAGTCTTCCCGAGTGCCGCAGGCAACGAGTTGTCGGGCGCCGAAGGTGTTTTTACGAAAAAATAAATTTAGACACGTGGACGCCGTCACGAAAAATCAAATTAAGGCGAGCGGATGCCCCGAAGGACCTAGAGATGGGGAGCGAATCGACCCATCCTGAGTGCTGCAGGCACGAGTTGTCGCGCACCGAAGTCGCCGGCAAAGCCGCTCGCAATGCCTAGCTACTGACCCGGAGCAATACCCTAGGTTGAACAGCTAGTATATTTTATAAACTACAAGACGGTGACAATCAAACAATATGATTTTCTTGACAATAAAAGTAGATAATATCAAATTCAAATTTCTCACAGACGAAGAAACACACAGTCACCCAAGCGACTTCAGCGCAGTTTCGCTTGGGCCGTACTTAATAGCAAACATCGGTACGTTCAGAACCGGTCGATACTTCGAGAGCGTCATCGGGGACTGACAATTTGTTTGATAATATTTACCCAGTGACGTCCCATCGCGACAAGTGGCCGCCGTATTATGAAGGTCGCTGGCTCTCGGCCGCTCTCCTTAGCTCTTGAATAAATTAACAATAATATGAAAAGTGTGTAAACAGACTATACTAAGTAGTAACTAAATATACACTGTCACAGCTCGCCCCTCTCGAGAACACCGAAGAGTAACTTCGACATTTTTTACCGAATTTACATAATATTCGAAAGCAAGCATAAACAATATCCAAAAGAAATATTCGAAATGCACAGTAATTTGAGATACCGATTTTGAGACAAATAAAACGATCAATTAAAAAATCTCTATCCCCTTTCTGGCAATATTGTATTTCAAAGATAAACGTTGTCTTTATGTTTGGTTGATATATTTATAATATAAACTTTACTTGACTCTCATAAACTGCTAGTAATCTATACTTATTAAACCTAATATCAGTTATGGCAAACCTTGCAAAAACATGGACACTGATAGATGGACAGACGAGTTTAAGTTCACACAGTGGGCCATGAAGTGGGTTTTGATCAGAGCGTTTGCATGACTGGATTCCCAAATAAACAATCTGTCCAATACCCTTGAACTAAAGACATCGCTGTTGCAATAAGCGAATAACCTACGTCATTTCTCAATAAAGTTTAAAATGTTTATTTTTCAAACGCTCTGTGGACCATTACAATCGTTTCATTGAGATAGACTGTCAAAGATTTGTAACAGTTTAGACGTAACATTCCGAAATATAAACGTCACAACATTTATTTATAGAACACTTGTATTTGGCGAACGCTGGATGGTATCTCAAAGAATTTGATATGTTACGCAAACAGGATTATTCAGCTTTCAGCCGAACCGCGTTTAAGCGATCTATTCTCACGTGCAGGACAATGGATAGGCCACCATTCAGCTATGATTGCATTCAATGCGAAAATAAACACAATTTTCAGTTCCTTTTGAGCTTTTGTTAGCAGCCTTCAAATGTCGCTTGGCGCAAAAAATATTTCACGTTAGAAACGGCCCTGGCGCGACTTTTAACATAATCAGATTGGTGGTGATAATTCAAATATTTAATACAAATAATTTTAAACCTAATTTATCGTACAATATATTTTTGCAACACTTTCCGAACTTCGTATTTCGAATCAGTAGGTGTGTACTATTTTTATTTATTTACTTCATCTGTTTTTAAATTTAAATTAATATCGTATATACTTCATACCTGGTTTAATCACATGTGTTGTCAATCTTCATCGCTTTTTTATGAGACTCTGAAATGTAAAAAGAAAAACTTTAAAGTTAAGGTGGCTACTGTAAACTTTTTTTGTAGAATTATAATTCTATATTAATTCTTTCGTGTTTCTTTCTTTGTTGTAATTGTATGCAATTTGAGGTTATAAATAATTAATTTTCATCTGGCTTTCTGCAAAAATGGTGGGACCTCAAAACGTCAATATCTGTCGAAATAGAATCTGTGACTAGGTACCATGTTTCGCAGTACGAAAAATTTGCCTCTGGTTTCAGCGCTTGCTTCAATGCTACAGCAGCTGTGGTCCAAACGAAATTGTCTACACTCTACAAAATAACGCCAATTTCTGATTACTTTATTAGCAACAATGCCAATCTCAATTACACATCGATTATTGTTAAGGGGCAAAACTAACTAACTAACAAAACAACAAAACATAACAACAACATGTATGCCTTTAACATAACATAACAAAACAACAAAATATTATGGTTGCTGCCACTAAATTTTCAGGTAACTTCGTTTTATTTCGTCAGATGTTCACCCACGACGCCATATTGTTTTGTTATCATAGCAAAACGTTTTGCTAAAATATTTTTTAACTACAGCAAGAAATATGGTAAATCTAACCAAAAAGTATATCTAAACTAATGTAAAACTAAACAGTAGTACGTAGTACGTACAACTATACGATTTGCTTATTACTTATTTTCGATTAGTAAATTCCTTGCTGCGGGTGCAAATTTTTAAACAACCAAATATTTTCTAAAATATTTTTTTCACTGTTACCTCGTTTCTGAAGCAAATTATATGTAAAAGAGTTAATACGCATATAAATGATATAATAATAATAATGAATTTATATCCTGTACATTCGTTTTAAATGTGTTTTATTTAAAATGCTGTTTAGTGTACTAAAAATTTATATGCTATGATTTTTCCTATATTGGCAATACAGCACAGATCTCAGGAATGTCGCCAGACGAGGCGTCGCCAATTCATATTCCGCTAAATGTAGATTTATGGTCTCGGGGCGGGTGCAATTTCGCGTTGATTTACTGTACACCGCCGCATCTTATTTTTTTATCAGAGACCCGAAGGGCCGAGGGACCCGAGGTGGTGCTTTCGGGAGATTTATCCGAGATAAAGATCAGATGGATGATTTTTGATACAAGAAAAAAATAGTTTTAGCAAGATATCGTTTTTTATCGTTATGACTAAACGCTCATTGGTAGTTGATTATTTAAGGGATTAATTTGGTTAAAGTCCCTATGCTGATTTAGAATTTAATACCACATGCATCTACACACGGAGCCAAATATTTCTGAGAATATTCGATAAATATTCAATTAATAATTAAGTTTTCATGAAAGCTTTTTATCATCAACATGCAAAAATTGCCATATTCGAAAATTTATATCTATTATTCTAAAAGTGCCATAATTTCCTATGGTAAACTTGCGAATGTGTGAGCTTTATTAATAGGTCTATATTTTCATTAACCTCCATTTTCGCTAAAGTAAAGGCTTGAAAACGGCGTAGAGATATGACTTTCCCAGTTTGCGCCAAATTATGGGATTAGTAAAAAAAAATCAAATTCGCCAAAATGTCACATTTGCAACTTTACGACCGACCTGAAAAAAAAATACGTATTTTCAACAAATTTATTCATAGGTATATCTTACAAATAAAATGCAGGGCCTAGTTACAAACCTGGAGCCTTTAAACGAACACGGGTGACACGTAAGTGGCCCGAAGGGTCTAGAGATTGGGTGCGAAATGATCGATCCATTCAGAGTGCTGCAGGCACGAGTGTTCGTGCGCCGAAGGCGCCGTTAAAACTGTCCGTAGGGCCTAGCTTCCAACTGGGGGCGAAGTAAGGAGTTGATTGAACAAAATATTGACAATCAAAACGTTGACAAAGTTAGACTTTACCATAATGTCAGACTAATGAAGTAAGACAACTTCTGGCCACAACTTGGCATACCATCAGCCGAGGCTACAAGCTCCAGCCTTTGTCAGGACGCAATAGAGGAACTGCGGCCCATTGACTGGCCCACATTTCGACAGCAACAATGGCTCTTGTGCACAAACATCACCCTATTATCCTCTGCTAACGCGTGAACTGCGGGTAGATACTAAAGTAAAACCGCGTATACATCAAATCAAATCGACTCCCATTAATCATCGTCGTTGCTTCGATTTGTGGCTACGCACCCAGTACCAGCGAAGAATTCGTGTATTATTGCATAAAGTTCACCTGATGGTAAGCGATATTAGCCTCGCGAATCACTGACAAAGGCCCATTCTGCCATGTCAATCAAATGCACTCTCTTTCGTAAAGAAGCTATAAATAGCTACGTATATCGACTAGGCCTCCAAATAAAAGAAAATTTCAAGTAACAACAAAAACAACACTAAACAGCCGTTATATCTGGTAATTTTTTTTAATTTAATATTTAATTTTACACATTTAATGAATTATAGCAAAAATATATACAAACCCTTATGATTGCTCTACAATGCGGTATAAGAGATTTTTTTAGTCAACTTATGCATATCACGGAAGGTTTGTATATCAGTATTGAAACCGTCCTAGCGGCAAACAGCGTGCGGGGGATGTGAAGAGAATGCTTCTCGACGCCAACAAATTTTCACCTCATACCTAATACAAATTATCTTAATATTAAAATCATGCTAAACATTCAATTTTTCCTTGCAATTTATTGAAATACTGCTATCTATCGCAAGCAGCATTGGATGTTATACCCAGTGGCGCGACTACCCATAGGAGCCGAAAAACCTGGCTAGCTTTATTACCCACTTAGGTAATAAAAAAAAATAGTGTTTTATCTCCGGCGATAGCTCTATGAACTCGAATCGTAGCTAGTCTCGCGAAAGTGCCATTCGCTTTGCTGTGCAAGCCTCTTTACGCTAAACGAGGTTCGACGCGACCCATTTTATGCATCACTAATGCTAGGCAAAATATCACATACATATTGGCTAACGATCGTGTCACATATATTTTGGTGATTCAACTCTTACATAGAGATTTTCACCGTGAAAAATACTTAAGGTGATTTGGACGATTCGATGGTCCCTCGGGAATGATGTTACGGCCTAATTGGGAACCACTAATGAGGCGTTCTCTAAGTGAACTTTTGTATTTAATGAGCCTTCTTGGTTTGAAATTAGCTAAAAGCTTGTCAAACGTCGGACGGCGTTGGCTCGATCATACAGCTGAAATGAAACCACCTTTTATAAAGAAAAATGTTGGGTACAATTCTTTTGGGCAAAGGCAATTTACACCAACGCTTTAATAAAAATATTAAATTTGGGGATGAGTTATTTTCGCATTTTTTAAATAAATTATTATTCGTAAAAATGAAAAAGAACATAAACATCCCCTTATGTCTTCAGGAATGGTTTTGGGACGCCCGGTATTAATATGACGGGTAATTCAACAACCTATATATTAATATATAAATAATATTTAAAATACTAATGTCAAATCTCTATCTCAGTGTCTCAGGACCATTCCCGATGAAAAAAAATAGCTGTTTTTTTTTTTATTCCAATTTTGCTGTAATTGGTCCTGCGATTTCTAGTGTTATTTGTTAAAAAACTGTATCAAAATTTGTCATGGTTACCGAGAAAAAAAAATAAAGTCTTTATTGTGAGCGCTCAGCTGTCGCCGTACGCCGTAATCGTGTTAAGGCCATTATCGATCGGCACAGCATCGGAATTTGTGCGTTGACCGGATTGATACGGCGTATTAAATACATTTTTATTTAAAATGTTGGTAATAGTTTGTAAACGGTTTTTTAGGGCAAAAAATGCCTGGATAATTGGAAAATTAGGGAAAAATTGAAAGTGTATCCTATTCGGTGGAATAATTGTCAAAACCGCCTGCTTATAATAGAACGGTAGGCATCTGTTGGGCCGAGATGACAAGCGAAGCGAGCCATCCCGACTGCCGCAGGCGTTTTAAAGCCGCCCGCAGGGTTTAGCTGCCAACTTGGGGTGAATCCCGGTGTTAAACAGCTAGCATATTAATGCATTTAAATATTTGCATACATCTGAAAATGCATGGCGCTATTTCGAATCATCCTCGAGGTATTACTGAGCGACATTTTTTGTGTGCTCGATTTTAAACAGAAATCTTTGCACAGCCTCCCAGTTGCCCATAATGGCCGACCGTCGCCAACAATAGCGATAAGCTGAAATTGTAAATTAATCGTACGACGGCCGACCGCCGACCGCCGACCGCAGCGCTTCTAGTCTTTTGTCGCCTTCTTTTCTCCTTACAATATCGGTTTACGTCGCGTATTTATTCACATGTCATTTCGATCCCGACGTAATTTATTTTCGTTTATACGCTATTTTGACAAACGGCTTTTCAGTCATTCGGCTTTACGTAACGCAGCGGTCGGTTCGGTCAGGGTTGGCGCAAAAAAAAAACACAATATTTTAAAATAATAATACCATTATAGCAATTTTCATTAGATATCTGGTAATCAAAATAGTAAGAGTACTTCCATCAACCGACATCGTGATAAATTTATATATTTTCTGATCGATATGTATATAAAGTTGGATAGTATATATTATGTCTCGTTAATGTGTCGAATAAAAACATTTTACTTACCTAATATTTTAAAAAATAAGAATCGCTAAGAACACCTGTGTGTCTCAAAATATATCACCTGATAACAATTTAATTTCTTAAACCTAAGCGATAGAAATAAATCACTAAATACATATAATTAATCTTTAATTTTACATAACACTTTTTGTAATTAAAATTTACGACGGGCGATTAGCTATTATTAAAATACTTTTTCAATAAATATTTAATTTAACAAATCTTTTTCCATAACCTTAAATTAATGTATAACATATAGATATTTATACGAGTAAAAACGTGTACATTATGTAACTGATCTATTCAGTTTTAATATCATAGCACGATATATTCTATATTTTGTCAATATAACCAGAGCCGGAATAGTAAACGATATTGTAGCGCTCGGTAATTCGCGCCACAAGGGGATTGATTTTCAAGAGTGGGCACCCTGAAATGAGAGAGAGATAGGTGCGAAAGAGACGAGAATAAAGATCGCGTCCGCACCGCGGGTAAGGGAGAGCGATCGCCGCCGCGAGAGCGCGCTAGCAGACGCGGAAAGAGAATAAAAATAGGCGATAGATGAGAAAGAGCTAGTTAGAGTTAGAGTAGGAAAGAGGGTGAAAGGAGAGAGGAGGAAGGAAGGAGAAGGGAGGTCGGCGTGGTGATTTTGTGGAAGAGTCAATTTTTATTAAAATCGGGTTTTTTTACAAAAGTGCAATATGTAGTACGAAAAGTATTTATTTTTGGCTGCCCCCCGGCCACGGGCCGGGGAGGCAAATGACGTGCGTTAAAGCGAGCGCGATCAGTCGTTTCTGAAAAGAGAAAGTGAATCTAAAATTTTCGTGGCACGCGGGCACGAATCGGCCATCGGCGGATATTGAGTCAATCCGGCGTTATAATATTAATTAAACGGCACGGCAGTGATCGGTTGTAATAAGAAGTCAAAATTTGACCGTAGTTCCGTGGGATTATGATCGGCGTAATTTTTGTATGATATAGAAGTAGCTCGCACGCGAGGGCCGTAATTCACGGCAGGAACCGGGAATAATATCTCCCGATGAGATTACAGGAGTGTTCGTCGCGATCGTTATTCGATCTAATATAACCCTATTCCCCCGCGCAAAAAGAAGATGTAGATATTTCCTCCCCAGGAAGAATAATATGATAAAAGATTGTCTGGATAGTACGTGAACAGATTAAACATTCCCCAGAAGTTTTAAAAGCAAGGCACAGGCCGAAGAATTAGTTTAAAAAGAAGAAGCGGCGATGATGATCAATAGATTTTGAGCGTAATAGGACGTTCCTTATGTCTTACGCCCCAGGGACCAGGATGATCCCGAGGATTGGCGAATTCTAGCAGAATCTGGCGACAACTGGAAGTTGGAGTGAGCAGCGCTCGTCTGACAGGAGTGGGACACAGGACCGAAGCAAGGATGAAGTGTTGAGGTCAGATTTGAAATCTTAATGTATCCTACTCTCTCTGCAGTGTCATAAAACCAGTATAATGTTTATGTTTACATTTGTAGTTCTAAGGAATATTTGTAGTTGAAACCCCTTTCAATATTTTGAGTATAATAATGCAATGTCAAAGGTCAGCCGATTGAAGTAAGATGCCTGAAGTAAATATTGAATAATGACTAAAGAATAACGTAGTTAACCGTGCCATATCTGCCTGAAGTTCGATGAAATTAGTTCGATTAAATGTGTATATTGAAGTTGAGATTTAGGAGTTTCTTTTGTGAGAAAGTCGATTATAATAGCCTGTTAAATAAGATGCCAAATGTTCAAATTAATTTGTAGGGCGGTGTGACCGCCGGTCTAAATCAGGAGTTTGACGTTTTGAGTCGTCAGACGGCCGCACTAGGCGGTATTATTGTGTTATTTTGCTGTACTATTGTATTATTTTGCTGTATTATTGTATACTTATATTGTTGTGTGAAGCTACACTTTATTTGTACGGGTGGTCGACAGTTGTCATCGTACCAGTTGGGCCGAAGTGATAGTATAATTATTAATGTCGCCATATTTCTTTGTTTACATTGTGTACCGTAGGGCGGATCGATGCGGTTCGAATATAGCACCGGTGCGGCAACGTAGTGAAGTTGGCGTTATCGATTACAGGCGCCTGCGCCGTGCACCGCGCAACCGGTGACGGTGAAGCTTGTAACAAATTGCGGCGGACGCCGGTAGGGCGCGCTGAGGTCGTACGATAGAGCGGGCGGTCCGCAATCGGCGGCCATTGTTTGTTTACATTTTGCATTGTTTACATTAGCGGGTGACAGCCGTCTGTCATTGCGCTATATTAGAATTAGGTTACAATGAAAACTATTTTATATATTAATTAACTGTCATTATATATTGGTGACTACAACCTCTTATAATTTTACAAGCATATTACGGTAATTAGTTTATATTAAAGAATGAGAATTAAAATCACGTGAATTAAATATTACTACGTCATAGCATACTTCACTACGGTTGTACGGAAGCATCATCGATCGCCTAGGAACGTTTCGAGCTGCAACGATGCCGTGCATGTTGTATAGGAATTGAATTATCAGAATTATATTTTTTACCTTTTCTTTTATAATCGGTTAGAAGTGACGGAGTTGTTCCGTCAGAATGTCATTTGACTATGTCTGGTGATTGTAGAGGAACATTATCGCCGTGTATTATATTTTCTGCTCTCTCGTTTATATTTGTTTAGAATTGACGGCGTTATACCGTCGAGATTGTCATTTGACTCTGTCTAGCATATGTTGATAAATATTATCACGATATTATAGGGCGACATCTGCCGCCGTGTATGGTATTTGATATAGGAGATTTGAAGTTCAAAATAATGTAACAAATTGTAAATTTCTTCACCGTGATTAAATAAAGATCAGTTGTTTAGTATCAAACCGTGTTCCTACTTTAAGGTAGATTTCCCCCACCCCTTGAAATTTGATTTGACGGTGAGGAAGCCGGCGTCGTCCCTACTGGCGGGGAAGGCGCACCGGTAAAGGACACGGGGCTATAATGCGTCGTGGAGCGTCAACCCCCACCCCCTGAGATCCCGAGCAGCCCCTTCAGCTCCACGACTGCGTCCTCGTAGTAGTGAGGAATAGCCAGCTTCCCAGCCAAGGTAATAGTTACACTCATAGACACCCCCTACATAACCAAATGTCACGTTTGTTTTCCTCGACCTTCGCCTTTCGACGTCGGCCGATCCCGCGTCGGGTCTCCGCTTCACCTCGGAGGGTCGCGACGAGGGTAGGACTCGCTTCGACGACCGTCCGCGTCGATTCCGCCTCGGGCGCGCTTTCTCCCGCCGTCTCGCGCTGCACTCTCAACGGGTTCAACCGGTTCGCCGGAGACTCGGACCTCGAGGAGCGAACGGTGACTCGGTCGGGCCACCCTTCGGTTGTAGGATAGTCGTACAACTAAATCGGTGGACGTCGTGATGACGTCAGGGCGCCAGACGGGTGTCCCAAGCGACGTCACGCGCGCGCGCCTCGTCCCACTCGCGCGGCTACGGTGAACGTGGCGGAACCGCCACGGTGTTCGGCGGTCGTTCTCAGCTCGTCCCCGCTACGGCAAGTCCGGTTAGGCCAGACTGCAACTTATTACCTTGGCTGGGAAACTGGCTACTCCTCACTACTACGAGGACGCAGTCGTGGAGCTGAAGGGGCTGCTCGGGATCTCAGGGGGTGGGGGTTGACGCTCCACGACGCATTATAGCCCCGTGTCCTTTACCGGTGCGCCTTCCCCGCCAGTAGGGACGACGCCGGCTTCCTCACCATCAAATCAAATTTCAAGGGGTGGGGGGAATCTACCTTAAAGTAGGAACACGGTTTGATACTAAACAACTGATCTTTATTTAACCACGGTGAAGAAATTTACAATTTGTTACATTATTTTGAACTTCAAATCTCCTATATCAAATACCATACACGGCGGCAGATGTCGCCCTATAATATCGTGATAATATTTATCAACATATGCTAGACAGAGTCAAATGACAATCTCGACGGTATGCGCCGTCACTTCTAAACAATTACAAACGAGAGAGCAGAAAATATAATACACGGCGATAATATTCCTCTACAATCACCAGACATAGTCAAATGACATTCTGACGGAACAACTCCGTCACTTCTAACCGATTATAAAAGAAAAGGTAAAAAATATAATTCTGATAATTCAATTCCTATACAACATGCACGGCATCGTTGCAGCTCGAAACGTTCCTAGGCGATCGATGTTGCTTCCGTACAACCGTAGTGAAGTATGCTATGACGTAAAAATATTTAATTTACGTGATTTTAATTCTCGTTCTTTAATATAAACTAATTACCATAATGCGCTAGTAATATTGTAAAAGGTTGTAGTCACCAAAATATAATGACAGTTAATTAATATATAAAATAGTTTTCATTGTAACCTAATTCTAATATAGCGTAATGACAGACGGCTGTCACCCGCTAATGTAAACAATGCAAAATGTAAACAAACAATGGCCGCCGATTGCGGACCGCCCGCTCTATCGTACGACCTCAGCGCGCCCTACCGGCGTCCGCCGCAATTTGTTACAAGCTTCACCGTCACCGGTTGCGCGGTGCACGGCGCAGGCGCCTGTAATCGATAACGCCAACTTCACTACGTTGCCGCACCGGTGCTATATTCGAACCGCATCGATCCGCCCTACGGTACACAATGTAAACAAAGAAATATGGCGACATTAATAATTATACTATCACTTCGGCCCAACTGGTACGATGACAACTGTCGACCACCCGTACAAATAAAGTGTAGCTTCACACAACAATATAAGTATACAATAATACAGCAAAATAATACAATAGTACAGCAAAATAACACAATAATACAGCAAAATAATACAATAATACAGCAAAATAATACAATAATACAGCAAAATAATACAATAATACCGCCTAGTGCGGCCGTCTGACGACTCAAAACGTCAAACTCCTGATTTAGACCGGCGGTCACACCGCCCTACAGATTAATTTGAACATTTGGCATCTTATTTAACAGGCTATTATAATCGACTTTCTCACAAAAGAAACTCCTAAATCTCAACTTCAATATACACATTTAATCGAACTAATTTCATCGAACTTCAGGCAGATATGGCACGGTTAACTACGTTATTCTTTAGTCATTATTCAATATTTACTTCAGGCATCTTACTTCAATCGGCTGACCTTTGACATTGCATTATTATACTCAAAATATTGAAAGGGGTTTCAACTACAAATATTCCTTAGAACTACAAATGTAAACATAAACATTATACTGGTTTTATGACACTGCAGAGAGAGTAGGATACATTAAGATTTCAAATCTGACCTCAACACTTCATCCTTGCTTCGGTCCTGTGTCCCACTCCTGTCAGACGAGCGCTGCTCACTCCAACTTCCAGTTGTCGCCAGATTCTGCTAGAATTCGCCAATCCTCGGGATCATCCTGGTCCCTGGGGCGTAAGACATAAGGAACGTCCTATTACGCTCAAAATCTATTGATCATCATCGCCGCTTCTTCTTTTTAAACTAATTCTTCGGCCTGTGCCTTGCTTTTAAAACTTCTGGGGAATGTTTAATCTGTTCACGTACTATCCAGACAATCTTTTATCATATTATTCTTCCTGGGGAGGAAATATCTACATCTTCTTTTTGCGCGGGGGAATAGGGTTATATTAGATCGAATAACGATCGCGACGAACACTCCTGTAATCTCATCGGGAGATATTATTCCCGGTTCCTGCCGTGAATTACGGCCCTCGCGTGCGAGCTACTTCTATATCATACAAAAATTACGCCGATCATAATCCCACGGAACTACGGTCAAATTTTGACTTCTTATTACAACCGATCACTGCCGTGCCGTTTAATTGATATTATAACGCCGGATTGACTCTATATCCGCCGATGGCCGATTCGTGCCCGCGTGCCACGAAAATTTTAGATTCACTTTCTCTTTTCAGAAACGACTGATCGCGCTCGCTTTAACGCACGTCATTTGCCTCCCCGGCCCGTGGCCGGGGGGCAGCCAAAAATAAATACTTTTCGTACTACATATTGCACTTTTGTAAAACAAATCCGATTTTTAATAAAAATTGACTCTTCCACAAAATCACCACGCCGACCTCCGTTCTCCTTCCTTCTTCCTCTCTCTTTTCACTCTCTTTGTCCTACTCTAACTCTAACTAGCTCTTTCTCATCTATCGCCTATTTTTATTCTCTTTCCGCGTCTGCTAGCGCGCTCTCGCGGCGGCGATCGCTCTCCCTTACCCGCGGTGCGGACGCGATCTTTATTCTCGTCTCTTTCGCACCTATCTCTCTCTCATTTCAGGGTGCCCACTCTTGAAAATCAATCCCCTTGTGGCGCGAATTACCGAGCGCTACAATGCCGGGGAGTAGGGACGTGATCTGCCCTCAGATCACACTTCTGAATTTCTTCCCACTATTAATCATAAAAAGACATAAGCATAACTTAATTACAAAATATTACAAAGTCGGCAATATCAGACAATATACTTAAACTTACTTATCTCCATTTAGAGAAATTTACACTTATTGCTCTAATTGGAGCATTACTTCTCAAGACACTTCTCATCATGTGAATCTTATTTAGATTTCACTAACTTTACAATAATTTAGTTATTCATACAGATTAACAATTTCATCAATTAACAACCAACAATAAAATCATCCCATGCTACATCGGCCTATCTTATAACATAATGTTCAAGGCTACCTCGCGAATGTTCGATAATTTTGTTTCTTATACTTTATCACTTTAACGGCTTTTTTTTTAAATTTCACTTGCCGTGATCACTTTTCTCTTGCGCTTCGTGCGCAGCTTTGCACCAGCACTTCTTAGGGCTAAAGTTCAAATGTATAGCAATGTCTCCTCGAAGCCTACTCTTTAACATGTATCTTACTTCCTCAATGTCAAACCAGGTCTAGCCTCACCACATATTTATCCTCCTTCGACATATATTCAACATGAAACTTCTCAATTAAACTGTATTTCCTCTACTTTGACAATTTCCGATTCTTCTGAATCGTTCGCTTCTCAAAACCCAACTTCAATTTAACATTATTACTCAAATTATATGAATGCCTGTCATGGATCGTGCCCTTCCATGCTCAGTTGCATGGCTACATTTAAAATGGACCAATCGTCATTATTACTCTTCGCGCCTACATCTTTTCCCGACTATGCCTTCTCTTTGCCGTGCCATGTCGCCTATCGAAGCTTCATCATTAACAATCTACTTTTCTACTTTACTCCAATAAAACTTCTTTTCTAAACAGAATAATACGCGGACTTTAGCTTCACATCATTTCACATAGTCTCCCGAACAATCAACTGAACAATTTACTCTTTGACTTTACTTATTTTGCTCTACTTAATCAATACTTCTAAGCCTGTTAGATTACTTAACATTGACGAAACCGTCGGGTATTACTAATTTTTAACTGCTCTCCTCACGAGCTAGCATCCGTTGAGCATCCCCTCTCTCATAAACCGAACCTCTTCTATATATCAATTAGTTTTCAAAATTCCGAACTCCTTCAAATAATCTCACTTCTATTCAGTACAACACGCGGATTTTAACTTCAAATTATTTCCATGACTCTCCAACAATAACCAACTCAAAACTTCACGCAGCGGACATACACATCCGGACCTGCTCCTCTAACCAAAACATCGGATATACTGTTGTGTAACTAAAGGGGGGAGTAACAAGATATCACTCCTGCTATTCAAGGGGGAACTCAGCTTCTGTACAGTGCTTTGCGTCATTTCTAACGCAAAACATACAATGGCAGGGAAATGTTTGTTAGTTCTATTCGAAAGATCTATTAGACACTACTTTGGCTGCATAGCGCAGATGAAGTAGAAAATACTTCCATACCGATGGACTTATTGGGTCGGTCTCATAGCCGCCGTGCCAACTTGGAAACGAAAGAATTTTAGACTAAGGGCACAACCAACGCAAAATCTTAGATCACACTACTTTCTAGACAAAATGTAATTACTCAGACTGGCATCTATAACACCAGAAAGCGCCTGCATCATGACAAAGATGACAGCGGGCCTCATTGGACTGACAAGGATCAAGACGCAACGCCAGCGAGGAATCGCTTGCATCTTAAACTCAAAATGGGCTGTTTAATTGTTAGCAATCTCAGTAAGCTTCAAGAATTCTCTTTCTTCATTGTCACGATTACATCTTCGGTGTTCCTACTTTAAACGACATCAATTTGGAACGCGGGAACTGATTTAGATTCGAGGGACAAGCTGCATCAATATCTTGATAACCTACCTTTCATGACCGTATCATTCCTCCTCTTTCACACGGTCTTACCTCTTTCATCCCTTTCATACTAAGGACACCGAGACCATCGAAGAGCTCACCTCATTATAAACCAAAGAATCGTGTTCTAAGCAGCACTTGATACTGCACAGATAGAGAACATAACTGGACATCTTGAATTTAACACCATAGCTTACATTGACAACTTCTCATTCTAACTGCTAGTCAGCAATAAACATAAGTAGAATAGGGAACTAACGACATCACGTCATACAACGTGATCCAATCAGGATCGCAATGCTCGACTTCAAGACGAGGATTTGGATTCACATGATCGCAAACAATAAGGACTGCATCCTCTTTAACTTAACAATCGCAAACATAGAAACCGGTGTGTAATGTGTAAGTGTAACTGGGTAAGTGTAAATATATAAATAGGCAATGGACCAACCGTCCATGCTCAGAAATACTAGTAATTCAAATGACCGACTCAAGGAATGGTCGCTACTCCAAAACACTCGAATCGTCACCGATTGTGTAACGTATTGTTTTTACCTGCTCTATTGGCAGGGTTGTAAGGGTCCGTCGGCCCTTCAGCACATATTCATCAATATGGCAGTGTAGGGGGGTGTGGGGTGTGATGATAGGGAAACTCCTAATAACTCGCGCAACCGCGCTCTAGCAACAATACATCAAAAACTCGCGCCAACTGCGCCCAATAAACCAACAAAAAACTCGCTCATATGGCGTACTCCAAACCAACTGCATCAATACTACCGCGTACAACAAAAGAGAGTGTCACCGTAGCTCTTTCACTAGCTACCTCAATATATTATTAGTAAAGTGTAAAAGTGTAGTAAATAAGTTTTAGGTTTGCGTCTGATTGGGGGTAAACAACGTAGCGAACTGTCGACTGCTGAGATCGTCGACGGGAAATATAAGAACTCAGAAACACAACAGTACTAACCTAACGGCTTTAGCCGGGTTAGTAGGGATAAAAAAAAAATAAAAAAAATTTAACTACACGGATGCTCAACTTCAAAAATGCGTATTGCACAAAACAACAAGACAACAAACGACGTCGACTACAACTGATTTACTTTACTGACCGACCTCAAGATACTCAACAATACTCAATATATCTTCATATTTTACTGGAAAACAAAACAACGAAATACATGTGCCACAAATCAATTTCATACAGCTTATTCTGGGCTTACCTCTGTTCTTCGACACACGAGTATACGACAGTAAGTTTCTTTTTCACACGACTAACCAGCCTTGAGGATATCTTTAATATGATGGACCCCTTTGCTTTTCCCATTTAAGTCTTCCAGCTCATATGCTACTGCGGATTTCTTGGCAGACACTCTGCATTTCACAAACCGTGGAGCCAGCTTAGCTGAAAAGAATTCCGCCTTCTTCGATTGAATGTGGTTTTTGACCCACACCGTGTCTCCAAGGGAAAATACCACTCGCTTGCGACGCAAATTATACCTTTCGGCATTCTTCTGAAACGACTCCAGCATGCGCTGTTGTACCAAGTTGTAGGTTTCGGCTAACGTCTCAAGTCCAGCACTATGAGCCAACGGTTCATCTACTTTCAAGTCAGATGGATTCGAGGGAATGAAGTTGAGAATTTCATGAAACCTTCCGTCCACAATTACATTTCTTCCGTACATTAAATACGATGGCGTAAATCCAGTCACTAAATTTTCAGTGTTATTAAGGGCATGCTGCACCAGGGGCAGATGCTTATCCCACGTGCGTTGGTCATCTTTCACTAGAATAGCCAAGGACGTCTCCACGACCTGGTTATACCTTTCCACAGTGTTCGACTGAGGGGCATACACACATGAATAGAACAGCTTGGGGACTTTATACTTCTCTGCAAACTCTTTAAATTTGTTAGACGTAAAATATTTCGCGTTATCCAAAATCAATACTGCCGGGGTTCCAAACAGTAAGAACACGTCATGCTCCAAAGCGCGAATTATGTGATCCGAAGTGCTTTTCTTAAGGGGGAACAACCAACAGAATTTCGTGAAAACATCTACAACAGATAAAATAAAAATGTTTTGTCCTTTTGTCCGGGGTAGTGGACCAATCAAATCTATACTTAACGTATGAAGCGGACGGTCGACCAATTTCGGTCGCGTCATAAATCCTTGAGGGGCTCCTGTACTTATTTTGTGTGCTTTACACACGTCACATCCATGAATGTAATCATTTACGTCTTCAGTCAGATTTGGCCAATGATATATCTCTTTTACTTTTCTAGTAGTCTTGCGAACTCCTAAGTGAACTGCGAATTGTCCTTCATGATGATCAGATATAATCCCTCTCCTTTCTTCGTGGGGTACCACTACCTTCCACGGGTTAGTGTTTAACTCTCCCGGTCTGGGGGTGATATACTTGAACAACTTATCGTCAGCTAAACAATATCCTTCAGCGGCCTCACGGCACGACTTAACTCTCTCCACCAGCTTCTCATACCATTTGTCGGTACTGCTCTGGTCTCGGGCATCAATCTGTGCGCATTGCATCCGAGATAATGCATCAGCGACAACATATAATACACGGCGATAATATTCCTCTACAATCACCAGACATAGTCAAATGACATTCTGACGGAACAACTCCGTCACTTCTAACCGATTATAAAAGAAAAGGTAAAAAATATAATTCTGATAATTCAATTCCTATACAACATGCACGGCATCGTTGCAGCTCGAAACGTTCGATCGATGTTGCTTCCGTACAACCGTAGTGAAGTATGCTATGACGTAAAAATATTTAATTTACGTGATTTTAATTCTCGTTCTTTAATATAAACTAATTACCATAATGTGCTAGTAATATTGTAAAAGGTTGTAGTCACCAAAATATAATGACAGTTAATTAATATATAAAATAGTTTTCATTGTAACCTAATTCTAATATAGCGCAATGACAGACGGCTGTCACCCGCTAATGTAAACAATGCAAAATGTAAACAAACAATGGCCGCCGATTGCGGACCGCCCGCTCTATCGTACGACCTCAGCGCGCCCTACCGGCGTCCGCCGCAATTTGTTACAAGCTTCACCGTCACCGGTTGCGCGGTGCACGGCGCAGGCGCCTATAATCGATAACGCCAACTTCACTACGTTGCCGCACCGGTGCTATGTTCGAACCGCATCGATCCGTCCTACGGTACACAATGTAAACAAAGAAATATGGCGACATTAATAATTATACTATCACTTCGGCCCAACTGGTACGATGACAACTGTCGACCACCCGTACAAATAAAGTGTAGCTTCACACAACAATATAAGTATACAATAATACAGCAAAATAATACAATAGTACAGCAAAATAACACAATAATACAGCAAAATAATACAATAATACCGCCTAGTGCGGCCGTCTGACGACTCAAAACGTCAAACTCCTGATTTAGACCGGCGGTCACACCGCCCTACAAATTAATTTGAACATTTGGCATCTTATTTAACAGGCTATTATAATCGACTTTCTCACAAAAGAAACTCCTAAATCTCAACTTCAATATACACATTTAATCGAACTAATTTCATCGAACTTCAGGCAGATATGGCACGGTTAACTACGTTATTCTTTAGTCATTATTCAATATTTACTTCAGGCATCTTACTTCAATCGGCTGACCTTTGACATTGCATTATTATACTCAAAATATTGAAAGGGGTTTCAACTACAAATATTCCTTAGAACTACAAATGTAAACATAAAAATTATACTGGTTTTATGACACTGCAGAGAGAGTAGGATACATTAAGATTTCAAATCTGACCTCAACACTTCATCCTTGCTTCGGTCCTGTGTCCCACTCCTGTCAGACGAGCGCTGCTCACTCCAACTTCCAGTTGTCGCCAGATTCTGCTAGAATTCGCCAATCCTCGGGATCATCCTGGTCCCTGGGGCGTAAGACATAAGGAACGTCCTATTACGCTCAAAATCTATTGATCATCATCGCCGCTTCTTCTTTTTAAACTAATTCTTCGGCCTGTGCCTTGCTTTTAAAACTTCTGGGGAATGTTTAATCTGTTCACGTACTATCCAGACAATCTTTTATCATATTATTCTTCCTGGGGAGGAAATATCTACATCTTCTTTTTGCGCGGGGGAATAGGGTTATATTAGATCGAATAACGATCGCGACGATCACTCCTGTAATCTCATCGGGAGATATTATTCCCGGTTCCTGCCGTGAATTACGGCCCTCGCGTGCGAGCTACTTCTATATCATACAAAAATTACGCCGATCATAATCCCACGGAACTACGGTCAAATTTTGACTTCTTATTACAACCGATCACTGCCGTGCCGTTTAATTAATATTATAACGCCGGATTGACTCAATATCCGCCGATGGCCGATTCGTGCCCGCGTGCCACGAAAATTTTAGATTCACTTTCTCTTTTCTGAAACGACTGATCGCGCTCGCTTTAACGCACGTCATTTGCCTCCCCGGCCCGTGGCCGGGGGGCAGCCAAAAATAAATACTTTTCGTACTACATATTGCACTTTTGTAAAACAAATCCGATTTTAATAAAAATTGACTCTTCCACAAAATCACCGCACCGACCACCGTTCTCTCTCTTTCCTCCTCCTTCACTCTCTTTGTCCTTCTCTCTTTTTCTACTCTAACCCTAACTAGCTCTTTCTCATCTATCGCCTATTTTTATTCTCTTTCCGCGTCTGCTAGCGCGCTCTCGCGGCGGCGATCGCTCTCCCTTACCCGCGGTGCGGACGCGATCTTTATTCTCGTCTCTTTCGCACCTATCTCTCTCTCATTTCAGGGTGCCCACTCTTGAAAATCAATCCCCTTGTGGCGCGAATTACCGAGCGCTACAAGTTAAAATTTTTTTTTTTATTTTTTTATCCCTACTAACCCGGCATTGTAAATAGGACGTTCCTTATGTCTTACGCCCCAGGGACCAGGATGATCCCGAGGATTGGCGAATTCTAGCAGAATCTGGCGACAACTGGAAGTTGGAGTGAGCAGCGCTCGTCTGACAGGAGTGGGACACAGGACCGAAGCAAGGATGAAGTGTTGAGGTCAGATTTGAAATCTTAATGTATCCTACTCTCTCTGCAGTGTCATAAAACCAGTATAATGTTTATGTTTACATTTGTAGTTCTAAGGAATATTTGTAGTTGAAACCCCTTTCAATATTTTGAGTATAATAATGCAATGTCAAAGGTCAGCCGATTGAAGTAAGATGCCTGAAGTAAATATTGAATAATGACTAAAGAATAACGTAGTTAACCGTGCCATATCTGCCTGAAGTTCGATGAAATTAGTTCGATTAAATGTGTATATTGAAGTTGAGATTTAGGAGTTTCTTTTGTGAGAAAGTCGATTATAATAGCCTGTTAAATAAGATGCCAAATGTTCAAATTAATTTGTAGGGCGGTGTGACCGCCGGTCTAAATCAGGAGTTTGACGTTTTGAGTCGTCAGACGGCCGCACTAGGCGGTATTATTGTGTTATTTTGCTGTACTATTGTATTATTTTGCTGTATTATTGTATACTTATATTGTTGTGTGAAGCTACACTTTATTTGTACGGGTGGTCGACAGTTGTCATCGTACCAGTTGGGCCGAAGTGATAGTATAATTATTAATGTCGCCATATTTCTTTGTTTACATTGTGTACCGTAGGGCGGATCGATGCGGTTCGAATATAGCACCGGTGCGGCAACGTAGTGAAGTTGGCGTTATCGATTACAGGCGCCTGCGCCGTGCACCGCGCAACCGGTGACGGTGAAGCTTGTAACAAATTGCGGCGGACGCCGGTAGGGCGCGCTGAGGTCGTACGATAGAGCGGGCGGTCCGCAATCGGCGGCCATTGTTTGTTTACATTTTGCATTGTTTACATTAGCGGGTGACAGCCGTCTGTCATTGCGCTATATTAGAATTAGGTTACAATGAAAACTATTTTATATATTAATTAACTGTCATTATATATTGGTGACTACAACCTCTTATAATTTTACAAGCATATTACGGTAATTAGTTTATATTAAAGAATGAGAATTAAAATCACGTGAATTAAATATTACTACGTCATAGCATACTTCACTACGGTTGTACGGAAGCATCATCGATCGCCTAGGAACGTTTCGAGCTGCAACGATGCCGTGCATGTTGTATAGGAATTGAATTATCAGAATTATATTTTTTACCTTTTCTTTTATAATCGGTTAGAAGTGACGGAGTTGTTCCGTCAGAATGTCATTTGACTATGTCTGGTGATTGTAGAGGAACATTATCGCCGTGTATTATATTTTCTGCTCTCTCGTTTATATTTGTTTAGAATTGACGGCGTTATACCGTCGAGATTGTCATTTGACTCTGTCTAGCATATGTTGATAAATATTATCACGATATTATAGGGCGACATCTGCCGCCGTGTATGGTATTTGATATAGGAGATTTGAAGTTCAAAATAATGTAACAAATTGTAAATTTCTTCACCGTGATTAAATAAAGATCAGTTGTTTAGTATCAAACCGTGTTCCTACTTTAAGGTAGATTTCCCCCACCCCTTGAAATTTGATTTGACGGTGAGGAAGCCGGCGTCGTCCCTACTGGCGGGGAAGGCGCACCGGTAAAGGACACGGGGCTATAATGCGTCGTGGAGCGTCAACCCCCACCCCCTGAGATCCCGAGCAGCCCCTTCAGCTCCACGACTGCGTCCTCGTAGTAGTGAGGAATAGCCAGCTTCCCAGCCAAGGTAATAAGTTGCAGTCTGGCCTAACCGGACTTGCCGTAGCGGGGACGAGCTGAGAACGACCGCCGAACACCGTGGCGGTTCCGCCACGTTCACCGTAGCCGCGCGAGTGGGACGAGGCGCGCGCGCGTGACGTCGCTTGGGACACCCGTCTGGCGCCCTGACGTCATCACGACGTCCACCGATTTAGTTGTACGACTATCCTACAACCGAAGGGTGGCCCGACCGAGTCACCGTTCGCTCCTCGAGGTCCGAGTCTCCGGCGAACCGGTTGAACCCATTGAGTGTGCAGCGCGAGACGGCGGGAGAAAGCGCGCCCGAGGCGGAATCGACGCGGACGGTCGTCGAAGCGAGTCCTACCCTCGTCGCGACCCTCCGAGGTGAAGCGGAGACCCGACGCGGGATCGGCCGACGTCGAAAGGCGAAGGTCGAGGAAAACAAACGTGACATTTGGCGCCCAACGTGGGGCGTTCTCTGTAGTAAATGTGGAGCGTTCTTTTTAGTAAACGTGGAGCGTTCTTTTTAGTAAACGTGGAGCTTTCTCTGTAGTAAATGTGGAGCTTTTTCTTTAGTGAGCGTGGGGCGTTCGTTCAGTAAACGTGGGTTTCCCTAAAATTGTTTAAATTCGAGAAGCGTAATTTGTTGTCGAGGAGGTCCCTTCAATTATAGAGAGCAACATTGAGTATTAAGTAGTTCAATTTTTTATTTTTTTCCCCTTTGTTTGTTAGAAGTTGTTGAGTCGAGTGGCCGGCTGGTACCTGACCATCCCGTACAAGTTGCAGTTTCATATTTTTCGGTGTTGTTGTTTGTTGTTTTGTTCGCAGCCCTGGCCGATAGTGTTCGAGGAGCGCAGTATACGGCGGAGTAAGTAGTTATTTCCTAATCATGTCTGACCGGGACTTGAGGAAGATTAATAGGGATCTTAAAAAGGACTCTTTGCTACCCAAAGATAAGGCTATGGACGTAGGAACTGACGCGGAGATGGAGACCGATATGGAGGAGCAAGGTTTTGCTGCAGCGATGAATTTGCCTAATATGGAGCCCCATTATACACCCGTGAACCCAGTTCACAAAGCTGACGCTAATGCCCCGGCGGTAGGGAGAAGACTTGAAGTACATGACACTGTTGGTACAGATACGGAGTACATGTTACCGGTTTCGAATCCAAGAGTCAGAAGAAGATTGGAGCGAGTTCAGTTGGAGACAGATGGAGATTGCGATTCTGAGGATGAGGTGAGAGACACTGGACGTCGTTTTAATCCTAACGTACATCGGTGGAATTTACATTTTGATGGCAGTACTTCGGTACTTGAATTTTTGGACAATGTGGAGGACATGGCTAGATCGCGCCAAGTGAGGTTAGGATCTATCGTGAATTGTTTCACTGAGTTGTTACAAGGAGGAGCCTTGAAGTGGTACCGTACCGTAAGAGGATCAGTAGATGGTTGGAGACAGCTTCGCGCTATGCTTATTCACAAATTTGAACCCTTGAATTATCAGGTGCGCATGGAAGCGGCCTTAAGGAATACTAAACAGAAGCCTGGACAGAATATGGATGATTTTGTAACGGACGTGAGGTCTATCAACAATCATTTGGATCGCAAGATTCCGGAGGAAGTACTTTTGGAGATAATAAAAATGAATGTTTCAACGCAATATCAGTCGTTACTTGGAAGCCATTTAATTAACAATATTTCTCATTTGTTGCAATTAGCCAAGAATTATGAACAATATAACGTAAACGTAAGTACATTTACGCAAGATGCAAGGAATACGAATCATACCCGCAATTATGCAAGAGGACCTAATAATTACACTCATAGACACCCCCTACATAACAGACGCCCAGCCGTATCGGTTTTGGAGCCGCCTATTTATCGTGAAGAGAGGAGAGCAGATTTTGGACCCCGTAATTAAGGCGCAGGAGATTAAAGATTTTTCCCAGATAGCTACACCCTTGTGTAAGTTAACCGGTGGAGAACGTGGAGTGAAGAAGGAGTTCTGCTGGGATGAAGAAGCTCAGAAGGCGTTCGAGCATCTGAAGGAGGCGTTAACACAAGCCCCTATAATTACATGTCCAGATTATTCGAAAGAATTTAATTTGCATTGTGACGCGAGTGACATTGCTGTTGGTGCCGTTCTTACTCAAGTATCTGATGAAGATAGTGAAGAACATCCGATTGCATATTTTTCTAAAATTTTGAGTCCTGCGGAGAAGAATTATACCGTTACGGAGAGAGAGCTACTGGCAATGGTAAAAGCCATTCATCATTTTCGACCGTACCTGGAAGGTACGCACTTTACAGTTTACACGGATCATGCAAGTTTAAAATGGTTAACTTCGCTGGAGAGTCCGTCAGGACGACTCGCTCGGTGGAGCACGTTACTGTCACAATATGATATGCAGATTGTACACCGGAAAGGTTCCCTAAATGTTGTCGCTGATGCATTATCTCGGATGCAATGCGCACAGATTGATGCCCGAGACCAGAGCAGTACCGACAAATGGTATGAGAAGCTGGTAGAGAGAGTTAAGTCGTGCCGTGAGGCCGCTGAAGGATATTGTTTAGCTGACGATAAGTTGTTTAAGTATATCACCCCCAGACCGGGAGAGTTAAACACTAACCCGTGGAAAGTAGTGGTACCCCACGAAGAAAGGAGAGGAATTATATCTGATCATCATGAAGGACAATTCGCAGTTCACTTAGGAGTTCGCAAGACTACTAGAAAAGTAAAAGAGATATATTATTGGCCAAATCTGACTGAAGACGTAAATGATTACATTCATGGATGTGACGTGTGTAAAGCACACAAAATAAGTACAGGAGCCCCTCAAGGATTTATGACGCGACCGAAATTGGTCGACCGTCCGCTTCATACGTTAAGTATAGATTTGATTGGTCCACTACCCCGGACAAAAGGACAAAACATTTTTATTTTATCTGTTGTAGATGTTTTCACGAAATTCTGTTGGTTGTTCCCCCTTAAGAAAAGCACTTCGGATCACATAATTCGCGCTTTGGAGCATGACGTGTTCTTACTGTTTGGAACCCCGGCAGTATTGATTTTGGATAACGCGAAATATTTTACGTCTAACAAATTTAAAGAGTTTGCAGAGAAGTATAAAGTCCCCAAGCTGTTCTATTCATGTGTGTATGCCCCTCAGTCGAACACTGTGGAAAGGTATAACCAGGTCGTGGAGACGTCCTTGGCTATTCTAGTGAAAGATGACCAACGCACGTGGGATAAGCATCTGCCCCTGGTGCAGCATGCCCTTAATAACACTGAAAATTTAGTGACTGGATTTACGCCATCGTATTTAATGTACGGAAGAAATGTAATTGTGGACGGAAGGTTTCATAAAATTCTCAACTTCATTCCCTCGAATCCATCTGACTTGAAAGTAGATGAACCGTTGGCTCATAGTGCTGGACTTGAGACGTTAGCCGAAACCTACAACTTGGTACAACAGCGCATGCTGGAGTCGTTTCAGAAGAATGCCGAAAGGTATAATTTGCGTCGCAAGCGAGTGGTATTTTCCCTTGGAGACACGGTGTGGGTCAAAAACCACATTCAATCGAAGAAGGCGGAATTCTTTTCAGCTAAGCTGGCTCCACGGTTTGTGAAATGCAGAGTGTCTGCCAAGAAATCCGCAGTAGCGTATGAGCTGGAAGACTTAAATGGGAAAAGCAAAGGGGTCCATCACATTAAAGATATCCTCAAGGCTGGTTAGTCGTGTGAAAAAGAAACTTACTGTCGTATACTCGTGTATCGAAGAACAGAGGTAAGCCCAGAATAAGCTGTATGAAATTGATTTGTGGCACATGTATTTCGTTGTTTTGTTTTCCAGTAAAATATGAAGATATATTGAGTATTGTTGAGTATCTTGAGGTCGGTCAGTAAAGTAAATCAGTTGTAGTCGACGTCGTTTGTTGTCTTGTTGTTTTGTGCAATACGCATTTTGAAGTTGAGCATCCGTGTAGTTAAATTTTTTTTTTTTTTGTTTTTTTTATCCCTACTAACCCGGCTAAAGCCGTTAGGTTAGTACTGTTGTGTTTCTGAGTTCTTATATTTCCCGTCGACGATCTCAGCAGTCGACAGTTCGCTACGTTGTTTACCCCCAATCAGACGCAAACCTAAAACTTATTTACTACACTTTTACACTTTACTAATAATATATTGAGGTAGCTAGTGAAAGAGCTACGGTGACACTCTCTTTTGTTGTACGCGGTAGTATTGATGCAGTTGGTTTGGAGTACGCCATATGAGCGAGTTTTTTGTTAGTTTATTGGGCGCAGTTGGCGCGAGTTTTTGATGTATTGTTGCTAGAGCGCGGTTGCGCGAGTTATTAGGAGTTTCCCTATCATCACACCCCACACCCCCCTACACTGCTATATTGATGAATATGTGCTGAAGGGCCGACGGACCCTTACAACCCTGCCAATAGAGCAGGTAAAAACAATACGTTACACAATCGGTGACGATTCGAGTGTTTTGGAGTAGCGACCATTCCTTGAGTCGGTCATTTGAATTACTAGTATTTCTGAGCATGGACGGTTGGTCCATTGCCTATTTATATATTTACACTTACCCAGTTACACTTACACATTACACACCGGTTTCTATGTTTGCGATTGTTAAGTTAAAGAGGATGCAGTCCTTATTGTTTGCGATCATGTGAATCCAAATCCTCGTCTTGAAGTCGAGCATTGCGATCCTGATTGGATCACGTTGTATGACGTGATGTCGTTAGTTCCCTATTCTACTTATGTTTATTGCTGACTAGCAGTTAGAATGAGAAGTTGTCAATGTAAGCTACGGTGTTAAATTCAAGATGTCCAGTTATGTTCTCTATCTGTGCAGTATCAAGTGCTGCTTAGAACACGATTCTTTGGTTTATAATGAGGTGAGCTCTTCGATGGTCTCGGTGTCCTTAGTATGAAAGGGATGAAAGAGGTAAGACCGTGTGAAAGAGGAGGAATGATACGGTCATGAAAGGTAGGTTATCAAGATATTGATGCAGCTTGTCCCTCGAATCTAAATCAGTTCCCGCATTCCAAATTGATGTCGTTTAAAGTAGGAACACCGAAGATGTAATCGTGACAATGAAGAAAGAGAATTCTTGAAGCTTACTGAGATTGCTAACAATTAAACAGCCCATTTTGAGTTTAAGATGCAAGCGATTCCTCGCTGGCGTTGCGTCTTGATCCTTGTCAGTCCAATGAGGCCCGCTGTCATCTTTGTCATGATGCAGGCGCTTTCTGGTGTTATAGATGCCAGTCTGAGTAATTACATTTTGTCTAGAAAGTAGTGTGATCTAAGATTTTGCGTTGGTTGTGCCCTTAGTCTAAAATTCTTTCGTTTCCAAGTTGGCACGGCGGCTATGAGACCGACCCAATAAGTCCATCGGTATGGAAGTATTTTCTACTTCATCTGCGCTATGCAGCCAAAGTAGTGTCTAATAGATCTTTCGAATAGAACTAACAAACATTTCCCTGCCATTGTATGTTTTGCGTTAGAAATGACGCAAAGCACTGTACAGAAGCTGAGTTCCCCCTTGAATAGCAGGAGTGATATCTTGTTACTCCCCCCTTTAGTTACACAACAGTATATCCGATGTTTTGGTTAGAGGAGCAGGTCCGGATGTGTATGTCCGCTGCGTGAAGTTTTGAGTTGGTTATTGTTGGAGAGTCATGGAAATAATTTGAAGTTAAAATCCGCGTGTTGTACTGAATAGAAGTGAGATTATTTGAAGGAGTTCGGAATTTTGAAAACTAATTGATATATAGAAGAGGTTCGGTTTATGAGAGAGGGGATGCTCAACGGATGCTAGCTCGTGAGGAGAGCAGTTAAAAATTAGTAATACCCGACGGTTTCGTCAATGTTAAGTAATCTAACAGGCTTAGAAGTATTGATTAAGTAGAGCAAAATAAGTAAAGTCAAAGAGTAAATTGTTCAGTTGATTGTTCGGGAGACTATGTGAAATGATGTGAAGCTAAAGTCCGCGTATTATTCTGTTTAGAAAAGAAGTTTTATTGGAGTAAAGTAGAAAAGTAGATTGTTAATGATGAAGCTTCGATAGGCGATATGGCACGGCAAAGAGAAGGCATAGTCGGGAAAAGATGTAGGCGCGAAGAGTAATAATGACGATTGGTCCATTTTAAATGTAGCCATGCAACTGAGCATGGAAGGGCACGATCCATGACAGGCATTCATATAATTTGAGTAATAATGTTAAATTGAAGTTGGGTTTTGAGAAGCGAACGGTTCAGAAGAATCGGAAATTGTCAAAGTAGAGGAAATAAAGTTTATTGAGAAGTTTCATGTTGAATATATGTCGAAGGAGGATAAATATGTGGTGAGGCTAGACCTGGTTTGACATTGAGGAAGTAAGATACATGTTAAAGAGTAGGCTTCGAGGAGACATTGCTATACATTTGAACTTTAGCCCTAAGAAGTGCTGGTGCAAAGCTGCGCACGAAGCGCAAGAGAAAAGTGATCACGGCAAGTGAAATTTAAAAAAAAAGCCGTTAAAGTGATAGAGTATAAGAAACAAAATTATCGAACATTCGCGAGGTAGCCTTGAACATTATGTCGTAAGATAGGCCGATGTAGCATGGGATGATTTTATTGTTGGTTGTTAATTGATGAAATTGTTAATCTGTATGAATAACTAAATTATTGTAAAGTTAGTGAAATCTAAATAAGATTCACATGATGAGAAGTGTCTTGAGAAGTAATGCTCCAATTAGAGCAATAGTTGTAAATCTCTCTAGATGAAGATAAGTAGGTTTAAGTATATTGTCTGATACTGCCGACTTTATAATATTTTGTAATTAAGTTACGCTTATGTCTTTTTATGATTAATAGTGGGAAGAAATTCAGAAGTGTGATCTGAGGGCAGATCACGTCCCTACTCCCCGGCATTGTAGCGCTCGGTAATTCGCGCCACAAGGGGATTGATTTTCAAGAGTGGGCACCCTGAAATGAGAGAGAGATAGGTGCGAAAGAGACGAGAATAAAGATCGCGTCCGCACCGCGGGTAAGGGAGAGCGATCGCCGCCGCGAGAGCGCGCTAGCAGACGCGGAAAGAGAATAAAAATAGGCGATAGATGAGAAAGAGCTAGTTAGAGTTAGAGTAGGAAAGAGGGTGAAAGGAGAGAGGAGGAAGGAAGGAGAAGGGAGGTCGGCGTGGTGATTTTGTGGAAGAGTCAATTTTTATTAAAATCGGGTTTTTTTACAAAAGTGCAATATGTAGTACGAAAAGTATTTATTTTTGGCTGCCCCCCGGCCACGGGCCGGGGAGGCAAATGACGTGCGTTAAAGCGAGCGCGATCAGTCGTTTCTGAAAAGAGAAAGTGAATCTAAAATTTTCGTGGCACGCGGGCACGAATCGGCCATCGGCGGATATTGAGTCAATCCGGCGTTATAATATTAATTAAACGGCACGGCAGTGATCGGTTGTAATAAGAAGTCAAAATTTGACCGTAGTTCCGTGGGATTATGATCGGCGTAATTTTTGTATGATATAGAAGTAGCTCGCACGCGAGGGCCGTAATTCACGGCAGGAACCGGGAATAATATCTCCCGATGAGATTACAGGAGTGTTCGTCGCGATCGTTATTCGATCTAATATAACCCTATTCCCCCGCGCAAAAAGAAGATGTAGATATTTCCTCCCCAGGAAGAATAATATGATAAAAGATTGTCTGGATAGTACGTGAACAGATTAAACATTCCCCAGAAGTTTTAAAAGCAAGGCACAGGCCGAAGAATTAGTTTAAAAAGAAGAAGCGGCGATGATGATCAATAGATTTTGAGCGTAATAGGACGTTCCTTATGTCTTACGCCCCAGGGACCAGGATGATCCCGAGGATTGGCGAATTCTAGCAGAATCTGGCGACAACTGGAAGTTGGAGTGAGCAGCGCTCGTCTGACAGGAGTGGGACACAGGACCGAAGCAAGGATGAAGTGTTGAGGTCAGATTTGAAATCTTAATGTATCCTACTCTCTCTGCAGTGTCATAAAACCAGTATAATGTTTATGTTTACATTTGTAGTTCTAAGGAATATTTGTAGTTGAAACCCCTTTCAATATTTTGAGTATAATAATGCAATGTCAAAGGTCAGCCGATTGAAGTAAGATGCCTGAAGTAAATATTGAATAATGACTAAAGAATAACGTAGTTAACCGTGCCATATCTGCCTGAAGTTCGATGAAATTAGTTCGATTAAATGTGTATATTGAAGTTGAGATTTAGGAGTTTCTTTTGTGAGAAAGTCGATTATAATAGCCTGTTAAATAAGATGCCAAATGTTCAAATTAATTTGTAGGGCGGTGTGACCGCCGGTCTAAATCAGGAGTTTGACGTTTTGAGTCGTCAGACGGCCGCACTAGGCGGTATTATTGTGTTATTTTGCTGTACTATTGTATTATTTTGCTGTATTATTGTATACTTATATTGTTGTGTGAAGCTACACTTTATTTGTACGGGTGGTCGACAGTTGTCATCGTACCAGTTGGGCCGAAGTGATAGTATAATTATTAATGTCGCCATATTTCTTTGTTTACATTGTGTACCGTAGGGCGGATCGATGCGGTTCGAATATAGCACCGGTGCGGCAACGTAGTGAAGTTGGCGTTATCGATTACAGGCGCCTGCGCCGTGCACCGCGCAACCGGTGACGGTGAAGCTTGTAACAAATTGCGGCGGACGCCGGTAGGGCGCGCTGAGGTCGTACGATAGAGCGGGCGGTCCGCAATCGGCGGCCATTGTTTGTTTACATTTTGCATTGTTTACATTAGCGGGTGACAGCCGTCTGTCATTGCGCTATATTAGAATTAGGTTACAATGAAAACTATTTTATATATTAATTAACTGTCATTATATATTGGTGACTACAACCTCTTATAATTTTACAAGCATATTACGGTAATTAGTTTATATTAAAGAATGAGAATTAAAATCACGTGAATTAAATATTACTACGTCATAGCATACTTCACTACGGTTGTACGGAAGCATCATCGATCGCCTAGGAACGTTTCGAGCTGCAACGATGCCGTGCATGTTGTATAGGAATTGAATTATCAGAATTATATTTTTTACCTTTTCTTTTATAATCGGTTAGAAGTGACGGAGTTGTTCCGTCAGAATGTCATTTGACTATGTCTGGTGATTGTAGAGGAACATTATCGCCGTGTATTATATTTTCTGCTCTCTCGTTTATATTTGTTTAGAATTGACGGCGTTATACCGTCGAGATTGTCATTTGACTCTGTCTAGCATATGTTGATAAATATTATCACGATATTATAGGGCGACATCTGCCGCCGTGTATGGTATTTGATATAGGAGATTTGAAGTTCAAAATAATGTAACAAATTGTAAATTTCTTCACCGTGATTAAATAAAGATCAGTTGTTTAGTATCAAACCGTGTTCCTACTTTAAGGTAGATTTCCCCCACCCCTTGAAATTTGATTTGACGGTGAGGAAGCCGGCGTCGTCCCTACTGGCGGGGAAGGCGCACCGGTAAAGGACACGGGGCTATAATGCGTCGTGGAGCGTCAACCCCCACCCCCTGAGATCCCGAGCAGCCCCTTCAGCTCCACGACTGCGTCCTCGTAGTAGTGAGGAATAGCCAGCTTCCCAGCCAAGGTAATAAGTTGCAGTCTGGCCTAACCGGACTTGCCGTAGCGGGGACGAGCTGAGAACGACCGCCGAACACCGTGGCGGTTCCGCCACGTTCACCGTAGCCGCGCGAGTGGGACGAGGCGCGCGCGCGTGACGTCGCTTGGGACACCCGTCTGGCGCCCTGACGTCATCACGACGTCCACCGATTTAGTTGTACGACTATCCTACAACCGAAGGGTGGCCCGACCGAGTCACCGTTCGCTCCTCGAGGTCCGAGTCTCCGGCGAACCGGTTGAACCCATTGAGTGTGCAGCGCGAGACGGCGGGAGAAAGCGCGCCCGAGGCGGAATCGACGCGGACGGTCGTCGAAGCGAGTCCTACCCTCGTCGCGACCCTCCGAGGTGAAGCGGAGACCCGACGCGGGATCGGCCGACGTCGAAAGGCGAAGGTCGAGGAAAACAAACGTGACAATATGTTAAACCAAGTTGGAATGTTTTCTTCCTTTTCGTTGTGATATTTCATGATGATCTTCTTAAAGTAAATAGTTTAACTTTATTAAAATTTTTGGCACAACATATTGAAATGAATAAATATTCAGGTAGATGCGACCAGTTAACCGACTAACTTTGTCAATCTACACTAAATGTAGCACAAAATTCGAACATCATATTGTTATGAAGTACTGGATTGCAAGTCAAACCGGAGGAATCCAATATCCAAACATATATATCTAATGCGCAGGACTAACGAGATTAATAAACTTACTGGCAAATCCAAACACTATATGTAATTACCGGGAGAATGTAAAATCATCAAATTTTCGACAAAATCCATCAAAAAAAAAACTATATGAATTTAAAGAGCTATAATTTAAAAGAAGAAATGTTATGTGGCAGTAATCTTTCATAGTAATTTTAAAATAGCATATTTAATCATCTTTTTGTGATAAATATTTTTTAGCTATGTAATATATGTAATATAAATACCGAAAACTCTAGGTGTGATGTAGTGTAATATCCATTTAACTATATATCTGTATAGTTTATTATTAGTTTTTTTATTATGAAACGGCAACAACCAAATAAATATTCATAATTATTGCAATTGAAATTAAAATGAGTTCACAAATAACTACTCTATATAAAAACCACAATCCATTCGCAGGAGCTATATTGGTAAATTTAAAAAAACGATAAGTTATTTTATAATATTATGTAATGATTAAAATATTCCTAAGAATGTCGCAACCCTGACACTCGACAAGGCAAGACGTTTGTTCGAGGGCTCACGTCTTCTACCTACGGGGGTTTGAGTTCATTATTTTCATAAACTGCACAATAGCACACAAGTATTACGTTACACACGCACCCCCCCCCCACCCTCCTAACCCCCCCGCGCCTTCCCCGACCTGCTCAAGGTGGGGCCCGGCGCGTTTAAACGCACGCAGGCAGACCCACATTTTTTATTTAGTTTAATCATTATAAAATCCAACGGAGACTGTAAAAATATAATACTACTAGCTGTTCAACACCGGGCTTTGCCCCGGCTTGGCAGCTAGGCCCTGAAGGCGGCTTTGACAGCGCCTCCGACGCATGACAACTCGTGCCTGCGGCACTCGGGATGGGTCCTTCATCAGCATCTCTAGATCGTTCGGGCCATCCGATCGCCTTAATTTGTTTGTTGTTTTAATGTGTTAATATTATTTATATGTTTTCATACTAAAAGCACTTAGGAAATTAGCATAGTATTTTTATTTTGTATTACCTACCGATTTTTAGGTACTCCAGAATAAACATATTTGTATATTTGCATGTTCTTTTCGAAGTGCTTCGCGAGCCGCGTGCTCGGGAGTCATTGGCCGATATCGCGCATTGACCGATATATAGATAAATTATATGTTAATTTAGGTATAATACTTTTCAAATATAAAGACTTAATATAAAATGTGTTGATAATATAATACACGCAATCTCAAAATTATTACGAAAAATTTAGCCCCCGAGTTCGGCCCTGTTCGAATGCGTATTACAGCAGGATCAGACCTGTGGCACCGAATCAGACCCTCAGTGCCAAGTCTAGGTACTTCTCTGCTCTGTGGTAGGAATGGTATGAAAGCCTCCTGACTCGGAGGCGTCGGCTTTTATTTTTAGTGTGTCCAAAACAGCTGAGTGCGTCAACTAAGGATCATTACAGACTTGTTTTATTTATTTCTTAATCATTTATATTTACTCTATTGAGTCGAATCTCTGTTGAGAGTGTATTTCTTTGTTTTGATAATTTTAGAGATATTAGTTTTGTACACTCAGCAAACAGTAGGTATTAGTTTCTCGTCAAAATTTTTATTCTATTCGTTCTGTTTAATTCGCTCACCTATCTAGTTCGACTTGCTGTATTTATACGTTTTCCCATACGTTGGCATATTGATGATCGTCTTTTTTTACATCTGCCAAATTTGCCTCCTCTTTTATGCGTCACTTTCGGAGGGGTTGTGCTGCGTCCATAAAACTCGATACGTCAATGATTTCGATACGACAAATGGTGTAAAAACGCTCCGCGAGCGTGGAATTTATGCGATTTTAATATGCATGATTTAGTCGTAAAGGCTGCAAATATTTATTGTCTCCCTTTGTTCTTTAAATTTCGATGCGATTTGCGGTCTAGATTCGTCGCATAGTCCGGTGACAGTTCGCAGAATGGCCTCGTGCTCGGATATGTTCTATGGCCTGTACCTTGCTCCGTTCGATAGGATTGCTATTGAGAAAATGCATGATTCAGACCGGCGCGGGCGCGCTCACGTTAAAGTTTATCAGGACGAATTTTCTTACATATATCATGCGGGTCCCTAACATGCTTGCAGAGATCGTTAATTGGTATTAGGCACAGAGCTGGCAGCGTAAATCCCTCGTGATATTATAACATATTCTTCTTTTTTTTTTTTGCTTCTTTGAATCTCATCTATGTACTTACAAATTATAAAATAAACGGAAATATATGTTCGTGTAAATTAAAAAAAAAAGATTTTAGGAACCTTAGATTACTGCCCTTTCTGTTCCGTATACACTGCATTCAGGTACATTTTTATTGGTACATTTTTATTTTTTTAGGACAGGTGTTCAGCACCTAGTTAGATGGACACGGTGGACATGCCACTAAGTGCGAATTTAGATGAGAGGCGATGTATCTTATTTTCTCTTTGTATGTTTATAGATAAAATGTTTTTTTTTTTTTAATAATTGTATGTCTAACTGTAAGTTTTTTCTGTGAAAATAACTATAAATAAATAAATAAATATAGGATTACTTCAGTAATGTTTTGTTTTGATATTTCCGGACTACTATTACCACAGTCTGGCAACCGTATGACGTTGGGTTTGGGAGGAGAGGGGGGTGAAATGTATTAAATACAACAAAAAATACGAATTTTATTTATTTATTCTTCATTTATTTAAACATTGTATATTATGTCAGATCCAACCAAGCCCAAGGCTTATCAGTTGAAAATCATTGAGCGAAGCATGTTTTGTAGGTTCCATGATTGAGTAGGTCTGTACAGAGCAGGCTTCACCTTCACAATTTAATATTTACATCGTTTTAATTATATAAAACATTATTTGAGTCTAGCAAATTAGTATAATACAATAATAAGTAATATAATAGTATATTACCATAGAGATATTTTTACAATAAGTTTTTAGAGATTTTGTATATTTAAAATTATATTTTAATAATAGTAAGTAGAGATGAAGGTTGTTTTTTTTATTTGCAACGAATTTGTAAAATAAACATTCATTTATGTGTGTTGCCAGACTATTCAGTCTTGTTAAAATAGTTCAATAAGGTACTCTGGGACAATAAAATAAAAAATAAATATAACTTCATACACATAAATTCGTAGAGTGCACCGGCCTGAATCGATGAAACATATAAACCAGGTAGTTTCTACGCGGTCCTTGAAATAAACTCTGAATTCGGTTTGGACTCGAATGAATTAACTGCCTTGGAATAAAACGATACAATGGGCAATGTTTGTGGTGGCGATTGTAAGTTTGGAAAGTTGTCACCGTAGGTTGCTGAGCGATTTTTTGAGGTTATCTTAACAGGGCTGTAAGTTTCTTTAAAGATTAAACTAAGATTCATGATAGCCAGGCGTCTTTCTTATATACTTTAGACACGTTGTTTGATAAAGGATGTGGTTTAGCAAATGGAATATTGAATTGAAATATATTTAAATGAACTTTAATTCATTTTGAATTTTATATTTAATTGACTGGCGTAATTTTATCTTAACTTATGTTAAAATTAGTATTGGATCGTATTGGCTTAATATACATATAAAAAATGATAACATAAAAAAATTAAAAGATATTTCAAAAAAAGTTGCAACCGGATAAACATTTAAATACTTGAATGGAAATTAGTCCAAATTATGTACACCTTTTTTATATAGATTAACCGACTTAATAGTGTATTCATAATTAATTATTTTAAAAACTTAAGCAGACCAGAATCGAGACAGTGTTACGATATTGTAACGAAGCATTCAAAAATATATTGTTCCAATATAAAAAATACACAAATCTAAAAAAAAATATTCCATCAAATTCTTATGTTTTTTATTCCAGATTTTTTTATTTTTGAGGTCGGTTACATTATTATTAAAAGTTTTTTATTTTAAAACTTTTAGCTACATTACATTAGAAGTAACTTTACAAAACTTCTAAGAAATCTATTCCAAGCATTTGCAAAAATTATAATCGAATCGCTCAGACCAATTCATTATCAAATGCAAAAAAAATACTACTACGGAGTAATAGGTAAACATAAAAAAAACAAATAAAAAAAAACTAAACAAAACGAGGAAAAAAAACAACGCATGAATACAATTGAGGCATCCTCTTTTTATTTGAAGCTGGTTAAAAAATATGTTTTTTTTTTAAGTCAATTAATAAAGTAGGTAGTAATAGAATATCTTTACATGCTTAATAAATGTGGCTATTATACACGGTGAAGAACGTAGTAGTCTAGTGGATACGGCGTTGGACTATTGAACCATAGGTCGCGGATTCGCATCTCCACGTGGTTATAGCATTTTTAACGCTTCATTACCACCATCTCCCCTAACTCTAGGAACGAGCACATTTGGCCTAGTTGAACAGGGCCGAAAATAATTGTATATGACCTAGTTCATACAATTATTAAAAAAAAAATGCAATAGTAAAATAATTTTGAATGGCATTACGAATAAAATTATTTGTATTATTCTCTTTATATTTAGACTATAACGCACTATTTAATACGATTTACTGAAACAGAAAGATGCTCACTCTAGAACAGATTAGTCTATTTGAGTAACCATCAAACCTTATTGAAGATATTTTGTTCATATTGTATTGTAAAATATTTCCTCTACACGTTATAATTAATAAAAAGAGTTTAATTTCATTCCAAAGTATTATAATGCCGAATACCTATCCTTAAATAATATAGAAATAGTATGCTAATCAAATTTTACATATGTGATTAATTTTATAAATATACGAATAGACATTTTTTTTTAAAGATTTTCAATATCAGTAAAGTTCAGTGTAATTATAAATAAAATATTTTTACTTAAAAGTATGACCAAAAGCAAATGAACTTTCAATAGGTACAACACATCAAATAAAAAAAAATAGAAGAATGGGTTTGGCTTATATAAGCTGTTTTTTTAGCCACGCAAGAGAAAGATGTGTTTTTTTTAATGTTTTCTCTAAAAGTAAAACCAACCCTAATTTCAATCAAGACTGCTGTGTTCAAATCTTACCCCAACGGCTGAAAGTGAGCACGCCGCCCGCCCCGCGCCGTGTAAAAACCAGTGCGAGCGATTTTCACAGTCTGTTGATTTAGGGCAAATCTTAACATATTTTTTCGTGCTAAAGGCGCGTGCTTTGAACTCGCCGACGAACGGTGCCCGAAACAGAATAAAATGGATACAGGAAATTGCCTCCTTACGCTCTGTGAATAAGCAATTAGGCGTTGATATAATACATAAACATTCACTCTGCGAAAGTGGATTAGCTTGCAATGTTTGTTGTTGTTATCCGATAAATAGATTTAATAAAATATATATATATAACCATTGCGTATTAACCTAAGCAGAACGAAGTTGTGTTTACGATTATCTAAGATTTAAAATATTTGTTATTAGTATTAAACGAGTTAAATTATGTCGCATTGTATTACACAGACACAATGCTAACAAACACAAACAACGCGCGGTTTACTGAAGGTAGCAATTTTTTTTAAACATCTGTGACATAAAGCAAATTATTAAAAAACCATCACACAGAAACGGCTAAACAGATTTTCTTGAATTATAGCTGAGAACACACTTGATCGAGTCACATTTCACACAAAAAAAAAATAATTAAAATCGGTTCATCCGTATTTTTTAAGCTTCATTGCCGCCATCCGCCCTGACTCTAGCACAAGCAAATTTAGTCAGTTAAGTATGGCCCAAACATATATTTTTAATAAATATGTTGAACAAATAATTGCGATTATACCAACATATTCTCAGGATTACTCGAGATTTAGAAAAGGATAGGATTATCAGAGGACTAATTTGAGGAGGTCTTAAGGTTTCCTGTGGTAAAATAGCATGTTTTTAATTAGAAGTCATATAAAGCGTACTGAGGTGCACGGAGTTATATGGAGGTAGTTAATAGGGTGTGATTTTTCAGTCAGTATTTTAAAACAATTTTTTCAAATGTATGTACGATATGTGTGGGTGTTAAAGAAGGGCACGAAAATAATACCTTAAAGTAATTATTTATTTATTTATGAATACATATAAAAACTTATGATAATGAAAAAAGGATATGGTTTTTACTTTCCAGCGCTGCGTTGAAAATAAATAGCTATTTTAGATCGAAATCTAATTGAAATATATGGTAAAATATACATATTATATATATTTTCTCAAATATTTTTTTATAAAATATACAGAATGAACTTAAAGTCAGCGGATCTTTTTAAGGGGTCATTCTGGGCATGAATATGCAAAACTTTTGACCATTAAGTTTTGATATAGCTAACAAAAAAATCCTTGTAAAAATATAAATACTCTATTGAAAGTTTGATGCACGTGTTCCTGACCTATCCAATTAACTTAATTACAATATTTGCGCACGGGCTACCCGTCGTTCAGTGTCATCAATCCATTTGTAGGTACGGTGCCCCGAGGAACCAGTCGCTTTTTGAGTCGCGACGCCGCGCGGTCTGATAATTTATTAGGTGTCTATACTTTTATTAGGTGTCTATAATGTTTTTGGAGCTCTTTTTTTTGCCATTTTATACCAGGTTTTTTTTTGCTTTTTTTTACAAAGTTGTTGAACAAAAGTTGTTCAGAATCACCCCTTAAAAGAAAACTGCTGACTTTAAATTCGCTGTCTGTGAATACATATTAACACATCGTTTTAATTAATCATACCGATATATATTTTATTATTTTATTATTGTTTATTTTGCTTTTTAATCCAGAACATTAGACGTGGTACATGCATATTATTCATATGTATGTTCATAAGTGTACTATAGCTATCTTAGTATTAAGATTTGTCAAATAAATTCGTTACAAGATCATATATTTCGGCACATATGACCACGTGCATTTGATACTTTTAACTCACACGTGTACAAAATAATATAAATTTGATATTGTATATTTTTTCATTACCTGCTTACTCTGACCTTGGCGCTTTGTTACTATCTACATAGTATAGCTATGTATCCACGTATAAGTATCTGCGTTTTTTAAAACGCGTCAGAAATAGTGCTGGCTGTGACCAAATGGTTGACCAAATCCTGGGGGCGTTTTCTAGTCTTCGATTTATCCCCACGACAGTCGCCTAGAGTAGGGATTACCTTGTCCATTAGTTAAATCGCCAGAAGAAATAAGAAAACGGATTTGGCGCGCTGCGACGAAACGTCGACACGAGATTTACTAGCAGCGGACAGGCGAGCGAACGGTCAAAGCCAGACGGAATGAAAGGCGCAATACAATGACACGAGTATTTGTCGACCAAACGTGTAAGACCGTTTAGACAGAAACGTAAAATAATAAATTATATTTTGCATTAGGTAGTTCATTGTTATCAAATAATTATTTATTCATACTAGTGGTCGCACAATGGTCGAAATTTGACCGTAATTCATTATTTTTTTTTAGGTTTGAGCTTTATTAGGGTTCTCCTTTCTCTATTATGAGGTGAGTATACCTATATAATAATTGCTTTTTTTCATTTTTTTTTTCAATTTTGTTACGCTCGCAGCTGACGTAATCGTCAGCTGCGAGCGTGTACAAATATGTTAGTAATAGTTGGAGAAATAACACAACACAGCTTGTATTTATATTTATTTTTTTATACAATTCATTGTCAGTTTTAATTTATTCATGTAAAAATGACATTTGTATAAAATGGCATTAATAATTATTTTTGCTTATCATTACTACATTGACATTGACAAACTATTGAAAAAGGAACATTTGAAATCACACAAAATTCATAGTTCGAAACTCATTCTGTCTTCTGTACTTTCATTTATTATGAACATTTTATTTAATAAATTAAATATATTTGTAACACAAATTATAGATAAATTTTAGCTTTCTGCACTTCTTCTCCATATAAACTTTAACTATGTTAAATCTGACTCTCCTCCGTGCACAAAATATGCCTAAAAAAAAAAAGTTTTCCCTTCACGTATTAAATAGATTGTTATTACAAAACCTCTAGATGGGTAGGTATTTAATATTTTATAATTTATCACATAATATTATTAACAAACAAATATTCAGCATTATGAAAATCTCAAACAAAAGTATTATTTGGTTTGCAATTATACATTTTTGCAATCACTTGTTTTCAAAATTGAAATTAAAACAATTATGTATTTAAACAAAAATGACTATGCTATTTTGTAGTTTTCATGTAATATAAACTGCTTCTATACAATGTTTAGTAGTAGTAAATTATTTAACCAGAATCAGTCGTCAATATAAATGCGTGTGCGTGTATGCTAGTGTGTATGGAGTGTTTGAGTGGTTGAGTGGTGTTTCGAATTATTAATATTGTTATATTGTTATGATTTATGTACATTACAAATGTTATATCTAAAATAGGGTAAACATGGTACGATTTAGAGTATATTTTAAAAAACCTTCTTGAAAGTCTACTCATGATGTAGATCCATGTTGGCGTCGTCAGTCACGCTTAAGTATAGGACGTATGTAGATGTTACTCGACAAAAAAAAACGTTCTAAATTGTGCGTGAGCGGGTACTTAGCGTGGGAGATAAAGGAAAAGGCGAGTATTCTCCTAAGGAAGGTTGTCATTTGGCGGACGCAAGCCGAGGCCGCGCCGCCCGCGGGTTCCCGAAGGGCCAGGCAGAGACAAAAGAAAACAGTCCTAATCTCCTCACTTCGACATTAGTCTTGCGAACACGTTTTAAAACAAAGTTCGCAGTACGGCTTAAGATCTTCCGACTGCTTGCTTATATTCCGCAGACAAATGTGTTTTGTCTCCCGAAACTCAAAGACGTTTCGAAGCATTAATACGGGATTTGAGATTCCCTAGATTGCGTTAGACCCCCCCCCCCCGCATGTTTTCTTATTTAATCTTCTCATTTACAATAAATCTATTAAGATTGTAGCCCAAATTGAAGGCGCTAAAATTAAATGACTTCTTGTGAATTGTGTATTGTGTATTGTGTGTGTATTGTGTATTGTGTGTATTGTGTGTGTATTGTGAATAAATGCGAAAATTATTTTTCTATGTGAAAATTGACGAAATATTATTTGTGTATAGTACATATGTATATAAACTGTCTGGACGAATGATGCACTGACTACTTTAGTACAGATATGGTCTAGTTAAGAAGGCAGGAAATGTTTTGTAACGTTGTTCATCGCACTCCTACTATTTGTAATAATATTCATTGTAATTCATATATTTTATTTATAATGGCTACAAACTATTTAGTCAATGAGTTTGTACAAATAATAACAATAAATAAATAATATTATTGGGGAGTATGTGATATTCGTGAGAAGATAATATATTTTTTGACACATTTTACACTATTTAAAAAAAATAAGAATAGCTACATGAAACCCTGTGGCTATCATATAATATCAACTGCGTCTATACGTGGTTTAGTAATAGTAAATTATTTAGCCAGAACCTAACGTCTTACAGCCAGGCTCCACACATCCAGGACACTAGCGCTGTGGTACCAATTTGTGATGGGTTGCTTTAGTTCCTATCTCCATTGTATATGCGTTTTAATGGCCATATAGGGACAGTGGGTTATTTTTTTGGTCTGAGTAAATAATAAAAAAAATATACAATGGTATCATGACATTTTTTAACAACACGGACATAAAATTACTAACCGCCGTTAATGTTTCTTTACTACCGTGCGTCAAAATATACAAAAAAAAATGGTGTAAAACCATTTTAGTATTACAATTTATCACAGATTCAATTTAAAGTGACAGCTGAATTGTATGTATGTAATTATCTTATTCTTTGAATTTCATGATTAAAAAACATACACGTTTTTTGTATGTTTTTTATAACCTAAATAGTTAAAAAATACTAATAGTTAAAAATAAATTAATAAAAAATACTAGTTTATTAAATGAGTTTTTAATAAAGTTCCTGACAGTATTACCGCATGATTACCGCCAATTTAAAAAAGCCCCAAAGGAAACTACTCAGTATTCAAAACAATAAACTCATATTCAGAATTTTAAGGAATTTAATTTTCCTTTATTTCACGAAATATTGTGCTTTTTATATTATACCTTTCTGAAACGTTTTAAACATATTTTCACCATTATCAGAACGTCCCAAAATGTAAAATGCGTGTGGAAATAAATGAGTAAATAAAATAAACAGTTTTATACAGTAAATATAAGGTATTTAAAGATTATTTTCATATATTTACAAAAAAAAATCTTACCAATTGAATTGCTGATTATTAAAAGAGGTATATGTTACATTATATTAAAAGGGAGCTATGTTACGGAATTTGTTTTATTTTTATTAAAAAAGTTATTAGAAATAAAAAAAAATATAAAATAAAAACAAATCAGCAAACACACTAAGTTTTTCATAAATGCATAAATTTGTAATATATGTGATTATATTAGAAATGAATCAGTTTTTTTTTAATATCTCGCAAAGTTGAAAATGTTAACATAGCTCCCTTTTAATAATCAGCAATTCAATTCTTAACTACACATGTCGCTATAAATCTGTACGCATATCTAACGATTGATGAACTGTCCCCAAGAGACAAAGAATTGCAGATAACGATTCGTTAAGACGACTTGCCACTTACCACTAACGGTTAATGAAAACTCATATCGATTGTATTAAATGACAGTGCACATCCACACAACAATACCAGTGGTTTGCTCAACGGAATCGGGGCTTAAAAATGTTTAATGTACGGTTAATGGTGTTTATACACATTCGAAATCGCTATGCCACGACCGAAATTTTATAATAACCAACAAATATAACCGCATACGTAATTATTTACGATTGTTTAAGTTATGGTTAAAATGTATTCATTATTATAAAAGAGTCCAACAAAATCTATATTAACAAGGATTTGCTTTTTTTTTTAAGCTTGGAGTAGTTTAAAATATATTTTTAAATATCGCTTGTTTTTTTTTGTATCAGAATTTCGTTTCCAAGTAGAAAATACCTTTCCGTTCAAAATGATTCCATGCTAAATTAATAATTTACAGTATAGTAGATGACAGAGAAGATTGACTTTGACGTTTATGAACAGAAATGACACAAAATTTAGTTTTGAATCACTGTCAGTGGTTTTTTAAACGTTTTCGAAAACCGTTCCGGACTGTCAATGTATTTATTTATTTATTTATTGTGACATATTTAATTTGACCAAAAAAACGAAATCTACTAGAATAAATCACAGTTACCTATTAAAAATGCACAGGGAGCGATTAGCAATGCTACATTGCTAGACCATGTCTGTACTAAGGAAGGCGTTGTTAAATTGTGCTACAACTAAGAATGTTAAACCGTCAATGCACCTATAGAGAAATATGATAAGTGTGTCTATTTGTAAAAAAAACAAATTAAAGTATGTAAATATATATGTATTTTATATAGATTTGATGATATGATATTTTTTAGCTTTCGCCATTCGGCGTCGTCAGAAAAAATATGAAAGATGACGTTTAAAATGCAACCTTCATAAATTCGAAAATCGCATTCTCAACTAAAAGATAAATATATCACTACAATTATTATTATTATTAAATATAGCCACTACAATTATTATTATATAATTGCAGTTTTGCTAGATGAATCAATCAGTATTATGAAATGAAACTAATTTCTTAAAAGAATATATTAAGCATCACGCGTTAAATGCTGTTAAGTTAGTTTAAATTTGTCTATTTAGACCTACAGATCTGCAAGCGCCCAAAACCTAAATGTGAGAGAGTTCCCATGTCTTTAAATCAATTGTAATCAATTAAATCAATTGTTGTCGCATAGAATGTTCAAGATCAGACAAATATATCTATATTTATAGTTAGATTAAAAGAAAAATAAAATACTAAATAAAATTTGCTAATATATGGATAAGATAAGAGCATAAAATATAATGTTTTTAATGTGTGAATTTTTGTGTTTCAAAGGTTATGATACGAGTCCAAACAAACGTCCGACCGACCTCTGACATTGTAACCGATACATAGGAAATAAATCGATTACCGATAATTGTGACTGATATATAAGAAAGAATCGATTTATGTGGTGAATGTTTATAATAAGTCACTCGTGTGCTGCGCACAGGCACACTCCAAGCCGGTCCTGGCTGGAGCGCGTTGCTGCTGATAGTTTCGGCTGCGGCTGCAGTTCGGACTCGCGGATAGAGATGATTCATGATAAAAACACAATGAGATACAAAATGTCTGCTTCAGATCGGCCCGTCGATAGTCTGCGGGCTTCGTCTGGGAGACACGGTTTTGGGAAAAAATTAATACCTTTGGTCCCTTCTTTCATTTTAGGATGCAGAGGCTAAGCGGCTGGCTATGGCTATGGCTATGGATATAGACCAGATGCGCGGGTGTGTTGTTGGGTAATTTCTAAGACCTAATAACACTCAGAAGTTTGTTTAGAGGAGGTGTTCGACCGAGAAAAAATTTGAAATTTCTTTACAGATTTATATTATATAACAAGCGGACCCAACGAACATTGTACCGCCTCAGAATTGATAAATGTTGTGTTAACTTATTATTAAGTTTTTTATTAAGAATACTTGAAAATGAATTAAGTTCAATAAATGTACAAAAATTAAAATGATATGTGTTTTAATTATCGATGCGCGCACAATGACAAATATGATAACCTCACAAAGTGAACATCTTCGAAGGCAACTTACCGTTTGAAAATAGAATTCCACAGAATACAAAGCAAAAACAAAATGTATGAGAAAATTAATTTTCGTTATAATTTTTTTTTTCGTGAAATTTTCCGATGTTTTAATAGTTATTTGTACAAATCAAAGACCATTAAAATCAGTCCAGCCGTTCTTGAGTTATAAATGGTGTAAATAACCCGACTTTGTTAAAAAAAATGATTCTAAACAAACCTTTGCTGTGTTCTGAAAAGACACAATCGAAATTTCGTTTTGAAAAATACTGCAACTACTGAAAAACTTCATTAATATTGCTCTGTACTCTGTAGTTGTCGATTTTACCTATGTATGTGTGGCGTTTGGTAGCAGTGGTAGTGAAGAGAAGGACAATGGATCGTGGACAGCGGTTCGGACCGAGCGCTTTTTATGAATACATACATATCTGGACCATATTATTGTTTATTTATTTCATTGATGTACAAAACAACGATTATAAAATTATCTTCACATTGTATTTATTATAAAAAAAACAGCGAGTGGCGTATACATACAAAATTACCATTACATAGATTAAAAAAACTATTCTTGTTTCATATAAAGTGTGTTTTATGCTGCGAGTGTATGTAAAGAGTGTGTATGTAATTTAACGTAGGTGCGTGTAAAAATATCCCAGTGTGCCTGAAATGATTTGTGTGTGAGTTTGAGGGTTTTTTTTTAAATAATATTTTTCCTGATCTCTTTAATAGACTAATCCTTACTTAAATCAAATATGTCGACGTCGCTAAAGTTGATAATATATTCGTCTTCATATTATTTGCATTCATCTGCGTAAATTACTTATTAATATTTAAAATGTACCATTCTAAGGTGTATGGCCAACCCTAAAGTGTGCCATGACGCTGCAGTTTAACCATCAAATTCCAGGCCCCCTGGACGAACACCACTTAGGTCGGTGACACAACATTTTATCCTGTGGCCGATAGTGGGACACACTGGGTCTGGACGTTTTATAGAGATTGATGCATTCTACCTGGGCCCATTGATGAAACATTACGAATGTTTTCACACATATAATAGGAATTAGCGGACCTCTTATCAAAATACAATAGTAACAATAAACAGGCTGTAAAGCCGATATTAATAAAAAAACTACTTAATCCCGCATCTTTAAAACTATTATACTCTTTAGTGGCGAATAGACTATCAAGGTATCAAGAAAATACGCGTAAATTTATATGCGTAAATAATACCAATTGTACAAAATACTTTAACTGTACTACATAGGGCGACTACTTTTATTATTAACTATATTTATGTACATATTATTATTCAACTCTATATCAAAGTGAGTTGCTAAAAATAAATTTTGGTTATAGTTTTTGCCAACTTAAATAATTATTCTTTTTGTTTTACATTTTGTAGCTGTTGAATATTACAATAGAATATTCTAGTTAGAATACCGTTAGAATATTCAATAGTATATTTTGTCCGTATTTTGTCCGTATACAGGGATGACAATGGGTAAATTTGCCCCCCCCCCCCTCCCTGAGCCATTACCAAAGTACTTTAAAATTTGTTTTACAGACTATATTTTGTTAAAAAATAAATTTTAACGTTCATACTTTTTTTAAGGGAATTATTACTTCATATTTTTAAATTAGTAGATTTATTTTGAATAAACTTCGATTTTCATTTAATTTCGCCACATTCCATGTGATAACTTCGTAAGCGACTATATGACACTGTCGAAATTTAATATATACTTATACTTAAACAAATTGATATAATTATCTGGAGATTGGGAAAATCGCACATAAATTGCCGCCTCCTGAGCGAAATTCTATAACGGTTTACATTATAAAAACAAAAAAAATGGTCATAGAATAAATCCCAAAATGGAAGACTGTTTTTTATTCATTATTGTCATTTTCTTTATTATACGAATATATGTATAAATATAATATTAAATTATGTGTATTAAACAAGTGAACATAAATTGGGGTACCTAAAAATAATAATATTTGGACGGGGGTAAAAGCATGTTATTCATAAGTGTACCTAAAAACATTTTTTACCTACATCTAACTTAGTGTTGAGATTTGTTAAACAAATCCATGATCTATTTCGGCACATGTGAGCATATTCATTTTTCATACTCTCACACAAGTACATAATAATAAAAATTGTATATCGTTTATTTATTTTTACTTATTGCGACTTTGACGTGTCTACGTTTTTTTAACACGTTAAAAAGGTTGCTTGCAGTGGACCAAATCCTAGTTTTCGATTTGACCCTGCGTCAGTCGCCTTTCGTAAGAGCAATAGATTGCCTTGTCCAACTCGACAAATCAGTCCAATGTACCACCGAGCGGTCGAAAGCTATCGTAAAATCCATTTTCACATTCGGCTAAAACCATATGTGACATAGACATCGATGAACATAATAATCCGAGACTATACTGAATATTTTGACACATACCGTGAAATATGACAATCTGATATCTGAGACACACTCGCTTGTGAATTCGGACGCTCCTGCGAGGTCTCCCGAGAAATAGCTAAGAATCTTATCAGCGACTTTATCATCGATAATTACAATGGAGCTGATGCCTTGTCCCGTTTGCGGAGGCTGCGGTTTTTTCAATGCCGGGTGCCATGGCAAATGCTCCCAAAATCCCTTCGCTATCAGCGGTAGAATCTTTGGCATCTTCATGCGAATGCGGCGGGAACTAAGGAGTGTAACACACGGTCGGAATATATATTTTCTTATTATTTCAATTTAAATCGCAATTAATAATAAAACAGGTTTTCCCGTGTAAGTTTATGTCAAATCTTCAAACTGAAACTCACCACTTCCTCTAATCCTACAGAGTTGAAATTTGACATGTTGGTTCAGTTTCGATGATGAGCATGATGCATTTTTATGGTGAGCATGACCTGATTCTGCACCCAGGAATAGCTCCATACGAAGGAAAAACAGATGGCAGATAGATAGAAATCGCTAATAGTGGTTGATAACGTGACGTGTGTATTGTGTAGTCCTCCTGAGATGCTCCGTAACTTCTGCAAATAGCCGGCAAGTAAGATCTGTCGAGATACTCATGTGCGCAGCCTGCAGGTGCTCGCCAGTGCTGAATTCTGTCCGAGCATCTTTAGCCGGGCGGAGGATACAAAATTTAGATAATAAGCCCTCCTATGCTGTCTCAATTTGCAATAATTTAATATCATTCACTTACAATCTGTAAAATAACATATTGACAACTGTGTCTATATATTGCAATACAGTTGTCAATTATTGAAGCGAGTTGCTTACGCTAACAGAGCAACAATTGAAAAATGTGTCAAAATCCAGAACTGTGCGCGTGTGCGAGTGTAATTTTATTTACTTAGGTAGGAAATGTTATCCCAGTACAAGTATTATTTCTGTGCGTTAAATTTAACGCAGTTTCGAGTGTCATACTTTTAGTATGCAGACGCGGTATCTAGTCCAACACTGTCATATATCTATGCGCATATTGCAGATGCTATTTGTGTGGATTTTTAGGTTATAGTTGGTTGGTGAGCTCTTTGTATTTTGACGTAGTACATTCGGTCACGCCACGCGATGCGAAAGTCTCAATAGAGGAGTGCGACCGCGCAGCCGCCCGCAACTTTCGAGATCGGCCCGATCACGAACCAATTAATAAGACGAACCTATTCGCCTCCATTTTATTTTATTTCTCCATTTTATTTTATTTATTTCCGTCGTCGGCGTTTCCCTCTAGTGGGTGGCTCAAGAGACGCCATCGTCTATAGCAAATTTTCAAAACCAAACATGTCCACTTTTATTTATTTATTTCAGGAAGCGACAGCTGATACAAAAAAAAAGTTACAATAACAAAACAATCAAAACATAAAGCCAATGAGAGTTTCCTCCAAACTTAATAAAATAGAAAAAATACATCCAGGAACGTGGTTGGGATTAGGAAGTAGGAAGGGTTGAGGAATTTACATAATTACTAGAATACAAAATGCAGCATATCTCTTTAGAAATAATAGATTTTACAATATCCATATATCCATATCCATATACACTAGGGTTAGACTTAGAGTAGACACTCTTTTGAATTCCGGGAAGGTAGTGTTAAATATATCGATGGTGGTCAATATGCTGTTGTAAAAGTTACATACTCTTGCATGAGTTCTGCGCATAATTCGTACTCAACCGTGACAGATGCAACATAAGTGGTGGTAACCGTGGAGGTAAGTTTTGTTTGTAATTATAAAAATTTAATACTGTGGATTTTTCAATAAAAAAAATAAATAAATAAATATCTCACACTGGAAAGTAGGTCCTACCTAGGTCCAAACCTACATTTAATTAATTATATATTCATAAAATGTTTATTTAAAACCCAACAGTACAATATACAAAAGCGATTCATCATTTGCATATGCCTTTACATGAATACAACAATATATAAAAATATTTTTTACTAACACTAACAATTCTATACCAAATTTATAAAAATAGGATTTTGTATAACCTGCCGGAGGCCAAATTATAAACACAGATCTAATTTTAATATGTTGCTTATACTATAAAAAATAAACGTAGTGAGCTGAGGTATAATAGTTCGGTATTATGCATAGTTGCGTTAGTAATTTAGTTAACAGATTCTTTATACATAACAAATTTCGTAATATGATAAGAAGATCTATCTTGATCAATAAAATGTTAACCAGAAATAATACATCGCAATATACTTTCAATATTCGTTTATAAATAAATATTACAATATACAAATATTTTTCAGCCCTACTCAACTAGGCCAAATATGCCTGTGCTAGAGTTAGTGTAGATGGTGGTAATGAAGCTTTAAAAATGGTATGACCATGTGAGAATTCGAACCCGCGACTTTGGGGATAAGAAACATAATATAGACTATTGATCTTTTTTGTTGCATATTTTATTTCAGCCACTCGTATTTCACACATCCATTCTGATTTAAATTAGTAGAGTTTTAGCAGAGCTGAACATATTTTTTGCTCAAGTAAAAAGGTTTGAATATAAGTATCTTATCTAGGCTTCGAACGAACTTAATTTACTCAAAATCTATTTAGCTCATTTCACCATCACATAATGCTTGTAAATCGATAACCATAGACACGAAAAATTTAAGTTGAGTGAGATAACATAAAAATACGTAATTCAGTTGAAAATCCAATGATATCACAATGACAAGACTTTATTATCGAAATATGAAATAAATTTATTTATTTAATTATTGAATCGGTTAATAAAAAAGTTTCATCGATAAATTTATTCGATTTACTTACTAATAAAACGTTAATTTAAATGCCATACTCATTACAAATACGGCATATAGTACATACAGATCTGAATTTATTGATTAGTAGGATCCTGTTGGGGTTTCAAGACATTAAAAGTAATTAACAAAAAAAAAATAATAATATTTCATAAATTATTTGACTCATTTTCAAAGTGGAATGAACACGTTTTGAATAAGATCGCTTACATTTATATTTTTTAACGTTTCGCTACGTTTATTGTGGTGGTCACGCGATGGCGACTCCTCTCTCGAATAAATCACCTCAACTTGGGACAGTCTTCGCGACATCCCCATCGTGGAGTGCCTACTTAACTTACAGTCAAAAGTTACTTTACGAAGAAGACTTGAGCGCGCAACTTAACCAAGCTCGCGGACTACCCACTTCCTACTTATCTTCAAATTTACTGTTCTTCGGAAGTTCGACAATAATGAAATGTCGGTGCCAAGTTAGCAAGTAGAGGTAAGCATCGACGAGGTTTAAGTGAGAATAGCGACACTTCGATCGGTATTTTAGTCAATTAAATAAAATAGGTTAAGTGATCTTAATTTTTAAAATCATATCATCACATATGACCACATGGAAGGTCGTGTACCGCGAAAATTGGGTATTTTTACAAGCTGAATTCCATAGATCTCTGGCATTGAAAAAAACATGTTATTTTTGAGAATACATATACCTACCGTAGTGAATTATAAACGAAACAAAAACAAAATAACTGCTATATCTATTAATTAAAAATAAAAATATTGAAAGGAAGCTTGCCAAAATGTTTAATCATCAAAAACATAACAACCAAAACATACAAAAAAATATATATATTAGAAAACTTTTAAAAAGCCGATGTTAATTTATAGAAAGAAAAATAAATTACTATTTAAATTAATATCTCTTTCCCTCAGCACATTCATCTCATCTTGCGTCTCATTTACACGTGAAACGTATCCATAATCAAACATCATATCTTCGTCTTTTAGCCGCGTAACAAACGGCGTTAACATGGCCTTAAAATTGATCACTAACCACAATAAAATGCACGCCATGTCTATTAAAAAACGCTATTAAAAATATAATTAATTATTAAATTTCAAGACAAATTTAAAAACAAAATATGGTTGTCCTTACCAACGTGGGACAACATTTAAACTTATTTATTTAAAAAAAAAATACTTAAAAAATAGACATTGTTCTTCAAAAAAAAACTGTTTTCGCCCGGGATCGGACATAGGAACTTGTGCGTGTGAAGCAAACGTGATAACCGCTACACTGCGGAAACTAATGTGAGCGGTGACAGGAATAGGGTATTAAAATTAATACTGTAACATTAGCATGTCGTGACGCCAACCGGTTAAATTATCCCAATCCAAAATTTGCCCGATCCCTGCCTATAGAAGATTTCACTTCAAAAACAATCATTGAGGACTGCTAACAGAAGTAACACTAAAAAACTGTTTACACCCGGGATCGAATCGGAGTGTGCGAGTGAAACAAACGTGATAACCGATACACTGCGGAAACTGATATAAGCAGCGACAGGAATAAGGTATTAAAATAAATACTGGTAATATAAGCATGTCGTCCCATCCAAAATTCGCCTAAAGAAGTTTTTAACACTTCGAAAACGAGATTTTTTCATCACCTATGGCGATGTTAGGAATAAACCGAAACCACTCCGAGCATAATGTCTCGCATATTTTTACTCGTCTCATTACCGCGAGAGTCCTGCGATAAGACACGCTCCCGAAGGTGACCGTATCGGGGGAACCGAAGGCGCTGCCTGTCGTCCTCGAGATTAGGATCATCTGCGCGAACTCCGTTGACATCGGCGCTATAGTCCGTTGCGCAGACGGACTATACACGCGCACAACAGCCTCCGCGGCACTTTTCCCATGCAAGTGAGGAGAGAATTAATCGCTTTGACCGACTATAAAACACCCGCTCTCAGCGCGGCATTGCGGTCGGCACCAGCGGTTTTGCCAGTCAACGATATTTTCCTTTTTTTTTTTTTTTGACTTAGGTCAAATGACCTATGACCTAGGTCATATACAATTATTTTGGCTAGGCCAAATATGCCTGTACTAGAGTCAGGGGAGATGGTGGTAATGAAGCGTTAAAAATGGTATGACCATGTGCTGAATCGAACCTGCGACCTTTGGTCCAATAGCCGAACGCCTTAACTACTAGACTACCACGATCTTGTATGTTTAATATGGCGAAATGTACCTATATGCATATCTCGACCAATTTTCGAAATTTTTTGTAATTAGTAAACAGTAAAATAAAAACTAATATATATAAGTGATAAAATAAAACATTTATTGAATAAACTTAAATAATATGAAGCGAGAATTGAATATGGTTATTGAAGAAAAAATTGCCGATTCAATTCTTTCCTATTCATTTTTTTTTATTTTAAAATTTTAAGATTTTTAAAATCTATTTTTGTTTAAAACCATCTACATTTTCGGTATTTATTTTGCTGTTTAATAATTACTTTTACTTTTAATTACGACCATTCCCGAATGCTTAAGGAGTTTGTGTAACGAGGAAGAAATGATATAAAAAAATCATCCATAAATTTATTATATTTTTTAACAGAGAGTGTGAATTTCAGATCGATAATATAACCTTGACATCGTTACCGGCATGCAACAATTGAGCGCTCATAACAAAAACCTTATTAAAAGATAGTTTTAATATTTTCACGTAATTTTATTTCTCGGAAACCATGGTGATTTTTTATGTACCGTCTTTACAAATAATAATAGATATCGTAAGACCTATTAGCAAGATTTTTTTATTGGGAAAGAATATTCCCAATAAACTCTGTATAATATTATGTAATATTATAATATAATATTTCAATGTCGTAGAACGACCTTTATTTCATACTGTATACTTTATTAGATGTGTAGGTAAATCCGTAGTAATATTTTAGTTTTCGAAAGTGGTTGCAACAGTTACAAAATAGTTGAATATTAATCATTATTTTCCAATCTTCTTTACATATATATTTGTTATGTGTGTGTTATTATGGTAGTGTAGTGTATGGTATGGTATGGTATGGATGGTATGGTATTGTAGCGTATGCGTAGTTATTTGTAGTATATAGGTACGAATAACCCATAACAACCTACAACTATGATAGAGGGATAAGGAATCAAATGAAAGCTGAGTACCCACCTGGCAGCACCGCTCCGCACCCGAAGATTATCGCCGGCGATAGCGCGAGCGAGAGCGCTGCCGGACGGCGCGACAGGGACGGAGCGTAATTAAAAACGCTGACTGTGCATGAAAAAGCGCGCGCGGCATTCTCTATGGCCGAATGGACCAAATGAACTTTCGAGATGCTCTTATTGTTCTCTGACGGGCATATCGGCACACAGCGATAAGCGTGAATTACTTTCTTCCTCGCTGCTCCTCGAACTCGGAGCGCCTTCGACAAAACGCTCAATGGAACACAGACCATAATGCGCACCGAACTGCATCAGATCCAGGGTTCAGAGTTCAGAGTTCAGAGTTTCGTTGTTCAGAGTTTTGTTACGAAAAACTGTTCCCTGATCCCGTTCACCTAAAACAACAACGCCAAAGAACAGAGCACCTGTTCAGAACAGAACAAATAGAGAAATAAAGGTTCTTCTCATTTTATTTAAAACCGCCGTCGAAAAAGTTAGTGCCGTCCGTTATCTCATAATTTAAATATTTTTTATTATTTTACATACAACGATTTTTATTACAAGTTAAAAGATATAAAAACTGCACAGTGGCCATTTATAACTAACACCATTGTATCATAAATATCTATAATAAAATTTAGTACACATTTAGAGAAAATGCGGATAAGGGAGTTGTTAATACAGATGCTTATGTGAAGGTGATATCGGTAATATAAAATTAGAGTGCACGTGGATGCACGTGTCTGATTGTGAAAAAAAAACAGCTAATTGGCGTCGCAATTTCAAACATGATCTGTTAAGACGACATATCGAAATTCATCATGACATCCGAGATAAAAAAAGGTAAATTTTACATGTTGTCATACGCTCGCCAGCCGATCGTCCGCTTGTAACGCATAGGTTGTCGCCGCACTCAGTCAAGGCTACTAGAGATCGACCGCGTTTTGCCACTGCGAAAGTAATTTGCGAAGGTAAGTCTTCGGGAATGTTCGCGGGACAGCCTGTACAAAAACATTTCTATGATTCAACAACCAGAAATTTAAACAGAATCCGTTTATCAGATTATAATTTCACGAATCGTAATCTGGACTTTGGGCATTTGGAATAATTGGACACATATGTGACACGGCAAGGCACTCCTAAGTTTGATACCTGCATTTAAGTTTTGACAATGTACTCGGTTTGGGACATCTTGCAGAGGTCCCATATCTGCTACATACTTCGACTTCCAAGAGTTAGGTCGAATCTCTCGCGTTGGTGCTCCTCAAAGTAAAGTTTACACTGGGCAATTCATATCAAACAAATTTGCTCACCACGTTTATAAAATATATTTGTATACTTACTTTTAAGCAATGATATTTTAGTAAAATAATGTAAATGATTAGATTTGTCACTAAATCACCTTGATCAACCCAAATATATATATATAACTATATTTTTAATACTAAATTTAATGAGTAATCTCATGGTGGTATGTAAATTCGATGGATATCAATCACCTGGTACACGTTTAAACGTAAACGGCCTTATATATAGTCGCGTTAGGAAAAAAGGTGATCCCTCACCAAAAAAAAAAAAAATATCTCGCTCTGTTTATGTGATAGGTTGTAGTATCTGGGTTTTAGTAGAGTTTGAACTTTTGCGGTAGCGTCGTTGACGTTGTAGGAAGGAATGACCACACAAAATTAAATGCCTGTACGGTGTATAGTTAATTCACAATCAGTCTCCGGTTGTGTCATTCAGTGATAAATCGATGGGTGTTTGTCATGCTAGCGGTCGAAGTGGCTATACACGATATGAACATATCTATTGCGCTTATAAACCTAGTTCCGAAACTTCATTATCCTATCTGAGATGAGAACATTACATGTCTACCATTCAACTAATATTATTATTTATATGTCACCATTAGGTGGTATGTAAAAAAGATTTTTTCAAAAATAGCATGAGAATTGTATGTACAATTTCAAATTCTAACCGCAGGTCCGAGGTGTCCCGTCAAAGGATGATTGTGAGGTTGGACCTTCAGTACTAAAGCACACAAAATGGAATAATGCTTCGACGGATCACCAAAACTAATTACAGAGATCGCATTTGCGTGATACGTGACTGTATGGTGGAACTTCATTTACAATAAACTACAACGTAGTATAATGTCACCCCGAATTTTACGTTCATCTAAAATGCCAACTTGCACATTCATTACGACATGTCTGATACACCTTGGTAAGCCAGAACTCAATAAATTTTGTTTACAAAAAATATAAATCTCTCGGTAATAACATTACCGAAGGTGAAGATGAATGCAAAAAAAAAACACAAGCATAGTTAATCTAAAGAAAGAGATTGCTGAATTTTAACCAAGTAATTGTCAGTTGAAAAGAATGAGTATGAAAATTTTAACACTATTTTACAACAATATGAACTCCAATATCAAACACAAAACCACTTTTTGAAATCAATGATTCTAGAGAAAAGGAAATTATCGCCAACCTTTGAAGAACGTTAATCCAGAAATTAGATCTTTTGCATTTATTGCACCGTTAACACCGAAAATCTCATCTCAAAGGACATGAAATGACAGTCTGACTTCAGATGCAGTCAGTCCCACCAATACCAAAAATATCGTTGCCAATGGTATTACAATACCATCAAGAGATAATACCTCCTATAAATCTCTCAGACAGTTTAAGGAAGTCAGGCTCCAAAATATGGAAACTTACTGATCCACCCATCTATAGCACAAATGCAAAAAATGCGACCTTTTCCGTAAAACCAGGACCCTGGAAGACCGACTGGAAGAAAAATGTTGCGCCTATAATAAAAAAAACTGTTTTTTTTTATGCATAACCTAATATTGTGATTCCAGCTACAATTCTATCGCACACGAGAAAGATATTCTACCAGTACGTCTTAAACAATCAGAGAACTCCGTAGCGTGCATCTTCAAATTAAGCCCAACATATCAGGATTCTATGACAGTTGATAACATATACAGTGGTACTAAACATTTTCTGAACAACTTTCAACCTATTGGACATATTTCTTTGTACACCAACCATTGATTGGCTCGCTTGTGATGAGCGTAATAAGGAATCAGTGACTGTCTCGCTGTCCATCTTCAAATAATTGTTGTCGAGAAGTCAAAAGTCTCTAAATCAGCCAACCTGTCGGATCTATACCAATACTAATGTTTTGTTATGTGTCTATATTTACTATTATTTTTTTTCGAGTTGAGGATAATAATCAATCAACAATTAGTCCAAGATGTAAAAATAAAAAAACAAGAATGGCTATGACACCCTGTAGCCATCATATAATATCAACTGAATCTATACATTATTTAGTAGTAGGAAATTATTTATACAGAACCTGACGTCTTACAGCTAGGCCCTACAGGCGTCATTAAAGTCATCTCCCACCCAGACCACTCGCGCGCCTGTGGTACACGTACAAGTTAAAATAAACTAATTATCATAAATCACACAATTAGTTATTTGTATGTGAAACATTTGACAACTTTCGTTATCTAAACTTAATAGATGTATAATTAAATATATGTACATGTTTTTAATTTGCATTTCAGTCACGGAAACAGCATCTACCTACCTACATAAACGTAAATGTAAAAGATTCTCTTACTTTATAGTAGATACTTACGTATAAACCCTCATTAAAAGTATCTTAGAGCTGATCTCTCTCTCTCTCTATGTCTCTTTTACACACACAGTCCTCCGCATACTAATTAATACCCAATATAATTACTATTTTCACTTAAAGTTTACATTTTTTTTTTCTCTGTATGATGAATTTTTATATAGCGTCTTAACAAATAATATTAAAAATTGCAGGACCAATTAACTGATTTTTTATTGGTAATGTCTCGTGATACGGTGGGACTCACACAATAATATGACCTGATAAACTTTTTATACACACCTCACCTCACCTCATACGAGCATCTCTATGAGGTCGACCGTCTTTACGATCGCGAAGTGTCACCGTCACCAAATCGTAATTCGTCGCAGCCCCGAAAAATCCTCGGGTCCCAGTATGTACTTACTCATCAAGAAACTTATCTTGGTGAAAAAAAAGCGCAAATCATTTTAATTATCATGGTTACACTTCTGGTTATAATATTAAGAGCCATCCACGAGCGTTGAATATCCCCACAGGGTGATCGCGTTATCAGAATATTCCAGCACTTGGACAAAACTTGTTACTTTCCTCAAACGACATCGTTGGAGTCTTAAGGTCTTAATTCGGGTGCGACGCGTTCCGCCTCTATTAAACTTTCATGCGCGTTCGCGCCTCTCGCTCGCTCGGCGACGGCCAAAGCTTAAATATTTGATATTATCGTACGAGGAATAATATTTAAAAAAAACCCGAAGAATCCCGCACTTTATGGAGTCCCGTGGGATGTTGAAAGGGACGCGCAGGGGCGTAAACAGCGCTACATGACGTTTCTGCCATCATAATATCTTGACGAAGACGATACCGTGCAATTAACATAAGTTGAACATTTTATACTAAAATTTCTGGAGTTTCTTTTTAATGTATTGCTTTAATATATATTTTTTAAGAACATATGATATATTTTTCGTCAACTGTACCGAGTCTGCCCTCTAACACATTTAACGGAAATTGGAAAGGTAAGGAGGGCATATTTAAATAAAAATACCCATAAATTATACTTAAAGATTTAAACTAGATTTTTTTTTTGGGTATTCATAATGTATCAAGAATTATGTACAGCAATATCTTTTGTTTATAATATTAGCGAGATATCAAAACTAAATTACTAGAGTTTCTAGAATTTAGAAGTTTCAAGGAATTTAATTCGACATAAAAACAATTAAAATATATAATTAATAGTTTGTTTTAAAAAGTTTTTCTTACATAAAATTTATGGTATCTATTTTGGTCATCTACTCTAATACTTCTTATCCTGCCCCGGAAAACAGTTTTAAAGATTCTAAAACCACTTTCAACTCCATTATAAGGTCCCGGAACCCGGTCACCATCTATGTATGACCGATGTACTCGAAGTAACGAGTCAACTGAGCTCTAACTAAAGGGGTTTACTCTATGTAGTGTGGAATTCCTTTGGCTCCATCATCCGACCAGCTCAGTGGTACCACAGCATTGTATTGTCATCGGAACTACGCGTGAGTGAACATAAGAAATTGTGAACTGAAATAAAAAACTTGTAAAACACAATTCAGTTTGTCACGATCGAACGATATCATTTCATACCTGGGTCTCGAGATCTTACCGTGAATGCAAGTCACGCGCGCAAGGCGACAAAATCGCGTACCTTAAATCTTAAACGTAAGATTCATTATTCATATCTCATATTACTATCACATAAATTTCACCGGTACGTTGATAGACTGGGTAAGTTAACTATAAAAACTATATTGTACCTACTTTGAAACTATAATGAAACGTTCCCAAACATAGGTGAACGGTTCCTTAATAATCATTAAATCGACATGATTTCTAAACGCTTTAAAGAGGTATTCCCAAAAATGCAGTAATATTACTAGTAGTATTATTAGTTAGTAGTATTAGTATTGTAGTAAGTGATAGAATTAGAAAAATAAATTTAAGTAATACTTTAACATTTTTTAATTTAGATATAGGCGGTTCCACACTATTATTTTAACAGCAATAATATATACACCGTGTTCCGAGACCGTTTCCGTTAAAAAATCCAGAAAATTGGCTCCACGATTTAAAACATGAGTTGTTACTATGTAACTATCTACTAGTTTTACAGCCGCCATTAACGGCATCTGCTCCATAGACTACTCGCGCCTGTGGTACCAACTTGTGATGGGTTGCTTCATTTCCTATCTCCACTTGTGTCTGCGGCACTTTTAGACGAAAATGAACATGGTGTGCTTTTTTTACCTCCCTTAATGTAGTTTAATTGTTTTATATAAAATATTATACACATTTAGTTAACGGAAAGATTTTCCAACGCTTTTGATCTACACAAATTAATGATTGCGCTTAAAATTAACTTCTAGTTTCGACAAACAATCACAAATTATATGTTTTAATTCGGACAAAATAAAATATTATTCGCCTAATTTATGCATTCCAATAATACTGGTGTAATAATGAAAATGGTGCAATAAATATGAATTATCCTAGACAGTAATGCTATGTATTCACTCTAATGCATAATGAGATACAAAAAACATTAATAAGACTCTTGTATTTTAATTCGCATATTTTCATAAATAATTATGTATATTATAGGATGTAGTATATATTTTTAAGCTTCAAAAAAATTATATATTGCAATAAACTTGTAAAATAAAATGTATTTAAGTCGCTCACCAAAAGCTTAAAATTATACGTTTGTGTTTATTTTCGCAAGAGAAAAATAATTATTTACCGATTATGGCTATTAACACACATATCAAGGTAAATATTAATAAATGTCTAGGCCTATAAGTCACGGACCATGACGAAGTATGTAGTTTCATGGAGGTGAAAAAATATTGTCACTCGAAGATAGTAATCTTTTTGTTCACACTTTGCAGATTCTATGAAGCATTATGCCACGTTCCATTGCATACATTCCTTCGTGTAAACAAAACTCTCTGGTACAGGCAGCGAAAGAAATATCTTCTAACATTTGAACGGATTCAAACGGTGTAAAATCTGCAGCGCCGTAGCACAACAGGTGATAGCTACAGTATCATCAACTTAAAATTGACTATTGATTTTGCAGGCCTTTCGTGTACCCGAATCTACCGACAAAAAAAAAGAAACGTTGAACATTGACATATTTTCTTATTAAACGCTTTCTTCCAATGCATCTCTGGCGTCAGAATATCTCCAAAACATACAAAATGGGTCAAATGTGTCACGCCCGGCTGACATTTCGGTTTTAAAATCAAGTTTGCTCTTTATGAACGGAATACGCGACGAAAAGACAACAATCAGTGTGAGGAAATACAGAATTGCGTAATATCTGAATAAAATTGTAATTCACAGACAAGCGCTGATGTTTACACATTTTAACCGTGAGAGCCGGCACTTTATTATAAACAAATATTTTGGATTAAAATACATACCTATTTAAAAATAGCATACAATATGCATTTATTTAATTCACCTAATGAGCAATATCTGATTTTGATATACCTACCTAGATCACAACGTGACCATAAAGTCATATTTGATCCATATTCGCTCGGAACCTTTATGTACACGCTATTTACAACGACGATTTACAATTAATATATAATTATTTTTTTCTTAAGAAAGCTAATCAAAATCTATGTTTACCAACAATGGATTTTTCATAAATATTTGAGTAACGATTAAACGAGCGTTTGAAAAATTACTAGTTTTTATAAATTGTGGCAACTTTGCAAGCCGCGTGTGAGTAATTGCCATAAAGAAAAAATAACGAATCCTGTGGAGACCAGATATACTGCATTCTGAATAAAGAAATTGGTTTTCCTGTGGACCCTTTCATCCTAAATATTTTCGGGAATTTTACACAGATTCCTTGTAGTTGTCAAATTTGCCCATGATTATGGAGCGATTGATGGTTGTAAGGAAGTCGAAGGACTGTGGTTAAAACACAGCGTTTTTTTCTGAACACATAACTATCAAGTACCCTCTTTTTTTAATTAGCAATTAGCATTATTTTAATCCTCTATGTAATTTAAGAAAAAAACTATGTTTATGTCTAAATTAAGAAAATAAATTTACATGAATTTGAGTAGGAATAAACCAACTAAAAATAATTAAGAAATTCACTTTTTTACATCCACTGTACTTTCTCCGAATTTTGCTCATTTTAAGAGTCAGGCAAATCATTATATATATCTTTTTGTCATGACGTCGAAGTCACACGTTCATTTTACTTAAGAAACATTAGGCGCATAATTTGGGGTGTAAGCGCAGCGACGAAGTTTATACCTGAACATATTTAAAAAAAAGGAGACGAGCATGGATTAAAAACCTTTCTGCGGCAAAATCCTCTTAAAGTGCGTTGAAATTTTTTTTTCTTTCACACAATGTACATTGTAAAAGACAAAACATATAACCTATACCAATTAAAAAGATTTTGCGTTATCGGAAAATAAGTATGTATGTATTTAATTTTAATATTTTCATGTATTTCTATACTTTAGCAAAAACCTGTCATCATTTAATTTTACACGCAATTGGATGTACCATTTTTTCATATATTGTACTGTTGGTTTTCCAAATAAACAATAAATAAATAAATAAAAGTTTGGTAAGTAATGTTTTATTTAATGAAATGTTTTTATTATTTTTTTAAAACCCTCATTAAATGACTTTTTAAATATACTAATTATATCGTATTATATCACAAATAACAATGTACGACTGTAGTAGTATATTATTAAATTCCTCTACTACAATGAATAAAGAAATTAGGTAGGGTCCGTAAAAAAAATATGACTAAAATTCTGAATAAATAAAATGTTTACAATACCACCCAAAGGGCTTAAGGCAAATCTCCGAAACCATAAATGCGGGGTTGGTCATGAGAAAATGACCTTAAACCTCAACTAGGCACTCAAAACATTTCTTTTTTATTAATTTACGAAACCTGCTTTTAAAGGATGATTTAATTTTGAAGCGGACCGCATATTTTTTTAAATCATGTCTTTATGGCATCTTTTTCATATGCTGTAATAGTATAAACAGTAACTGTAGGTATATCAAGGTAATAATTACCGTACAAATGAAATAGTTTTAAATAAATATATTCTATCATCCGATCCAATTTAATGATGAAATATTCTTTGATCAGATGAATGTAATGATAATATGTTACCGTATTTTACACGGGCGAAGCTTATATATAAGTTATTCAACAGCATAACTAATATATGACAACCTTTATAGTTACACCTAAATTCCTAAATAAATATATATGTAGGTGGTATTGAAGGATTGTTTTTAAAATGTTTCAAATATTACATATTACAAAATGATATTGCGATTTTTGTTTTAGTTTAAAAAAAATATTTTTTGGATCAGATCTTTAGGATTTCTATATACCGGATGAAAGAAATCCGCCTCTATTGATTTTTACCTGATACACAATAAAAAAAATTGTTGTATAAACAACCTACAAGTATTGTAATTATTCGAACATAAGTAATGTAATTACAAATGCCGATAAAACAATAGTCATGCACATCAGGTCATCGCACGCGACTATTCAAGACACTGATATATTATTAATTAAACTATACAGTGATAGCTGTCTGCACAGGCCCAAAATTGGATTGTCATTGTTAGGGAATTCAGACGGTAGACTGTGAAAAATATATTGGACTAGCATTTGATCATAGATTTAATTGGATGAAACACATAAATAATATATGCGACAACTTCGACTCGTAATAACAAAATTTTATCATTTAAAAGGAATTTTAAAATATGAAGAATTATGAATGTTATATTTTGAGTTTGCGTCATATTCAATAATTACGGCAATACAGATTAGGATTATAAAAACTATTGTTCCTAAAAACCATTAAAACAAACTACGTCATTATGAACTCAGTTTTTTTAAACATTGTAACATTCTAACATTGTGATGTTTATATGTATATAGGCTGTGGTCCACTTTTTAAACACTCGTTCAACAAGATATAAATATCTGTGTATACAAAGATGGTTCCCAGCAGACAAACCTTGGGCTTGGCTGGTAGATAAAGAATGAAAATGTAAGTAAATAGAAAACATAAATAAATAAACATACTTTCTAATTTAAAAAAAACGCAGTTATGATTTAACTTCTAAAAAAACCTTAGTTTTCCTGGCCTAAAAGAAGGTGCAAATGCCCAGATCATTGAATTAGGTAGACGTGGCCGTAAGCCAAATCTGCGTACTGCATAGTGTATCAATTTTCAGACATCAGAACGGTATTGGTGAGACACAATCAACAGCGACGCAATCACTCATGAAGTCACATAAATGTACCGTCGCCTTGTACCTAATGTAATAAAGACTAATTTCCTACAGCTGTCAGAACATGCAAAATTAGTATAATTAAATATTAATTGCAATGTAAATATTAAGATGGGACACCGACAATAGTAATAATAATAATTGTTGATGAATGTAATTATAGTAGGTCCCTAGATCCTGCACTTCGTGTCGGCGACATAAAGAGGATATTAATTGTAGCGATAATCTGCTGCACTTTTCTACGGTAATTGCTCCGACGGAATGTCGGTACCTGAGCAATTCAAACAATTCATAAGTTAGCCGCAGACAGATCACTGCGCTAAGGGTGAAACCATAGAAGGGCCTCTTAGAGCCATCGAAGTTTAATTACGAATTTATAATTGCTGTAACATGTTTCACGTATCTACTAATCCTTGTGCATTGGTTGTGTTTTTTTATTAGTTTTATAAAATACCGATACAATAAAAAATATTTTGTCTTAGTAGACTATCGCTTGTTCCAATGACGACACTTAGTCTAATAATTTAAAATTATCTGTAGCCGTGTCGTAAACATTTATATATAATATTTAGGCAGAAATATATACATAAATAATATGTATAAAATATTAAGTGAACAGAATTTACACACATTTCGAGTCTATCTACTATTATGAAATAGCGTGCGAGTGAAACTGATGAACGGCAGCAACAAAGACATGAATCCAGTTCGCAATAAAACACAAAAATGGATCAGCATCAGTAATACAACAACAAGACGGTCGGAACACAAAATTTATACAAACACATAATTATTATAATAATAACCTAGGAAAGTAATTTCATCCCAGTTACGATAAATAGGGTTTATTAATTAATTTGGTTTAGACCCTAGAAATACAATAAAACATTAACACGTCCAAAGTCAATAACATGTAATTTTATTACAACGTTTTATTCCGTAAAGAAAGTCATTCCTCGAAATGTTACCTATGTCATATTTCTCAAACGGCATCTGCTATTTAAGAAGTCTATTTAGTTTAAATCAAACCTATATAACGGAATACACATCATTCTTATTAGATTATTTCGCTATAATCTTCAAGAGATTGACAGTAAAGGGTACATGTATTTTTATTTACAAGCGCCCATTAAAATAAATACTAAATAAAGGGAATATATTTTTTCCCTTGAGTGTTCTTATTATTTAATTCAGTATAAATCGTTATTCACTTTTGAGAATAAAAAAAATCGGTAAAGTCGAAAAATGACATGATTTTTTTTTGGTTAAGTGTACCCACAACAGAACTATGATTTCGTAATAGTCAATCAAGTCAGACGACAAAAATCTTGTGGCCTTGCTAAGCACTCGTAGCAAAATAAACTCCACCATGTTTGTATCTTAATCGTGCGCTTTGTTTGAAGAATGTAGTTCTTCTTGCATTTGAGCCTAGTCGCCCCCGTGCGAGAATTATATCTCGCGGTCGTTTCAGAGGACATTTTTTTATCCTACAAAAAGTTAAACGCACATCTCGATGTTGTACATAAATGATGGCAACGTTGCAGGAAGGCCTATATTATTTTATTTCGCTTTTTTAATGTTGCCATGCGCTCGTGAGAAGATGTCCCGGGAGCCTTTTATTGCTCCTTTGACATAAATATTACCGCCACAGAATTGAGTGAATTCCGTTCGACGTTGCCTGTTAGAAGATGTAAATCTATTGTTTTTCTATTTATTTATGACAACATATGCATGTGCATATATATAATTTATATATATATTTGGTTGCACGGGTAATCGATGACATAACCGTTTTGCATTATGATTGATTACTTTTACAAATACTTTTTAAGAATGTAAACTTATCATTAATACCAATTGTTTTTAAGACTGTTGATTTGGCTTAATAGAAAATAAAGAACAGTTAGTACTAAACGAGCTTGCCTGATTTAGAGTTGATAGCGTGTCCATCTTTACACAAAACACATGTTATCAATTAATTGGTTCGTTAATTGTGTATAATGTTTTAATTTTATTCTATTCGATAGCTGATGATCTGTGAAGTATCATTTTACACGGAGTATTATTAATTGCTTTTTTTTGCATTCTCTTGAGATTCCTACAACAATGAAGAGTTTTTATCTTACTGTCCTCCAAGATCCGGCTGCTGTAATCTATCACGATATCCTAAACTTTGAAGTAGCTATACAATAAATACTTATTAACATTCATTATTTAAGGAAAAACATACAAGGAATAAAAATAACGGCCAATTAATTAACTAACCGCACTAAGGGATCATACAAAACCCACCTGACCACAATAACAATTAAAATAATAACTTAACAATAATAACGACTACTATATTATTTAAATAAAAAATAACTTTACGAAAGAGGTTACGTGCTAAATAACCAGCTACCACTATCACTTAGCTACACCACCGGATCGAGCTTCAAAGTGTAATTTTACTATATATATATTTATTTATGCTCACAAATTACTCCGGATTGGTTTGAGAGATTTGTATTTTTTTTTAAATTTTTAATATGGTAGGAAATTTTTAATTTAAATTCGTTAACTTACGTTTAGTGTAAGGTAGGAAAAATGAATAAAAGCTAAGTTTGTCGTTCAATATGTTTTTTTAACGAAGTGATCACGAAAATACGGTCAGTGATACGATTGATATTTAGGAAAAATATAAATAAATACTTCTAACAATTTCATAATAAAAAACTTGGAAAAATAAATAAACCCACACATTAAAATAATTCCAAAACTAATACAATAAACTTCGTAAGTATATTGTTAGTAAATAAATCTCAATTATATTATAGACAATATTATGGTTTTTACTGAACTTGAAGTAAGTTTAAATTAAAATTAACCGGCTCTAAAATAAATCTAAAATTAAAAAAAAAACTAAAAAATACTACAATAATTATAAGTGTCGCCCAAATGTTAAGGAAACATAAGTAGGTATATAATAAGATTTCTTGGACATAGCGTTGAGAAGTAGACCATTTATTTATGTCTTTATGACCGGACTACTGAATGACCCAAAGTGGCCAACAAAAAAGGATAGCAGTAAAATTAGAAAGTGTGGCAGACGGCGGTAGCGTGGCGAATGCAGAACAATTATTCACTTTGAGAAATGCACGTTACACAACTGTAACTGACGAACCCCAAATAAAGACTTTGTTAGTACAGTGTGTGCGGGAAAAATCGATATTTATTTTATTATAATATTTAAAAAAAAAATGTTATAAACTAGGTGCAATCGAAGTGCGTACGGTATTATGACAGTAAATAAAACAATATGTTCCCGTTGTGTGAGATGCGAACAGCTCGCGTTCTCTATTGAATTTGTTTCAAAGTGTTTATTAATTTTGGTTAGTTGGTGGTTTTGGTTGAACTAATAGGTTTATCTAGGTTTATATAACATGTTATATTATAAAACTTATTTTTTGATTTTGGTTTTTAGAATATATTTAAAAATATTAGCATTATTTTTATAACGAAAATTATTACTATCTAATTGTTATTTACAAATCTATTTTAGTTTTATATATTGCTAGCTATTCATTGCTCATATCCATGTGTATTATTTGATCTTGTAAATTTGTAAAACTGTTGATTTCTTAAAGAAAATAAATAAGGTATTTGTACCTTTATAACTTCCTAATTATGTCTATTCCTAAGGTCCTGTTAATAGTGTAGGTGAGTATGCTTTCATGAATGTTAAAAAAGAATGTTTATTTTTTATGGGTCTCATGTACTTACTGAAATGATAAAGTAACCTTTGCAGAATAAAGGTAACTACCCTATACAGATTTTTTTTATATATTTTTTTTAAGAGTACAAAAATATGATTTTACCGAACCACCCTATACGAGTTTATTGCCTCCGTTCGAGAAGCTTCCAAACAGCTACCGTCTCCGCTTGTTTTCAAAAGTCAGCTAAACTACCGCCATTGTCGGGCAAAACGAGCCGGAACAGCTTAGAGAGAGATGAAGTTATCACCGAGAAACATGCCGTCGACAGATTTTCAGAGAAGTGCACCAAAGGACCCAAATTGACGGTCGTAGAACTGGGTCAGCGGGTATTTGGCTGGCTAATTGCACCGACTGCCGCATAATAGATTTATGGAACGTGCAGGGCTTAGCGTCCATTCTGCGCGGTCTATTCCCGGCTGGCTCGCTCCTTTGTCTATGCCGTAATATATAGCTTCCAATTCCGATAAGAAGACATTGTCATATGCTGCATTTCGTCCTCGCACAAAGCCTTCAATTTGTCATGGATTCTTCGGAAATAGGTCAGACAAGTGCTCCATACTCCGACCTGCTGCGGGAATTAGGGCAATATTTTAAACTTAGTTATTTCGTTCATGAAAGATTAACCGAATAATTTAGGAACCCTACAATTCTCCCTTTCTGCTCCATATACTTCGAATTAGGACACATTTTTTATGGATATAGATAGATAGTCCATCTTAGGACAGGTGTTTAGCACCTAATTAGAGTAGACACGGTGAATATTTCGATAAGCCACTAAATGCGAATTTAGGTGAGCTTTGTGATTATGTGATTTTTATTACCTTATTACTACTTTTGTTGATATCTAAGTTTATCTATAAATATAGTTAAATAATGTCAAGATATGTAAGATAATAAGAATAAAGAAATTAATCTATTTGCACTATTTATTGTATGTATTATGCTTTTTATTTACAATATTTATCATATGATCCCTCTTATTAGTAACGCCCCACGTAGGTAATAACTATTTTTTTCTACAATTCTCTTCTGACCGCTCTTAGAATAGGTTATTTTTAACGTAGTTAGAGTGGTCGCGTTACTTCGAAATAACAATAAATGACTGGTGTTTAATTTGCTAATTTGTCTGGTGTTTAATTTGTCTAATGAAATAAAATAAATTATAATCTTGTCGATTGTAAATAAACTGACATGTAGATAGAATTGAAGTTATTCGGGTAATAAAAGATATAAAAAATGTATTTTACGCTTAGCAATTTAATTTACGGTTTAATGAGTTCCCTTCCTGCCCACTTAAATAACTAACAATCAATTTAAAAATGTTGTAAATCGTCGACGGTGGAAAGGTATGAAGCCACTTAACCTTAAATTTGGCACATTTTTTTGTGGTTTCCTATTACGAATTTTCTCAAAATCTGCATAAAGCCAAAAACGCTGAATACCTAATGTTTGAATATGAATATCTATTATTGTTATGACTTAAAAAAACAAAAATACAATATTAGAAAAAACTTCTTTTCGCCATAACAACACGTATGTATTTTTAAAAAAAATGTATGCGGTTACAGCACGAGCGCTTGAAGAAATTTTTCTATTACGAGTTGATTGAATATTTTGTCATCAACTGCAAAACAATGTATTAATCTCTATTTCAAAACTATCACCCCATACCGGCATTTACGTTCAATAAAATTTCCGCACGCCTAAATTATATAATCTACGTGACCACTGGGCATTTAAAGCAGCCATTATTGTAGACAGTTTTAACGATTAGAATCGTCTTTCTTCCCGAAACAAAAAAAGGACATCGTTTGTTCATTATTTGAAACAAAACATAACACAATCTTATAAATATTAACAGTAATTAATCATTCCTAGCCAACTGGGCATTCAACTAACTCACATGATCTCCGACCGTTCTGCGAATGAGCGTCTCGCATTAGATTAATTCATTGCCTAGCAATAACTATGTAAGCTGCGCCTAAAGAAGTTTTACTTAAAAAATAATAATATTTAATGTCGTCACGCGCTCGAATAAACGAGGGGGGGTGGTAGGGTTGGTGATCGTGTAGTGAACGATCTTTCAATAGTTCCGTCACAGTGTTATCTACCGGCGCCAAATGACGGGAAATAGCCCGCCGTATCCGGTGATTTAGAGCTTTTCTTTTTTAAGCCGAGAACTGATCGTTTTTTTTTAGCTGTCCGGCTTCGTTTTTATTCATACACCTTCGACCCTGACATTTTATCCAGGTAAGTACCTGAAGGTCGACGACCTTTCCGACGTGACGCTTTAACTAAATCTTTATTTTGATGTTTTTTTAACCAATTTGTTTACACGTGTCAAACAAAACACGACGATCTAACGTTAAAAGAACTTCACGCGAGTACTATAACTGCAAGACCTGGAACTGGCTACTTCACAAAAGTTTTTTTTAAAGTTTAAATTTGAACGCTGTCATTTAGCTAACAGACTAAGAGCCATTTTCACCAAACCTCACTTAGGGCTAAGAGTCCCTTAAATTGAGATACGTCAAACGTTTGCCTAAGAACAACCTATGCTTAAGAGTTCCTTAGTTAGGAAAGACCTAAGGTGGGATTGGTGAAAACGGCCGCAAGAAAGCCTTATAGATTCCACGCGAGAGATGCAATGTAATATGAATGCCTGTTCCTAAAGTGTAATTTATATGGATATATTAGCATAAGATTTTTACAAGGAGTATAATGGCACGGTTATTTTTTTTTTCTCGTATTTTGTGGTTCTAATGTTTTTGATGTTTAAACATTTTGAAACTCCTTTTATTTCTTTTTTTTATTAACAAAGCAGATTTTTTTTCCATAATTTACTTCGGCGTATTATATATTCGATTAATATGTGAAGTAGGAATAAGGAGGTATTAATTAATACCACACCAACACAATAATAACATCCCAACCTGATCGAATTTCACATATTTATGTATTCGACATAATTAATTTGACAAAGAAATAGAATTGTAGTAGTACAAATCACAGTTACAAATGAATATTATATTATGAATATATGAAGTGCTAATTACGGTGCTAAGTCCGGGCACACTTCCCACACTCCTATCGAAAGCCTCACAGATGTGTATGCATCCACTTCCACTTAAAACCCCACCCGATATGACTCTGTTCACAGAGGTCAAGCGAAAAGCTTTGCTGGGTGCAGTATGTAACGGATAACAGATAATTTACTATGGTGTATTCAGGGGTCTATGTATTTCAGCAATATGAGTAGTGAAAATACACAACTTCCGCAGTCTTGGTGCTGGTCACATAAGAGCGAAATAACTCGACTATGCGAAACGGCATATACTCTAATTTCACCACCGCCAGGAATTTGAAAGCCATATGATCATGCTACGCAGGCGGAAAAAAAATGTAGCTCACAATTACACGGAAAAAGAGAATATGGTAATGGTAGTAAAAATATGGTATTGGCAGCCATAAATCACACATCGATTATTGTTAAACTTACTTGGTTGCAAGTGTCATCATTTTCTAACATGATTCTCAATGTAAGCACCATAAATTTTGGTTGCCTTTGATATAATATCTAGGCTATCGCTAAAATTAACAACAACTAACTGCAAATTTCACGATCAGCTGTCACAACTGTCTTGATTTGAATCACAACAAAATAAAATAGTAACAAGTAAAAACGACAAAATATTATGGTTGCGACTACCAAATTTCAGGTAAAGTTTTAATTCGTCAGCTGTGCACCCACGATGACATATTGTTTTATAATCATACCAAATTGTTTTTGCTAAAATATTTTTAACTGCATCTCTTGCTATAGCAAGAAATATGGTAAATCTAACCCAAAATTATTTAACAATAATCAGTCTGTACGATCAATTATACGATTTGCTTACACTTATGTTCGATTGGCAAATTTCTTGCTGTGCGTGCAAATTTTTAAACAACCAAACGTTTTCCTAAAATATTTTTTTCAGTGTACTTGTTTAACATTTGGGGTTTTTGCGGTAGGTATAATTTGATATGTTCATGCCTTATATACCTGGGCGTAGTAAATGCAAAACGGAATATAAGGAAAGGACCGGGGTGGTGTCGTCGCATGCATCGGTCCGATGTCACTTTGGAGGCGCTGTTGGTGTCGTGACCGAAGGCAATTACCGGAGGCCGCAGGACCGCTTCGTGCCGCCACGTGACGAACGCGAACATTTTTCAGTCGTCCTCAGCTCGCATGCCGATGTCTGGATAAGGGGGAAGGCTTGGGGGGAGAGAGGGGGCGGGGGGTCCCGGCGAGATGACTCCTTTTAAATTAGCAATAACTATCATAAATCTATTTCTTGAAGAAAAACTCTTTATACATTTTTTCCTAGGCAGAAAATGAATCTAACCCTGACACGCTCGGTCACATAAAACATATATGACCAATATTTACGAAACTAATGCAATTTTTTTTTAATATTCATTATATTATGCAAAAAAATTATTCGAAATCGTTTCGAATTGAAGTCGGTGAAAACGAAACTACATAATTATGAACTTCCTGCTTTACTATAAGTCGTTTAAAAAATGTATGTGTCAATTCTTTATTGGAATTACTAAGCTGTATTATTCTAATCGGAAATCGGAAAATCAAAGAAATATCACCTGTGCTGTGAGGCATTTTAAATCAGTTGCATTTATTTGTATAGCAATTTTTATTTATTTTATACAAGATGCATATAGTGTTACAAAGTACTATTTATAAAGAAAAGAGAATGAAATGTCATAATAAATATATCGATGCTATTATAATAATAAAATTATTATAGCTTCTCCGCGCTCGACAAATAAACAATTCAGCATTTTTTTAAATTGTCTATTTTATTAAATAACAAGCTGACCCGACGAACTTCGTACCGCCTCAGAATCAATAAATGTTGTGTCAGCTTATTAGCGGAATTAAATTTTGTTAAAAATAGTCAAAATTAATTAAGTTCAATAAATGTACAAAAATCAAAATTATATATATTTTGACATATTTCATTTGACACAATGACAAATATGATAACCTCACAAAGTGAACATCTTTGAAAGAAACTTGCCGTTTGAAAATAGAGCTTCACAGAATACAAAATGTATGAGAAAATTAATATTTTTAATCATTTTTTATTTCGTATTTTTTTTCGATGTTTTAATAGTTATTCTGCTATTCGGGGCAGAGACAAATCCAACAAATTAAATATTATAAAAATTCAAGCCGTTCTTGAGTCATTAACGGTTTAACTAACCTGACTTGTTATATCTGTATATATAGATTTGATGATTTTATTTTTAAGCTTTCTCCATTCGGCATCGTCAGAAAAAATATGAAAGATGACGTTTAAAATGCAACCTTCATAAATTCGAAAATCGCATTTTCAACTAAATGATAAATATATCCAGCCACTACAATTATTATTATATAATTGCAATGTTGCTAGATAAATCAATCAGTATTATGAAATGAAACTAATTTCTTAAATCAAGTATAACGCGTTAAATGCTGTTAAGTCAGTTTAATTTTGTCTATTTAGACCTACAGATCTGCAAGCGTTACAAGTAATTTGTTACAAGATAATCTATGATTATTAATTCTAATGTTTAATGGCGTCGTAGTTTCACCAACATAAAACACATCATAAAACTTACATAGAAGCTGATATAGAACGTTTCTGGTGGTGCACGTTACGTTTGTGGTAATTTTATATATATTTTTATTGTTCGCGCTTGAAAATTTATCGTCTTTATATATATTTAGATTTGGCTCCAAACAACATAACCTTCAATTTAATGTTTCATATTCATATTTTCGCATTGTCATTAACATTATATAGTAGTTTGATCATAGATAAAATCATTTAATTTATATTACTGTTTGCATGACCCGGCGTTGTTTACCAAAATTACCCATTTATAACGGATACAATGATTTTACATTTTGGGTTTATCAAATTTCACCCAATAAATTTGGTTCGCCTAATCTACCTAATGAATAATTGCCCCGCACCAGCTCTGTTAATAAGATGCATAGATTAGAAAAGGCAGTTGAGGGTGATAAATTGCAAGATAAACGCGTACGAAAACAAGGGCTTTGAAACAAACGCAGGAAAAAGTGGGATTTGGTTTCGTTGGCGATAACTGCGACTGTACCCCGCAGGCGAGTGATGGATCGCTGCAGTACCGTCGACTACAAAGTCGTGGATTGATTGTACAGTCGGGGAAAAAATTTAGGCGCAGTTGATTAGAAACACGACGTGTCTGAAAAGGAATTCAGTGCTAGACTGTCACCCATATGCTGGGTCGTTCCTTAAGTGAACCCTAACTGAAAGCCTTACTTCAATTCGCATTGTGGAGATTGAGAGACGTTTCGCTTTAGGCAATCTTCAAGGTGTGACGTCGTTGTTAGCAGAGTTCAGTCAATTTTTTGACGACTGAACTCAATTGATTATTGGCAGTCTGACGTATCAACCCTGAACAACCCAAAATGCTGGCGATTATTCAAGAAAATGAACATCAACCTAGTTTTGAGATTTGTGAGGGTAGTAATGACAACGCTGCAATTAAATTTTCGATTTAAGGCCTTCCTCAATTAAACGTTAGAGATGGTATGCGTGTAATGAGTGAATTTTGAGAATTTATTTTGGCAAATACAGTGTGAACTTATCCAATATCCAGCAGTATCCTTTTAAGGGATGATTCTGCACATGAAATTTATCAACATTTATTCAACAACTTTTAAATAAAGCAAGGAAAATTAATCTAAAAAGACAAAAGAAAGAGCCCTAAAAATATTTTAACGTATCGCGACCAAATAACGGACTGACTCCACAGGGCACCATACCACAGAATATAGAAGACACCGTAGCCACAAACGTATTGACGATGGGTAATTTCCCGCGCGCAAATACTGTAATGTAGGTCAATTCGATAAGTCAGAAACACCAAACGTTCAATAGAATATTTATATTTTAACATTGATTTTTTTGTAAGCTATATAGAAACTTGTTCAACAATAGTTGTTCGTTATGTCCAGAATCATCCCTTAAAAGGCTACTGCTGACTTTAACTTCATCCTGTAAATTGTTTTTTTTTTTTATTAGAGTAATGCACCATATACAACCCCACGAAGGCTAGTGCCTTTTCCGTGGGTATCTTAGCTTACAAATTCAACAATTAAACGTCTCAACACATTGTTCTTATGACTATGGTGTCACTTTACGCGACACATTAATTAAATTAAAATTAAAACACTGCGCGCTGACAGCAATCTCAAGTAATCCTTCCTTTATACAATATACAATATAATGCGTATACAAATGTTTTTGTATACTAAAGTTGTTAGGTAATCACTCAACATAATAAACATACATAATAGACAAACCACATAAACAAAACAGCATAAACTACAACGTAACAGCAAACGTAATAATTTATAAATTATAATTTTGACATAAGTGTAATTTTTAAGTCTTCTCGTTTTTAAATGTTTTAATGTCATTTTCTAGCTCATTGAATAGTTTAGGGATTAAATATAGTAAAGTAGGTGATCCGTAGTAATTGTTAATACGAGGAACATTCAATGTGTGTTTTTGAGCTTGCCTTGTGGTGTGAACATGAACTACTGGATCCTTATATGAGGCATTTGAATAGTGATCAATCAGGATTCTGTGTGTATTTATTTGCTTCACTGGCAGGACATTAACAAATCTAAATAATTGAGGCTCGTTTTCTCTACATTCAGCTCTAATTTCCGCTAAGTTTACACTATGGGTTAACTGATAGTATTGTCTCGCTCTTATGTAGTGTAGTTATGCGTATTTATTTTTATTATTTATAAAAAAAAACCGACATATCATTCGAGGAATTAAACGCGAGACGCGTTTGTACGTACCGTTCGGTAATCCTTAACTTTATTACGAAGATGCCACTGGGCTGAGTATGGTTTATATCGGGTAGTTGGGAGCCTCATCAGCGACAATGCTATTTGTATTGTTAGCTCGGACGTAAATAATATATATTAATATGGTTAGCTCGCGTGCCGCAGCGGTGCTCTTAAGAAAGCGACCGAAAGTGAGTGGGCGGCAGCATGCAATTGATGATAAATCATCAATGAACTTGCATGTTTGAATAACGCTTAAGTATGATAACTACGATTTTAAAACATAACCTTCAATTTACATAAGGTAAAAGTACGCTTCCTTAAAACTTAATCCTTTTAAATAAGCTTTATAGAGTAGCCATAACAAACCATTTTTTTTTTATAAACTGACATAACTGTTTTATATTAAATTTAAGAATTAGCTAGAATTAGTGTTGTAAAATTATACTTTGAAACATTTTATGTATCCCTTCCTCTTATCGCTAAAGGGCGTCGTACTTGCTACTTCGTGTGTGCTAGAAGTCATAATCAATTTTATTATTATGCAAACGTTATAAATATTCTATGGTAATAATATTAAGGTGACAATTTATTTCATAGCTGAAATGTATTAAAGTTAGTAACAAAGATTATTATTCAATTTTCAAGTTTCAAGTCATAATGTTTAAATATTTATTATATTGTAATTTGAAGGGAATTCTTAAAAAGTTTTTTCTTCCACTTTTAGTTCTCTGACATATTAATAACTCAATTGTAATTTTTCAATGTTAATAAATAATAAAAATGAGTTCTAAATGTTAAACATACCTGATTCATAAGAAAAATATATGACGTCTGCTGTCGACGTCTGTTTCGCGATTTTCGACTTAATGGTTGAGGTCATAAGTTTTATAGTCATCTGAAGTAGATTGTGAAGTCGGTGTTAGAGTCACCCGACCGTTTTACCGATCACCGAAGTCGGTAAAACCGGTCAGGTATATTTTGATTTACCTATTACCGACCAATTTTCATAAAATAGGGTAAAATGTTACCCTATTTATAAAATATTAAATTAAAAATATTAAAAAAACTAAAAACACAAGAACAAGGCGTTTTTGACTGAAAGCAATGAATTTAGGAAAAAAAACGTTATTTAATGCAGCATTTACTTTTCCTGATTCCGAGTCATTGTAAATTCGTACTGCTTTCACCGACTAATTGTTTTAGCTAAATATGTTAGGTAAATAGGTTTAAGAAAACTTCAAAATTAAATATTTTAAAGAATATATAAGCCTGTTTTGCGTAAAAATTGTGTGTGTGAACGATATGTGTGAGTGTGAGTATTGTATATTTTTCCTGGTTACTTTAATAAATAATTTCTTACTTAAATTAAATACGTAAGCGGATTATATTATATGGTTGTCCCGAATCATTCCCGTAGACAGTTTATGTTAGGAAATTATTTAAAAAAAAATGCGAAAATAATTCATCCTCAAATGTATTATTTTCATTAAAGCGCTGGTGTGAAGATTCTTTGTTGATAATATCACGTAAAATTCCCAAATTTTTTTCACGGAAACCATAATGAAATTTGATGTGTCGTCTTTACAAATCCTATTTGAAAGTGCAGGCCAAATAGCTGGATATTTTATTGAGAATGGTCTTGGGATACGTAGTATTTTTATTTATTTGTATGTTTATTTTCTTTGACATTTGGACATTGACAAAATCAGGGTACTGATACCAATTTGTAACATAACACAAAATATGAGTAAGCTGACTACACTTAGACTAGACTTACCTGAGTCTGTTGTGATGCCTCACATGCGGCACATGAACAGGAAGAGGTGGTAAGGAGACGAGAAACTACATTAACTTAGTATTTATACTCTCATTGCGCAAAAACTCGTTTATCAATTTTGAATAAAAACTAAATCCCACGAAGGCATAAAATATTTTTTACACTAAAATTCAGTTGAAAAATACTTAAAATTAGGTTTGATAGTGCATTAACATTTAATAAAAATCGATATAAATCGATCAATATGGTCACTTTAAATAAGTCATTTAAATACTGCAAGGTTGTTTAAGATGGTTTATGTAGCGCACTGAATCTGGAACTTAACTAATTATCCAACCGACCGATATTACCGGTTTGAAACACGGTATTTTTTAACAACCCGGCGAAGCCGGGACCAACCCGTCGCCATACAACACAGGTAATCTGACACACATTTGGTAAAAATAATTAAACAAACCGGAAGCTATTTAAACAACAATTAATCGCACCGGAAGCTATTACTCTATTGTACCGGAAACATAAAAAATACCGACTAGTAAGTCTAGTTGTAAAGGCGTTTGATTATTAGCCCAGCGGTCACGGGTTCAATCGGTACATTCAAGTCATACCAAATTAAACACAAGCAAATTTTATTAATAAAACATAGTTTTAACTAAGCTTAGCTTAGTTTTATTAATAAACTAATTATTATGGTAAGCGTGACCCTTGGTCATACGAGTATAAACTAACAAATTCACGAGTCATGTTCGACAATACAGACCGTGATCCTTCTATATTACTAAGCTGCACGTTTTCTGCTGCTCAACAGACCAGGCTTGACGTGTGCTCGTAAAAGTATATTACAATTTAAACTGAACCTAGGTTGAACTTTAATGAATTTATAGGTAAAATATGACTAGGGGCATTGTGTAAAATTATTGTAATCAGAAATCATAATTGTAGAATCGGTGAATTATCCTTTCGACTAATTGCGGACCAGCGAACTGCTTTTATACGATTTCACAATAAAATCGCGTCACTTCAGGATTTTTTTTTTTTTTGGCTCAATCAACGCAAAGTTAAAAACGAATCCTAACGAAACGACGCCTGTGAGTCGTTTAATAAGCGAACAGAATGATTGACGCAAATCAGTATTATTAATGATACATGATTGACGCAATCAAACTGAAAATTAAGACGATTGTGGTGCATTGGCCCAAAAGTCGCGGGTTCGAATCCGCACACGGTCATACCATTTTTAACGCTTCATTACCACCATCTCTCCTGACTCACAGGCACATTTGGCCTAGCCGAGTAGGGCTCAAACTAATTGTATATGACCTAGGTCATACCGATTATTTTAAAAAACAAAAAAAAATATTAGTATGCGATGCTCTAGTGATTTAACCGGTTGAAACTCACACTAACATATAATAATTTACACTGTGTTTTTTTAATTATGTATATACCTTATTTTTATTAATAATTATATTCACTTTTTTATACAATTGTGCCAACAAGACTAATTTTCCTATCTTCATACACATTTTTAAATTTTGTTATAATTAGTATAATTTGAGTAGTATTATTATTATTGGAACATGTGAAAACACCTCTTTGAATTAAATTCGTCAAGCGAGAAACAATACATATTTTTTTTTTAAATTTCATTGGGTATAATTATTTTTATTAAACGCATTAATGACTGTATATTTATGCGCTTTACCGTAGACTATTAGCCCATAAGTGATTTAACTGTTTAAACCTTCGTGGAAAGTAAAATTAGTGTTTACAGACTTATATGCCATATACATATACTATCGACAAATAGGTCTTAAAATAGGGTTACTGTGTTAAGCAATTGTGTCTAATAGAATAAACGACTTTTCTCGTTTACGTTGATGTATCTCAATGCGAATAACATCCATTAGGACAATTCTGCGTAGACCCGCCAGCGTATGGCATTTTCTCTATTTCTAGTAGTGTAATAATAGTGTGGTGTGGTGTGGTCAGAAAGCATGAAAAGCGAGCACTTTTGCTGCAAATGACCACGGGCTACCAGAGTGAATAGGGCGACCAGGTTAACTGCACGGTACGCGGAGGACCGTCAAAAGTTCAGTTACAGCTGGCCAGCTGATCTTATGTGATAACACTGAAGAGGGTGTTTATATCAAGACGAGTATGTGTATCTATGGTTAGAATTAATTAACTGGTGTGCGCACATTCTTTGGTGGCCCACCATTGATCGTGGACAAGAAATATTTAATTAATAATCATTTTTCAATGGTTAAAATATTGTGCGTTAACAATGTGTGCATCTGAATTTCAACATTTTTGTCTTGCAGTCGTACTGATTATGTTACAAATTAAATTGCTATTTAATAACAACATAGAATTTTGCAATTTGTGCAACTCCGAGCGTAAATTTCTGGTATAAATTTCTGGCCTTTTAAAATAGGCCAGTCAATAACAATGGGTAACAATGGGTAATATCTATTTATTAGTTTGACTGTATGTATGTGTATTATTACTATATTATATTTTTATAATACATAAATTATTATTAAAATCATGTATTAGTTATTAACGTTAACGTTACATGTATGTATTATTATGTATTATTATTATTTATATATTATGTATTATTGCATATAATTCAATTCAAATAATTGTAATTCTATGTTGCGCAGTGAGACGGTTATACTTATAAGAACGATGCTTCTAGGAAAGTCTACTTTAGTACGGGCATTGCCTAGTGAAGTAGTACTTTGCATAATGTGAATTTAATATTAAGTTACTGTCAATAAATAAATAAATAAAAAACAGAGGGTGAAAAATAAATAATTTAACATTAATTGCAAAAGTTTTTAAATATTGTCTACATACAAAACATTATGCCGTCGTTTATGAACTAAATTTGCAACTCATTTACGAACCCTGAAATTGTCTTTATTGTTTATTTTTCACGACAAATAAATAAAAGTTTTACAAACTATAACATCAATTCAGCTAGAGTTTACAAATATAAATATACACATGCAACACGCGCTTACAAACGGAACCGAATCAAAAATCGGTAAATGCGACAAAATTTAGGCAAAATTTAATAACCACCAAACAATACAATCTTTATTTAACTCGCTTTTTAATTACCTATCGTCCGGTGTCTCAATCAGGTTACAAATTTGAAGACAAAATTATAAACGCTTATAACAATTTTTTCAAAATTTTTGCGATATCCAAGTTCGTAAATGAGTTACAAATTTATTTTGAAATTGACTACATGGTTCCTAATAAATTAGTGAAATTTTGGAAACTTTTGCCTTTTTTGTGAATAGAATTTTTATTTTGACTGGCCTAAAAGGAATTTTATACGTACATTGCAATATGTGCTAAAATATTGCAATTATAAGAAACTAACGCATGGAGACTCTACTTGTAGGCAGCTATCAATGATGACTGGCTTTAGAGGTAAAAAAAACTAACAAGGCATAATAATTACGCGTCAGGCGCAGATGTCACTCAAGTTAGCTACTTATTTAGTATACTTAAACGGCTTTTTCGGCCAAAAGGCGTTGCAAGGCTGATAAAGCTATGAGCTTCCGTACCCAATTAAAACGTAAAGGTGTGACGTGTGATTTTATTTTTTACCCTCAAAGGAAGTTTCGTCATTAAGGTATATAATTTACTTTGTGACATTGAGTTTAATTTACTTGTAAGAATTTACTTTTTTTTTACTGTTGACATTTAAATAATTGTTAAGTAAAAAATACGTTTGTAAATTCTTTATTTGTAACAACGCACAAATCATCTGGCGAGCGATAAAAAACTTTTTTTAACGAAAAGGTCACGCGTGAACAAAAAAAAAATTCTTCGTCGTATTTACTGCCCGAATCACTTAGCGCTCCTCGCCGACAACAACTCAATGCAATGTAACTCACCTCACCGTGACAATATAATGCGATATTCAAATGGGCAGACGAGAGACGCTTCGCCCACAAAGGCATGGGCCGTCTTCCAGACAATTAAGCTGAACTATGCTAATAGTTGAGCGGGTCGCGGACGGAAGGATGCGCGCCGTCTATTGGTGCACAGCCTGGCACACGCCGCCAGGGGTGTAATGGCGTTGCCAGACCACGCCTTCTTATATTGCAGGACATTATGAAGATCACAAAACCTCATACACTCGTTTAAGGCGACGCACATTGACATTCGATGCCTTAGTTTTTATAGGGCGTCAGGTCAGTAAGGAATTGTTAGGATTTTATTTAATTACCGCTTCATAATATAGAAATTCTAAAACCCAACTTTGATTTGTTTTAAACCCTTCTTTTACCTTTCAATTACTATTTTTCCAAAGACTCTAAAGTTTTTTGTAAGAGAGCAATTTAACTAAAAAAGAACTATTGGCAGTTAATCACTTATTAAATTTCTCTGAAATAGAATTGAATATTAAAAAAATACGACTACTATGTTGAAGATATAAGATGAAGATATCTAAACATATTTTTTATGATTTAATATCCAATAGTTACTGAATGCCAGATATAGAAAAAAGGGTTTAAATGAATCTAAATTAATATTTACCCTTTAATTTCGACGGCATTCCGTGTTATTTTCGCCATCGGAAAAAAACTTAAGAGTTGTAGATTAAAGAAATTGATTAAATTTGTTATCAACTGCATAATAATTAGCAGTGGCCGTTAACGCGATAATCATATAATGTAAGTTACGTTAAACGCGATTTCAAAATAGCCTAATACTTAAACGACTACAAAATAACTGCTCCATTTACAAGTTACAAAATCGCAGCAGAAAAATATTTTAAAGCGCGGTAAAGAGCAGCAGTTTAAACGCGGTGCAAAATTTTCATTTCATTACGGACAAATATCTTAGATCTACAATCAATAAAATAAAATTTATTAATAAATAGTTATAATGATAGATTGGCAGAATGGTGATTAATTATTGTGTAGGCATGTTACTATTTTTTTGAAATATACAACTTAGTCTTTCTAAATATGATAAGTGGGCAAATTATCATTTTCCGTCTATTTAAAGACTACAAAAAAAATACTTTTATAGTTATTAAAAAATCTTAGTTTTATCCTAGTTTTTTCAAAACAACACAATCCAATATCGACTTTCTTTCATTTTAATTTTAATTTTACTCTACTACCATTCTTCCTGTCATTATTTAAATTTAATTAAAATATAACTGTTTTTAGTACAGTAGTTATTCTCATTTAGTCATTTATAATCTCATCGTTACGATAACTATTATAGCAAATTTCTATTTAATTCCTGTTTCAAAATGATTATTTTGGATTATATAAATAAATATTAAAAAAAGACAAATTGAAGGTGTTCATTTCTGCGATGAACAATCATTAACATTTTGACTTCCGAGACAAATCTTAAAAGAAAACAAGTCTGATCATATAGCTGTTTTGTGAGCAACACGGTCAATCTTCAAATACAAAATTAGTGACATTTTCTTTATTTTCGAGATGGAAATTGAAGGGCTAGGAATCGAATGCTTTGAAGGATCCCTATCAGTCAGGGTTAAGAATGTGTTCACTTGAGGAACGACTCAAACATATGGGTGTTAGCTTTCTTGAATGATGACTTAATCTTGCGGTTATCCCAGCGGTCGCTGATTCGAATCCGTGCATAGTTACAATTTTTAAGGCTTCATTGTTACCATCTCCCCTAACTCTAGCACAAGAAACTTTTGCTAATTTGAGTCGGACCCAAAATAATTGTATATGGCCTAGGTCATAGCAATTCCTAAAAAAAACTTGAATAAGAAGGCATACAATTGTCTATCCCATGGATCTATTGATCTATACAATCGATTTAATTTAACCGTAACACGATTGCGAACTTAACGTTGTATTTTTTCCTTTAAAAATCCAAATAACGTTTGACTTGTCACGTACGAGCATAGTAGTCTTCGAAACTACAGGTGCTTGTTGTCAAACCGCGTACTACTTCTCCGTGTGGTAGTCAACCAACCATTATTGTGCACAGCGCGCGATATTCCACTTTTAAAGCGAGGCAAATTATTTTAATTGTATAAAAAATATATGTCGACGAGAACGAGACGGTTCGCTATTGAATCCGCCCGCCCATCTGTCGCCGACCCAGTTGCTTTAAAATCGAAAGTCATTTAATGACAGCCCGACGACAATCCTCGTTCAAATTAACAAAACGCACTCCGATTCAGGCCCGATCCGAGGTATGCCTAGGTTACTTTACCCTTTGAAATTATTTATTTATAATATGCTACATAAATATTTTATTGCACTTTCTCCAAAAAATTACGATAACCTACACTCCAATTTTAACAAAAACAAAAAAATATATATTTCATACATCTACATCTAGAATTATAGGCGTATTCCTTAAGCCAGCACACTAGGTTTCGTTGACAAAGGGGTTACAGTGTTTACCTAGCTAGGTGTAAATGTATAATATAATATAATATAACATAATATAATGTAATATAATAAGTAATATTATATAATATACGAGAAATAATATAAAATGACACGAGTGTAGGAGAGTGTATTTGTGTGGGTTGATAAAATGGGGTATTGTGTTTAGCGCATGTGTGAAAATCAGACGGGAAGTTAGGCGCTATTGTATCATGATTAACTAATTTAGAAAGAAAATGCACGATTGACATATATTAATAGTCAATTGTGCATCGTCAATCGTGTCTATTAATAGCCTATTATTAGGCTATTACTAGCCTTGATTCCTTCGTTTTGGAACAAAACAAGCCATATACACTTCGCTGCATGAATTTTCAGACTACTAAAGAAGTAGATCTTCCATTTAAGAATAGCCTCGAATTTCTGAACAGATATTTAAATTAATTTTAATAATACACGGAGTCGCTTTTATAGTATTTGTTACATTTTCTTTTTTGCCAATAAATTGTTGTACTCTTTAGTATAATTACTATACTACTATAACTAGTACAAAAATGTACTATAAATAGTACATTTTTTTCTAAAAATACAGCCTGTTAATAAAATATTTAACCTCGAAAAATAGCAATAATTTAATAACAAAATGGCTTTTTAAATGCCGAAAACGTTTGAACGTTATTTTAAAAAAAATATTTACTTTAATTAGTGATAATAGGACTCAAATTATAGGTACCACCTTCACATTAAAACGTAATCAATCTGGAAAAAATATGCAAATGATAATGATGTTTCGCAATGTTTGAAAAGTTTACCTCTGGCTGGAGAGTGCAATTTATCGAACGTTTATGTCAATTCAATAAGTTGAAAATGCCACTCAAAAAGCATGGAAACGTTAATTTTTCAACGGTTTTCTACCAATGTCGGTCGCCCACTCGCTTAGCGTAATCGAATCGGTAAGGCGACAAGTGGAAATATCCTGCCTTAAAAATCATCTCCGCTCATTAGCGACATCTGTGGCGTCGAGTAAAAAACGTGTACAAAACCCGACAAAAGGTTGCTCCACATTTAGGTAACCGAATACTTGAACTGCTTCCGTGGAATGCGTGCCGAGATGTCAACAGCTCACGAGGAGCGGGCTTTATGAATTATTAAGAAGGCTCCCCCACTGGCAGCCCATAAGCATTCTCAATTTTATCACTTGCATACTTGCTTTGCGGCCCCGAACCGCTTCGTAGGAGATTTATCCATCATTACGTACTTTTTTTTATACACGGTAGTATTAGAAATTGATTACATCTCTAAGCAAGCCTGTGACAGGGTTATAGGAAAGATTACCTATACACACTGTGACTAATCTTAATATATATAAATCTCGTGTCACAATGTTTGTCCTCAATGGACTAATAATAAAATAATGGACTAATAATAAAATTTGAACACCATGTGCAGTTCGATGTGCACTTGAGAGATAGGATAGTTTAAATCTCAAATTATAGTCGCAATTTTAATTTATCGCTAATTTTTTGTCCGTTATTATTTGGCAGTCATAAAACTGACAGATGTCGATACCTTTTTATTTTATGGGCGATTGTGAAGAGCGCGTGACGACTCGGTGCCAGTATAATTTTATTGAACAAGCAGAGGAAAGAGCAATTGTGATATTATTGGAAAATTTTTTAGAAGATCACAATCAACTAATTCAATTGATCAAAAGAGTTTCGCCACGACTGCAAAATGACAATTATCAAATCGTCATAAAAGCCGACAAAGTACCATTAGGTGAACATGCTGGTAGATTCAGTCATAAAACTGACAGATGTCGATACGGAACGGCACGGAACATGCATGCATACAAGATGCGATGACTTACGTACGTCATTACGGCCGACCGGATTTATTTATTACATTCACATGTAATCCGAATTGGGAAGAGATACAAACTTTACTATTGCCAGGACAACAAGCCATTCATCGTCATGATTTAACTGCACGTGTGTTTAAACAAAAATTGAAATCCTTAATTGATTTTATTGTTAAATATACAATTTTTGGTATCACACGTTGTTGGCTGTATACGATAGAGTGGCAAAAGCGAGGTTTGCCTCATGCCCACATTTTGGTTTGGCTTAAAGATAGAATCCGTCCTGAAGAAATCGATCAAATAATTTCAGCCGAAATTCCAGACCCATTAATTGATCAAGAATTATTTGATATTGTCACCAAACACATGATCCATGGGCCATGCGGTGTTTTCAACATGACGTCACCGTGCATGGAAAATGGAAAATGTAAAAAAAACTTCCCAAAGCCGCATACGAATGACACGATCACGGATATTGATGGTTATCCAATGTATCGCCGCAGAAGTACTGAGAATGGTGGCCACACATTTACAATGCGACTGCCGAACTTTCCAAATCAAGTTGAGTTTGATAATCAGTGGGTGGTACCATACTCACCACTACTTTCAAAAACTTACAAAGCTCATATCAATGTTGAGCTTTGCAGTTCTGTTAAATCAATTAAGTATATTTGTAAATATGTAAACAAAGGCAGTGATTTGGCCATATTTGAAGTAAAAAACATAAATAAAAATGACGAAATAGCACGATACCAAATGGGCAGATACATTAGCAGCAATGAAGCTATTTGGCATATTCTCAGCTTTCCCATCCACGAAAGAGATCCTGCTGTCCAACATCTGGCAATACATCTTGAAAACGGTCAACGTGTATACTTCACTGAAGAAAATGTTCTCCAAAGAGCGTTCGAAGCTCCGAAAACGACTCTAACTGAATTTTTTACATTGTGTCAAAAACCTGATGTTTTTGGCCAATTCGCGAAGACATTGGTGTATGGTGATGTTCCACGTTATTTCACATGGAACAAATCCAGTAAAAAATGGGAGCCACGGAAACAAGGAAAACCACATCCTTCCATTACAGGCATATTCAAAGCTAAGACATTGGGGAGACTTTACACGGTACATCCAAAGCAACGTGAGTGCTTCTATTTACGTTTGTTATTGGTGAATGTTCCCGGACCAACGTCTTTTGAATTTTTACGAACAGCTAATGGTCGAGTATTCAATACATACCAGGATGCATGTCGTGAACTGCAATTGCTAGAAGACGATAACCATTGGGACTTAACGCTTGCTGATGCTGCGTTGACATCAACACCGAATAACATTCGTCAGTTGTTTGCAATTATTTTGGCGACATGTTATCCCTCGCAAGCACAAACTTTGTGGGAAAAATATAAAAATTGTATGACAGAAGACATCTTGCACCGAATTAGACAAACAAATCAATGCCAAAACATAGATTATACACCAGAGATGTACAATGAAGCATTGGTCTTGATCGAGGATTTATGTGTTCTTAGTTCAAATTTACCATTTAATCATTATGGTATGCCATCACCTAATCGTCCAGCCACCGACTTAGTCAATACCGATTTACAACGAGAAAATCAATATGACCATGGAAGTTTAGCAACAATTATCATGAACAGTGAACCATTACTGACAGCAGAACAAAAAATTATTTATGATCGGATTATGCTGGCTGTTGCTGCTGAACAAGGCGGTTTTTTTTTCTTGGATGCACCCGGTGGAACCGGTAAGACATTTTTAATATCGTTGATTCTTGCCAAAATACGGTCGCAACAAAAAATCGCATTAGCATTAGCATCGTCAGGCATTGCGGCTACTTTACTGGATGGTGGGCGAACAGCACATTCAACATTCAAGCTGCCATTGGACGTTCATAATAAACCAGATGCAATGTGTAACATCAAAAAGAATAGTGGAATAGCTGCAGTGTTGCGGAAGAGTTCTATAATAATTTGGGATGAGTGCACAATGGCACACAAATATTCACTTGAAGCATTAAACAGAACTATGCAAGATTTAAACAGCAATAATAAACTTTTCGGTGGTGCTATCTTACTTTTGTCTGGTGACTTCCGGCAGACCTTACCGGTTATACCTCGCTCTACTTTCGCGGATGAGATTAATGCATGTTTGAAACAATCATTCTTATGGCGAAGTGTTGAAACACTTCGATTGACCATAAATATGCGAGTACAATTGCAAAATGATCCATCAGCACTAATATTTTCCGAACAACTACTAGATATTGGGAACGGTAAAATAAAACTGCAACCAAATACGCAATGCATTAAACTACCAGACAATTTTTGCACTGTTGTTCAGGATAAAACTGAATTGATTCAGAGTATTTTCCCGGATATACAGAATAATTATTTGAATCATGAATGGCTTAGTCAACGGGCGATTTTGGCAGCCAAAAACGTTGATGTTGACGAAATTAACTTCCAGATACAACAGTTGTTACCAGGCGATCTGATGTCTTTTAAATCAATCGATACTGTTGTTGATGAAAATGAAAGTGTAAATTTTCCGATTGAATTTTTAAATTCATTAGATATCCCTGGAATGCCACCACATAATCTTCGATTAAAGATTGGTTCCCCTATTATTCTCCTCCGTAATTTGAATCCACCTCAATTATGTAACGGTACGCGTTTGGTCATCAAAAAGATCACCGGAAACATTCTTGAAGCAACCATTTTGGCTGGGAAGTTTAAAGGAAAAGTGGTCCTGCTGCCACGTATTCCGATGATACCATCAGATTCTACCATACCCTCCAAAAGGCTACAGTTTCCAATTCGTTTAGCTTTCGCCATGTCTATAAATAAATCTCAAGGTCAAACAATGTCCATTTGTGGTTTAGATTTGGAAAATCCATGTTTTTCTCATGGGCAACTATATGTTGCGTGTTCACGTGTTGGGAAACCGTCGAATCTATTTGTGTTAGCTAAAGACAGGTTAACCAAAAACATTGTGCACCGATTGGTGTTAAATTAAATTGAAATTGAAAGTATTTATAATTCAAAAAAAAGATATTAATGTTTAAAAGTTTAAGACTGTCTGCCTTGCCTACCTCATTCATGAGTTTAAGCGTCACATGTTATTTACTGTATTATACTGTAATATACTTATCTTAATATATATAAATCTCGTGTCACAATGTTTGTCCTCAATGGACTAATAATAAAATAATGGACTAATAATAAAATTTGAACACCATGTGCAGTTCGATGTGCACTTGAGAGATAGGATAGTTTAAATCTCAAATTATAGTCGCAATTTTAATTTATCGCTAATTTTTTGTCCGTTATTATTTGGCAGTCATAAAACTGACAGATGTCGATACCTTTTTATTTTATGGGCGATTGTGAAGAGCGCGTGACGACTCGGTGCCAGTATAATTTTATTGAACAAGCAGAGGAAAGAGCAATTGTGATATTATTGGAAAATTTTTTAGAAGATCACAATCAACTAATTCAATTGATCAAAAGAGTTTCGCCACGACTGCAAAATGACAATTATCAAATCGTCATAAAAGCCGACAAAGTACCATTAGGTGAACATGCTGGTAGATTCAGTCATAAAACTGACAGATGTCGATACGGAACGGCACGGAACATGCATGCATACAAGATGCGATGACTTACGTACGTCATTACGGCCGACCGGATTTATTTATTACATTCACATGTAATCCGAATTGGGAAGAGATACAAACTTTACTATTGCCAGGACAACAAGCCATTCATCGTCATGATTTAACTGCACGTGTGTTTAAACAAAAATTGAAATCCTTAATTGATTTTATTGTTAAATATACAATTTTTGGTATCACACGTTGTTGGCTGTATACGATAGAGTGGCAAAAGCGAGGTTTGCCTCATGCCCACATTTTGGTTTGGCTTAAAGATAGAATCCGTCCTGAAGAAATCGATCAAATAATTTCAGCCGAAATTCCAGACCCATTAATTGATCAAGAATTATTTGATATTGTCACCAAACACATGATCCATGGGCCATGCGGTGTTTTCAACATGACGTCACCGTGCATGGAAAATGGAAAATGTAAAAAAAACTTCCCAAAGCCGCATACGAATGACACGATCACGGATATTGATGGTTATCCAATGTATCGCCGCAGAAGTACTGAGAATGGTGGCCACACATTTACAATGCGACTGCCGAACTTTCCAAATCAAGTTGAGTTTGATAATCAGTGGGTGGTACCATACTCACCACTACTTTCAAAAACTTACAAAGCTCATATCAATGTTGAGCTTTGCAGTTCTGTTAAATCAATTAAGTATATTTGTAAATATGTAAACAAAGGCAGTGATTTGGCCATATTTGAAGTAAAAAACATAAATAAAAATGACGAAATAGCACGATACCAAATGGGCAGATACATTAGCAGCAATGAAGCTATTTGGCATATTCTCAGCTTTCCCATCCACGAAAGAGATCCTGCTGTCCAACATCTGGCAATACATCTTGAAAACGGTCAACGTGTATACTTCACTGAAGAAAATGTTCTCCAAAGAGCGTTCGAAGCTCCGAAAACGACTCTAACTGAATTTTTTACATTGTGTCAAAAACCTGATGTTTTTGGCCAATTCGCGAAGACATTGGTGTATGGTGATGTTCCACGTTATTTCACATGGAACAAATCCAGTAAAAAATGGGAGCCACGGAAACAAGGAAAACCACATCCTTCCATTACAGGCATATTCAAAGCTAAGACATTGGGGAGACTTTACACGGTACATCCAAAGCAACGTGAGTGCTTCTATTTACGTTTGTTATTGGTGAATGTTCCCGGACCAACGTCTTTTGAATTTTTACGAACAGCTAATGGTCGAGTATTCAATACATACCAGGATGCATGTCGTGAACTGCAATTGCTAGAAGACGATAACCATTGGGACTTAACGCTTGCTGATGCTGCGTTGACATCAACACCGAATAACATTCGTCAGTTGTTTGCAATTATTTTGGCGACATGTTATCCCTCGCAAGCACAAACTTTGTGGGAAAAATATAAAAATTGTATGACAGAAGACATCTTGCACCGAATTAGACAAACAAATCAATGCCAAAACATAGATTATACACCAGAGATGTACAATGAAGCATTGGTCTTGATCGAGGATTTATGTGTTCTTAGTTCAAATTTACCATTTAATCATTATGGTATGCCATCACCTAATCGTCCAGCCACCGACTTAGTCAATACCGATTTACAACGAGAAAATCAATATGACCATGGAAGTTTAGCAACAATTATCATGAACAGTGAACCATTACTGACAGCAGAACAAAAAATTATTTATGATCGGATTATGCTGGCTGTTGCTGCTGAACAAGGCGGTTTTTTTTTCTTGGATGCACCCGGTGGAACCGGTAAGACATTTTTAATATCGTTGATTCTTGCCAAAATACGGTCGCAACAAAAAATCGCATTAGCATTAGCATCGTCAGGCATTGCGGCTACTTTACTGGATGGTGGGCGAACAGCACATTCAACATTCAAGCTGCCATTGGACGTTCATAATAAACCAGATGCAATGTGTAACATCAAAAAGAATAGTGGAATAGCTGCAGTGTTGCGGAAGAGTTCTATAATAATTTGGGATGAGTGCACAATGGCACACAAATATTCACTTGAAGCATTAAACAGAACTATGCAAGATTTAAACAGCAATAATAAACTTTTCGGTGGTGCTATCTTACTTTTGTCTGGTGACTTCCGGCAGACCTTACCGGTTATACCTCGCTCTACTTTCGCGGATGAGATTAATGCATGTTTGAAACAATCATTCTTATGGCGAAGTGTTGAAACACTTCGATTGACCATAAATATGCGAGTACAATTGCAAAATGATCCATCAGCACTAATATTTTCCGAACAACTACTAGATATTGGGAACGGTAAAATAAAACTGCAACCAAATACGCAATGCATTAAACTACCAGACAATTTTTGCACTGTTGTTCAGGATAAAACTGAATTGATTCAGAGTATTTTCCCGGATATACAGAATAATTATTTGAATCATGAATGGCTTAGTCAACGGGCGATTTTGGCAGCCAAAAACGTTGATGTTGACGAAATTAACTTCCAGATACAACAGTTGTTACCAGGCGATCTGATGTCTTTTAAATCAATCGATACTGTTGTTGATGAAAATGAAAGTGTAAATTTTCCGATTGAATTTTTAAATTCATTAGATATCCCTGGAATGCCACCACATAATCTTCGATTAAAGATTGGTTCCCCTATTATTCTCCTCCGTAATTTGAATCCACCTCAATTATGTAACGGTACGCGTTTGGTCATCAAAAAGATCACCGGAAACATTCTTGAAGCAACCATTTTGGCTGGGAAGTTTAAAGGAAAAGTGGTCCTGCTGCCACGTATTCCGATGATACCATCAGATTCTACCATACCCTTCAAAAGGCTACAGTTTCCAATTCGTTTAGCTTTCGCCATGTCTATAAATAAATCTCAAGGTCAAACAATGTCCATTTGTGGTTTAGATTTGGAAAATCCATGTTTTTCTCATGGGCAACTATATGTTGCGTGTTCACGTGTTGGGAAACCGTCGAATCTATTTGTGTTAGCTAAAGACAGGTTAACCAAAAACATTGTGCACCGATTGGTGTTAAATTAAATTGAAATTGAAAGTATTTATAATTCAAAAAAAAGATATTAATGTTTAAAAGTTTAAGACTGTCTGCCTTGCCTACCTCATTCATGAGTTTAAGCGTCACATGTTATTTACTGAATTATACTGTAATATACTTATATTTGTTATAAAATTAAATGGAAATAATAAATCTGATAAATTTTTATTTTTTACCTATTGATTTCTGCTTAGTATCAAGTGTAAGAACATTTTAATTAATTGTGTTCAACGTACTTCCCCTTCAAATCAATCTCAATCCAGTGAATTTGTATACCAACATCAACATTTTCGTCTTTGTTCGTAAATAATTTCATTGTACTAAAGGGTTATAGTAGTAGAAAGTCAAATAAGGAGATCACCATATTTTTTTACAAATACCATCTGTGTGAAAAAGCATAGTGGACTCCGTGACTGATGTTCTCTTATTGTTCCTCTTAGATTGTTTACTATAATGTAATATAACAAAAACTTTAGCCACAGCAACGCGTGGCCGGGTCAGCTAGTAGATTATATATCCATCCATTAATAATCAGCATACACTCAAAATAGTTTATATTAACATTTCGTGATTAAAAAATCTTAAATTACGTATACCTAATAAAATATTACAAATAAGAAATATACCAATGTAATATTTAGTAAAATAGTGAATTGTGTTTCTTTTTGTGTCAATGTTTTTTGTGTTTAGCTTATTTATTTTTCATGTATGTTTTTTTTGTGCTAAATGTTTCTTTTCAAATATGTATGTGAATTTGGTACGCAATTTTGTAAGACTTGCCATAAAATTGAGTTTCTGGCAGTCAAAATCATGTTCTTGCCAGGCCCATTCAATGTAATATGACTTTTTTTTAAATTAATACTTTATTAAAAAAAAAAGATTCAGTCTTCTGGGTCATATTGTTAAGTCGGGTATGTCAAAGCTGCTTGCACCCTAGAGGTGTGAAGTTGCACTTAGTCTTTATTTGTTGTAAAAGCGTCTAACTTTGGGCCTAAGTAGGTTTAAAAATCTGAGCTAACAAGGGAACCGCCTTACAAACGTTTTTATTAACTTATTATATGCTGGAGTTATTAATAATATTTTCTTCGTTTTTCAAGCAACCTGTTTATGATGAAATAGATTTTCTCTCCCACACCGAAAGTATTTTGTTAGAGTATGTATCAAATAAGACGACTCAATCCCCTTAAATATGTGCAGTATTATGTATAAGTATAGAAGCTGGAAACAATATAATTTTAACATTCGGCGGAGTATGATATCACGCGTCCCTCCTATACAAACAACATATTTTGGATGATTTTCTAAGGGTTTTAATTTTTTGCAAGTAAGAAAATCGAAAAAACCTATTTTTGTCCCCTTATGAACTTTTAAAATAAAATAAAACTAATAAAGTAAGCCGCAGTGTTTTTATATAATATTTTAAGGCATTATCTTGTTCAGGATTGAATGAAGTTGTTTTTAAATAAGTAAGAATGTCACTACATGCTTGTAGTGTTCATTTTTTTTTAATAATTGGTATCTAGGTATTCACATTATTCTTGAAATATTCCGATGAGAGTGTCAGTCAGTCCTTTGCCTTGGAATCCCTCTGCGGCCAAATATATTATTTCAGCCGTCTGGTGAATTTCAACCGGTTTCTCTTATGACAATCATATAATTAATGGCAGCCATTTTGGCGTTTCTTCTTCGCGTCACCCTCGCGGCTATGGAGTCGTCTGGTAGCGGGAAGCGATCCGCCGGCTTTCGGCCAGGGTCCTTAGAAATGACGACCGCGACCGAGAAAAGTAGTACTAGACATACGTGGGTATGCACAGAATTATATTTATGTTTTATTCAAATTCAAATGCAAATATTTATTTCCATTAATACAAACGTATGTAGGAAAGACAATACAATATTAAAAACATTATAAACATTTATGACCAGCAAAACAAACAAATCATCAACAACAATAAATATTCATAAGAAAGTAAACCATTGAGAGCAAGCGATAATTTAAAATATGTACAATCAAAACATTAAACTCATAAAAAATAAATAAAATAAAAAACAAAGAAACAATAAGAGAATTATTTAAATTCATTGAAACTGTAGATAGTTCAATAATATGCCTTTTTAGATCCCTTTTGAATGTATTGCAATCATCAATTTCCTTTAGATTTGCAGGCTATATATTGAAATATTTTAAACCTAAGTATTGGCAATTGTTTTGGAACTTAGATGTATGGGCTGGTACTGATTGAACATATTGATCCTTAAAACGTGTATTATGTCCATTTATATTCGTAAGCTAAAACAACATGGATGGCGAAATTAAGTTTAACAGAGCCAACACGAATTATACGATTAAAATACGAGATTTAATGATATCATGTCATTATTAAACGGTATAAACGGTAAGTTTTCTGGTCACAGTTAACATCTAGTTCTAAAGGTGTATGTAGGTATGTATTGTATGTGGTGATCGGGTTAATGATAAGGCAAACTGATTGTCTGTAATAATAACCTAGAGGTGTATGTATAGGCAGTTGCATTAGCCCTCTCAAAAGGTAAATGTATTATTGTAGATCATTAATAACCACAGGAAATACTCATAATTACCTTATCTCTTAATTATCTATTTGGTTTAATAGTAAGGAGCCTTTAAGACGTAAATATCTCACTGCAACATTTATTTTATAAATATTGACATACACTTACACTTCGATGATTTTTTTCAACATACTTTGACTTCCGAGTTAGGATGATTCTCATACCATAGTGTTTCTCCTAATCTTCTTAATAAATAAATGATACAGTATCTTTATAACCACATCTAATAGTGGGTTCAGACTACCCGAGAGCTTATTTATCTACTGTCATACGTCAGAAACTGGGCCGTTCATCGTCCCGATTAAGACAGGTGCAATGAGCGAGTGCGGCTTTGGTAAATGTGTGGTCGCAGGCCCGGCAAAGACAGCATATCGGGGCGGTGTGACGGGCGAAACCGATATTAAATCATCGGTGACCAGTATTCTGCTGGACTCATGTAGACGCAATCATTCCTAAATGATAGCTTTCGTTCGCTGCAGAAGCTTTTACCGCAATCAAGCGTACGCAGCAATTCCTCGCTGCAAGACCGCCGAAGTAGAAAACGGCGAAATATTCAATGGCGCCAGAACTACGAAAATTGGGTATTTCCACAAGGGATATTGCTGGATTCCTTAGACCTCTAGCACTGAGAAAACAGATGTTAGGTGTTTCACAGAATATAACGACATCAATTATAGAAAAAAAAAAGAAATAAATGCATTAATAATCAAAACATACGATTATATATCAAAAAGACGCTCCTCAAAATGTGTATTATGTAAAGACACGAAAACAAAAAAAATAAATATAACAAGTTAATTAGAGAACAATTTCATCATTTTGTAATCCCTTAAAACAATTTCATCATTTTGTAATCCCTTAAAACAATTTCATCATTTTGTATGTTATTATTTTGACTTTCATGCAAATATATACCTATTCCTTCTTCGTTGTCTCTCATTCTGAGCCGTCAATGTTCTATGTCGAGGCCTAATGGATTTAGTAGAAATTACTGAGATTAAAAAATGTAACCTGTAAAATGAAATTACTGAAACTAAAATTAGACAGGGTTTAATTTAAATAATAAAATCTGCTCGCGTTTTTTTAACCTAACAATTATGCTTTTTTGTCTTGACATTACTTTATCGACATTGACAGATTTTTGAAAAAGGAACATTTGTAATCACACAAAATTGACAGCTCGAAACTCATTCATTCAATCTGTCAGTTAGTATGAACGTTTTATTTTATTAAATTTAATGTATTTATAACACAAATTATAGATAATTTTAGCTTTCTGCACTCCTTCTCCATATAAACTTTAACTGCGCCAAATCTCAATCTCCTCCATGCGCTATATATTCTCAAGAAGTATTCCGACTCTTTCCCATATGTTTTCCCTTCAAGTATTAATATATAGATACTAAATTTAATATCAAAACAATTTTTTTTTTTGGGAAAAATAGACAAAACTTAAAAAAAATATTAATAATTCCGTCCCGGTCTGATTTTTAATAATATAAAAAAATGAAAAAAATCAAAATCGAAGTTTTCTTTCAAATTCTTGAGGACTTTTGGCGAAATGATTATTTGAACCGAGTAATAGCGAAGACGGCCCTCTTACAACTACTTGCTCAGTGCGCCTAAATGAAAAGGGAGACCTGTTTGTTTAGCCCGCCGATCCAAACATGCCTAAATCACCTTCAGATTTATTCGATACTTTGGCTTCGCATCACTCAATTTTTTACGACCAGGGTCATCAATGATCGACCTTCTTTTATTATCCAAATTTCTGCTTTTATTATGTTTGACTGTGAGACCACGCGTACTACGCCGCCGGGCGTACGGTTCTAGCATAATGGCCGACCTAATAAAATTCATATTTCTGATAAGGATTTATACGACGGTCGTAAATTAACTGTTGACATGTTCCAGGCCTGACAACTTTACGATTGTAGGGGGTTGAAAGAAACTAATAAAGCTGCCAACTAGTAAATCCACAGAGTAAACCGGAAAGCGCAATTTTGAGAGAATAACATGATATTACGCAGTGCGCGCGCACTCAATCTCAGTTGACACACATAAACAATACACTATGAATATGGCATGGCGTATTTCACAAAAAAACTTAGAAGGAAATGTTATTGGCCACATTACAAAATTTAGTACGTTGCATGTTTACGTCGCCTTTGCGCTAATCACAAAATAATTATTTTGCGGCTATAGATACATATTTTCGAAAAAATATTGGGTTAGTAACCTTAATCATGTGTTTTTTTTATCAAACAATATTCAATCAAAATTGGTCTTAAAAAATCATAGAAACCACGGTAATAATACAAAATAATAATAATACAAAACAAACCAGGTTAACCAAATAAAGGTTCAATATATAATATAAGTTATATTTTTTTCTTTAAAATCACCGAGAGAGCCTTGAGAAATCTTTCATCGTAAATGCAAAAAAAAATGTCTGCATCATCAACGCACAGGGTACTCACAGATACAATGATAACTGATGATAATGATGAAATAAGACATACAATAATGCTCCGATCTTGACGGCTAACTATAAATATTTCATTTTGGCCGCTAAAAATTTACAGACTTCAGTCAAGTTAGAAAGTGCTGATCGATTACATCCTTATCACAGTGGAAACATGTCTTAATCTTTTAGTGCTTTTGTATATTTGTCATGATCTATCAATTTTATAGTAAATAAATAAATAAAAAAAATACACTGATATTCCATCGTCAAAATATATTTCACTGAAATTCAGCTCATTGCGTAACCATAATTAATAACAACTGCGTTAACCATCCTAATATCAACGATTGTATGTAGAAATGAGTGAAAAATGCTAATTTTATCCACAACAACCTCACTTTTTTATCTCGGTTCAGCCCCCCCCCCAGCCCCCCTCTCACACTTTGACATTTCACATATTCGCTTTACCTAGAGACAATTATGAAACACATTCTACAATTAGTATTTCAAAAATAGCCTGGCTATTATATTTTACCTTATTTAGTCGACAATATTTCGAGGTAAAAAAGATTTTGCGCGTTTATTCTATTTAAGACAAATTTTGTATTCAGTATATTAAATTCTTTGTATTCAATTTGTTGTTGAAAATAAACGGCTCGATTATTAAACCTTATTTTTCCTGTTTACTGTTAGTTTTTGAAAATTATTTTATTGCCATCCTTTTGTTGTTTTCATGGAAATAAATTAAATTGTCAAATTAATAAATTATCACATTTGATGGCCTAATTTAAGGATTATATGAAATTGTATTTTTCCCTTATTTTAACCGTTTTTTTTTTACTATTATTGTTGTAAATAAATTCAATAAAGAATATTATTTTTACTTTGTTTTAAATAGCGTATCGTTTAAACAAATGCCGTTTGATACGTGTTTATTTTCCGTCTGATCGAGTATTGCCAGTAGCGACCGTTTTACAAACAAATTCCCCCAGCGCTGGTGGCGACATTACGCATCTTACGAACCTCCCCGGGAAATATTGCTCTGTTTTATCATTATTAGAAATGTCGAACTACGGGGGATATATATTTTATGTTGGCATGTTTATAGCTTTTAAAGTATCCCCTGAAGGGACTGTGGGTGAGGGGACATATCGTACTTAGGCGAACATATATATGCATAAGTATATTAACACGCACAGCACAGAACCACATACTATATCGATAGAATTGCATAATTAAATGATAGTTGACCTTGAAATTCGGTGTTTTATTTTCATAGGGCGTCAGTAAGTCAGTTCATAGTTGGTTTTTATTTTAATTACGGCTTCATAATATAGAAATTTAAAAAAAAAACTTTTTTTATGTTTTAGACCGTTCATTTGCCTTTCAATTAATATTTTTTCTAAAATTCAACTAAAACAGAACTATTAGCAGTTTATCATTTATTAAATTCACAGAAATAGAATAAAATTAATATTAATATTAAATTTGCATGCACTATGTTGAAGATCAAGGTATCTAAACATATTTTTTTTATGATTGGTTATCCATTAGTTACAAAATAATATGCATAGAAAAGGGTCTAAATGAATCGAAATTAATATTTTTCCTTTTGCTTCACTTTAACTGTAAATAGTTATATAAAGTTTTAGGTTAGATTCGCTGCCCTGGGTGTAATATAGCACAAACTACGTCGCGTATTGCAACGCGCCTGCTCATAAACCAATGTTTTTTTTTAAGTGAGGTAATGCCAATAAAAATAATTCAATTACCAAACGCGTAATTCGTCGTGACCCCTTTTGGCATTCGGCCAGATGCTTCAACCGCATAAAAGATTATCGAACAATCGAATCCGCCCCAGCTGACTTACCAGAAGCACATACCTACCTGAAGAGACGAGAGAGATTCCCGCACGCGAGGCGATCGAGTGACGGCGCAGAGGCAATCGAATCGTTCGACGGCAGCATTTTTGCGGTTTTACTCTCAGGCGACTCGATGACGTCATCGATGGAGTGGACGATGCCGAGGGCTTGGGCCACTGCGCCACTCGAGCGATCGACGTGAAAACAACGAATCACGACCCTCGCTAAACGTTATTCCCACGAACCTGATGCGCGGCACACACCGTTTCGTGTCGTACCGTACGCTGCAATATTATTGGCGACGATTCCGAATAAAAAGAGGGTAAAAAAAAAGAATAGGACGGGGGAATAAAAAGAGGGGTTTGGATAGAGATCCATCCATCCACTGAATCGTGTAGGTCATATTTCAAATCTCTAAATAAACCTCCCTCCCCCCATCTACCCCTTTCCTTACCAGGCTTACTTCCTACTCCTATTCTAACCCTAACCTTACTACCCCCTACTCCCACCCCCACCTACTACTATTCTAGGACTACTCTTATTTTTATTATACTCTTTCAATTCCCTGAGTATTTGACTTATTTTTTCACTATTTTCGAAATCAATAAACTAAATAATCAATTTTTAAAAAAAAGAGCAAATGCAAGCTACTTTATAAAAGTTCTCTCAACACACACACCCTAGACTCACTTCTCACACATACACAATCAACATTAATTACACAACAATCAACACTTACATCACACAGATAAATATTAAAATATTCATTATATAATATAGTATGTATAGCATTACTTATTTAGATTTAGTATTAGTATTTAATATTAACATTAACTGGTACCATTTCATAATTAGAAAGTAACCTTCGAACAGATGTTCACATCTAGTTAGGTAAACATGGTACCAGCTTGCTCGACACTGCCTGGTGTACTGTGCTGAGTTCATGTTAAAGCCAAATATTTTATAGTGCCTTTTTAAGAGGAAGTGTTACGGAATTACCAGGAAATTGTAATACTGTGATGAAATTAATAAAAATTGCTTACTCGGATTTCTTTTTTGTTTTATTTTGCGTCTTAATATTGTTCATTCTCTTGTGAATGAATGGAATGTGTGAATGGAAAATAAATCAATGTCAAACAGGGTTGAAACAAAAGTTATTGTTTATTTATATCGAAAGTTTTTTAAAAATCGGCCAGATCAAAAGGATTATTTTTTTTCTTTAAAATACGATTATAGTCACGTTCAGTAAGAAACAAATTGTTCCTGAATCATGTTTAAAATAGAAGTTACACAATAAAGTATGTGTATAATCACAGAGGTATGACGCGTGCCAGTTTATAACAGAGAAGCCAGTATTACTTCGTGATGATGGCCGCACTGGTGATAATTATATCACTTGCGCAAAGAATCCCATTAATTAACGCGCAGTTGCTTTATATCCGATTTCGCTAACTAATGCACACATTAGATACCTTCAGTGTTAGATTAAACCATGGTCGCTATTTTGTGTCAATGGGAAGTGAGAGTTAGGGAGCTGTGTTTAAATATTTATTTTTGAGACCCAATAACGTTGTTGTTTATTGGGTTCCATTGGTGGTTTCCGTCCACCAATTTCCTTTCACAATGACGAATATTTTCATGAGTTTTGCACATTCGTGACTTTGATTGTAATTATAAGACCGAGGTGTGAAAATAAGAAATCGTAATAGACTTCAATACTATATTGCTTTTGAAGCTTTTGAATAAACCGTGTGCGCTAGGGTTAAAGATAAGTTTTCCATATTCGAGTATCGATTTAAGATGCAAACTTCGCGATCCGATCGGCACCGTAAATAGTTCGCGTGAGTGTCGCTCGCTCTGCGTGGAACACACGACACCCAATCGCGGTGTCACCTTACTGATGGGGAACCTTCGTCCCTTCGTCTTATTTGGCTTCGGGTGTTTTCCTGCAAGCAGTTCCTTCTTGACCAATTTCCTTCTTGAAAAACAGTAACGACTTTTGCAACGATGCCTTATCAATGGCGCAATTTCTCAATTCAAGGGATTATATAAAAACACCAAGATCGTGTTTAGCTCACTTTACCTAATAAAATAAAGCTTTCGTTCAACGTTAAGGTCTCTTACGGGCCTTTTTTCTAAGACCCTTTGTAATAAAAAATAAGCGCATAGCAGTTTTTTTTTTAAATTATATGATATATATTTAAAAATTCTCATCAGAAAATTGAACTCGAAACTTACCACGAACGAACGAATTCTTTAGGACCAGCACTTTCGAACGTTTTAATAAAACATATTGAATGGTATTCCATACCAGCGACAACTTGACATTTTATTTTATTTTATTTTATTTCAGGAACAACATAGTAAAATTACAATAAACAAAAAAAACCCCTAAAGTTTCCTCCAAACTTAAAAAAATAGAAAACACATTCGGGAGCGAGGCCGGGACCAGGAAGTAGGAGAGGTTGGGGAATCCGGACAGTCACCAGAATATAATATAAAATATAATATAAATTTTATATATACATATAAATATAAATATACTACTCAAGGGCTAGAGTAGACACTCTCTTGAATGCCGGGAAAGTAGTGTTAAATATATCGATGTCACTTAACATGCTATTGTAACATGTATTGTACATGCTCGATGTATATATGAATTCTGTGCATGGTAATCGTTGAAGGTTTATCCTAATAATGTTATATATAGTTAAATTAGTACATATTGTAATTTCTATATTTTTTGCTGTGCATACTGTACATATTGTTTAATTAAAACAGTTTGACTTAATTTTGATTTGAACGGACTGAGCAAATACTCTGACCTGCAAAAGCGAATGTATCTTCAATCGTGCACTTGCCGTTACCGAATGAATGCGTGGCGATGGAACTATTAAGATTTCATTGTCTTATAATAATAGTAATTATAATCATTTATATTTTTTACTTCATAATAGTAAATCAGTAGTAATTTACGCTTTTAAATACATACATTTTATCATGATAAATTTAAGTAATCTACCTTCATAATGTTTTAGTGTAGAGTAACAAACAGTATTAAGCAGACTTTTTATTCATAGCTTGCCAGTGTGCAAAACGATCCGGGAGGGAAAGGGCGGTGTAAATAAAAAAAAAATATATATATTACCAATTCACGTTAATTATTGATATTTTATTTAAGAAAGGATCAGGCTACAAAATAACGAAAAGATACAACTAAAATGAACCAAAATTGAAGCGCTGTTATTTTGCAAATAATTGGCAAATAGGGTTTTTTTACAAATATGAAGGATTTGTATCCACAAATTATACATAATCTACACAAAAGCACATCCATGCATGAATTTTGATACACAATCGTCCATAGTCAAAAGTGCTAAAAAATCAATATTTTACGAGATAGCCAGAAAATGAAAGAATTATGCGCAAGTTTACTAAATTTTCGAATATATGAAGGGTATTTGTAATTTGGCTCCTCATTAACATTTGTAAATTTACGATTTATTTGTGAATAAAGAAGTTAACATCACAAACCACCATTATCACTACTAGGTGGTACATTAAAAGTGTATTTCAATTAAATGCATAAAGGAGGTTTCTGATTAAATACTGTTAATAAATCGTATGAAGAATGTTAATGGTGATAAGATTAACTTCAGTATCATAGAGCATGAAAGACCTAAAGTTCCAAAAGCTCTTCATGCATTATATTTGATAAAATAATTGCTACAAACGAAATTCAGTATGGAAACTTTAAAGACAATTATCTCGAAACTTCGTTTCATTTAATTTATTTATTATTTTTTATAAAAAACAATACATTTAATTTTACATCACCTTTATAGCGTGTACTACTATTCTAAGGTGATGTAATCAGTTATAGAAACATAGATCCTCAGCTGACAATTCATAAACTAAGAAAGACAAAATTTTCGTAACAAAAAAAAATAATAAAATGAGCAACTGAAAATTTACCCACTTACAATTACCCCAATTTACAGAGGCCCACTGTGCTTCATAAATATTGTGCGAGAGCAAGAGATTAAATAATTTCAAGCTATAAGTATGGATAAGTATGAATTTTTCATATTAGGACATTACTAATAATTTTTTCAGACTCGTTTATGCCTTTACTATTATATATTCTGTGCCTTTACCAATTGATCACTGTAAAATATCTTTTTTTGTATATCTAGTTTTTCTATTTTAAATTTTGTTACTTAACCCTTACATGCATTCAGCGCTTCAATTGTCAAAGGCTTATATTTTTTATTTACAGAAAATTTATTCTTGGCGGTGTGTTTAAACCGGGGCGCCGAGACATCCGGGAGGGGGAAGGGGAGGGGGGGGTTTTCAGGGGACAACCTGAAAGAAACACTGCGTGTGTGTGTGCGCCCGCTAGTTGCCAGGCTAAGAGTACTGAGCTGCACAAGGTAAGCCTGTTCTACAATAGCAACAGAAGTGGGTATACTAAGATGCAGTAATGTTAGCGGATTGCACGCAATATTGTATTACTAAAGTATTAGAAGAATACGAGTATAGTGTAATGTCCTATTTAATTTTATTATTATATAATGTTAATTAGTGTGGTACTAATCGAGTAAAAAATATATTTATAATATATTATTATATTTAGTCTTTAACGATTGTTTTAATTTAAAGTATGTTTCCTACTATTGTTCAAATTAAAGATTTTTTTATATACAATAAATAAATAAATAAATAACTAAAAGCAGTGCGGTTAGCTAATAAATAACTAAACGTGTAAATAATTTTCTCTTCATCCTTACTGGATGAAGAGGCTCTACGGACTCTTCGAGAGCGTTCGAGCAGTCATTTCATACGCGTTCATTACAAAGCGATGTCGACATTTTAAGATGTTCACGCGAGCAACACGTAGGGACGATCAGCATAAGAGTGCACTCGCAGGAGGCAAACTAGCGAGGCGCAAAGGAACGCGACACCGACGCGCCCCGCCCCGCCCGCCCGCCCGCCCGGCGCCCCGCCCTGCCGGTTTACCCGCGCGCCGCCACTCTCACTCGCTCTCTCTCTCGAGAAGCGAACGCTTTGTGCAACCCGATCGTCTCTTTGTTCGGATGCTGTCGTGTAAGTGGGCCCTTCTTCCTCTTGCGTAATAATTACCAGAACAAACTATTGACACTGCTTACAAAACACGAAATTTATCAAGGGGCATTAATGAATGCGAGTACAAGGCACAATAGATCATTCACTTTTTAGAAATCGGACGTTATTAATTTATTTATTTAAATGCGTATGAGAAAACAAATACCTTAATTTCCAAAATTACATAAACAGGCTGCCAGCACTCAACCCCTCTCCAACTTCACGTTAACAAAACATACACATGTATTTAATAGGTTGCTTACGAATACTTTTCGAATTTTATACTTGGATATCCAACGTGGTTATTTAAAACATTTGATTTTAATTTCTTTTAAGTAATTTAGGAAAAATAATATAGAAATAGCGAAGGAAAACAAAAGATATTTGTATGCAAATATGAGAGTGTGCAAATATTGTACCCTTATTTAACCCTTAATAGTTACATCGGCATACGACTGTACACGGAAAGATTAAAAGGGTTTGAAAATATTATATTTTAAAACAGGATGGGGTACGCGCGTATTTATCAATGCCTTTAAAAGCAATATTATAACAATATTAAAACAACAATAAATTCTTTAAATAATTCCCGTGACGAAGCGTTAAGATTTCCTGCTTCTGTTCCAAAGGCTCTGGGTTCGAATACCAGCGTATCATATCAGACCAGATCTCTTTTCGCCGCCTAACACCATCTGATACATGAACCCGCATCCAATAACGAGATTTTGTCTGCCCGAAATGAATACCTGGTACGGCAACCAAAGCAGTCAATACAAGGCAGTTAGAATAATGTTAAAAATCTGTTAAAAAGAGGTATCAATGCACTAATCCGTTAATTTACTGCGAATCTATAACAGTAGATATAATTTGTAGCATTATTTTTGCAAATAATTCAATAATTTTAAAAAATAGTGATTTTGATAGTCCATTTTCAAATTTCTTCGTAGGCTGTGATCCGAAGAACAACCATATAACATTATTCCCTATTATATTTCCCTATTTATATTATTCCCTATTTATTATGCTCCGTCGAGAAAGTCATTAGTACGGTTTCTTAAAACGTTAGTGAGCTATTTATGAAGATTCCATAGACCTGCCTTGTTATAATTTTAGTGCACCAGATAACAAATAAATACTTTGAAGGAGAAAGGAAATTAAACCAACAGAATTCAGGGATGCCATTTACGAGGTTAAACTATTGGCAGCCGTACCATGCCAAGTGGGTTTTCAACAGACACTTCCTACTGGTTCAGAACTCAAACTATGAATTTAGATAGTTAAGTGATAAATTAGGAATACATGAATGCACATGTAACTTTTTTTTAATTTCTTTTTTTTTTTGTTATTATTGTATACTTTATTCTAATTTCTCTATTGTCTTATTCTGTTGTTTTTTTTTTAATAATTGAAATGTAACGGTATGTACAAATACGTAATTGTCATTCCTGTACAATAACTTTGTTCATGGAAAATAAATTATCTTATCTTATCTTATCTTATCTTATGGTGTAAGTATCTGACTTTATTTATAAACAACATAAGTGAAAGGTAACATGAATTAGGTAAAAAAAAAACAGTGATAATAAAGAAACACGAGGCCTTAAAATATAAAGAACTAACACTGAAAAAAATATCGAGAAGAATCGTATATTTGTTATTGTTACAGAATTTTAGTACGCCCAAAAAAAGTATATTGTAGTGTGTACAACTTGTATGATAGACTGTACGAACCAATTCCTGTAGGTTGATAGATCGTTCACCTGACAAAACTTTCTTGTAACCCGTACCAAACCATCTCGTAGATGCAGCATTCAAATGAAAAGTTGTGTTCACATTTTAAGACTGTTTTGTTACGTCAACCAAACAATCAGTAGTAGACTCGCAAACACCTGTCGCGCTTCTCGACTATTGCGCCATTTTGTTATTCTACCGAATAGATCGGCAGCACTTATAAAGCAATTTGTTTATGTAACGGCACACATAAAAAACTTTAATAACGGTAACAAATTCGCTGTTAAGGTTACAAGACTCCCTCGTTTGTTCATACAGGACTATAGACGCAACAAATCGTTAAGCTGTCACTATATCTACAGGATATAGAATTTTCTCAGTGTAGAATTACGTAGTTTAATATTTATTCTCTATCAGGTTGCATTGAGTGCTTTGATTTGATTTCAATAAGGTCTAAAGCTAATAAAAATATCCATGGCACAGAAAATATACGCTAGCAAACAAATAATAATGTTCACTTGCCCGCGTTGCGGATGCTGTGCGCTTTTAAGTGCGGAGGGTGGAAAGTCCTTCAGGCGGTTCCGATGTATGAAAACAGGACTACAGCAACCTCGCCGGTAAACTCTACCTGATAATATTACAACATTTCTTGTCACGCGTCCGCGAGTTGCGACGCAGGTGAATGGGCCCTATCGGTCAAGACCGCTTAAGGAAATTTACACCAGCGCTATAATAGAATTATTAAATTTGATTTTTCTATTTTTGTGGGGCTTTGGAACACAATAAATGTATATATATTTTAAACAAATATATATACGAGACTTTTGTTTCAATTGTTGCGCCCCAATTTCACGAAAGGACGACAAACTTTATCCTTTAGCCTAAGCTAAAGTCGAGCAACCATAATTCAATGTTCTAGGAAACAAAATGGCCGTCTTCGCAGCGGAAGTGTGCCTTCCGCGTCGGAAGATGGCCAACATCCGGTGACCAGGAAGAAACGCCTGAAATCGAGTTACGCGGTCCTGACAAGGAACATCTTCGACAAAACTGTTTGCCCTCGGCTGTTGCTTTGTCCCTATTCGATTATGTGAAAGATTTGCCCTTTTGTGAAAGATTTAACAGTGTAAACAAGCCTACCTGCATAAACATAACTTGGTAAATAAATAGTTAAATATCACAATACATATAAACATTATAGCCTACTTAATTCAATAAATATTATTTTATGTATTAATATGGTTGTATTTTTTTTTTGCTGAAGTGACATTAGACTCCTTTAAAAAAGATAAAACTGGGACAATAATTATAAAAATATTTTCGTTATTAAAGTTGTCATCACCGTCTGTTTATGTTACAGTAATTGTAAAATATTTCAGCTGATGGTTCTGCAAAAGAATGTCCTAAATTTTGTTTCACCCACAGTTGAAAAAAAATATTTTGAATTTTGAACTAACGAAATTAACCACAGAAGTCTGGACATTTTAAAAAGTAAGTGGTAACACCAGTTTAGTAACGATACGCAATTTACAGGGAGAAAACATTAAAAAAAAAACAAACAAAAAAATGCTCCTCCCATTTTCATAACAAAAACGCATTCGGATGGACACACAATTAATTGGTGATGCCTTAGAAATTAGATCATCGAAATCACTTACGCTCATTTGCGTCTGTGCTGTGCGAAGTTTCAGGTATAAATAAATCTTTAATAATCAGTGAAATGGGTAAAAAAGAATCAAAAATCTTACATTTTTGCAGTTAAATATCCGCAATACATAGAAATATGGTTTCCTCAACCGAAAAATACAATGGAACATTTTTCGAAAATTTCAATGAGGAGACATAGTAAAGCGTAAAGTGTAGACTTCAATAAAGTATGTATTAAATTCGTTAAACCACTCTAAAGTCATTTGAAAGAACCAGGGACACTGCATACACCAATACGTGCCATAAGAGTCAAAATTGAAAATTACTGCTGAGATAAATTCCCACTAGACACAGAAACGTTTATGTTAGGTTAAAATTTGCATCTCATGTGCACCAACTCAATGGATTTTTTACAGATCTGTTTTTTGCATATTTACTGTGCGCGAGTGTGAATTTTTTATCCACAGAAAAAGCACTGTCTTTGTGTGAACTTTATTGAGTTGAGTTTACACTTGTAAAGGGGCCTTCATTTAAAAAGGGACAATTGTAATAAATACTTTTAATCTGATATCTGTTATGCTGCCATTACCGGCTTTTTCATAAAATTATATATTTATGTGATTAGTAAAAAGAGAAGATGATTTATGCAAAAAAATTAAGACAGATATAAAGATATTGGCGCAGCATATGGACATCTTACACTGAAGTTCTAACTTATAGTTACATCAAAAAATAAAATACGGAGCCGTTTGCGAACGGACATAGAAATAGCGAGCAATCTGCAAATACAACTGCGGCTTTCTATTAATCCATGAATTATTAAAACGGAAAAGACGGTAGAGGCGGTGGTCGCTAACACAGATTTAATGGCACTTTGGACAATCGATATCGTGGAACGTAGAAACCGTATGTAACCTGGCATGTAACCGCATCATAGTTTCTCAAACCGTCTGACGGGCATAATATACATAATAGATTTCCTGTCGCGTTAGTGTTAAAACACACCATAGCAAACTATCGGGCATAAAGGCCTAATATACGATCAAAGTATATTCATTTTCTTTCATCTGACAGCTGCATAAAATTTGTATATAGTGTCTCCTTACTCGGTTATGATAAAACATAGGTATTAGTGAGGTAAAACGTAGAAAAAAAATATTTTCAAACGTCCAAGAATTGAAATGAATAATTTCTACAAAAGATACGGCTTTTAGGCAAGTGGATTCCCATTGAAAAAAACCTAATATCAAGGGTGCACTATGACTAAATAAAACTTCGCTTTCATATGGCATACGATCGAAGCTTGAAAACCTCAAACCACAAACAACGCGTTTTACAGAGTCTTCTAACCTCGTGCGGCCAATCAGTAGACGGTAGGGTAGCATTAGAGAATTATCCAAGATTTTATTTTTCAAAAGTAGACTCAAAACAAACAATTCTTGGTTCTTGCTGATTCTAATTCTATTATTATCCTCAATCCCAATTCTATTATTGCTTAAGCAAAATAAATTGCTGTGGTTAACTAGGATTTGGTATTTTTTTTCGTTATAAACCTTCATTTAGGATAATATTTTTTTAAAGTTCGAGAAGTTGTCATTAGAATACGTTAGACCATGTAGTTTTAAATATTGATTTATCTTTGAACAACTTCCGTCAAATATTTAGAACGGAGGAACATTCAAGTGAAGCAATATTTAGACCAGATTATATATCTCGTACATAACGGTGATAATACCATGGGTATCCGTAGTCCAGGCGGTACGGTTATCCATGGTCCTCGCGTTGCTCATCAATAAATCGAAATGTCAAAAACCCATCGATTCCAGTCACTCCCCTCAGCGGGCACGTGGATGCGCCAGTTCGATACGTTCGTAAAAGTGGCCACAAAGCGGAGAGCCTTACAAAATTCCCTCATAAATAAACGCTGGAAACTTTGAAAGTTTAATACTGAAATGCCTATCAAGCTGGCGGCGGGTAATTCACGAGCGGCCGGTAACATATTTCAAATTCCTTGTTAGGCTTAACATTTCCCGAATACTTTAAGGTAGTATTTATGACTGGACGATTTAATTGTGCATCTATCGACGATATGCCTAACTATCATGTTTATCGATCACATTTATTTAATATTACTGTTCGTTTCTGTAACCAGACAGATTCAATAAATTCTTTAAAACACAGTTACTGCCATTAGGGACTAAAATTGAAGATGGCTTTGCCGCCATGTCCGTATTTTATAAAGTTAACCACAATCGATTCGACTTTTAATTTAAAATGGTTAAAATACCCACAAATTCTCAATAACTAACCTATAAATTTGTTGCCTGGACAAAAGGTTAATATGAAAAAAATTTAGGAGGGCACAGACTCGCGGTTTTCTGCAGATCCGAAGAATAATCGTAAGGAGCTTCCGTGCTCTTGAGGACTCAATTTCATACACTGATCTCACTGCAGGGTTTTTATTTGCACACAGCGCTCTTTTCGAAAAGTTAACGGAATATAAAAAGAGTTCTTTCGCAGGGTAGGAAGGAAGTGAATTTTAAATATTTTGGTTTCAACTATATTTATGACTTACTTTACTTATTCGGACACTTCTGAAGGCTTGTGTCACTTCAGAAATAGGATATTCCGTAGACTCAATCAACGGCGTGCAAAACTGACACATTTTTAGGTAGATTTCATTAGGAAAGCTACCAATTGAAATGGGTACCATGTCATGACTTCCAGAAAATTTCGCCATACTTCACGTTTCACATCCCCTAAAACTTAAAACCATTTTCAGTTTCAAAGTCTATACATAAGTTCACATATCTATTTATCTATATCACTTTCTTGTGGACACGATGACTGCCGTAATTTTACATTAATCATTTTCAAATTGATACATCAAATTTAAGAGAAAAAAATCAAAGTCAAGATCGTTAAAAGGCAAAATCAGACCAAAGGGTGGGAATAAGAGTTTTTCAAAAAACTTAAATTTTGCTATAGTTTTCTTAGTATATAAGATATGGAATTCAATTAAATTTTATATTATTCCTGAGATAAGGGCCTAAAACTTATATATGAAAACATTATTGATAGCACCAACTATTGGTCCTAGGGGTGGGAAAAATTTGTTTTTCAAAATTCAAAAAATAAATCCCTTAATGGCCACAGGATCAAATCAGTTCAAAATATTAATTGTAGACCTATATTTTTCCTAGATTTTTTTTAAAAAATTTTGATATAAGCAACCCTTTCGGTTCAGTATAGAAAGGGATTCAGTATACGTACTCTCGCTGCGCAAGGGTACGGCGGGTTGAGGTGCGCGCGCAATGCTTAATACAAGTTTCTACAGTTGGAGTTCGCCTATACTCCACTTTCATTCGGTGAAATCTACCTCTGCCTTCCGGCGTACCGAATGGGATTTTTTCGTTTGATAAGCGAGCACCACGATTGGAGGAAATCAGCATCGATTGGCCGATACGTGTATTTGCTCAATGATGGAGAATGTTCTCAATGATAAAGCGTGCCAACTAAACCGTTGGCAGATGATACAGATTAATTAATAATTAGTCACCGCATGAGTCATTGTCTTCGGCGGGACACTCCCCGACACAGTCATAACGATCTAGTTCGCTGCATGATATGATTATTGAGACGCCAAAGTAATTTTATTGCTTCGACAAAATTGCGATAGATATAGTAATAGTAGAATAGAGACGCTAAGAAAGGACTTAGGGCCGAAATTTCATGTCCTACTTAAGACTAACCTAAATTTTAAGTTAGACTTAACCGATAAACATCGTATTTCAACTCACTCTTAGCGTCGAACATAAAAGTCCGCCTTAGCTAAAAATCAAAACAACTACCACTTCAGCCTTAAGTCAAACTTAAGTCAGTGTTAAAATACGCTGCTAGGAGCGATTTCAGTACATTAACGGCGCTACAGTCGCCGTGACCCGTGTGCGAGTGTGTCATCTGTGGTTTTTGTCTCGTACTTGATTTTATATTATCTAACTAATTAAAATTGACTGGATTGCCTATTTTGAACGTCTTCAATTCAAAGAAACACGCATGGCAAAATCCAAAATCCTATAGCTGACAACATAACCTCAAAATGTCAGATGACGCACCATATGTCAAAAGTTATACGACAGATATTGTATACACAAACTACAGCGGCTAGTAGCGAACTAATCACGAGTGCGATGACATATTCTTAACAAAGTCGAACTTAAAAAGTAACTGAAATACACAATTCAATTTAGGTCATGCTTAAAAGTTAAGTTGATCCTAACTAGGAACGACTTTAAGCAAGGACTGAATTTTTGGCCCTTACATTATGAAAGTATGGGTTGGAAAATATTTAGATACAATAAACCACGAAACACGGAGATAATATAACCAATAATCTATTTTACGCGCTTATTTTTATTTTATTTTAATAATCTTCTTTACGGTCGAGGGCAAATGAAGTTTTACCCTGAAAGGTGATTCGACAGTGTGTAATTATATTCACTGACAAAAATATCGAGCTCTGAGTTCACCGAAAACTTCAGTAGAATAATAATTTGTTATGGCTACTAAATTTTAGTAGGTCCAACCGAAGTATTTATATTGTAGTGCGTACAATCTGTTTGATAGACTGTACAAACCAATTCCTGTAGATTAATAAATCGTGCACTTAACGAAACTTTCTTATAACCCGTACCCAACCATCTCGTAGATGCAGCATTCGAATGAAAAGTTGCGTACACAGTACGAGACTGTTTTGTTACGTCAACCAAACAATCAGTAGTGGACTCGCAAACACACCTCGCACTTCTCGCTTATTCCGCTATTTATGTTTCACTGACGAACAGTTAGGCAGCGCTTACAAAGCGATATGTTTATGTGTACCGGAGTTTAGTCAGGCGTACCAAACGTTAGTTAAGCTTACTAAAAAATTTAGTAATGGTAACCAAATAGTCTGAATCGTTAGTTTGTGCAGTAATCGATAACTCATGTATTCATATAACCATATTAACCGTAACATAAGGTTGCCTAGTAATTACCAAAGGCGAGATCCTATTGGGAACGCCAGTGCAGCAATGTACCTACAATTCAATGGTTAATAAATAAATTTAACGTATCTTATTTTATGTAGAAGAAATAATATACTTTGAAAATTAATAACGACATTGGCGATAGTTAATATGACATATTTATTTCACAGGTTTCCTTACTTTTTTTAGCAACTTTAGCGCATATTGCGTGTTTTATGTACCAGCAAAGAACCGTATTTTACAATTTAGTCGTTTCGAATCACGCGCAACAACCTGCCAAAATTATCACTATAAGGTTTTGTATCGATTTTGAAACCTCTTCATATTTACCAAAAATTGAAGCAAGATTTAATAATATCTGACCCAATAAAACGCGTTTAAAATATTAGGTTGGAATCATAACAAGCAATCTGCAGCCATGTTAAAATTACTTATGTTACTGATATTAAATTATGATTCTCACACCTCTGTGTTTTATCGTAGTTTCATTAGCTAGATATAGGAAACTAAAACAGCATTTTGCAAGACTCAGTTTCAAAAACAGCATTCAACAGGAATTAAAAAATATTAATGATATTCTTTTATTCTAGATGAATATTGTTTTTATTAAATTGCCACAAAACACATTAAGTGCAGATTGCTGCTTTTGATTCTATATAACTCAATTCTCTATTTCTAAATCTCGTATAAATAAGATGCTATTACACCTATGCGATATATTGATATCGCAAACCGCCCCTTTTACACCCCTTCTGTCGATCTAAATAGCGATAAAATATCGATTGCTATCATTATAATTGATATATCGCCGTCTGGAGTCTGGAGTCTGGATAGATTGTAACTCTTCGGCCTGCGATAGGGGTAAACGTGACCTTTGGACATCGAGCATATAACTAAAGTTACTACCCAACAGGGTATTTAAGGTCGCATGTTGATAAATTGTTCTCTTATATATACTAGTTTATTTATTTGTTATTATTAGGTACTTTTTGACGATATCTTTAAATTAGCGAATACGCAAAAAAAGGTTTGATCATTTCCCAAGTTGAAACTGAAACTAGGCCGTATTATCTATATAATAAATTTAAACATTATGTTATCAAAATTCCTAATTATATAGAAACACAGTTCCAAAATAATATAAGTAACACTAAAATAATATTGTTGATTTATACACAAAACACATTTTTTTGAAACATGGATTTCGCTACTGGAATGATTAAAATATATATGATTTAAGACACTTTTTTCTTTAATGATCGATCGTGGTAGCCCAATGAGGTATTTCACCCCAGAGGTCGCGGGTTCGAATCCGCACTCAGTCATACCATTTTCAACGCTTCATTACCACCATCTTCCTTTGCTCTAGCACAAGCACGTTTGATTTAGTTGAGCAGGGCCCAAAATAATTATATATAAAAAAAATAATCAACATCCACATTAAATTCATAGCAATAGACATTTTTTTATTTTATTATCTAAAACAATCAATTAAAATCCGCATAAAATATTTTACTACAATGGATATGTATTAAAAAGAGATTTTCTACTAGTTTATTTTTTTATTTTATACTATTTAAACAAAATAAAACGGTTAAAGTTGGTGTAACTAGATTTTATAACCTCACTAGACTTAGTCTGTTCAAGGGCGATACATGCTCATGTCTAGGTTACGACGTGTTTTAGATAGATTTCATTAGGAAAGCTACAGATTTTAATGGGTACCATGTCATAACCTCCGAAAAATGTCGACGTATCTTCGCGTTTCACATCCCCTAGAATTCAAAACCACTAAAAGTTAATATAACCTATCTACCTAGCTATATCACTTTCTTGTGGATACGATAACTGCCGTAATTTTACACCAATCACTTTCAAATTGATACATAAAATTTAAGAGCACAAAAAAAGGGAAATTTTGCTATAACTTTCTTAGTAAATCAAGTTCATCGAATTCAAATTAATTTTATATTATTTCTCATAAAAGGACCTAAAACTGTTCTTAGTAATCTTTTTGATAGCACCAACAATTAGGGGTGGGAAAAATTGGTTTTCCAAAATTCAAAAAATCATACTATCTTAATAGGACCGTTTTGATATGAGTAAACCTTACGGCACACTACAAAGAGGGATTCAGTATACGCAATCTCGTAGCGCAAGGGTACGGCGGGTTGAGCGGCGCGAACTGCCTGGCGGGATGTGGATCCCACGGCGGCTGAATGTTCGATACAAGTTCGTAAGATTGGAGTTTGCCTATCGCCTACTTTGATCCGGCGAAATCTACCTCCGCCTTCCGGCGTGCCGCATGCGATCTACAGTTTCGTCCTTTTAACGTGTGTCTAAAGCCAGAAATATTACGTGGTCTAACCCAACCGTCTACACTGATCTGCCTCAATAGACTCCAGTTATTCGGCGGTATTAACCAAATTCACGGCATCGCATGGTACACGGTACCTTCGGTTCGATCGAAACCTCTAGAAGGTTTCGAGCAAACCCAACGACTACGTTATTATAGCAATTTTGTGCGATATCTCTCTGGCTCCGTGGTGTTAACGACGCCATGACATATTTCGCGGTGCAAATAAACCCATCGCAGCGTCAGAGCATTTAACCCCATTCTCGGCCGATGGCGTCCGCGGTCCGAGGCACAATTGCCTTAAATGATTTACGACTGATGCGTTATTAGTATGAGAGCCGAGTGACGCTAACGACAGCTGCTGAACTCTTCTAACAGCCGCAGGGGTTATGGCAAAATAAGCGAGACAGCTCCTTGCAAAAATGATGAGTTTATTTTACAGCACATTCAATTCATGTGTTTAATCATAAAAAAATCTTTCGATACGCCGGAGGCGGAGGTAGATTTCATCGGATCAAAGTAGGGGATAGGTGAACTCCAATTGTACGAACTTGTATCAAAGAACTTGTATTTTAATATTAATGAGAGTTTTTAGGAGTGCGTCTTTTTAGGAGTGCTTATGAGAATCCCAATCGGTGAAATATTTTGGTCATCCCTTACCGTAATGGTTGCTTATAACAAAAATTGTTTTAAACAAAAGTTGTAGGGAAATTATAGGTCCACAATTGGAAAGAATTTGATGTTGTGCCTAGTAAGGGAAGTATGATTTTTTTTGAATTTTAAAAAACCATTTTTCCCATCCTAGGACATTCACTTTTTCGAGGAAACCCCCATTCCCGCCCCCCTTGATTTTGCCCATTAAAGGACTTGACCGAGATTTTGTACCCTTAAATTTATATATCAATTTCAAAGTGATTGGAATAAAATTACGACAGTTGTCGTGTCCACAATAAAGTGATATAGATAGATGGATATATATCACTTTTAAACTGAGGGTGGTGGTGTGAATATATATCGAAATTTTTCGGAAGTCATGACATACACTGCACTTTTTAGGTTAATCGCAAATTCATCCGAAAGCAAAATCATGCCTAGGTGGATGGATTGCACGACCATACAAACGCTGCAGTATCGCGACTCTCTTATTTGTAGATATAGAAAAAAAAATACCGGTGTCGTTTTATCTCCTAATTATCTAGGTTTCATGTTTACTATGTCTTAAAGTTAGGAGCCTCGAAAAAACTATATTTTTCTATATTAGTTTCTATACTACGCAAATATCTGATTACGCAAGAATCGTGAAAATAAAACAGAAGCATAGTTCATTCCATAAATGTGCACATTTAACTAAGTTTTTCCAGACAAACATTGATTCTGTTGTTCGTAACATTACTGTAATATCAATTCGTGTAAAAAGATACGTACCTACAGCAGAAACACGCCGCATGAAACTTCAGTATAAAAACCATATTTTTACTACGATTACAACATTTTGATGGGTCGGTAGTACATTTTTTAAGATAAGAAGTTTACAATAAGATATTTGTTGGTTTGTTTACGGCCAATTTTTAAATTTTTTAAACTTCGATAAAATCAATTCCGAGCATTCCGATACAGTATTTAAAAAAAAATTAAAAACACCTAAGTTATTTATTAGACTTGAAAACATTTAAAAGGAAAACTTATATACTTTTTTTATTATTTTCTAGCACTAAAATGGAAACGCCCCTGAGAAAAATATGAATATCATATTTAAAAAAAAAAATGAAATAAAACACACACAGATCGAATCGAGAACCTACTATTTCGAAGCCTGTTATAAACAGTAAACGAAAAGACCGCTAAATTCTATTCAGCACCGTTTTAAAAAAAAACATTAATTTCTAAGTCATGCTTTCAAGAAAAACATCTGTGACAGTTGGACGGATGGACGCAAGAGTGATATAAGGATTACTTTTTTTTTTCTTTCGAGGCACGAAATCCTTAAAATACATAAATATGGGATCAAAAATACTGGCCTATAATATAAAACTTTTCAAAATTAACCACTGACCACAAAATCTTTCTAAGAAAAGCTCTAACTTATAATATAAAAATTTAGGTGGCTACTGTAAAATGCCACTATTAGGATGTATTTTGGTGTATATTTAGGTGGCTACTGTAAAATGCACTATTAGGATGTATTTAGATGTATACTCGTATTTAGGTGGCTACTGTAATGCACTATTAGGATGTCTTTAGGTGTATATTTAGGCGGCTACTGTACAATGCACTATTAGGATGTCTTTAGGTGTATATTTAGGTGACTACTGTACAATGCACTATTAGGATATATTTAGGTGTATATTTTCTTAAGTTAATCCTGTTAGAGTTTCATTAGCGAGCTTTTGAGAATAATTCCGTCCTCGAGAGCATCAAGTGTGGCTGTATTAATAGATCGCTGTATTTATGCCGAGCAATCAGATTAAACAAATAATATTGGTATGTGATTTATGGTGTGCAGAAAGAGTTCAGACCGGATCACGCGTGGGCTTTAACTAAATAAAACATAATAGCTTTGAAGAGATGATTTATTCATATTTTTTTTTGTTTCTGAACAGGGACGGACGCAATCTATCTATTAGTCATTAAACGTTTATACTAGTCGCTCGCATGGATAAATGAAATAATCTGTTCCCGTTTCCTATCAGAGTAGCCAAGCCAACTTATGTATGCTTTAACTGAGAATATATTTATGATAACATGGCTTGTTGAATGAATGATTTCACTTGAGTTACAGGGTTGTCACTGGAAATACTTTTTTAAGTTTGTTGTTTTTTATAACTCAAGTTTTAAAACCAGGGTTAAAATGTATATTATTGGTTTTAAATATGTCAGCACATAACACATTTATTTTTTGAAAAATGCCATCTTAGTCATTTCTCTCATAAAAAAATACTTAAAATATCTGAGTATAGCCGTTGATTAAAAACTAAACTGAGGAGAAAATACTTATCTTAAATGAAAATAGAATAAAATGGTTTACATTTTATTTACTTAAAAATATTTTATTAATATGGCTTTAAAAAATAGATTATTTTTCGCTTGCTTTAGGAATAGGTTATTGGTGGCTGAACTCCACGATGCTGATGGCACTTAAAAAAAAGATGTAGTATCAGGTTTTGTATGGAATTCGTATCTATCATAAAAGCATTAAAGGCTTAGCGTAAGAATTGTTCATAAAAAACGTTTTCGTTTTCAACAGATTAACTTTATTTCTTCAAAAATTCTAGCTATTAGGTATCAGACAATTTTTCACGAAAAACTGTATTAACAACTTGGTCGTTAGATAGCAAACAGTTTAAAGGCAACTTAGTACCCAGAAATATCTCATTTTATATCCAAATTAAAAATAAGGTTATCTCAAAGGACTCCACCTTTTTAGGTCACTATAATTATGATATTTGTGTGTTTACATAGTTATAATGTACTATTTAAACGCTGTAACAGGGTTTTTAATTTAAAGCAATAAATAAATAATAATAATATTAATATAACTTTATTTTCATTCAAAAACCCACATTTCTTATAAACCCTTGAGCTTAGTAGAAAATGAATAGAAATAATTCACAAATAACTATATAAATATAATAGGTTATATATTTAATCGTTATTTTAATATTTGATTTCATACAAATCATACACCTAAAAAAACATTAGTAAAGGCGAGTTCATAACAAGACAAAATCAATTAATTATAACTTCTGTCGTCAAGATTTAATATTGCGAATTTTAATTTATTTCATCAAAACAAATAATTTATTTATCTCATTTTTTTTAAACGGTAAGACGAAGCTACATATATTAAAAACTAAACACATAAAAACAAAACTAGGTCTACGCTCAAGTTGCCACCCCTGATTTATGAAATATTCATATGATCATGAGCAACTGATTTACGGTTAATACCCAAATGTTTAGAAAATATGTATAAGTGTAATATTTAAGAATTCCGCTAAGGCCTAAAATAGTTTTAGCCCTAAAGGCTTAAAACTTCATTACATGTATGTACCTATTAAAACCAGCAATTCTCTAGGAGTAGATAATCTTCATCCAACAAAACGTTATGAGGACTGAACCCGGACATTTTTTCATACTAACGCTGTAGTGTTATGACTCCCTTAATTGTGTATGTAGACGAAAAATAATAGTAGGTAACGTTTTATCTCCTAAATCAACTAGGCTTCTATGAATGTATTTATTATACATTTTCATTTTGTCTAAAAGTTAAGATCCTCAAATAGTCTCTATTTTTCTATGCATTTTATCAAAAGTAAGGACGTAAATATCTTATTGTCTGAATATAAGAATCGAGTAAATAAAACTATAGAAGCATAGTTTATTTTATAAAGATGCAAATTCAAGTAAGTTTTAAGACATAAATTGTTTCAAACGCGATATATGGGACAGAACGATTTAAAAGCACGCGTGAGACAGGGAGAGCGCCTTCGGGGTCAGCGATGCAACTTCACTGTAAACCATGTCTCTGCACCGACTTCAACTTCAAAAAATATAAGTCGAATTGAGAAAGTCCTTTTTTTTAAGTCACGCGGTGTTTATGCATTCTATGTGACTACTTACCTACTAACCTTAGTACTGGCAGAGTTATAAAGAGTTCCTCCAACGCATTTAGGAAAAACTAGTGCAAAATAAACAGATGTTGATAAGCACTTTCATAATAACAAATACATTTTTGCCCAATTTAAACAGCTTTGAAATAATAATTAATAAAAAAATTAGAGTTTCGAACGAAAACGGCTTGTCTCGAGCAACATAATCAAGGAATACGCGAAAGGGTCTAAAAGAGAAAAGGAAAGCAGAGGATGGGTTTAAATAATTTTCCAGCGTCCGAAATATTAAAATTCCTCGTAAATATCGTAACGATGTGGCACCTAATTGTAGTATACACAGCCCTAAGTTTCGGTTTTTAAGGCGAAGCTAAAGGATAAATATTCTTTAGGATTCATTTAGACCTTCTATGGCTGACATTTGGGAATCATAAAAATCATATAAAATTTAAATGATTTCAATATTTTATATATAGGATGTTTTTTTTAGATGCGTGGTTTTCAATCTGGCACTATCTTTTCCGTAGTTGGTGTTTTTGACAGCTGTCACTTGATTTATGCTCAGTTTGGTTTGCCATTTCATAATGAATAGACTTACTCCTGAACAACGTTTGCAAATAGTGCAAATTTAGAAAAAATCACTCTAAATTTTTTTTAAATCACTCTAAAATAAAGTAAAAATCGCGTCGTGGGCCTGTGGCGTGGCCTCCAAGATCGTGCGATTTAACACCGCTGGTCTATTTTTTTGTGGGGTTATATGAAGTCGCTTGTCTACGCAGATAAGCCGGACACGATTAACGCCTTGGAAGAGAATATTCGGCGCGTTATTGCTGACATACGGCCCAACTTGCTGCAAAAAGTGGTTGAAAATTGGGCCTCTCGGCTGGAATTTGTTCGAGTCAGCCGCGGCGGCCACTTACCCGAAATCATTTTTAAAACATAATGGCAAACCCTTATCTTTATAATAAAACTAAATTCTTAGCCATAACATCAAATTATATGCGTTTTATCTCTTCTTGAAAACCACCCCTCTAAAATCATCACCCTATACTAAGAAACTTATAGCAACTTTTCACTTTGTCGATAAATCCTTTCATTTCCGACCTCTGGTCTAATTTTTTCCTATTAAAGAACTTGACTTTGATTTTGTTCTCTTAATTTTTATGTATCAATTTGAAAATGATTAATGTAAAATTACGACAGTTATCGTGTCCACAAAAAGGTGATATAGATGGATAGATATGTATAAAATATATAGTATAAAAACGAAAAGATTGAGTAAATCCAGTAAGTAAATCGACTTTCGCAAACTGGCTGCTAATACGATGCGGATGTAATTCGTATCTTCACTAGGCTCGCTCATTGATAATTTCGTCAGTTTCATACGGCGCGGGATAGATGAGCGCAGCATAGGCCGGCAGACGGTAGACGTGTCGCCAATGTCAATAAATCAAGCATCGCGCCCGAAGATGGATCTTGGCGCGCTTAGATTCCAAGGGTCCCGGAGTCAGGGTCCATTGTGAGCGACTCGCCGGTCATATATCAAATCGCGGTAAAAAACGATAACACGTAGAACTCGAGCCAAGCGGCATCATCATATGCCCGTTACCTTTTGTCGGCCGGTATATTGCTAATGAAAGACCTTTATTAAGTTTACACCTCCATCAAAACCAACGAAACAGGTTTTTGTGTTTTGACGCGAAAACGTCTTTGTTCGGTACGTACTAAGCCGTGTTGCCACTGATACGGCAATTTCCGTAATATACAACGATTCAATTAATTTTAATTAGATAAACGGCAGCATTACCATTGCCGTATCAAAAAACACGGCAATTACAGCTACACAAGTTAATTATTACGATATACGGCAATTCACTACTTTAGATACAACAGATACTCGAAGACTACTGAACGGGGATATCGATTCCCCCCCCCCCCCCCCCCCCCCCCGTATGACATTAAGCAGGTAACGAAACGAAGAGTCAGTCAGAACTTTCGTGTGTTACACGTTAAACTTGAACTGTTCCGGTAGTTAAAATCGACTAAAAAACATAATAAAATAACATATTTTAAAAAAGTGTTGGTATAATGATTTAAAAAAAATACATGGTCGAAATAATAATAATGTACTTTATAGTGCACAGGAAACTGCGAACTTATCGCCTTAAAGGTTTTAAGAAGAAAGTTGTCAAGGATATAGCTTCCTTGACTTAAAAAAAACATATCCTATCTGTTGATTTAAAACAAATAGGCATAACATCTTTTATATTGATTTGAAATTTTCGCCAGCTCTTAATAGACGAAATAATTTAAAATTTCAAAAATGACTTTGTTTGATTTTGCGTAGGATGTCAAGTTACATAGAACTAACTCTTCATCGACTGAATTTGTATTAGTATCGACAGACAGCGAATTTGTGTGTCATTCATTCAGAATCGCTTAAGTTCGCCCGATTCATATGCATAGGATAGCTATATGATTCAATTTAGACACAGGTTATCATTAATCTAGCTCCGCTACTATATTTTAACTTCATACTTTTTAACTTTATACACTACTCAAATGGCATTCCTTCATATTCTGTTATTATCCCCACTATACAGAATGTCCCAAGATATTTACCGAGGGCTCAATGGGGTGTTTATGTAACCTATTATGAGTAATAAAATATATTAATTGCTACATGCGGTTCATTGATTTATTCGAAAGCTCTGTGTCGCGTGTACGATGGGCTTTTGGGACGTGACTATTTCACTTCAAGTGTTCATTTATTTTCGCTGTCTTTTTTTTTACTAATCCGACAATGCCCGTTCATTTACTCCGTGACGAGCTACATATGTATGTGTGCACAAACAACCGGTTTAATTCCGTATATATGCGCTTAATGAAGTTTCGTGCATTTTCACGGTATGATTTTCAGTCAGCTGACTGAAGAGTACAGCGTTCGTTGGAGCGAGTGAGCGAAACCCCATGCGATGACTTCGATGGCGAAATGTAATAATGCATATCTCATTTTCGAGTTTTTTGGTAATTAGTAAACAGTAAAATAAAAACCAGGTTCAAAAAGGTAGTTATTTTGCTCTGTAAATTCTGCATTGACTCTGTAGATGGTTTCCAACGAAAATCGAATCAAAAAATTAAAAATTAAAAAAAAAATCGAATATGAAAAGAAATCGGATCGATTAAGTCACCTCTTGCTTCATATCATTTTAGTTTGTTTAATAAATGTTTTATTTTAAGAAATATGTGCTTTGCGGCGACCCTAGTTTTATTAAGCTTTTTTGAGAGATATAGCTGGAAATGATTGATTCTATTAAAATAATTTCCTTTTAGATCTTTTAATAAAAATATTATTTTAATAAAATACTGCGTAATATAAAAAAAATATTATTTTAATAAAATACTGCGTAATATAAAGATCAGATTTTATTTAAATGGACTGAATAAAAACTTAATACAACTAACATTTCAATAATTTTTTTAATAAATATACATACTTATTTTATGCAATATGGTCATAATCCACGTTTATTATAAAGATACGGTTTCCTGATAGGTACTAAGTTAAGTCTATAGGTAAATTATAGTATGCGCATTACGTTGAGGCAATGTATTTAAATTTAGTATTTAGTATTTAGTATTAGTTCCCGTAAATCTATTTATTTGATACAATTTTACATCAAAGTAATATTAATATATGAATAAACTAATATTTTATATTAATATTTAAACTGTAATCTTGTGATCTATGATCGCAACTGTCTGTAAACCAAAATTTTTCTCGTGTCTGTCAAGCCATTGTATTCGAATTTTACAGTTTTCAAATTACAAATATTTTGTTCACAGGGACAAAATGTCTATGGTGCCTCGCTTTTAATCACATTTTGATCAAAATTGTTAGACATGTAGGCATAACATTAAAGAAAATACGTTGTTTTAAGAGTAACAAAAAAACAACGCCATTTATTTATTAGAGATACCAAAAATGTCTGCCAGATTTGGACAAAGGTCCTTAAAATTCTTAGGTCCCAAACGCCACAATAATCTTCCGGAGTTTATAAAGGAAATAGGTAACCTGAAGATATTTTCGAAAAAAATGGCTGATAGATAAAGGAAGACAAGAATCTGCTGATTTGTTAAACATTTTATTTTAACATTTTTGTGACCATCATTATTATTATATTTCTTAGGTAATATCATAAACTTAAACATAAACATTATAGGCGACAACATTGTATATATATTTATATATTTTATTTTTATTTTCATTTTCACATTTCTCTATGGGTTTGACGGTTTGTCATTCTTAGTTGTAGCACAATATAACACTGCCTTCCTTAGTACAGACATAGTCTAGTAAAGAAGGCAGGGCACAAAATGTAGCAGTGCTAATCGCTTCCGGTGCATTTATAATATTCATTTGTAACTGTGATTTGTACTACTACAACTCTATTTCTATGACAAATTAATTATGTACAATAAATAAATAAATATTGATATTGTTACTTATGTAAACCGTAAAATCACATAAATGCCATTAAAAGTTTTAAACAAATGCATGATTAATAATGAATAAATGATTTTTGTTAATGGCTACACTAAGTTTTGTAGGTACCTAGCAAATCTTTTAAGCGTAATTTCATGTTTTATTCTATTTTTTTTCCTTATATTAAGGAATCGACAAATCGTTAAAATCGCTCAAATGTATGTGTCCTCAATACTTTTTTTTCATGCATAAAACGATTATTTTTTAACGCGTTCGCCGATACCGCCTGCGGCAGTCGCGCGTTCCAGGGCAGGGTGTAATCCACGCCGCGCTGCACATTGCGATGTCGCGCGAAGGGGTTAATACGCTGCACGTTAATTGCAATTTTTTCGTCAACGCGATGCACTGAATAATAAATAAAAAGACACCATTGGGGCGTAGGAGCAACACTGGGCAGATCCATATTCAACGAAATAAAATAATCAATTTTCTGTAAAAAAAAAACCATTAATATTGCCACCTCGCAATAGGCCGAGACGCGTTTGAAAAAAGTGAGCAGCGAATTACAACAGAACAGTTAGCATAATGTAACATTTTTTTATATTTATTATTTTACACCTTTTAATATTTGAGGAATATATTTATGCTCTTAACTATGTAAAAAAAAAATTTTTTTCTACCATCTTATTACCTCTTTTAGAACATGTTTTAACCTAGTTAGAGTGGCCATGTTACTCCAAAAACTAACAATAAACGACTGATATTTTCATGATAGTAAATTTTTCAATTTAAGAATATCATTTTATTGTTATAATAACACTCAACACAAAATAACAAAGACAATACCGTAACAACACAACAATAACAATTCTTAAAATAATTTCGGCATAACAAATAAAATATACAATAAAAACTTTTCTATAACTTTTCAGATGCACTTTTTAACACTTTCGGAGGTTAAAAATAAAAAGCGAATGCTTGTGCTTGTGAATAGAAATTTCAGAGCGAATGCTTGACGAGGAACTGTCGTTTGTCGCATCGACTGTTGAGCCGCGACGAGACCCCGGGGGCGTTTGGCACGTTCAACCGGTTCACGTCGCGCCCCCACCTGCCTGCGTTGTGGCAAGGCAGGTATGCACCTAGAAGCGGCAACGTTCAAAAGTATTCAGATATAAATAGACAATAAAGGGGAGTGTATTGGATTTATTTAGATAAGTTTACTTCGCACCTTTTTTTTTTAACTCCCGACGCAAATAGAGGGGTGTATCTGTGGCATCGTAGCTCCCAAACGGATGAATCAATTTTATTTTTTTTTTGTTTAAAAGTTGACTTGATCAATATCGGGTTTTGAGAAAACGTGTTTCTTTGTTGAAGTTTGAAGGAGACGTGGTCAATGACGAAAACATGACATTAACCTTACGTACGCACATGTCAAAATAGCCAGACAGCGTGACAAGAAAGCACACTGAGCGGGTCACATTGCCGAATCCATACCAATAATACATCCATGGTCGTCATGTTTTCTGGTATGTACTACTATAAATGTATTTGTCAAGTTAAAACAGATTTTCAGGCGGCATTTTAGACGTGCGATGCGATCCACGAGGTCATTATAAGTAATATTATGATCCATTATTCTAATTACAACACGTTCAAACTATTAGCGGAATTGAGTGGATTTTTTAATCCGTCATTTCGCCGCATTAAAAGGAAAGGCGTGTCGATGCGCCGCGGTTTGGCGCGAAAGTGTTAATAGCCGTAAAATATGCCAAGCTGCGTAATTGTAATGTGGTAAGCGCTGATGGGGCGGAGCAAATTGCTTCCTTTGAGTTACGAATTCCATATTATAGGTGCTGTCATTTTGCTGTTAGTTTTGCGGTTGTGTCAGCTTTCGTCTTGGCTACTGAGTATTTTTAATTAAAATATTTAAAAATACCTATTATTACCTACATTACCAACAAAATTTGAACCTAATTTTTCCTAACTTTGTATCTGATTAGTTATGGTTATTTTGTGCCGTTAAATTAACATAGTTTAATCAAATTAAGTTGTGCCAGTTTTGGTAATGTAATGGCTTTTTTTTAGGAAACTTTGTAATTTAAAAGTGATAATAGTTTCCTCCGTAATTCCTTTCGGAAAGCCGTTAAACAACTTTGATATTAAACACATTTTTGTGATGTCGCCAAAAATTGGTTGACTTATATATTTGCATGTGTTTAGAGGCTTACCGTGTCAAAATGCGATCGATGAGTGTAGGATTATTTTATAACATTGTACTGTCGGTTTTTTAATAAACATTAAATAATGTTAATATCAATAATTTAAATACTCAAGATTGTGGGTACGCATAGCTTACATTCATATTCACTTCACATCTGACGGGGATGGTATTAAAGAGATTTTATTTGGCGGGCACTCTCGTGAAAAGGCTCCGTTAAAACCGTAATAACACGTTGTTTGCGTATTCAAATTGACCGCACTCAAATGAAACGACCACTTTGTTTGATGGAGTCCTCCTTCGGTGGATTTGCAAAAATAACGTGTGTATGAATGTGCACTAATTTAAAAGGTTTTACACAAAATATTTATTAAAATAGTGGGTATTACTACAATATTTCAAGATAAGCATCCTAAATTCAACCAAAAATGTTTTTAAAATTCCCAATAATTTTGTTCTAAAAATTAATGATTATTAAAATAATGATAATGACTCAAAATTATACCTCAAACAGATAAAACTTAGTCAATTTAAAAATAATGGGCCAAGGTAAGACCACTATTTTCCCTAAATTGTGATAGACTCGTAATGTAGGTGTGTAGGAAATTGTGTAAACTTCGTTAAAAGTAGTTCTAAGTTCGGTCGGCAGCGGGCCGCTCGCAATCAGGTCCCGCGAAATAATTTATGCCCTCGACCACTTTTACAGGCATTTCTTTCAAGTCGCTGAAATTTTCAACAGCTCTCGGAACTTTTTCCCGCCTGTAAATTGAATAAACTACGTTTGAAAAACGACTGGGCGGAACGAAAGTTTACCGGCATAATTTTTAAAATATGTAACCATTCGATCGATTTATTTTTCAGTCTCGAAAAAAGCCTCGAAAATGATACATCAATCTTGAAGGATCTACGAAGCGATCAATTTAGCCATAGCTCTGGTTCAATTTAGAATGTTATCCGCGATTATATATATATTAAATATTCTATTAGAGTGGTTGCAATCATAAAAGGACGCCAGGTTTTTTTCCTCAACAACAACCATTTACATATGAGCGAAGACTAATACCGTAAGGACAAATGTCCATTTTTATAGGTGCCTCTTTTTGAACGAGTATAAAGTGTCCCAGTTATCATTGCCTTTCTGAATATACTCAAATATTTGTACTTAAAGTAATTTGTACTAAAAAGTTGTGAAGTTGTGATTAACTTTTTTCTAGATATTTTAATTTTATTTCAGGAAACAACAGCTTACATAGTAAAATTACAATAAACAAAAAAAAACAATTAAAACACAAAGCCAATAACAGTTTCCTCCAAACTTAAAAAAATAGAAAACACATTCGGAAACGAGGCCGGGACCAGGAAGTAGGAGGGTTGAGGAATCCAGACAATCACCAGAATATAATATAAAACATAATATAATATAAAATATAATAAATTCTACATATACATATGAATACACTCCTACAACATACACATATACTCCTCATATACATATACTCCTCAAGGGCTAGAGTAGACACTCTCTTGAATGCCGGGAAAGTAGTGTTAAATATATCGATGTCTTATAAAAGAATATAGTTATAGAATGAAAAGGGTGACGTTTTATTTGTCTAAAAGTTAAGAGTTCGAAAAAATAACTGTGTCGTTAATCTCACCGAACTAAGCTAAACTCATAGCAGCCATTAGATGAATTAGAATTATTTAAGACCGCGCCGAGTGGGCATCGGAAAGAGGCCCTTTAGCGACATTTTACGTTTGTCTATACACTGAACAGTTACGTTTTATGAAGTCTCGCCTCGATTTTCGTGAAATTAAACCGCTTTTGTCAGTAAGATGAACAGTGTTCATAGGTTATTGATCTGAACACCGCCCGGTAGATTTTAATCAAAAAATGACTTAGATGCACGCAGTGGCGGCTTGGAACCGATGAAAATATTGTAAATGTTTATATTTTTAATTATTTTTGGGCTTTACTAAAGTAGGCTAAATATGCCTGTGCTAGAGTCAGGGCGAGATGGTGGTAATGAAGCATTAAAAATGGTATGACCATCTCCGTATTCGAACCCGAGACCTTTAAGTCAGTAGTTCAACTCCTTAACCACTAAACTACCACGATTTCTATTTACCTTATTTATTTGTTACAAACATTAAAAAGAGATTTTTGCAATTTCTTCAAAAACTATCTTATTCAGTTTTATTTTGTTACTTCTTTGTGCGTAAAACGCGGACCACACGATGCCGCCGTTCGGCGAAGGTCGTTGACCGAACGAAATATCGCACCCTGGGCCGCCCACCCGTTTTTTAGTTTCTTATTACTAGCACACTTTGCACATAAACTATCAAACGTCAAATCCGAACTAAAATGAAAAAAAAAACGACGATTAGTCTATGCTTTTCATGAATCAGGTTTATCCTAATGCCGCGCTTTTAAAGGTTAATATAAATGCAGTAAGCTGATGACGCTTTTAAGCGCGCAGGGCATCATTATCATTATCATCATCTCATTATCGGTACTACACTTACTGACAATATTTTTTTTTAAATGAAGTCGTATTAGAGCCCTGAAAATTTCAATGTATCTAATAAATAATGTATTTGGAATTATTAACATAAAAAAAACATTAAGTGTTTATTTTTAAACGTCATCAACGTCAAGTTAGGTAGTTTGTCAAAAAAAAAACGGGTATCACAGTTATTTATGTCACCATAGAAAAATCTTGTGCTGAAAATCGCTGAACATAATTAGAGGGGTTTTTCCCCTTTTCGCGTGACATTTTTTCCAGGGACAAACTGTAGGCCTTCCTTTAGCCTGTTCTTTCCGTTTGGGAATAAATCCATTTTCACCCGCCGGCGACTTTATTTCGGGTCCGAAAAGTCGCCCTGCGGGACGATGACTGCGTGGATTCGTCCACAACAATCGAATTGTTCGGAATGCGATTTCAACACGAACATTAATATCATAAGGCATTCATACAGATGGATTAGCACGACCGATCTGGCTTATCGATAAACAAAACATCGAGTGTAATTGTTAATATACATCGAGATCACTCCGCGATGGGCGCCGGCGCGCCCCAGCCCTATCAGACGGAGGTTCATCATCATCAAGATGCCGCGCGGTAATCGAACTTTACTTTATTAAAGTAATAATAATAAAGACACTTTTTTACCCGACCGTAAAGAAAAATGATATTTGTAACCACTCGGAAGTAATTAGTAAGTAAATAACATATTTACATAAAAATGCATTTTTAACTCTCACCTGTCCTCTTTAGTGTAAAATATTATGTAACCAACTAAAGAAGACAGGTGAGAGTTAAAAATGCATTTTTATAAAACTCAGCGCTGGGTTTAAACCGACATCCTGCGCTCTCAAGTACAGGACCTCTTTAGAACCTTTATAAATATTATGCTATCCAGCACTTTATCAAATAATTAAAAACTTTTTCAAAAAATTTTAATATTGTCAAAGATTGTGTCATTTATCTTTTGAGGCGATTTGCCGCTATTAAAAAACAATCATCAACTATAAGTCAAATAACTTTACAACTCAATTATACAATTTTATGTGATATATTTTTACCTATGTAATACGAGTACGAGTATTATAAATGTCGAACTCTCTGAGCATGATGTATCTATATATTGAATTATGTCAATGTTTGTGAAAAAATTGTCATGCCGATGCATTAAGTTGTCCTTGGAAATAAACTTTTACTTTACATCTTTCTTATTTTGGAGAAATTCACATTCACCAATTTGCTGACTCAGATTGGCAGAGTATCCCACGAACGGTTCCATTTAATAATGATAATTTCATTTCTTTCAGATCATGATATGTACTCGCGAATGGATAAAGAGAGTAGCATTTTGTTTCCCTTTCGACTGATGAAACATCCGGCCATGAGGACGTATTTTTCGTTTCCCACAGAACTGCCGCAATTGGAGCTTGCAAATGCCGCCGCATCCAGAGCAGCGGAAGACCGCGGCATGAAGTAGATTTGGACCGAAGTTTGAAGTCACTTCATAATTCATTTCAGTTCCGATGTCGCCAGTATTATTGCAGACAACACAATTTGTCGGACCCAACCTCTAACAAAACCGATCTTTAGGCGAGATGTCCAACCTAATTAATATTACTACGTAATATTATCGGGTTGGGCCAGCCGACTAACTTGACTCAACCGTCTGATAAGTTGTAACATATTCCTCTTCTTAATTTATTATAGGCAAAAGAATGGTAAAAGGTAAAACACGTTTTTTTTAACGTTTTAAAAGAATAAGGGGCACACGCGCTCGAATGTGACAATGTTCTCTAATTTGTTGGACACAATCTGTTGGTCACAACTTATTGTGTGGTCTGTACGCCAGACAGCACAAACCATCGTTCAATTTGTTTGTTTTACATTTGTATGTCAGGCACATTAGTTAATTTATTTACTTATGATTAAAGATGTAATCACAATAATACGTAATTAGGGACTAATTTACTCGTGATTATTAAGATATTATTTTTTTTTTATAGCGGCCATTGCTTTGTCTAAACCAAGCTTGCGCCATAGTTTATGGAAATTGTAAATAAAAAAAACGCCCATTTCATTATTTTTTTATGTTAACATAGTTTCATATATATTTTACCTAGTTTAAAAGGCTGGTCTAATAAGGCATCAAAAAACTACATAAAATGTTTAGTGTATGTTTGAATATACATAGATACCTCTTAAGGCGCCTACATATCGGAATGCTTAAAAATGTAATTTTTACTGTTTTTTAAAGGCGTTAGTAATCTAGTTTTTTTAAAAAATTTAAGATAATTTATCAATATAAAGATTTAAAAAAAAAACATAACTGCGTACATACCTATTTTTTGAAGTAATCTTCCTCTGAAACAAGAAACAATAATAGTGTTAAAAAAAATATCTGTCTGTGTCTATATTTACATTTATAGGGTTGTTTTGGAGCCATTTTTGGTCGTATATTATTGAAAAAAAAACCTCACGTGATAAAGGTAACAAAGTTCGATTCCTGATTACCAGCGACAGCGACAACCAGAGAAGAAGCGTGCAATAGTGATATTATAAAGGCTAGACGGCTTACGAATGACGTCATCGCTAGTAGGCCAACCTCTTATTTCTTTAAAACAATAACAATGCTTGTTCTGCACTGTTAAATACATCGAGGAGCACCGATTAGAAAGAGATGCCGTTTAAATATATACACCTTCATTTTGTTAGAGTGAGATGACAACAACCCAATGTAATGTGTCAGGGCGCTACGCAACGATACGATAACCGGAACTATTTCGATTCAAAACTCAAAACTCAACGTTGTTTGAGTTTTGAGTTGTTTTTATATTTTAACGATTAGATCATGATGTTTAAATTTTGTGTGCCGAATTGTCAAGGAAATTATCATGGCGAAGAGAAAGTTCGCATGTTTTCCTTTCTCCGTAAAACCGATTTGGTAAAAGTTTGGTTAAATGCGCTATATCAAACGGGCTGGATTTGTGAAAATTTTCAAAGGTATATTAGATTATTTTTGTTTGTTAGCTTTGCGAACATCACTTTGCCGAGTCCGACATAGTAACTCAAGTTAGCGCTTATGATCAAAACACAAGTGAGTATCTAGAAAGTTCGCTTAAAAGGCCTCGTTTAAGGAATGGTGCTATTCCAACACTATTGAAAAAAAAGTATGAAGGGAAATTTTGTTTATTGTAAAAGTCTTCAATTAAATCTGAAAGTGATTTAATTAAATCTACCTGTAACCGTTTTATTATTTTTAGGGTTTTTATTGAACTTTGATCATTTAATATTGTAAAAACATTGTTTTAATTGCGTATTTGACGTATGGAAATGACAGCGAACGAATGCGTATCTCTTAGCCTACAAACGGAGGCGGGCCTTTGAAAATGGCTCCAATCTCTTTATATAAGAAAACAATTCAACTAAAATAGAACTATTAACAGTTTATCATTTATTAAATTTTTCAGAAATATAATTGAATTATAAAAATCTTTAAATATTTTTTGATCTAATGGTCACCAAATGCCATCCATAGCAGAAAGAGTCTAAATGAATCGAAATTATATTTATCCTTTGACTTCGCCTTAAGTGTAAGAAGAAGCAGACTTTTGATACGTTGATTGCCTCTAATGAGTGCAATTGATCGTAAGGTCACGCGGCCGGGAGACGAAGGGACTCGCGAGCAGTGCCGCTTGTGGCACGCAGCATCCATCCTCTGGCCGAATGCAAATTGTCCGAGATGTCGGCAAAGTGGAATCAATTTGAAGAGTCATCGCTGGCGCTCGGCGTCCCGCTGCTGCGTCATAATAAATAAGGGAATGATTTGCGAACGCGGCCATCTTGTAATACAATCACTTAGGGCGAGCGCAGGCAAAAAATTCAAGCAAACTCTCCCACCGATGCAGAACTCGCCTACTACAATAAGAACATATTGTGGATTTATTACCTACCAAGAAATTGTTAAGTAATACGTGCTGATATAATTATTCAATTTAAGATATATATATATCTATATATTAATACGTAAAGACAAAACTTTGCACCCAGAAAGCTGACAGAACGAGTATCAAACTGTGAATTTTGTGTGTTTTCAAATGTTCCTTTATCAATGTGAATATAGTTAATACCAATCAAAAATAATAATTATTAATGTCATCTTATACTTCTATGGATGCCAAATCTCATTTTTACATGAAAAACATAAAACTGTGAATGAATAACACGCTCGCAGCTGGCACAATAGAAAAAAAAACAAAATAAAATATATACAATGATTATAGAGGTATACTCACCTCATTATAAAGGTATAAGAACCATAATAATGCTCACACTAAAAGTCTAACGCATTTCTACCACTGGGCGACCGACCACTAGTGGTTATATAAATCGCGTGCACAAAACCGTTCGAAGCATATTTATATTATAAGTTGCCTCTATATGTCGCAGGCAGTACCTATCCACCTTCCCACTACGTTAACTATTAGGTAACAGCAGCAGTTACCTATTCCGAATTACCTATTATAAATGAAGGCTGAAGCCTTCACTTAAAACCTTTGAAAAATGGCTGCACCTCACTTAAAATTCGTTAGAACTTTTCTTTTCTTCAATACTTACTGTATTGATATGTGGTTAGTCTTTGCTATTTTGTTGTTTCGATCTTATATTAAATATTCGTTCATTTTTGAGGCCAGGACTACGAAAATTAATATTACTTACCAAACAATAGGAGACAACTTTATTTTTTTAACAATTCGCTAGAATAATCCTCCTGCTTTGTTGAGCAGCATGCCTTTTTAGTTTCCACGAGTCAAGATATGTGGTGACTTAAAAGGTTTCGATAATAACGTACGGTTTCGATTTGTGTACTTTAGTACGAAAATATTAAACTCGATTATTGTTACAACCAGTGGTTTTGAAAGTATTCGTATAAAGGCAGTGCAATAGGCTCGAAAGCCTGTCTTAAACATATCGGGTTCAATTTTGTGCCAACGAAATGTGCAGATACGGCAAAATTAGCATCATATTCACATTCGATTCGTAACGAAATATGCAAAGATCCATTTAAACATAATATCTCGTTACAGAAAGCATGCAAAGAAAGTGCTCTGCAGAACGTTATCTTATTCGCATTTCTCCGCGAATGCACGCCGAAATATAAATATTTAAATGCGCTCCTTAAATGATTCATATTCGGGTGGACAAAAAAAATGATATCGTCTTCGCATGAGGAAGGATGCACGACGTAAAAATACATATTTACCATTAGCATTATTAACAAGATGACAATATCAGGGGTCAAAAATCTTTTGATATTCCAATACAACACTTCATCTATACATCACATTTCACTTTGGAGTCACATAAATTCATCCTCTCAATTATTAAAAAGTTCTTCCAGACCCCGATTCGAAATAAACAAACTATTATGGAGGAATGGTTGGCAACGCTCAGACATAGATAATTTGGTAATATTGTTTGTTAAATGTCTGAAAAAAACAAAATAAAACTTATTGCATTCTGAAAAATCTTTGTCTTATAAGGTCAAGTAGGTGGTGCGGTAACCGGATCACTATGATAGGCCCAACCTAATCTACTATCTATGCCCTTTCAACTTCCTAGATGCTGGTTTCCAACGATGACGTTGACAAAATCGCCGGATCAACGATATTTCGATATTACAAAAATTAGACAATTTAGTAGACGATTCGTTTCTTTTTATCCAAATTTACAATCGCGGATTTGCGATTGACCCAGCGGTCACGGGTACGAATCCGCACATTAAAGTCATACCTAGCACAAGCAAATTTAGCCCAATTTAGTGGGGGGGGGGGGATGAAGAGAAGCTTGTTTTTTTTCTGAAGCTTCCATAGGCGCGAGTCCGGTGAATTTTAGATGACGAAAATTGAATGGGTTGGCGTTATGAAATGGTAATATAAACAGTTTTAATTTTAATACCATATTCCTGTCAGCGTTGTGGGCCTTTTCAATTAAATTTCAACGTTGCCTGAAGCAACTTTTATTTATCAAACATATACAAATATATTGTAAATAGATCCAGCTAAGACACTGTCTTTTTTGAAGGTTTCTTAATCTTAACTAAAATACAATTTATTTACACATGCATAACATAAAATACAAAATACTTACAAATTAAGTTAACATTAATCGTGTAATTTAAAAAGAGAATACAGCAAGAATGTACGAGTTAATTTAATACCTAAATAATTTTTAGAATGATTTTTTCGTTAAATTATTTTAATTTGAGTTTTATTAAAGATTTGTTTTATTTTTATTTTTTTACAGTTTAAATTATTTTGAAGTTTTCACTTCTGTCGGCAGTCCTCAATGACTGGCTATGTTTTTTTTTGTATGTATAATATTTTAGCGTTTTTTTATTAAAATATAGCGATCACTCAGCGAAAGAGAACGCGTACTTCTCGCTCTTCGCTCGTGCATATCTCATTATTTAGAATACGAGTCAAAGATGTAACGTTGCGTAGCGACTACCGCCCGAGAGTTGAAATTTTGTTTTTGCCTGAAAACTTTTAACAAGACCCTCCTTGTCAATCATAAGTCATTATATTCTCGCGGAGACAATGCGCCCTATAGCTATTGTGAGCTTTTTATTCCGGCGGCCATTACTCGCAGACTTTCAGCCGCTGAAAACTCCTCTCAATGATTTTCACATTACATCAAATCACCTTAATTTAAGTATTTTAGCATTTCTCTAGCAGGTAAAAGTGCAAAATCACAGTAACTCTTATTCTCTAAAATATATATATTTTTAAGACCTCTTCTCGTAGCAACATTATAAGTGACCCAGAGACTCAATTGCTATTTATGACACTATATAAAACGTATCGTTTAAAAAGTATATATTATTTAATTTTTCAAAATCTATTACATATTTAACTAAATTCATTTTTATTTATTTTTTATTACTAGATGTGCTCATAATATTTGTGTTTCTTGTGGATATTCGTTTTGACAGTTGGTATATGTTTTTTTTTTTAATTCACGCATAAACGCACCGCCTCCTGTACAGGGTCTCTTCCCGAAGAGTTTTGGTCTATTTTGTCTGTGGTCTAAAACCTTTCTTTTTCATCTAACGGATGTTTAGTTTAGCTAAACTTGATGAGATAAATTTTTCAGACAAAAACAATGCGTCACAGTACGTCTACTTTTTATAGAATAATCTTGAAAAGCAGAATCCATGTATTTGAAAAATTATGGTCAAATTTGCATCTGTATGAAACTATGTCACCGTAGATTTATTTTCTCGATTCTTGTCTTTAAGTCCTGTAAGTAAGTTATAGTGGTAAGTACCTAACGGTAATTTATGTATTTTTCTTAAGATTTTCATAAATTTTGGGCCCTTATGTTATCTCAACAATTAAATAAATGGTAAGTACATTGATAAGAATATTTAAATTAAATATTAGACAAAAGATTTATTTCAAGTGATGTTAACCTTTCACTAATTCGAGGTGTCCGGAGAAAACTGGAAGCTAGGTGGTGATAAACTCTTTTTATCTTCGGTTAAGTATGATAATCTAGATAAAAATCCACTTAAAGTGCTTACGCCAAGTGCCAAAAAAATCACCAAAAACCGCTCTTGTTCGATTTCGCGTAGGGTGAAGGTTAAGGGGACGAATCCCCATTTTAATGACTGTAACTTTTCGTAATGAAGTTTAGTGAGATTTCATTCTTCGCGAACAGACAATAAAAAAATCCTCAATCGAATTTTCGAGAGCTATTTGCCTGTTTCGGATGCTTTGTGACTTGAAAAAGTTTAGAGCGCGCCTATTACCGAAAAATGCGTGTTCCATCAAAACCGCCACCAGTCCGCGTATTTTTTTGAGGAAGTTAACGTCGGAGCGAACTTTGACAATGTATTGTTGGACAAAGAAAGTACTACAGCTGAGAGATCTTGGATTCGTGAAAGAATCTTCTTAAATTATCAATCTCGGTTGCTGAAAAGTTGTGGCGTTTCGAGTCAAATGATTACCGACGAATTGATTCGGCCGAGATATGACTCAATAAAAAAAACCATGAATTCATGCGGCTTTCAGTCAGGCATGGATACAAGGGAAGAGGGTGCAATTCCGCCCCCCCCCCCCTACCCCCAAGCCACGACCAAAGTACTTTATTTCGACCAATTGAGGCTGAAATGACACAATTAAACATTTGTAAATCATTTTCAGTAATTGCAACTATGCAACTAATTACAACGAGGAAAAGATATGTTATATTTAACTAAATTTTTGAGAAAACTATTGTTTTCAAGACACGTTTAAGGAAAATGTCCTAGATAGAAAAAAAATACCAAAAGTACCTCTAAAATCTTTCAGATCGTTTTGCAGACTACCTAAATAATTAATAAGGTGTTGCTAAAATTATCAACATTTACTGTTCATACTATTTTTAAGGGAATTATTGTTTCGTATTTTTAAATTAGTAGATATATTTTGAATACATTTCGTTTTTCGTTAAATTTAGCCATATTGTGATGATTTATTAACGCTAATTAAATGTAAACCTTATTCGAGACCAGCTAGGATTCTTTTTAGTTTTTTCAAAAAAACTGCTTATTTTCGGTCGTTTCAGCACCATAAAGATAATTATTACACGTGGACATTAAACTAAAACGAATTGATATAATTTTCTGAAAAATTGGGAAAATCACACATAAATTGCCGAAATCCTGTAACCGCGCCTGATTTCAGTCGACAGTTAAATCATCAGTATACTAATTATACTAAAAATCGGTTATTTACCGTCTCTTTTTCCGAATATTTCTACTTCCAAGTATTTACAATAACAAATAAACTAGATCGACCACGCGCCTATCTAATAAGTTTTCAACTTTTGGGGTTAAATTATTTTCGATTTTTTTATATAATTTCTTACCCACACACACCGAGTATTAATTAAATAGGCAACATGCCATTGTGTCCACAGCGCGATGGATTAAGAATGGTCCCTTGAATAAAATGCCCTCAGCCCGTAAGCCGTAATTATAGTTCGAAAAAATAATACAAAACTACCTCCCACGGGACTCGGGCGCAGTGCGGCGTCAGGCGGCGGCATTGTTTGTATCTGCCGGCACATATTAAAAGAAAGCGTCTCATAAGACGGCTGTGTTTAATTTTGCGTCATAATATAAACATGAATTAATTAACATGGCAAATAGTCGAAAGAAATAATATGCTGTTGGCGGGATTGCGAGCGCATTTTGGCCGTGCATATAAAAAAATGCACGTACTCGTATGTGCATTTCGAAATGATAATATTTTTCTACATAAGTAGGAGGGAGGGGAGGAGTATATATGTAATGAAACGCGACGCTCAAGCCGCGCTAAAACGAAACTGAGCCAGGGGCATAGAATAGTTTAATTGCGTAGAAGCTTTGTGAGCGAACTACGGCTACTCTGACAGTAAAACTCTGACTCTGATGATAAAAGTGTCAGTGTTCCGCCAGTCGATGGTTTTTGTCGCCATTTTGTACACACGTGCACATACGTGAACGAAAGACACGATTTGAACGATTCTGACCTACCTTTTGTTGCCCGCGAAAAGCTTTCCACGATGAACAGAAAGGTGTAAACTCTATGACGGGCATAACGGCGCTTATAACACAAACCCCGGCCTACCGTTTTGTATGAAATATTGATAGCATTTAGTTGTTTTTTAAATCCTAATAATAATTATTATATTCATATTTAAAAACAAAATCTCCAATTTTATTTTCATCACAAAACTATATTTATTTTATATGTGATGTTTCTGTTTTCATAAGCAGGTGACTTCCAAACATGCTATTTCAAAAACGTGATGGTTTTTTGTTTTTTTTTTATATATATTTTTTAATTCACTAGAACAATAAGTTATCTTTAATGTAAATTAACTAAATTTATTTATTAATTAAAATCTTTTGTGGATATCTTTGCCAACGTCTTTGTAAACCTCTAAAATTCGCATTTTTGTAGCATTCAGATATTAAGCTATACTCGCAGCGGGCGATATGGTTATATAGACGCTAAACGTCGCACATATTCTCACCGACACCGTTGCGATGTCAATTTGGATGCACGGCTTAATATATAAACAATTGAGGTAAGGGCGATTCTATACAATGAAACTGTTCTATGGCCAGAACGCATTAGGCAGATCGCTCGGGAAATGTTTCGACGGTTAATCCTGTTATGTTATTGTAAGCTGCGCTCTCGTCCATTTTGCGCTGGTAGGCTGTCTGGAATGCTTTCTTCCTTGGACTATATATTGTGCAAACAATTAGGGGACCTCTATCCGATAAAGCTCTCCTCTGTCTTGTGGGTGGTTTTAAATCATTCTAGTGTAGAAAAAAACAATCCGTGGCGTAGGTGCACTTTAAAAAATGCATTTTAAAAAAAAACTCGTTGAATTTGCATCTTTATGAAATCGACTATGCCTCTGTGGTTTTATTTTCTCGATTCTTTTATTTGGGCAATAAGATATTTGGGTCAAAAGTTTTGATTAAATGTATGGGAGAACACAGGTTCTGTTCAAATTTTTGAAAAAATAGAAATAAACCTTTTTCATCGCATTGGCGGCCATCACGTCAAATTTAAATATTCGCGTTGAAAAAGAGGCTAAAAAAATTTTTGCAAACAATATAACACGACATTTATAGTATACACAGAATGTGTATGCAATATATAATTTCAACGCGATTATGCCAAAATATAGAGAAATAACCTGTTCACCGTCATAACGCATTTATGTCAGTTAGAATCTGATAACATTTAGATAAGCGGCGGTTTTATCAAATTACACCTTGTTTTTAAAAAATATACACATAATTAATCATGGCTACAAGAAATAAGAAATCAATCTAGAATTTTATGGATAATAAAACTGTATATAAACATTTATCATCATCTCTATTTAATAACCTGTGGTAACGGAAAACGCGATAGTATCTATCGTAATTGATTTTTTGAAAAAGTGTTTTTTTTCCACAACCGTGTAAAATGTTAGATATTTATATATGTATGAAAAGAATTTGAACCTACATTAATCTTAATTCACCTCCATCAAAATCTCTCTTTCACTACACACACACACGCATCCGCACACACAAACACACACACCCTCATCCGCACACACACACATACATCACATGCTCACACACATGCTCCACATACGAATGTACCTGTGTATTTGTATTTTAATAATTTGATTTGCATCAATTTAGTTTGATACCTACTGTATGTTTGTGAATATGTAGGAAATCCATAATCGGTTTTGTTATCTGCTTAATTCTTGATTGTTAATATTATTGTTATTACTGTGTGTTTTGCCATAAGAAAATAAATAAATAATTACTATATATAAAAATCAAAATTATTAGTGCATTGCAAATTTCGCGGAAATTACGATGACACCCAAAAATGGATTTATCGGACGTAAAACCCCTTGAAAACGACATTGCCAATGAATCCGTTAGTTTTTAAATGTCGACTAACATTTGGCATTTTAGCATTTGAAAATCGGACTGGCGATAACAGTAATTGTAACTTTGTTCTGGGTTATAGACGCTTGTAGTACGGTTGAGCTGAGCTTAGTAAAGCTATGGCCAAATAAACTCCGCAATGAGCTGTAAATAGCTCTTCAGCGCCTTTGTTTACAGAGGAAACATTTGCGCCCTGCGCCCGGGCTAATTTCCCGCTTCGGATGTTTTCATAAGCGGGACGATTATTCCAATAATCTTAACTCAAAGAGCCCCTTTGCCTGAATAATTTAATCGGGCTGTTGGCTCCGAATGGTACAGATGCTGCGATCATTCAAAACGACCAGACGGCCAATAAAATTATCCGTCTGCGGGTTAGGTTAGGTTTTATTGAAACGGGCCATTGCTACTGACATTTTAAGAGGTATTTTTAATACTCCACCAATATTTTAAACAATCAATGTGTAAATATTTATGTACAGGCGAACCCCCTGGTGGAGTGAATTCCGATTTGGTTTTGATCTATCAGTGACCTATCAGTCCTGACGTCAGAGTATGTAGATGAGTATGTATGTAGATGAGATGTGATGAGTTGTGTATGAGTATGTCCTTTGCTATTGTACTTCAAAAATCCACTTATAGTTCGCCCTCTAGTCCCGTACTTTAGATAAAGTTGAGTATCTCCTTGGGTGCGATGGTTTCAATCTCTTCTGGCTTGAGACGATAGTTGCATAGAAGCAGGTACCTTTAGTAGGGAGGCTCAATTTGTGCAGGTATTTTGAGTTCTTTGGCTTGCTTTGCCGGGGCATTTCGTGCTAGTACTTTTAACTTTGTTTTCTAACACAGATTTTTAGCAGTATGCTGGTAGTGCTTTTTGCTATGCAGGCTGGTTCTGGGCATATCATAGGCATGATTGCACCTTTCTTGGTCAGCTCATCTGCCTTTTCGTCAGAGTGGGTCGGTAATATCGTTCGAAATGTGTGCAATCGAATTCGCGCCCGGCCGCAATTTACTTGATAATAATAAACCATTTATTCTCATGCGTTCACCAGCTGCGATGCAGGCGAATGATCCCTATCGGTCAAGGCTGTATCGATCGCGTTTTGCGACGCTTCATGGAATTCACACTAGCGCTTTAAAAAAATCTAATGAATTATTTATTATTATTTATTTATTTCTTACTCATAATAGGGAACATAAACACTCCCTAAAGCCTTCGGGAATGATCTTGGGACTATCTGTATATGATGATTTGTGTACCCTTTTTCCTTCTGTAAGTTATGTGCAGGTACTGCGGTAAAAATGCACAAATTTGGTTTGTAGCAATTGGATGAACATTTCGAGCATTGCCTATGCAAGCCCAGGGATGGCGGCTGCTGGATGCTGCGCCGACCGGAACAGAGTTTTCGCTTCGCTCATCTCGCTAAACCGGAAACGCCGCTCCCCGCGTCGAAGCCGGACTTAACAGCCGGTCATCGATCTCTTAATAGAGATGGCAGGCGACCTTGCCAATCTCCTTATTACACGTATCACTGTTTCATAATAATATTCTCCAGATTCGACAAATTTCAGACCACTTTTTGATGTAAAACTTCTTTGGTCCGGTTTTATAAACATCCGTTTGTTAAATAAACGATAATTTGATACACCGCTCAGTATTTGAGTATTATATAACCAACCGTTAGTAAACTGGACAGTAAAACGTTACAATTGCATGTTACTGGCGTCCAGAAGTCGGTAAAATCGCCGAAACGACTCGTTAGTAAACAAATTGTGACTGAAAAACATCGGTAAGACTGCTCTTTCCATTGAGTGAAAGCGGTCCCACCGATATTTTGTCTCAGTCGCTTGGCTGTCGGGTCGGCTCAACTCGGCTCAACTCGGCTCGGGTCGGGTCGGCTGTCATTTCAATCAGTTGTTACTTTGCGATGTTGTATGATTTGAATTTTGTTGTTTAATTTCAACATTTGAAATAATATTCTTCAATATTATATACAGATTGTAACCTTTTATTTGACGTTTGAGAACGACCTAATAAAATAAAGGTTAAAAATAATTAATAAAACTTAAAAAAACTAGGAAGTAGGAATATAACAAAATAATTATATTAACTGTAATCGTCTCGTGCAATATCGTGTATAGATTTGTGTAAAACACGAAGATGACAGAATACAAGTATTATTTTTCAGGTTAAAATTACATTTGGCGGCGGAACGTACCATAGACACAACTGTCAAAATTGTAGAGTTTAACGAATCGTTCGCGATTACTAACTGATTTTTCTTTTATAAAACACTCGTTCGTAAATTAGGATTACTTCGTCAACGTCAACGTCCGTACGGTCAACGTTTATAAAAATGGTCCTTCTTTACCTTGCACAATTTTCCCTTAATTGTTAATAAATCTAATATAACACGCTCATTCGGCTAAATTCGGTGCACCCAACTATCATATTGATTTTCTTCTTATAGTATAATAAATATTCATGAATGTAGATATCAGTATAGCACTTTAATTTTGAAATATTTATTAATAAATTATTATGCAATCACAATTAATTAAATCAACTTACAGAAGTTTTACTTTTAACGCTGCATTTTGTTTTTATTCCAGAATTATCGGTACAATTGTGTAAATCTATTGTACTCTGGTCATCAAATATATTAAATGCCTATCTAAATTCTGACCTTGAAGCAATTCAGCGGTTAGCATGCTGACACGTGTTTAGGCGCTTTCGCAGATTTGACAGTCCGACGAAATTTCTATCTGACCTTAAATGGGAGCCTTTAAGTTCAAGGCGAAAAATATGTCGTCTCATTAACTTATTTAAGGCCTACTTCCAGCTCCTAGCATGGTCCTCCATTAGTAAGCAACTTCAGAAACCGTTCTATATTGGACGAAAGGATCATTCTCACAAAATAAAGGAAATTTTTAGGAGAAACAATGTCGGATTTCATTCTTTTCTTCCGCGCACCACTCGAGAGTGGAATGGTCTCAACTGCAGCGTCTTCAAGCCATTCCCTTCCCAGCTAAGAAAAAGGATAAAAAACTTGGCTTTAAAATAACTTAGTTGCATCACCTGCCGATCAGCTATACCACCGGAGGAATGGTACCTCCAAAGTATATGTAATTTTTAAATAAATAAATAAAATTGGATGTTATCATCAATTCTGCTTTTATAAATATCTCATTACTCACTTAAATCGTTTTTGCAAGACGCTGATAGGCTATCTCAACTGCCAATGGGTGACGACTTAAATATTCCAAACCATTAGGTACTTAAGGTATTATCATATTTGCTCGAGATCGTAAATAAAAGGGCTTGTCAACGACTTAAAGTTCTAAAGTAACGTATTCTCAAATAGTAATATATTTATTAATTTATTTTATATTTATTTATAATCACATAAAAATATATCTATCTTATTAAATATCTAATATGTATAATATTTTCTAACATAATAGGAAATTTAATATTCGATATTAAATTGAATCATCATTCAATTCAATATCAATCGACACTCAATCGACTCTATATTTATTTGCAATATGAACTCCTAATTAATTAATTTGCAAATTAGGCAAGGCTTTATACTTATCATTAAATGTAAGTATAAACAATAAATAAAAAAAAATATTAATTCGCTTACTTGCCTATTTTGTTGGTTAATACTGTATCGTAAGCAAGAGTTTTCGATGTATTCGGTATATAAAAAAATAGAACCGACTTTAAAATACAACCAAAAAAACTAGGATATAAATTTCTTATTGGTAAAAAATACCTATTCGTCGACGCAGGAACACACCACATGACCAAATTTATTGTAAATCTTGTCAATTCAATGTTTTGGTGGATAGTTTTTTTTTTATTGTAGACGATTTTTTTTATGGGTTTACATTTATTTTTTAGTCGCTTCTATTGTATTACTCGTATTTTCGCCCATTGAACCAAAAATAGGACCATAAGAAATTCCATATCATATGCAAAAAAAAAAATACGAAATCCAATATACATCGAAATGAGAACCTCCTCCTCCTTTTGAAATAGGTTAAAAATGGTAAAGTAATCTAAATAGGTAAGGTGAAGTAATCAAAATTAAGTGTGAATGCAAGACTTCAACCCAAACTCATTTATTTACGAAACTAAATATGTAAAATGATAATGTAAAAAAAAATATATTAGCACCCTTCGAGTTATATAAATCGTTTTCAATAGATTGTAAGATGATTCCTCCAATTAGAAGATTGACGCTTATTTTTTAATTTTGCGAAAACATGACGACACGCCTAGCGTAGTCGCAGACGCGCCTTTATAGCGCGCGTGAATTAGCTGAGCAGTGCGGGTGAGCATACATACGCCTGGCATTGCGTGAGACATGATATTTATCCACATCCGGGACTGTTGGACCCTCTTGAAGCAATGACTACCAGCGAACGGCTTCTTCTGTGTACAATTTCCGCTTCCTATCGACTTACCGACTAGATGACTAAGGACGTTTTTCGTGCTGTCGAAATGTACCCGCGTATATTATTCGTATTTATCTTTATATGTCAAGATTTTTTCCAGGAAGAACTACCGCCTGCCGACGATTGAAGCCCATTATTGAGTTTTATAGATGCCACATTACCCCCCCCCCCCCCCTCCAACTTGAGACATGAAAGAGAACGCAAATTCGGCACATGTAAAAATTCAAGATCAATTTTGAACGTGCGGTGTTTATGATTAGGTACCTACGTTTCCAAATACCAACATGTGTATCAAAAAAACCCTTTCGCATTGTTTGATACGAACTTGTATCGAACTTGTGCGCGATCCACTCTCCACGAAAATTTTGACTAAACAATTTTTCCCACCCCTAGGAGAAATGGTTAGTGCTATCAAAAAATATTACTGAGATAAGTTTTAGGTCCTTATATGAGAAATAATTTAAAATTTAAATAAATTCGATATCTTATATACTAAGAAAGTTCTCGCAAAATTTCATTTTTATCGACCCTCCCCTCATTCTTGCCCCCCGGTCTATTTTGTCCATTAACGAACTTGACCGAAATTTTTGACCTTAAATTTATGTATCAATTTGAAAGTGATTGTTGTGAAATTACGGCAGTTATCGTATCCACAAGAAATAGATAGATATATAAACTTATATAATAAACGTTTAAAATGTGAGTGGTTTTGGATTCTAGGGGATGTGAAACGCGAAAACATGTCGAAATTTTCCGGAAGTCAGGATATAGTAGCCATTGCAATAGGTAGCTTTCCCAATGAAATCTACCTAAAACCTGTAAAATCATTCAGCAACGCAGTCGACACTAGATGGATGAGTCATTTATGAAGAGTACAATATGCTCGTGAATATAGACTCAAGTGCGAGTTAATATAGACTCGTGAAACTTAATAGGTGCGTCAAAGATTGAGCTCCATTCTGCCAAGGCCTGGGATTTATGAATCATTTTCCAGACCTGGACTAATTTACAGACCTCTTACCCAGCCCTTGTTATAACAATAAGCCATTTTTTCCTTTAATTAAATGTATATCTGGCATTACTTTGTACTAAAAGTCTAGCGTTTGTCGTTAAAATTCTTCCAAGATCAACGTAACAAACATACTCACATACTTAGAAATAATATATAATTACGTGGCCCTATAGTTTAAAAATATATAACACATACGCCTACACATACACACACACATACACATATAACCTATATATGCATTGAAAATTAAAGAGAAAAAGCACTTGAATGTAATAAAAAAATACTTTGTTTTAAATACAAGAAGTTTTCCGTTGAAAAAGCGTCAGATATTTTGTTTTATGTAATACTTAACACTCAAATATATAAATATATTTAACGTATGGAGCGATTATTGTTAAATGATAAATCCATATCATTTAACAATAATCATAAGAAAAATATTACACGAATCCGAATCTATAAGTTATAGTCTATGCCATGTAATAGTCATGAAGAGGAATTTTCACTTATAACGTTAAAAAAAAATAAATAAATAGAACTCCCCGATAAGTATAACGTTGGGATATATTTAGTATATTCTATATATATTCTATAGTTATTTTGTATAGTCTGATAGTTATCTTAGAAATCTATTCTGTATTCTCTATATATATTTTATTTATTTCTTGGTATTATCACGAAATAAAAACATTGTTGGAATTTAAAACTAAATTTAGTATCCATAAAACCGTTTAAACCATATCCTATATTTTATCACATTTTGGTAAATATTTCAGACCTTGCGAAATCGAGTTGTTTCTTATGCGAGCAGTCTTTTCGCACCAAGTCAGCGTTTCACCGGTTGAAATGTTTTTATTTCGGCTAAAGCGTTTTTTTTTTTGGAAAGCGCTGCACAAGATAATCCCAGAAAGCATCAACTATCATCCGCGATCTTTGCCCACAATCTCTTCCGTTGTATTGAGGCGAACAAAAGACGTGCGCATTTTTTCCCCGGCGACACAGCGATTAGGCAATGTTTACTCAGCGGCCGAGCGTCCGCCTCGGGGCAAACAAAGGTCTCTGATCTGCCAACCCTTGCTTTGTGTCTCCAGATTGTCATTCGCTCGTCTCCGATCACCTAAAATAACACGAAGTCGTCTTCTGCAGCCAGCCAACATATCAATTCTCCCAGAGCGCACGACTTTAGCGGAAATTCGAACTATTTTCAGTGTTTATTTAGTGGTAAGCGCGGCAGTTCTCTGCCCTATATTCGAAAATATTTCGTGTGTTTGAATTTTATCGACAGATGACGCTATTATTGTACAGAGTTACTATCAGCAGATTCAACCCAACATGTAGGCCATAAGCAAGGTCTAATTTCTAACTATAGGTATTAATTTCAATCGTTCTTCGAAGGTACACTTTAAGGAAAGTGTAAAATAGTATCGTAGTGTAGTGGAGTGTAACATTTATTAAATGCACATAGTTTGAAATTACTCGTTACTACGCCCCATTGTATATGTGTTTTTTTACCATAATTTTGAGCTTTAACTATTATCATTTTTGTTGGAATATGCGGAATGTATATTACATTGGCTTATCAATTTATTTATTTCAGGAAACAACAGCTTACATAGTAATTACAATAAACAAAAAAAACAATTAAAACACAAAGCCAATAACAGTTTCCTCCAAACTTAAAGAAATAGAAAACCTATTCGGGAGCGAGGCCGGGACCAGGAAGTAGGAAGTAGAAGGGGTTGTGGAATCCAGACAATCACCAGAATATAATATAAAACACAATATAATATAAATATAATAAATTCAACATATACATATGAATATAAATATACTATTCAAGGGCTAGAGTAGACACTCTCTTGAATGCCTGGAAAGTAGTGTTAAATATATCGATGTCACTCAACATGCTGTTGTAAAGCTTACATGCTCGATGTATATATGAATTCTGTGCATAATTCGTACTCAACCGTGACAGATGGAATGTCTCACATAATACCGTTTTTTATGAAACACATCAATAAATCATATTTAAAAGAATAAATTAATATCAACAATAGCAATAATTTCTATTATTTTTTTATTTATATACACGGCGACATATTTGTTTTTAGTGTAAAGAAAATTTGGATTTGTCAGGTTAAATTTAATTCGACGATTTGCAAATGGCGGCTGGACATCACTTTGGCGAATGAAATGTCAATAAATAATTTGAAATTCGAATGCGCGGAGTTCGACATGCAGGGCCATCAACAAGCAGAAAAATAAAACTCTCTTTTGAATGAGAAATGTATAAATAAATAAATAAATAAAATAAATAAATAAAAAACTAAGTCAAAAAAAAAGTGTCGTCACGGCGAATAAAATGAACGAATAATATTTAGACTAGGACATGCCAATTAATTATAAAGCTCCTACTATACTATAGCGTGTGTGCCGGCGTCATATTTGTATCCGGCAATGGATATTAACATTTACATATAATCGCTGGAAATGGTTTTTTGGCGTCGCGTCGCCGGTCAATATTATTACGATCCACTAATTTGAAATTTCGGATTTTTTTCGTCTAGTGGACATCCTCAAAAGTTAAACCCTCTTTCGGAATTATGCTAATGCTTCCACTCGCTTAATTGCAGTACGCGTTAACGCCGTTGACTGTACTCAATAAAATAGTAAACGCATTGTGAAAGGAACACATGTCACAGTTGTAATATTGAGATTCGCATCGAATCGGTCATCATAGAATGCTACTTTCGAATTTAGTTCTATTATCTGACAGAATAATAATATTTTTGAGGACCTGGGGTGATCCGTTATCTTATATCCGAAACCGGTAAATATGCAAATGGATAACAAAAATAAAAATAAAAATAAAAATTGTCGATTGAGGTATCAAAACCAAAGCATTTTAACGCCACTAGCCAAATATTTTATTCAAATCTCAATACATACAAAGGTGAAATACTTCACATGAATAAGTGTTTAAACAAAATGTCGATTCCTTTGGGATCGAAAGGAACTAAATACACCGTGTCTCAAGACCATTCCTAATAAAAAATCCAGCTAATTGACTCTGCGATTTCGACCGTTACTTGTGAGGTATGTATACTAGGGCGCCGCTTTGCTTCGCTACGGCATACATTGGAGCAGAGTTTAGAATATAAATGTATTTCTCCATAGGGATTACCATTTAATTTTTTATAATTCTTTGCGCAATCAAATGTATATGTTTTTTGGTATCTATGCACAGAAGACATTGTCATGGTCATTTTAAAAAAATAATTATCAAAATCGGTCTTGTAGTTCTAGAGCCTTAGTCCGTGAACAGAGTGACATTTGAGTCACCACATGGGAGCTTCGTTCCAATCAAAATACATCATGGGTTTCGAGAAAAAAAAATATAAACGTCAGACGATATTAATAAACTAATTATATTGTAAACACAACCGTGGCTCTCGGCGCGAGCCGATACCTGCCCGCTGGTCAAATTTACACAATCGGTTAAAAAATATAATAAATTTGAGCATGTTTTTTTTTATATTATAAGTTCTCACTCATAATAGGTAAAACAAACCTCATTTTAAGTCTTCGGGAATGGTGACGCGGTGTATATTTTTATACAATATATAATGTGAGCATTTGATAACAGTGACTCGCGGTCTTCCTAATTTGTTTTAAAAGTCTGTCCTAAAGAAGGCACCTGGTTTGTGTATATATTTTTTTTAATGCTGTCAGAGGCGAACATCATACATGAATTAACAATAATTATTTAAAACGTTGGTTCGTCCTACCCCTGAAATCTGCTCATCAGTATGGGATCCTCACACCCAATGTCTTAAAGACGAATTAGAAGCCGTTCAGAGAAAAGCAAGCCGGCATGTCTTTAGGCGTTTTAGTCGGTATGATAGTCCATCTGAATTAATTTCAACTCTTAATTGGGAGCCACTTAGTAGAAGGCGTTTTTAATTCAGGTTAACTAGTTTATATAAGACTGTGGTGAATGAGCCTGCCTGATCCCAGCTCTCTAAGCCTCCTTATATTGGCCGTAATGACCATCCTTCCGAGATAAAACCTATCTTGAGAAAACGGAACATTGGGTTCAATTCGTTTCTTTCCAGTGGAATACTCTTCATAGGTTAGTATTTGATCCCTTTCCTTCTTTCAAGGCTGTTTTTAAGCGTAGACTGCGAGTTGTTAAGCATTCATTTTTCCTCACCTACTAAACTCAACAGTATCACCGGAGCTAGGTCCTAAATATTGTAATTACTTAATAATAATAATTATTATTATTATGATATGAATTAAAAATTACAATTACAAATGAAAAAATATATAATAATTTCCGACTGAACCAATGCCGCTCCGTGTGTGCCGCTCTCGATTGTATAGTTAGTTCAATGGCGTCTCGAAGGCGACCGATTCGTCGCATCCCGCGCGCCCCAATAGGTGGAGACACGGACTCGGCCTTATTAAAATGTAAATTTATCCGCTTTGGAACGACGACAAACTCCGGGAAAAAACAGATTAGCCCGACGAAATTAAATAATAAGGGGTTCGAACTTCGCCAGCCCTAATCCGTTCCTGATCGAGTAGCCAATTTACCTAATTACGGACTAATTTACTTGTAATTTCATTCGGGTTCTCGACGAACGGGGCTCGTACACAAATATTGCCCTTGTCTCGATGCATAAAAATCGATTCGAGACCGTCGATGATCGATAATCGAAAATAATCGAATAGTTTTGTAAATATTTGTCGGAAGTCAAAAAAAAAAATATTCATGTAATAATCATATATTAAAACCGTAAAGTTTACACATTTTATAGAACCTTGTATATGGAAACTAAATTAGCGAATAATTCATTGTAATTGTTTGTTTCCTACCAACGAATTGCATGGCAAATAGGCCGAGGTTATTGTAATTAAAAAAAAAGATATAGTATAATTATTTTATTACCCCTGCGTTTAATGTCTTTGTCTGTGGCGTCGTAGCTCCCAAACGGATAAACCGGTTCTAATTATTATTATTTTTTGTTTTTAAATTATATTTTACAAATTGCAAATCACCTTCAGTAATTTTTTAAATTAATTATAGACTTTAAAGACAATTTACATTATATTTAATTACTTTAAAATATCAAAGTATGTCCTAAACAGTTTTACCCATATAACATGTAAGCTGCATCTATTTTGATATGTTAAATACAATTTAATAAAGTACTAACAATAAATATATTACAACTAGGCATTCCTAACTAGGCCACCACCTGTTTCGAGGAGTTTCCGTTTGCTAAAATATCAAAATATTAACGTGAGATGATTAATATAAGAAATTATTATAACGTTAAGTAAATATTGTACAAATTAGGTTGTGTATATGTCAATAAAGTCAAATAGTCAATATTTTAGGTTGTTTTACCCCCCGTTTTATTTCACTCGGGTCAAACGCGTGTCACCCCCTTCGCCTTGCGAGCGCGTCATTTGTCACTATAATTGCAAATGCATTTTTGTTTGTATGCCTGTATGTATGTATGCAGACGCTATACACGCCTGCGCACTCCTTCCTTCCGACATAAGTACTTCCTCGTACGTACCCCTGAGTGTAGTTGCAGTCGTTAAACTTAATAGATATTTGCTTCCGTGCGACGGGCGGACAAGAAAGGCATCAACATATAAACAGTCTCACGGCTCACATGACCAGGGCACCTTATACTTAAGGACTCCATTAATGCTATCCAATCCTACCTTACGCGAGCATAATTTACATTTATATAGGCTATAACTAAAAATATGGACAAATTTCTAACCTAGCCGCGAATACAAAATGCGCGGTATTTGCCGATAATACTCAAGACAATATTTTTACTGGTTTTACTCGATGCTATATGATTTTTAACAGGTATTCGTAAAGCAAGAAACAAAGAATTTGGAACTTAAAATATCTCTTTACTCCTCTGTTTATATGTGCAAAAATCGATTTTTGAACCACTTTCAATAGTCCAACCTTGCCGGTTTTATTTTACAAACTTACTTTCGATGACAATACACGTTAGATGAAACATTAAAGTTAACAAAAATTAAAAATAATAATAATTTAAACCAGAGAGACCACAGCTGCAAATATATGTGATTTATTTAAACTACGCCATTAAGCGGTATATTGCTAACCGCTACCAAAAAGATAGTAACGTGATATTTCGACGAAAACAGATGAAATAAAAAATATTTTAATTAGGAAGTAAATATTTTAAGTAAAAAGAATATTTTTTTATTTTTAAGTCACTTATAAACTTTTTAAGTCACTATAAAAATCTTGGTGCGCTCAAAAGACTTACACACACTTCGTCAATTTCATAGCTCTTCAAAAGTTTTAAATTACTCATGGAATTGAGTAGTGCGAGTTAGAAAAAAACATTTACTACTATTTAGTTCATTAATTAAAATTTGTTTTATTTTTTCAAACAAGCTGTAGCTCTGATCAAGTTATTTATTTATTTGAACCACCGATTGTTTCCGAGCCTTCTTACAGTATTTTCCTATATGTACAACAATGTAGATATTTTATGTAATATATTTTTTTGTATGGAAATATTTTTATTCTCAATGTATTTACACACACAACTTGAGTTGTGGGTGGTTTTGGACTTTTATAAAATATATATTGTACTAGCTGACCCGGCCACGCGTTGCTGTGGCTAAAGTTTTTGTTATATTACATTATAGTAAACAATCTAAGAGGAACAATAAGAGAACATCAGTCACGGAGTCCACTATGCTTTTTCACACAGATGGTATTTGTAAAAAAATATGCTGATCTCCTTATTTGACTTTCTACTACTATAACCCTTTAGTACAATGAAATTATTTACGAACAAAGACGAAAATGTTGATGTTGGTATACAAATTCACTGGATTGAGATTTGAAGGGGAAGTACGTTGAACACAATTAATTAAAATGTTCTTACACTTGATACTAAGCAGAAATCAATAAGTAAAAAATAAAAATTTATCAGATTTATTATTTCCATTTAATTTTATAACAAATATAAGTATATTACAGTATAATACAGTAAATAACATGTGACGCTTAAACTCATGAATGAGGTAGGCAAGGCAGACAGTCTTAAACTTTTAAACATTAATATCTTTTTTTTTGAATTATAAATACTTTCAATTTCAATTTAATTTAACACCAATCGGTGCACAATGTTTTTGGTTAACCTGTCTTTAGCTAACACAAATAGATTCGACGGTTTCCCAACACGTGAACACGCAACATATAGTTGCCCATGAGAAAAACATGGATTTTCCAAATCTAAACCACAAATGGACATTGTTTGACCTTGAGATTTATTTATAGACATGGCGAAAGCTAAACGAATTGGAAACTGTAGCCTTTTGAAGGGTATGGTAGAATCTGATGGTATCATCGGAATACGTGGCAGCAGGACCACTTTTCCTTTAAACTTCCCAGCCAAAATGGTTGCTTCAAGAATGTTTCCGGTGATCTTTTTGATGACCAAACGCGTACCGTTACATAATTGAGGTGGATTCAAATTACGGAGGAGAATAATAGGGGAACCAATCTTTAATCGAAGATTATGTGGTGGCATTCCAGGGATATCTAATGAATTTAAAAATTCAATCGGAAAATTTACACTTTCATTTTCATCAACAACAGTATCGATTGATTTAAAAGACATCAGATCGCCTGGTAACAACTGTTGTATCTGGAAGTTAATTTCGTCAACATCAACGTTTTTGGCTGCCAAAATCGCCCGTTGACTAAGCCATTCATGATTCAAATAATTATTCTGTATATCCGGGAAAATACTCTGAATCAATTCAGTTTTATCCTGAACAACAGTGCAAAAATTGTCTGGTAGTTTAATGCATTGCGTATTTGGTTGCAGTTTTATTTTACCGTTCCCAATATCTAGTAGTTGTTCGGAAAATATTAGTGCTGATGGATCATTTTGCAATTGTACTCGCATATTTATGGTCAATCGAAGTGTTTCAACACTTCGCCATAAGAATGATTGTTTCAAACATGCATTAATCTCATCCGCGAAAGTAGAGCGAGGTATAACCGGTAAGGTCTGCCGGAAGTCACCAGACAAAAGTAAGATAGCACCACCGAAAAGTTTATTATTGCTGTTTAAATCTTGCATAGTTCTGTTTAATGCTTCAAGTGAATATTTGTGTGCCATTGTGCACTCATCCCAAATTATTATAGAACTCTTCCGCAACACTGCAGCTATTCCACTATTCTTTTTGATGTTACACATTGCATCTGGTTTATTATGAACGTCCAATGGCAGCTTGAATGTTGAATGTGCTGTTCGCCCACCATCCAGTAAAGTAGCCGCAATGCCTGACGATGCTAATGCTAATGCGATTTTTTGTTGCGACCGTATTTTGGCAAGAATCAACGATATTAAAAATGTCTTACCGGTTCCACCGGGTGCATCCAAGAAAAAAAAACCGCCTTGTTCAGCAGCAACAGCCAGCATAATCCGATCATAAATAATTTTTTGTTCTGCTGTCAGTAATGGTTCACTGTTCATGATAATTGTTGCTAAACTTCCATGGTCATATTGATTTTCTCGTTGTAAATCGGTATTGACTAAGTCGGTGGCTGGACGATTAGGTGATGGCATACCATAATGATTAAGTGGTAAATTTGAAATAAGAACACATAAATCCTCGATCAAGACCAATGCTTCATTGTACATCTCTGGTGTATAATCTATGTTTTGGCATTGATTTGTTTGTCTAATTCGGTGCAAGATGTCTTCTGTCATACAATTTTTATATTTTTCCCACAAAGTTTGTGCTTGCGAGGGATAACATGTCGCCAAAATAATTGCAAACAACTGACGAATGTTATTCGGTGTTGATGTCAACGCAGCATCAGCAAGCGTTAAGTCCCAATGGTTATCGTCTTCTAGCAATTGCAGTTCACGACATGCATCCTGGTATGTATTGAATACTCGACCATTAGCTGTTCGTAAAAATTCAAAAGACGTTGGTCCGGGAACATTCACCAATAACAAACGTATTTAGAAGCACTCACGTTGCTTTGGATGTACCGTGTAAAGTCTCCCCAATGTCTTAGCTTTGAATATGCCTGTAATGGAAGGATGTGGTTTTCCTTGTTTCCGTGGCTCCCATTTTTTACTGGATTTGTTCCATGTGAAATAACGTGGAACATCACCATACACCAATGTCTTCGCGAATTGGCCAAAAACATCAGGTTTTTGACACAATGTAAAAAATTCAGTTAGAGTCGTTTTCGGAGCTTCGAACGCTCTTTGGAGAACATTTTCTTCAGTGAAGTATACACGTTGACCGTTTTCAAGATGTATTGCCAGATGTTGGACAGCAGGATCTCTTTCGTGGATGGGAAAGCTGAGAATATGCCAAATAGCTTCATTGCTGCTAATGTATCTGCCCATTTGGTATCGTGCTATTTCGTCATTTTTATTTATGTTTTTTACTTCAAATATGGCCAAATCACTGCCTTTGTTTACATATTTACAAATATACTTAATTGATTTAACAGAACTGCAAAGCTCAACATTGATATGAGCTTTGTAAGTTTTTGAAAGTAGTGGTGAGTATGGTACCACCCACTGATTATCAAACTCAACTTGATTTGGAAAGTTCGGCAGTCGCATTGTAAATGTGTGGCCACCATTCTCAGTACTTCTGCGGCGATACATTGGATAACCATCAATATCCGTGATCGTGTCATTCGTATGCGGCTTTGGGAAGTTTTTTTTACATTTTCCATTTTCCATGCACGGTGACGTCATGTTGAAAACACCGCATGGCCCATGGATCATGTGTTTGGTGACAATATCAAATAATTCTTGATCAATTAATGGGTCTGGAATTTCGGCTGAAATTATTTGATCGATTTCTTCAGGACGGATTCTATCTTTAAGCCAAACCAAAATGTGGGCATGAGGCAAACCTCGCTTTTGCCACTCTATCGTATACAGCCAACAACGTGTGATACCAAAAATTGTATATTTAACAATAAAATCAATTAAGGATTTCAATTTTTGTTTAAACACACGTGCAGTTAAATCATGACGATGAATGGCTTGTTGTCCTGGCAATAGTAAAGTTTGTATCTCTTCCCAATTCGGATTACATGTGAATGTAATAAATAAATCCGGTCGGCCGTAATGACGTACGTAAGTCATCGCATCTTGTATGTATTCCTGCATGTTCCGTGGACTGCCGATGTAGCTTGAAGGTAAAATGAAAGCATTACCGATGTCATTGCGATTTAAATTTCCATCGATGTTTCCAGCAACAGCATCTCGTAAGTGAATATATTATTCCGATCGTAGTTTTGACGTTTGCGTTTTGACGTTTGCCGCTCGCGTTGTTGAGGTTAGATTTTTTCGGTGGCATTTGACTGAAAATAATAATTTTCTTGTTCTTATGATATTCTCTTGAAGACGTTCGTTACACTGTTCTTGAGATTTTTGTGCATGACCTTCTGCTGTCCTGATTCTTTGAGCTGGATTTCTTGATTCAATTTGTTCTGCCAACTGATGGGCTCTTTTAATACGTTTGCGTCGAATAACTGTCACTGTCAAATAATAACAGACATTAGCGCCATCAACCCAGTCGAAAGGTATCGACATCTGTCAGTTTTATGACTGCCAAATAATAACAGACAAATAATTAGCAATAAATTAAAATTGCGACTATAATTTGAGATTTAAACTATCCTATCGCTCAAGTTGGATCGAACTGCACATGGTGTTTAAATTTTATTATAATCGGTTAAGTGTTTTAGGAGTCCATTGAGGACAAACATTGTGACACGAGATTTATATATATTAAGATATAATAAAATATAAAAAATCAAGAAATAAGAATGAAATTCAGTTAAGAATCTTGAACTCGCATTAATTGCCTAGCTCAGTTCGGATGCAGCCTAGTTAGGTTAGGTTCATTTTTTACCTTAGTTTCATTCTTCATTAAATTTACTAATTATTAATTATAGAATATTATTTTCCTTGATTTAGATTTTACCTAAAATTCGGTTGATAATGTAATTTTTGAAGTGAAACTTCTTTAGCGCCCTAGAACAATTTTTCCTTGGCATCGTATGAGTCTAATGTCAGTATAGGGGGGATAATTTTAGTGTTTACAGGGTGTACCCGACCATTCCGACATAAGGGGGTGTTTATGTTCCCTATTACGCGTAAAAAATATACGAAAATAATTCGTGCCCAAATTTATTAATTTTATCAAAGTGCTCGTGTAAATTCCCTTCTTACTCGCAGGAGCTTGGCCTAGACCGATCAATGACTCGCCACAGCGCGGCCTCGCTAACGACCGAACTTATGACTTGAGCGATTTAGTAGGCGAGGGGTTGTGGGGGGTGGTGGAGGGGTGAAGTGACCACTTTAAATATCTCGTTTAGAGCATGATTATATAATAAATGATTTGGGTTCAGAGGAGATCGATTCTGCGCGATGCCGAAAAAAACAAAACCTCACGTCGTCAGGAGCATACGAGCACAAGCCGTCTCGCTTGCACACTCGACCGAGTTGATAGTCCATACAAAAACCTGTTTTACGCACTCGGCCGAATGTATCTGAAAGTTCAAACTTTTAGCTACTTACTTTATTTCATATAATTACGTAATGTTGAAACCATGATGAATTTTGAATGGGGTCAAAATAAATCATGTTTGAATTTTACATTTTTATTCTCGAAACCCATGATGTATTTTGATATACATTCCTCACAAATAACACTCGAAATCGCAGGGTAAATAAGCTGGATTTTTTAACGGGAATGGTCTTGGAACACGGTATATTTCTAGTTTACATTACTTATATAAAAGTCTGACAGTATTGACATTTGGAAAATTCGAATGCTTTTTAATATTTTTACAGATTGAAAATTTTCAAACAAATATATACCCAGAATGTTCAAAGAAAAATTAATACCGAACGCACAGATAGTTTCATCGCTTGAGGTAATGCACGCTGGTTTAAATTCAGGCCTGTATTTTATGAACGCTTTTCACTCTCACCTATCTATCTGCGCGATTATGCAATACGGTTAAACCTTCATTAAAGTGGTAAAAAAATGATTTAAAAAAGAAACAATTATTATAATTATATAAAGTGAGGAATCATCTAAATACGGTATTTAAGCAATACATTATACAATTTTACTATATATATATTAAACTTCCATTAATTCCAAATAAAAAGATTAGTCGGAATGACGCAGTTTCTCAGCCTAAAATCAAAGTTTAAGGCACTCATCGATAAAAACGAGTATTCATCCCCACAGCACTCTAATAATATTAGAGGTAATCTCAACATGCCTTCGTCGTGTGGTTCTCCTTATCTTAATAAAATTCTATTCCAGTTTAATTTCCTAGGCGACCGCTGGCCTGGCTTGTTAATAAAAAGAATGGACAAAACCTCTAATATATTTATCCACAGAATCATTTCTTTCGTCTGTCATGGACAGGTAACCACTTAAATGGGCATTAGGGCTTTTTGTTTCTATTTCTTCAAAGTTGGCTGTCTCCCAAAGTGGGTGCTCGGATGCGTTACGGAGTAACATTGTGTCTACGTTACAATACATTCACATTTTAATTATTTACTAGCGGTCGCAATTCCACCGTAATTCATTAAACTTTGAAGTTTTACGTTTTATAGGGTCAAATTCCCCTCTAGGGTCCCTGACTCTAGCACACTCTTCCTTCTTGAAAGACACAAGCATTTGCTTTGTGTGTATGAAAAAAATGCCAAGTTTCATTTCACACGATGTGACGTTAATCATAGACCGTATTGAGGTTATTTATAAGTTCCTTTCTCAAGGCTTAGTTTTCACAATCGAAGGCGGAACTTTCAGTCTTCAGTCTTTACTCACCGCGCGGTCAACTAACATACAAGTCTTTACCATGTATAAAGTCAAAGCTAACTATTACCTGTTGTTTATTAATTTCTATTTGTATTCCTACTAAGTCAGAAACTGGTTAGGATAAGTGTGTAACTTCAATAAATTACTTGGTGACGCTATCTGAACTTTTTCTCTATCCTCACACGTTAACGAGGGATCTCTGATCCATCGATACACTGGCATATAAATATGTTGGTTTGGTACACAGACATTGTAAATATTATAATTAATTTAATTATAATAATGGCATCGCAGGGTGTATAGTTACCGATAAAATGATATATATTTTGTAAGAACCTCAAAATTCAGAATCAGACTACCCACAATAGTAGGTGGTTCAGTTGGATGCATGAGTAATTTATGCCTAGCACAGGCACAATTTTGGCCTAGTTGAGTAGGGCCCAAAATAATTGTGCATGACCTAGGTCATAGCAATTATTAAAAAAAAAAACAAAATGACGTTTAAGAGCAAAGACGAAAAAGTTTCAAAATCGTTACAAAACCTTATAATTATTATTTTGGCAGATTCTGCTTCTGATTTTATGGGACTCATATATCGATGTTTACTATGCATCTTCTTTGATATAATGCTGCAACCTTTTGAATCTCATGACCCATCATATGTTTTTATATTTTATTCAGATTTTACTCTGAAGGCAAATCCTACAATATCGGACCAAATCTAAAGTGTATGAAGTTGTGTCAATAATCCAACGCCTAAACCACTAGACTACCACGATCTCAAAAACGTAAATTTATAGTATGTGATCTACCTTAAATATAAAATATCCATAAATTGATATATTTAACGTTAATTTAGTAGCGTTCAAAAAGCTTATCAAAAACCAAACTTTAACGTGAAATTTCCCTTTTCTCTCCCTCCCACTCTCTTCATCTCTCATGCATTTCTTAGGTTAAACACTAATTTTATACTCCTCGGTGGAAATATTGAACTGATTTTATTTTATATTTGTTAGAGGGTACCATTGTTTTCTCTACTTTTATTATTGTATACAGCCTGTACGAGTATATGATTCCACTGTTACGTGACTGCTTTATATGCCAAATAAAGATTAATAAATAAAATAAATTTATTTTTTAAAGCAATAAAAAATTAAAATCAATGCAATTACATTTTTTTAATAGGCATACTTATTAAGTTTTTTAAATTCACGTTTTATTACATATGAAAAATTGACGATCTCTTAAAAAGCGTATTTTTTTAGTAGGAAGGTAACGTCACAGAATAGTAACGTAGAATTTAACGGCCGTCGGAAAGCACAGCAAAACCGCGGACCGCTCTGGTTTTTTTTTTTTAAATGGATGGCTCAAAATTATCGTTTTTTTTAGTCGATAGAGAGACGCGGCCGCTGCATTTTTGTGACCCCAAATAAGAAAATAATATACGAAATGACTGTAATTTGTATAAGTGCACTTTTCATTTTGATATTATTAAGTAGGTCGTTTCATACCTCGCGCGCGATTCTTTCGGCCTAACTAATTTTATTATAATGGCGGGTATTTTCCATAAATTTACAGTGCCCACACCCAATATGGAAATTTCAAAGTAGGTTCGTACCCCAAACGCTTTAATACCCGATATTCTGCCAAATGGCTGCACTACTCCATTGTTAATTTTGTTATAACAATTTTTACGGGATAAGATAATGTGTTGCCAAAAAGATCGTTTGCATAAACGGCCAAATAAAGGTATTTTTAAAAAATTAAATCGCATGCACCATAATGCTGAATACTTTGGGAAAAGGTTTGCCAGACTAAATTAATTCCAATCGTACAAGTATCATTTTTATAAGAGCGCCTTATAATCGACCGCTAACCCGAGAACCCTCCTTAGGTCATTTCCGGCTACACACACGAGGGAAGGGGGGGGGGGGGGGTTGTGCATATGCAATAAAGCTATGCGTAAGAAAAGACGGCTAAACCCTTATGACGACAACTTTTATCAGTTGTACAACTTCTTTCGGATAAATAGCAAACATGAATTCGTCATCTACGTCATCAACTGCATATTAAAATAATATTGATAAAATACTTTTTTTTTTTGTAAGTTCAGCATCGTCCTCAGTAGTTCTTTGCACAAAGTTTTCCTCTTTTTTTCTTAATTTATTATATAGGTAAGAGCTAAAACACATTATCAACATTTTGAAAGAATAAGAGGCACGATGTGTTGCGCGCTCGAATATTACAAATCGGTTGTCTGTCCCTCTCCAGTTTGTTGGACACAATAAATCGTCCCGACATATTGCGTCGTCTGTAACAATTAGTCTTACTACAGCGATCTCATATAAATTCGCCCGAATTCGTCTCTTTCTGAAGTTATTCGTGGTGAGTTGATGCTTTTATGCCATCAGAATATTTTAAAAAAAAAGTCGCAAAACATAGTGAAGCCGTGTTACCGAAATGTGTTTCACTCACCCCGCGTCGGCAAATAAGCCCTTCGGGTAGCGTTCGTCGACTCGTGTGACAAAAAATATTGTATCGCGTTATAAAATTAATTGGAAAGGGACCCCTGGAGTATTTGACACTAAATAATTCTTGTTATCCAATTATTTGATATTATTTCAAATATAGGTCGTCAATAAATAAACTAGGTAGTCGCAAAGGTGAAACCTTTGCTAGCAGCATATTGGAGCGGAGAAATGCAAACTTCAAATAAATAATTATTTTTCTAAAATTCGAACAAATAGCACGCGAATAAATTTAACTAGGGATTTGCCACAAAGAAAATATTTCTTAACAAAACATTTTTATCATTTCGAATTTGAAAATTCCGGCTACGTAACGACCTAGTATTTTTCATGTAGAGTCGATTAAAACTTTACAATTCTCAAATCGGTGGTGAAATCATTGAGATCTGACATCACAAACATTTCGTTATTGGATGTCACTAAAATCCACAACATCTTCAAAAACCTACCATGACGCTTTACCCTAAACATCCTCACAAAAACTGACATATTTGCCCAATAAAATACCATAACTTAGACCTTTCTGCGCGGTAAAACAAAAAAAAATGAAAAATGCCAACGTGGCGCCATTGATAATTATTTTTGGTCGCTTTTTGCGTGTCCCTGGTCTTTGGCTTTGCGTCTATGGCCTAGCGATGGCGCTCTGGCGATGTTTCCATTAAATTTGATAAATAGATCAAGATAGATGTCTGCGCTGTCCCTAAAATAGGGTTGTGACATTTCTGTATGGTGCAAATAAACCACATACATGATACTAATTAAAAATGACTAGCATTAAAAATTAAATCTAATGGATACAAAAAATAATAACGACGTAATTATTTATAGCGATCATTTCATTTAATTTCCATTAAAATAATATAAATCCCAAAGAAATAACTTTTCTATTGTAAATTATTGTTTATAAAATATTTAGATCAATTTCGTTAAAATATTACGGTTGTTTTTTATTATTTAAATATTTGTGAAAAATTTAGGTTTTCCATTGATTATTCAAGGTATATTTTGTTTTTTTTTTATTTTTTGGTATGATGCTTTGTTGAATATTTTATTGGAATCAAAAGAATGTTTTAAATGATATGACTTGTGTGTGTGTGTGTAGAGTTTTAACAACTTTCCGAATTATTCCTGACCAACGTTTTATTTATAGAAAACATTGGATTTGATTGAGAAAGTTCAAAGCGTTTTGGTGATTAACTTGTATGTACCCCCCCCCCCCCCCCTACAGGTCGGGTTCATGCTGATAAGGTCGGATGACTTTATAGGATACATAATATTAAATTTAAAAAAAAAACCCCTTAAAAGAATTGAAAAGGTTTTATTTCTGAAAAAATGGATTTCGGGTTGACAGCCCTGCCTGCTGGTTCCTTTTTCTCTCCGTGCCGTCATAAAACCATAAAGTTAATTATGGCTCCTGTGAGCTGAACTCTCCGCGATCCGCGATCCGCTCTCGACCGTCACAGCTAGTTGGGACGACACTAATAAAGCAGTCAGTCAGCACATTTCAACTTTTAGAACTGTCGTAAATAAGATTTTTTAACATTCCTCAATTTAGACCTCAGTCTTGCCAGAAGCACTCTATTACGTCCTTTGACTCCAGCACAACGGTCTCCTTGTCTATTTAAGGTGCGCTTTATAGAAAGGTTTGAGTAAACCGGGATAGCGTTTGGGATATATTGTGAATGTCAGGCTGTAAGGACGATTTAGAATATACGGCGTACAACGTAATGATTCAAGGGCTGCAGATAAATGCGTAACGTTGTACAACTTAAGTTTATTTATTTTACTTTCTACTTTAATTATTATGATCTTAAAAGAATGGACGTTGAGACATAGGTACCTGTTCTGAGTCACTTTGACTTTGGTTAAAAAAAATATATGAGTGTGTTTATGAAAGGCTATTTAAAATTACTTACTTTAAATTTTATAATAATAGTAAATATAGGGTGATGATTTTACAGGCGTGGTTTTCAAGAAGAGATAAAACGCATATAATTTGATGTTATGGCTAAGAATTTAGTTTTATTATAAAGATAAGGGTTTGCCATTATGTTTTAAAAATGATTTCGGGTAAGTGGCCGCCGCGGCTGACTCGAACAAATTCCAGCCGAGAGGCCCAATTTTCAACCAATTTTTGTTGCAAGTTGGGCCGTATGTCAGCAAAAATGCGCCGAATATTCTCTTCCAAGGCGTTAATTGTGTCCGGCTTATCTGCGTAGACAAGCGACTTCACATAACCCCACAAAAAATAGTCCAGCAGGCCACGCCACAGGCCCACGACGCGATTTTTACTATATTTTAGAGTGATTTTAAAAAAATTTAGAGTGATTTTTTCTAAATTTGCACTATTTGCAAACGTTGTTCAGGAGTAAGTCTATTCATTATGAAATGGCAAACCAAACTGAGCATAAATCAAGTGACAGCTGTCAAAAACACCAACTACAAAAAAAGTAGTGCCAGATTGAAAACCACGCCTCTAAAAAAAACACTCATAGTTTATTTTACATTTGATAGTCGCCTCTTTGTAATGGTATAATTGTTTGAATGGAGTAGCTCAAAAATGTAATTTAAAAATTATTTACAGTTAGAATGATAACGTTTACAGTTATTAAAAGTTACGTTTTATAACACAACAGCCAGCCACAATCTTAATATATATAAATCTCGTGTCACAATGTTTATCTTCAATGGACGGCTGAACCACTTAACCGATTATAATAAAATTTGCACACCATATGCAGTTCGATCCAACTTGAGCGATAGGATAGTTTAAATCTCAAATTATAGTCGCAATTTTAATTTATTGCTAATTATTTGTCTGTTATTATTTGGCAGTCATAAAACTGACAGATGTCGATACCTTTTTATTTTATGGGCGATTGTGAAGAGCGCGTGACGACTCGGTGCCTGTATAATTTTATTGAACAAGCAGAGGAAAGAGCAATTGTGATATTATTGGAAAATTTTTTAGAAGATCACAATCAACTGATTCAATTGATCAAAAGAGTTTCGCCACGACTGCAAAATGACAATTATCAAATCGTCATAAAAGCCGACAAAGTACCATTAGGTGAACATGCTGGTAGATTCAACGCTCCAACTGTTGATGAGGTTGCTGTTATCATGGTTGGTGATCCAGTTGACAAAAGATCTATAAACATTACACGGCGAGACAACACTGTCAGTACGATTTCGGATCTACACCGTTCATATGACGCACTACAATATCCATTGATATTTTGGCAAGGACAAGATGAATATCACCTTAATATCAATCAGTATGATCCAAATACCGGTAAATTTGACAATTATCTATTTACTTTCTTACTGTATGTATAGATTTTAATTTCGTATTGCATTTTATTTTTTATTTTTTTAGGTGATTACAGAAATAATAAAGTTAGCTCAATGAACTACTACGCACACCGAATAATGGTTAGACAACATCAAGACAATTATATCCTTCGATATCGTCAGCTGTTCCATCAATACATTGTTGATATGTATGCTAAGGTCGAAAGCGAACGCTTGCGATTCCTTCGATTCAACCAGGCAAAACTACGATCGGAAGAATATATTCACTTACGAGATGCTGTTGCTGGAAACATCGATGGAAATTTAAATCCCAATGACATCGGTAATGCTTTCATTTTACCTTCAAGCTACATCGGCAGTCCACGGAACATGCAGGAATACATACAAGATGCGATGACTTACGTACGTCATTACGGCCGACTGGATTTATTTATTACATTCACATGTAATCCGAATTGGGAAGAGATACAAACTTTACTATTGCCAGGACAACAAGCCATTCATCGTCATGATTTAACTGCACGTGTGTTTAAACAAAAATTGAAATCCTTAATTGATTTTATTGTTAAATATACAATTTTTGGTATCACACGTTGTTGGCTGTATACGATAGAGTGGCAAAAGCGAGGTTTGCCTCATGCCCACATTTTGGTTTGGCTTAAAGATAGAATCCGTCCTGAAGAAATCGATCAAATAATTTCAGCCGAAATTCCAGACCCATTAATTGATCAAGAATTATTTGATATTGTCACCAAACACATGATCCATGGGCCATGCGGTGTTTTCAACATGACGTCACCGTGCATGGAAAATGGAAAATGTAAAAAAAACTTCCCAAAGCCGCATACGAATGACACGATCACGGATATTGATGGTTATCCAATGTATCGCCGCAGAAGTACTGAGAATGGTGGCCACACATTTACAATGCGACTGCCGAACTTTCCAAATCAAGTTGAGTTTGATAATCAGTGGGTGGTACCATACTCACCACTACTTTCAAAAACTTACAAAGCTCATATCAATGTTGAGCTTTGCAGTTCTGTTAAATCAATTAAGTATATTTGTAAATATGTAAACAAAGGCAGTGATTTGGCCATATTTGAAGTAAAAAACATAAATAAAAATGACGAAATAGCACGATACCAAATGGGCAGATACATTAGCAGCAATGAAGCTATTTGGCATATTCTCAGCTTTCCCATCCACGAAAGAGATCCTGCTGTCCAACATCTGGCAATACATCTTGAAAACGGTCAACGTGTATACTTCACTGAAGAAAATGTTCTCCAAAGAGCGTTCGAAGCTCCGAAAACGACTCTAACTGAATTTTTTACATTGTGTCAAAAACCTGATGTTTTTGGCCAATTCGCGAAGACATTGGTGTATGGTGATGTTCCACGTTATTTCACATGGAACAAATCCAGTAAAAAATGGGAGCCACGGAAACAAGGAAAACCACATCCTTCCATTACAGGCATATTCAAAGCTAAGACATTGGGGAGACTTTACACGGTACATCCAAAGCAACGTGAGTGCTTCTATTTACGTTTGTTATTGGTGAATGTTCCCGGACCAACGTCTTTTGAATTTTTACGAACAGCTAATGGTCGAGTATTCAATACATACCAGGATGCATGTCGTGAACTGCAATTGCTAGAAGACGATAACCATTGGGACTTAACGCTTGCTGATGCTGCGTTGACATCAACACCGAATAACATTCGTCAGTTGTTTGCAATTATTTTGGCGACATGTTATCCCTCGCAAGCACAAACTTTGTGGGAAAAATATAAAAATTGTATGACAGAAGACATCTTGCACCGAATTAGACAAACAAATCAATGCCAAAACATAGATTATACACCAGAGATGTACAATGAAGCATTGGTCTTGATCGAGGATTTATGTGTTCTTATTTCAAATTTACCACTTAATCATTATGGTATGCCATCACCTAATCGTCCAGCCACCGACTTAGTCAATACCGATTTACAACGAGAAAATCAATATGACCATGGAAGTTTAGCAACAATTATCATGAACAGTGAACCATTACTGACAGCAGAACAAAAAATTATTTATGATCGGATTATGCTGGCTGTTGCTGCTGAACAAGGCGGTTTTTTTTTCTTGGATGCACCCGGTGGAACCGGTAAGACATTTTTAATATCGTTGATTCTTGCCAAAATACGGTCGCAACAAAAAATCGCATTAGCATTAGCATCGTCAGGCATTGCGGCTACTTTACTGGATGGTGGGCGAACAGCACATTCAACATTCAAGCTGCCATTGGACGTTCATAATAAACCAGATGCAATGTGTAACATCAAAAAGAATAGTGGAATAGCTGCAGTGTTGCGGAAGAGTTCTATAATAATTTGGGATGAGTGCACAATGGCACACAAATATTCACTTGAAGCATTAAACAGAACTATGCAAGATTTAAACAGCAATAATAAACTTTTCGGTGGTGCTATCTTACTTTTGTCTGGTGACTTCCGGCAGACCTTACCGGTTATACCTCGCTCTACTTTCGCGGATGAGATTAATGCATGTTTGAAACAATCATTCTTATGGCGAAGTGTTGAAACACTTCGATTGACCATAAATATGCGAGTACAATTGCAAAATGATCCATCAGCACTAATATTTTCCGAACAACTACTAGATATTGGGAACGGTAAAATAAAACTGCAACCAAATACGCAATGCATTAAACTACCAGACAATTTTTTCACTGTTGTTCAGGATAAAACTGAATTGATTCAGAGTATTTTCCCGGATATACAGAATAATTATTTGAATCATGAATGGCTTAGTCAACGGGCGATTTTGGCAGCCAAAAACGTTGATGTTGACGAAATTAACTTCCAGATACAACAGTTGTTACCAGGCGATCTGATGTCTTTTAAATCAATCGATACTGTTGTTGATGAAAATGAAAGTGTAAATTTTCCGATTGAATTTTTAAATTCATTAGATATCCCTGGAATGCCACCACATAATCTTCGATTAAAGATTGGTTCCCCTATTATTCTCCTCCGTAATTTGAATCCACCTCAATTATGTAACGGTACGCGTTTGGTCATCAAAAAGATCACCGGAAACATTCTTGAAGCAACCATTTTGGCTGGGAAGTTTAAAGGAAAAGTGGTCCTGCTGCCACGTATTCCGATGATACCATCAGATTCTACCATACCCTTCAAAAGGCTACAGTTTCCAATTCGTTTAGCTTTCGCCATGTCTATAAATAAATCTCAAGGTCAAACAATGTCCATTTGTGGTTTAGATTTGGAAAATCCATGTTTTTCTCATGGGCAACTATATGTTGCGTGTTCACGTGTTGGGAAACCGTCGAATCTATTTGTGTTAGCTAAAGACAGGTTAACCAAAAACATTGTGCACCGATTGGTGTTAAATTAAATTGAAATTGAAAGTATTTATAATTCAAAAAAAAAGATATTAATGTTTAAAAGTTTAAGACTGTCTGCCTTGCCTACCTCATTCATGAGTTTAAGCGTCACATGTTATTTACTATATTATACTGTAATATACTGTAATATTTGTTATAAAATTAAATGGAAATAATAAATCTGATAAATTTTTATTTTTTACCTATTGATTTCTGCTTAGTATCAAGTGTAAGAACATTTTAATTAATTGTGTTCAACGTACTTCCCCTTCAAATCTCAATCCAGTGAATTTGTATACCAGCATCAACATTTTCGTCTTTGTTCGTAAATAATTTCATTGTACTAAAGGGTTATAGTAGTAGAAAGTCAAATAAGGAGATCACCATATTTTTTTACAAATACCATCTGTGTGAAAAAGCATAGTGGACTCCGTGACTGATGTTCTCTTATTGTTCCTCTTAGATTGTTTACTATAATGTAATATAACAAAAACTTTAGCCACAGCAACGCGTGGCCGGGTCAGCTAGTCTATGTATAGATTTTTAAATACCCTATCTCAGGAAATAGGTTTCCTCTTACAGCCGAAGATGAATAAGTGCAGCCATTGAACAAAAACATTTTTGTTACAAAATAGTTAAAAGTTTTTGAAATAGTAATATAGAATAAATTACTTAAAAGTTTAGATGTACTTATGTTATTGTAAGAAAGATTATGTTATTATAAGAAAGATAGAAATCAGTAGTTAGTCGAAAAAATATGGTTAACCTCTAATCGCATTAATTTTAATCTTACGATTCACGGTTATTCCTACATAAAAGTTTTCAGCTTTTTAACTATACCGATGTCCTCTTCGGCGGTTGATCTATTCACAACCAAACATTGATCGGCAAAAAATATCGGAAGAAATCATTTTAATGTTTGAGAACTTGGTTAAATGCAAAGCCTGAGGTCGGGTAGCGATTTTAATAACCTAATTATTTTATTATGATTTTTTTTCGTAAGAAGTAGCTGTCGATATCAACCCCCAAAAAGGACATCAGTGAATTTAAAAAAAACACCCTGCATATATGTTGTTGCAATGTGTAGTAGCATTGTTTGTTATTGTTGCATATATGTACAGCCAGCTAAAGACTTAATGTTTCAGCCTTAAAATAACCTTAAAATAATATTCTGCTATTAATTATATTTTACGCTTATAATTTTATAAATATTAATTACACTTATGTAAATTTATAATTGGCACAGTTAAAAAACATTTTTTCATTTATAAATATTTTCTTTAGTAATATGTAAGTGATTCTGGTATTTTTTGAGCACCAGATTATGTCCAACACGGCTAAACAGAAACTAGTTTTGCCTGTAGTACCTTAGCGCATATAAATCAGATCAAGAACAATTTTCAGGATCCGGAGAAAATAAAGTTCTGAACAATTTAGTTTCCGAAAATAGTTCCAGTAGTTTTACGTCAAGTTCGGTCAATCAGACAGATTTAATATTTAAAAAACTTTACCATCACAGCTTTGTATTGTAATTTCAACAGTCAAATTTCAAACTGAAAAATGTTCAACACAATAACACTTATGTCTACTGAAAAATAATAATATATTGGGTAAAACTCTTGCTTTTTTTAGTACTTCCAGGATTTACTTATTTCATAATTTGATCATGTATTTTTCGCAGCCGACCGTAGGATCAATTAAAATATTTTACTCCTTTATAACTGCAATTAACATTACGGTCTTGGACATGGCTTCTAATAATTAATTAAACCACAAGACTGCGTAAGTCTAATTAGATTGATTCTGACTGCGACGACACGACGACACTCAGAAGCTGGCAAATCGCCAAACAGCCCTCAGAAGGTCGACAGCATCTCTGAACACTGTCGATCACGGATAAGGTTGCCATACGCGCTCATTATTTATATTTTTATTACTTTTTGAAAGTTGCATATCAAACGTCTAACAATAACTACACAGGGTAATTCTTGATTTTATTTCAATTTTTCTCAAAATTTTTATTTTTTTATAGTTTTGGTACCTAGGTCCTATAAAATTATTTTGGGTTTACTCAACTAGGCCAAATGTGCCTGTAGTAGAGTTAGGGGAGATGGTGGTAATGAAGCATTATAAAGGGTATGATCATGTGCGGATTCGAACCGGCGACCTTTGGGTCAATAGTTCAACACCTTAACTAGACTACCACGATCTCTAATCTTCTTTTTAAACTTGTCGTTGAAGCAATATATCTTTTTAATTAAAGTTATGTCAGTCTAATAGTTATTATAATAATACCACGGTTATTCATTTAATAAGCAAGTTGATCATTTTAATGAAATATAATATATATATTTTATATATGCGTAGAACCAGTTAGCTTTGGATTATTTAATTATTGGTACACATTAATTATTAATAACTACTTTCGATACAAAATCTTCAATAATAGGTTATTAAGCATAATATCATTAGAAAATAGGTTTTTATTCGTACTAACTACTAGCAAAAAAAAAATATTATTTCCTAGTATTATTTTTTTAATTATTCCTATTATTCTAATAAAAACATAACCTTGAATGTATTCTTCTTAAAAACAGCATGAGAACGGGAATAAACACACACTAAAATAAAAACATTTCAAATAAATTAATTGTAAAAATATGCATTTATCAAAGTGCTTGAATGCATATTCAAAATTTCTTTCTGTGCTGTTGACCGTTGAGGATTTCCTTCTTCTGGAGCCAAGGCTGGGTGTAGAATCAGGTCATGCTTACCTAAACCGACATACAAACATTGTAAGCTAAATAAAAGATTGTAAAAACAGTATTTTACATACAAACCGATATTAATTAAATTTCGTACAAAATAAACATTTTTCAGTTTATAAATAATAGCATTAAAAACGTTCACATGGCAGCCCTGCTCACAGAATTAAAGTCAAATTGGCGGAAATATGACAAAAGGACCGGTTTCATATCAAGAGAGCGAGAAGGCGCTTGTCTGCAAGCGGTCCTTTGATCTCAACACATGAGAGATTATGCATCTGAATCACTATACATATTTAAGAGAAATGTTCGAATAGAAATAGTTGTTTTTTTTTTCAATTATTATTTTAAGAGTCGACCGGTATTAGGAGTATAACGTAATTAGTGGTACAGCATAATAAGTCGAATTGCCAATTAAATATTTAACTATTTAAAAAAAACGCGGTGTTTATCCAACACACGAATCATAATACCAACGTTTAACAGTTTTTTTTTCTTCGTTATAAACACTGCATGTGGGATGTTACGAATCTCTTCCAATTTGAACACTGTATGTGTCAGAGAACGCACTCCAATAATGTATTGACTTTATTTCTGAATACGCACTTCTCACGCAGGCTTCTATAAGCATAATGAGAGGTATCTAGCCACGCCGAGTGACGTGTGACCTCATGCGAGATGGGATTGTTGATTTCCGGATTATATTTATGAGATTAATGTCACTCTCGACGAATGAGATAAGGAGTGATGCGCCTAAGTCACAGATAAAATTAATCCTGAATAATGGAATGCTCCTCTTGTGCAACTCCTCTCGTATGACCCCTCCTACTCTATGACTCAATGACAGGACAAATATTATACGCCATGAGTAAGCTGTATTTATTGACAGCGTTCAATACGTATAAATTTAGCATATTACAGTTCACCAGAACAATACATTGGATCCTAAATCTAATTCACTTTACCTAAATATTTTACTTCAAATTCGGAACACAGCCCAAAATACGCGAACAAAGTTTATGGCGTCAGAAATTATATTTAATTTAGCTAATTGTTAAATTTGAGGTAATTACGCCGTACTACCTGTTCTTGGATCTTTTGCGTCGGGTGATTTTAGCAATATAAAATAACGTTTAATTAAATTTATACGTTTTAATATTTGCTCATTTTTCAGTTTAAGAGATTTGTATCATACTAATAAAATTATAATATTATACTACCAAAGGGTTAAAGGTGCCGTAAAAGCGGTTTCATCATTTACTATAAAGTTAGTCCTATATTTAATTTTTATATTTGTGTATTATAACTAAGTTTTACTCAATTTTATATAAATATTGTGAAAAATGTATCTGTATTTATTGTTTTTTGATTTGCTATATTTATTTTACTTCTATTTATATAGCTTTTAGATATTTTTATAGCATTAATGAGATGACGGAAGTGGCTCATTAAGCAAATAAATCCAAACTGCTTCCCTTAGTACAGATTCGTCTAGTTAGGGAGGCAGGAAACATCTGTATGATGTAACAGTCGCTTGTCGCTTTAAGGTATTTCATTAGTATGTTACATAGCTATATTGTACATTTTAAGAGTTGTAATATTATATTTTCAATAAAACTAATAAGGACATATTATAAAAATGATGTGTAAAAAAAAACAAATTTTGGCTATTAAGTATTGACTATTTGACATTGTTTTGTAGCGTTCTGACTTTAATATTTAAATGTATCAGGACTATAGCCAATGTTTAATTATTATGTTATTTTGTAGAAATGACAAAATTCATCAAAAACCTTATTGGCAATAAACCCAAGGTGTATTAAAAAAAAGCGACATTTTGCAATTAGGTGACCTAATACGAGTATTTAGGTGGATGTCGCTACGTGCTTTATAATCAGGACCAATGCTTAGGAAAATAATAGCAAACGCCGTAAATTTATAGTACTGCACGCTGGTACCTACTATATAGTATTTAGTACACAACGAGTATTCCTTAGGTTATAGCAATATTTTTATATAATCTATCGAAGATGGCTCAAAATGGCACAGGCAAGCGCTGCAGCGGCCGATCTCGCTCGCCAGCAAGAATGCACGATTCGTCCCGCTCGAAGGTAGGATTGGTCACAGGAAGACGGGTCGTCGGCATGAAAAGATCCCTCGCCCATTAGCCTCACAAATAGCACACAAAATGCCTCAAACTCGCACAATGTGCGTTGATTTTCGTCATGCTTTTCGGTTGCATTTCGAGTATTTGCAGACGGATAATCGGTTTTTATCAATGCTAACATTTTGCTAAAGTATCGTAAAGAAGTCATCACTAAGAATTTGACCTCATCTCCAAATCGGTTAAGAGCTTAGTGTGATTTGTATTAGTCTTGCGCGTTATAAAGCGAGCCATATTCCCGTTAACGAAGTCGGAAGCGACTTAAACCCGAAGGAAAGTTTGTTCAGTGACACGGAAATATCATTACAAACGACACCATGACAATGTAACACGGTGACGAGTTCACGCAGTTATTTTGTAGCCGTTTAACTAATAGGCTATTTTGAAATTGCGTTTAACGTAATCTCAGTTATAAAACTATAGCGTTAACGTTATTCCACTGCCAATTTGTATACGACCTCTCATATCAATTTTGTTTTATTAGTATACTATTATTTTTTTTTTTTGAGAATTGCTTTAAGCTATATTTGCATCAACGATTATTTTGGGCCCAAAAGGCGAAAAGGTGAGATTAAAAATGGTTTGACCATTTAGGATTCGAACCCGCGGCGGTTGTGTCAAAAGTCAAACGCCTTAACCACTAGACTACCACGATCTCTGCGTTTACTAATCTATAAATGTTATAAATGACCTATCCTAAAGTGGACGAACAAAAAAATAATAACTAGAAGCTTTATATGTTATAGTAATTCAAAAGTTTATTACTGGGCAACTTATTTTTTTTTTTTTTTGTAAAACATAAACCTACAATAATTTATATTGTTTTATTACAAAACTATTTAATTTTAAAATTAAAGTTTTTCAGGAAAAGCCGATAATCTACAAGCAATACAGTAAATGCACCATTCGTACAAAATTCCAATTATATACTTAAATAAGATTTTACTCAAATCCTTTCTTACGATCGTTACACAAAATAATATTAAAATTAAACCCAAAGAAAATCAAGTAGACACATCTTTAGATATTTCATCTGATAAAACAGTCCGACAACACCAATGGAATTGGACGCCACTAAGTCTGAGGCGTTCTGAATTCTGAATTCAGACTGACAAACGTCTTTAAAGTTGTATCCAATTGAATCTGCCCGAACTAAAATTAGCTCCCAGCTTTCTAAACCGTTTCAAAATTTAAGCCACAATGCCATTTTGCCAAAACAAAATAAATTTTTGGGTGACAATTTTGTTTTTTTTTAGGAAAGGAATGCTTTTTTGAGTGTAGATTGATGTTCTTGAAAAATAGCCATAGCCGCCTAGATCACATCAAAAGCTGGTCGGATAATTTAACATTAAAGTCAAATTAAAAATAGTACTAAAGAATGAAACAATCTCACTTCGATAGAGCACTCAATATCATATTCGAATTTCAAAAATCAGACAGCACGGCTGTTGGAATGTTTTATTTATTACTGGCCCGTATAAATTAATACAAACTCGAATATATGTGCGCAAGTAGAAACACGTAAAAGAATTTTCAGTCACACATAGAATGGACTAATAATGCCGCAAGCACAAGTGGACATAGGAAATGAAGTAACCCATCACAAGTTGGTACCATAGTCTGGGGGAGGGAAAATGCCATTAAAGACGCCTGTAGGGTCTAGCTGTAAGACGTCAGGTTCGGGTTAATCAATTTACTAATACTAGTACGACGCTTGAATATATATAGTGCCACAATTATTGAATAATTTGAGGAATGGCTATAAAATTTAGACAAAAAATCAAATATTAAGAAAAAAATAAAAAATATCTTAATAGACCTGATTAAATAAAAAAATAGGTTGTTTCAGAAAAGGCACCAGTCTTTGTGGGGATTGTAGATGGTGCAATTTATTATAAATAATGATATTTAATATATACATATAAAAAAAAACACGTTGTTTAGAAGAAGTTAATGTTATATGTTGTGATAGCCATTCGTTTAAAAGTATTTTTTGTAAAGCTGATGCATTCACTGCGTCTATCTATAAATATAGTGATGCATATTTTGTTGTAATACAACAAAATAATTATAGTATGTACATCGCATCATAACGAATCCGCAACGCTGGTAATTCATATTGGAAACTTGTACAAAGCTTACGCACGAATGTCGACACTTTTCGCGGATTCAGCGCCCAACGAAGTCGGCAGCTCTCCCATTTTTATCGCCGTGGGAGGCGGTCAATGCTTGGGTGTCTGCCATACCCATACCAATACTAATATATACGATACCGCGATACCAATCGTCCGACGTCGTCAACAATCGAAGTGTTGAATCACGCCACCAGAAGGCGCTGCGCTGGCTGCGAAACCGGGGGTATTCTCCCGTCACTCCATCAATTATTCACTTACGACATTCTACCCGGCTGATGTACTGCGAAGCGCGAATCGCTTGTCGTTTATACCTGTGATTGGATAAGGGATAGCACATGCAGTTAGTGCGGTTAGTGAAATTAAAATATCTTGGGTAATTATTTTGGGTGAAAGCCGAAATGCTAAAAAACATTTCTGCTTAGACATTCCTAAACATATTGACGCTTAAGTCACACCGGACGTCAATAAACTTAGTGTCAGGTCAACCCGATTATAATATCTAATATTTTAGGCGGAATGCTAAAAACAGTTTCTGCAGAGAAATGCTTAAAAAATGACAAAATATTGCGTTAGGTTTCGTTATTGACCATATCAGTAACTACACAAATTTCTTATCTAACTGTGTTTGTTGGTACAAAAAAAAATAGGTTTATAAAGTAATGGTTTAACTGAAATATATAAATATTTCAAAAATCTCGAGAGCATTACACGATGGTTAAATAACCATCAAAATGCAACCATCAGCATCAAATGATGCTATTACAAAAAACAGTTATAATTATTTTTTTGTTACATTGAACCCATTGTCCGTCGTTCAACCCGTAAATATTACCCTGTGGCGCTTAAATCATTCATTTGAAGTGATAACAAAATATAGTCGCAAATTTATAACATTAAATTATAATTAAGCTTTCTGTATATTGTATATTATGATGTCATGATTTGTGTTTATCATTAATTTTATGCTTTCTTGATTTAGTACTGAATAGTTTCAAAAACATTTATCTGAACTTTTATGTAAATAGGTTTCGTAGCTCTATGAGAATGAGCGTTGAACTCATGGATCACTGGATCAATTAAGATAAATCTTTCACTGGTAGATAAATTATTGTTTTAGTTTGAAATATACAAATACGTAGTGTTTTTTTCTTATTGAAATTCCAATTTCAAATGTGTGGGTTCAAATTAAAATTGTGTACGATATAATTTTTCGAGTGTCTCAAGGGAATAAATATGTACCTTGACATTTTTTTTTTGGTATTTTTGATGAAGAATTTCTCAGAAGTGATGCTGATTACTAATTTTATTCCTGGCTATGAATTGTGAGTTCTGTATGCTGAATAAAAATAAATATCTAGCGTTGATAATTCAAAAGTTGGTGCTATAAAAAAAAAATACTAAAACAAGTTTTAGATCCTTATCTAATATAAAATTTAAATAAATTCGATATCTTAAATACTAAGAAAGGTATAGCAAAATTTCACTTTTTCGAAACCCTCTCTCATTCTCGCCCCCCCCCCCCCCTGATTTTGCGAATTAACGAACTTGACCGAGATTCGTGTCCTTAAATTGTATGTATCAATTTGAAAGTGATTGGTGTAAAATTACGACAGTTATCGTGTCCACAAGAAACTGATATAGTAGATAGATATATAAACTTGAAAACCTAGTGTGTCTTGGGTTCTAGGGGGATGTGAAACGCGAATATATGCCGAAATTTTTCGGAAGTCATGATGGTATAAAAATAACGGAATATGTCGTCATGATTTAAGTTTTAAGAAGAATTAAAATTGTCGACATCTGGCGTTAAATGAAACTGCGCTCGATTTTATCGTCATTTCGCGAATCAAGAACGAATAAAATAAAACCCACATGAATACTTTGTATACCCGCCAAACTGCAGAATGTTAAGCGATATCCAGTTACGATATTTATGATCATACATCCAAGTATTCGGGACCTCATCCGTAGGGAATGAATATTGGGGGAAATTGAGTGCGTAACTTGCATTTCTTGAAACAATTTGATGGCGGCGCCAAGATAGCGACCCCATGTTTGCGTCTGTCCCCTCGAAGGTCCATAAAAGTGTCAAATTCGAAATGGCAGCGGATTAAACTCGCGACAAAATAAATTGTCTCTTCAATTGCGTCTGCCAGGCCATATCTTACAAGTCCTTGGCGTCATGTTGTCATTACAGGTAGGGTACACCTATAATAGTATATTTGCTATATAAATAATGGAAGATGTAGTATTTTAAAATTGTGTTACGACTTTTTACTTAGTTTATACGATTGAATAAATATGAGTTCAATATCATGTTGTGCAGCTGACTGTGCCTGGAAGAATACTGTTGACCTGGTCAGGAATCTAACTCTAGACCTCGGGTTCAAACGCAGGTAATATGGAGCAATGCGCCACCAAGCCGTTATATAATAATTATTGTAAAGCAATCATGTGGTTGATGGCGATGATCTTTTAAAACTTATAGATACGGCATGTTATACGAATCGTCGTTCCCGACACGATGAGTGTACTCGTCGCAAAGTGGCGTACTTGGCGCTCCACCCTCAGTTGCCGTATCTATAAGTTTTAAAACATCATTAGTTGGTTGGTGGCTATCAGCTGTTTTTGGAAAATTATCTGACATGGTTGCCATAATAAACAATTTAAACTTTTTAAGTTTTCGAAACTTTTTTAGTATTGCTAAGCAATCTAGATAATTTTATTTATTCGTCCATAAAAAATAATTTATTAAATATCTTATATCAAATCGTCATTTTATCTAACAAGAACGCACTAGTGTAAAATAAAAAAAATAGGTTTGAATATATTTGTTTTTTAGGGTGTATGTGTGGGTGTGGCTGTGGTTATTAAAACTGTACTCATACATATTTCAATATGCGCTCTAATTTATCATCACTATTCTATATTTAGTATTTAAGCATTTGATTTTCTGTACTATTTTTTTTTTTTCTAAAACTGTTGTCTTAATGTATAACTTATGATCAGCATCGTAATTGTTGTATTATAGTCATTATAAATACATAAATAAATAATAATATATGTAATTTTGTAAGGTTACAAATTCGTAAACCGTATAAGTACATACCTATACAATTGAGTATGTATTTATGTAATGTAGAAGTTAGTGCGTTAAGTTACATTACCATGGGAACAAGCTAAAGGCTAGTTTGAGTGATTTAATAGCTAAGTCGGTCAGAGATGCAGCTGAAATGAGGGGAAAACGAAAAAAAGGCAGTCACTCTTTTGAAAGTCAACACATGAAAGAAAGCGAATAAAAAGTGTATCTGCTGATTAGTTACGCATTTAGTTTCGATGCGTTATGTTACATTTGGGTCGGAGGATTTCTGAATGCAGGCTTTTGTGGATCTACTCGTACAGCCCCGCCCATTAGACTTATAACCGAGCGCCCGTCGAGCACGGCGCGTCGATAAAAATATACTATCGCATTCAACCCTTACACATCACAAAACATTATTCTCACATTACACATATTTCATTAATACTAAATATACAAATATTTATCTAATTAAGTAATATTATTTCGACATAATTATTAATAACTAGTTGTCGCCCAGTGGTTGAAACTCGAACGCAATTCATTATAATTTTGAGTTTGAGCATTATTGAGATTCTTATAATAATAAACTCACCGTTTACCTCTATTATAATTGCATATATATATTTATTGATTTTGTTTTATTACGACAGCTGCGAGCGTTTGCAAATACGTTATTAACGTGAGTTGTTTACCTTAATTCCCTGCAATAAATATGAAATTTCAAATTTAATGTTAATTACAATAGAAAAAAAAACACAATTACAGCTTGTATGTGCATTTATTTTAATTGCATTTTAATACATTATGGTTATCAATAATTTCTTCTATACGAATATACGAAAAAAACGTATAAAAAGGCACTTTACGGATTTTACTCCTAACGCATGACGCGGTTTCTCGACCAACATCCCATCCCAATGAATACAACGGGCGCAAAGAAGTATAACTTCCACCGTCTGGTCCGACGCAGACTTATTTTTTTTATACAATTTATTATCAGTTTTAATTTTTTTAAGCAAAAACGAGACTTGACATTCACATTGAGATGGCATAAACTAGGTCGCCGCAGTCGCTCGCATTTTGCTTCGCTGCAGCACATATTAGAGCGAAGCGATTTACTAAAATTTTCTAAATAAAATTTAGTCTGTGACAATAACTTTTTAACGACGGGATAGATTTTGATAATTTTCTATAATGAGGTATTTGAAATCTCTTTGATACAAATGCACAAAAAAAATTCATCCGGAAATCAACAGCATAACTTTTTAACGACGGGATAGATTTTGATAATTTTCTAAAATGAGGTACTTAAAATATCTTCAATACTAATGTACAAGAGAATTTCATCGGGAAATTGAAAACATAACTTTTCAACGAATGGATAATTTTCTAAAATGAGGTTCTTGAAATCTTTTATATACAAAAAGAGAAATTCATTTTTGTATATAAAATTCAGGAACACAATTTTCATTCAATGAATCTTGTTCAAGTTCATCAGTCATTATTTCTCCTTCACTGACATATCGTAATTGTCAGTGAATTGTCGTACAATTTAAAATAAAATTCGATTAATTATTTTCGAATAAAAAATTTTCAAAAAAGCGCGTGACTTTTTTATAATGGATATTCCCATAGACAATTTTCTTTTGACCCCAAAAATTTTATTTTTGACAATATTTAAAATCAAGCTCCGTCACGACCTTCACTTTTTCATGTAGATTCTCTCAAAATCAAAAATTTTTCAAATCGGTCAAGGAATGACCAAGTTAGCCCGTGACAAAGTTCTAATTGGAGTCGTCTTATGAGAGCTTCGCTCTAATAATTATTTTTGCTTGACTATTGAAAAAGGAATATATGAGTTTGAAAAAATTCACAGTTTGAAACTCATTCTGTTAATGAGCTTGTTGTATGAACGAATAAAACGTTGTATGAACGTTTTATTAATCAATGTAATTTATTTGTAACACTAATTATAGATAAATTTTAGCTTTCTGCACTTTTCCTCCATATAAACATTAACTATGCCAAATCTAACACTCCTCCGTGCGCGCAATTTGCTTAAAAAAGCTTATAAAGTATTCCCTTCGCGTATTAATATATAGACAAAATTTTAATATGAACGCAGAGTTTATGGCCAGGCCATATTAAGTCTTTCCTCAAGGCAAGAAGCATTTTGTAATCATAAAAGTAATAACATTTAATTTAGAAAAACATACTTAAATGAGCATAATAATAATATGAAAATCATTTAATCATTTGATGCAGTTATTTCCCACCATTCACTTGTCTAATTTGAGTTAGATTGACAATCCTGATCATTGACTGATCCGTATACTTTGCATTCAGGTACATTTTTAATGGATGCAGACAGTCCATCTTAGGACAGGTGTTCAGCACCTACACGGGGGGGGACCTACAGCACAGAACCTACAGTGAATTTGGCCCGTTTTAGTCGCGAACATTGTTCGTAAATGCAATGTAAGAAAATAGCCATTAAAACCGACGTTTTTGCGCTGAAAAGTCCTCAAAGGGACTCGCCCGAGAGGGTTCCGTGTAATAATAATAATAATAATTGTTTTTTTTTGTTGTCAACTCCGACGCGAACGTTTCGCACGTTTGCCGCGGAGATGAGCGTAACAAAACAATACAGACAATATGTACTATGTGGGTATATAAAATTTTGTTATACTTTATTATCAATTGAAAGAACGTCGCGATACCATTATATGTTTTTTTTTTATTTTAATCTACTCAGACTTAAAAAATAACCCACTGTCGGCCATCCAAAACCCACATCGAATGGGATGGGAAATGAAGCAACCCATCAAAAGTTGGTACCGCAAGTAGTCTGGGGGGGGGGGGTAAATGCCTTTAATGACGCTTGTGGAGCCAGCCTACCTGAAAGATGTCAGGTTCTGGTTAAATAATTTACTACTACTAAGCAATGTATAGAAGCAGTTGATATTATAATGTAGCTACAGGGTGCCATAGCCGTTCTCGTTTGACGATATGCCGATGGACTTTAAAATCAAAAAAATACGGTCCTCCGTTGACGCAGTTACAGCCAGGCATTTTCAGTCATTAAATTACTACTGTAATCAGTAATTCTGCCCGCATTAAATAAAAACTAATTATAGCAATTAAAGTTAAAGACCCTTTGCGATTTTTCCATTTAAATTTTTACGATCGCCTCGTCGCGTTTAGATTATAGATAATGGATATGGCGAAATACAAAGAGTCCAAATTATAATATTTATTTGAGTTTTCTCGTCACAAACTTTAATACTCTAACAATAAAGGCATTTTTTTCTCGCCTCAGTCATTCCATGAATGTCGTAAAACGTTTATCACACAATATGGGTTTTATTTAGTGGATCCGTCGCATAATAAAATATGGCGATTAGCTTAGCGGTACCTTAACCTGTTTGTATGCGATTTTATTCGGTTTTTTTTTAACCGAAAATCACAACGATTTAGCAAATACTTTACAATTACATATCACTCGTGTTAAAGTCACGGGATATTTTAATATGATAAATATTTGAAGTCTAACCTCACGTGCAAAGTCGACGGACAAAGGGCAGATTGATGACAGACGGCTAGAAATTGGCCATTTGTTGATCATTTGTTTTAACCTTAAAAAAAACACGTCGATCTGGACA